>OZ020520.1:5492716-5897640 GCA_963971425.1 Bryoerythrophyllum caledonicum
GTGTAAGAAATATTGTGGTGCATGAGGTGGATGCGAAGCAGTAAAATGAATAGAAGTTTGGAAACTCGAATTACATTCTGCATACAACAAGAATGACATGTTTAAGTCATTTCGTATGGGATGACTAAATCCATACACAAAACACAAGACAATAGAATAGCAAAAGAGATGGATGTAAAACTTGTGCATATATGAAAAAACTTTATTGATATTCGGAATAAATCCAAGAATCAATTGAGACAATAGAAGCTTTTAATGCATACGTAGAACGACTATAAAGTATCCTAAACTCGAACTACAATATTAACATATAAAATAAGTGCGGTGAATGCATACTACGTAAATGGGCCAAATTTTCCTACTCATTCACATCGGTAGGAAGTTCGTAATTGTTGTCATCTTTGATTTCAGCTCCACTAGATCCCGAAGGATCGTCTTCATTATCCGTGGCGGGTTCTTGTTTGATTCTCCGTTTGATCGACAATGTTTTAACGGTTTTGAATCTCTTACAAGTTCCAATGACATCAATGGGATTACTAGGTCGCGTGCGAAGAAATGGATGCATGGAAACTTTACGTTTCCTCGTGTCGTTTGTAGGCCGCCTAGGTTGTAACCCTAAACCTCCCTGAACCTCGGGGTGATGTATGAAGAGCTTAGACAGAGGTACATCGCCATCACTAGGTAGGCCATCGGATTGGTGTTGTGGCGTTCGGGGTCGCACATGTTTTGAAAGGGACACCAAACCGTAGGAGGATTTCAAATTAGTTGTAGTGACCGTTGCAAGAGGGGTTGCAAATAGAGACCGCGACGCGCGACCTTGCAAGGACGGTTGATCCTTAGAGGAGGATGCCTTCTTCTCCGTAACGTGAATGGGACTCCGTGTACCGCCGTAAGTACTGCCCTCCATGGTTTTCTCCCCCAGAACAACCGTGTCGTCTAGGAATGGCTCTTTCGTTGTTTGCTCGCGGTTCTCCGCAAGTGCGAGACCGTGGACGCCTTCGTCAACACTCTTCACTGAGGACCCTTGCGTTTTTTGCCCGTGTAGTGCCGTTGCACGTGAGGATAATAAATCTTCTCCTCCCTTGTCCTTCGTGTCTTCCGGAAGCGGAGTCGGTCCACGACAAAGGATATTATTGCTATTGAGCATGCCGTCTCCATTCAAGTACCGCGCTTTGGGCAACAAGTCATCTTCTTTCTCTGCAAGAGTGTCGTCATTGACAAAATCATACTCGGTGATTGGGGCGCCGTGAATATGATCCATACGTTGAGAAGGGCTGATGTCGATGTCATCGTCTAGATGCTCTGCATCGTAATTGGCAAGGGCACTGGTGTTTGAATCGTCAGAGTAGTCCGGGTCATCCAACTCACGTGGTTGTGGATCTTCTAAATCCAAGTTCTCCGCGTACCACCTCTTCTCATCCGTCAACAATGCATTCGCAAGCAACTTCGAGTTCGTATACACAAAGACCAAGTCATCAGCCCTTCCCGGTAATAACCGATTCCTTTTCTTGTCGTGGACGAAAGAGTAGCTACTCCAATTGCGTTTGCAAGAAAAAGATGACACTGTCTGCGCTAGTATTCTCTTTGCAATTGGTGCAAGGAGCTTTCCACAAGCACCTTCAAAATCCCACCAAGCATACGGAGAACATTTTTGGACCTTAGGATCCAACATGTCATGGAATGGTACATCCTTGTTTCGAAATGCGAGGAACTCGTTCACTACGTCCGGGTAAATCTTAGGATCACATAGCTTTTGTAGTACTCGTTTGCATGCCGTGATGACATCCGGATCATCGGCCAACTCTTCGTCATGGAGTAAATAAGGATTGAGAAGTGCACCGGCGGAATGTAAATCCGTGGTCATCATCCGTTTCCGTGCGTAGAACTCGTCCTCAGCAATGAACGCTAAATCGCTATCGAGACTGAATGGTTCATCACGCAACGCTAGGACATGCTTCTCGAGGTCGCGAAGGATGTGGAAAACCTTGGGCATGCAAGGTTCCTTGGCATCGAATTCCCGAAGCGCATACACTACAGGGGCTACCATCTCGTGGAAGTTCGTGCACCGCTCCCAGAAATGCTCATCTAGAACCACTCTTTTGATGGCTCGAGAAATGACTACTTTATCTCTAGCCGAGAGTGACTTCTTGGAGGCATATGCCCGCCATTCAGGATCAACGACGGTTTGCTCCAATGATTCCTTGACCTTCAGCAGGCGATCTATCATTATGAAATTACATGCAAATCTTGTTTGCCCGGGGAGCAATAGGCTTAACTTCGCCTCGTGTTTACGAAACAGGGCGAGGGGCATTTGCCGATTCTTGACAAACTTAACCAAGAACTTGGCCTTCTCGAGAGTTTCTTTTATCCATGTAGTGTTCCTCCAGTCCTCCAACGATAAGTCCATGGCATGCGCGGCACATCTTTGAATATATATGTGTGGATATTTCTTGATGACTAATTCTGAGGCATTGAGCATGACTGAAGCATTGTCAGTACACACCTGAACAATGTTGTGGGGGCCAACTTGTTCAATGAACTTGAACATGATGGATGCCAGGTACGCAGCGTTCTTTTCTTTGCCCGTAGTATCTACAGCTCCCAAGAAGAGCTCTCCAGCGGGAGACATGAGCATTGTATTGCACAAAGGGCGACTAGTCACAGATGTCCACCCATCTATGGCTAGAGTTCCTCCAAACTTCCGAACACTCTCGAACAGTCTTTTATTGACTTGTGCTTCCAAATTAGCCTTCGCTTGTCCCAACAACCTTGTTCGAATGTCATGGTAAGAGGGTGGGACATATGGTTTTTTGAAAGAGGCAGTCTTCATGACGGCTTCCTTGAATGTAGCATTCCGTGCTATAGCAAACAGCATGTTTGCTTCGTAGAAAAACTTCGCCCACACTTTGTTTAGCTCCCGCCGCTCCACTTCTTGAAAGCCCTCTTCGAGCACGGATTGCCTCACCAATCTGGGGAACGTGGCACCTACACTCCCTTGTTCGGTGAAGTCGTGGAAGGTGGGGGTTGGTTCAACCATGGTTGATGGTAAAATCACAGGGGGGGCTTGAGTGGACCCTACACAAGAATCTTCACCGGTGGACTTGGGCGTGCTATATCCTGAGGCAGGCGCAGATTTCAATGGTGGGGTGTGGCAATGTTCGGAGAAAAGTTCTCCATTGTGTTTCGGGTAGTGGTCACGACAATTTTTAAACAAAGTCTGTATGCGGGGTGTCAAATTGGTGCAGAGGCCAACACTGCTATTGCGCTTGCCAGGGAGTTCTTCGTACTCGAGATGACTTAGTTGTCGTTCTAGCCTTCTTGCAAAAATGCGGTGACAAAGACTACATCGGACGGAGTAGGTCTTCATGCCTTGTACTTCAGTGATTTCGACATACCAAGGAGACCAAGGTTTGGTAGACATTCTGATGGGTGTAGTATCGAGAAATTAAAAAATGTGATAGATAGTATGTGGAAGAAATATCAGGAGTTCCAAAAGAAACTCTGATATTCAAGTCTTCCGAACTCGATGATTACCAAACAATAGATACATAATGCAGCTGAAAGCTCTTGGGAAACAATAGTTCAGAAATGAAGTGAGGCTCCATGTGTTGTTTTCTTTATACTCACGGTAATTCTGACCGTTGGGAGACGATTCATTGTCAATCTAATAAGAGACGGGGGAGCTAAAGTGAGAAGGCCGTCCGCCGCGGCGGTCGGCCTTGGCGAACGGCCATGGCGGACGGCCGCGGCGGTCGGCCACGCGGACGGCGGACGACGGACGCCAGTCGCCTGAAGCGGACGACGGACTCCGGTCGCTTGAAGCGGACGGCCGTGCCGTCCGCCCAAGCGGACGGAATGGGCGGTCGGCCGGGAATGCGGACGGCTATTTACCCTGGGTAAATTGACAAAACTGGTTCTG
This sequence comes from Bryoerythrophyllum caledonicum, assembly GCA_963971425.1. NCBI lineage: Eukaryota > Viridiplantae > Streptophyta > Bryopsida > Pottiales > Pottiaceae > Bryoerythrophyllum > Bryoerythrophyllum caledonicum. The sequence continues at coordinate 5,496,636 of OZ020520.1, forward strand.
TCACCGGACGTCCTGATAGGCCGAAGGACGTCCTCCGTCCTGACGTCAGGGACGTCGAGCGTCCTGACAACCCTGGCTGCAGTGGTGTCCTGGCGAGCATGGGGGATTTTCCGATCTCCCACAAGCCACATTTTGATTTTCGGGAGCCATTCCTTGTCGAAGTTCTTCCAGTATGCATCAACGTCTGGCAAAAGAGCCTTAGCTTCGCCATAGACGTGCTGCACCCACTCTACCAAATTCCACACCTTATCGCCGGGAGCTCTCGTGGAAGGGTCTTGGAAGTCACTTGGTGTCTCTGATACGTACATAAGTGAGCCCACAATTCGCAAGGCTCCGGCCCTCGTCTCCATGTCTTTCAACTTAGCACATGCATTCTTCTGCCACGCTCGACGAACATGCCAGAGACATAGAAATAGATGCGAGTGCGGCCAAACCTGCTTGCCATAACCTGACAAGCCGATAAGTACAACTCGCTGAAGCCCGTCACCCGATAACGTAAGAATGCTAAATCGCTTACCGAAGAGAGTTGATCTCATTATCGGCGTCGTCAAGTACAAAGGTAGTGGGTCTCCAGTCCGGCCTTATCTCCACCAACTTCTGCTTCAGAGCGCGTATCCAAGGCACAAGATCTGTTTGTTTGGATTTCGCAGTGATCACGAAAGCCACTGGAATCCCGTTTCTCCACTCGTTGAATACCATCATCGTGAAGAGCGGATATTGGACACGCAAACAAGAAATTAAGCGGTATGGGAGTGAGTGCTTCTAATCTCTAGAAGGACCTTACGCAAACCACGGTATAGGTATGTGTACCTTTTTGTTGTTCGTTGCGAATGTCCCGTCTATAGCAATAATGTTTTCGTGATTGTATTTCAGCATCATGTGCGTCTGAAATGGGGTTTGAATCCCAATTACGAACGATACGTTATCGGCATTCAGTACTCCGTCAACCTTGCTGCCCGGGTCTTGATAATAAAAAACCGTACGTCGGTTTTCTCTTACCCACATTCTCACACTCTCAGCGTCGTTGTCGTGTTTCTTGTATAGTTCCTACGCACGGACTCCGCATATGCTGCGGATGTCCTCCATGCTAAGGAAACAATCCCAAGAAGGCGTAAGAGTGCCCTCATCGCGTGCCTTCAGTACCACCTTCTGGTGCTTCTGTATTATAGCTGCCATCGGAACTTGCTCCTCAAATTGTCTGAGAACCCAAAGCCTTACTTCCTCCGACATGTACTTCCAAAAGCGAAGCTTTCCCCTCTGCACATTGTCCTTATCGTGGACGATAAGGCCCTGTATGTCGACATGTTCTGAGCAAAAGTACCCTATCTCGGCGATATATGGGAGGAAATAGTACCTCTTTACGTAGAATCAACATTGGCAACCCACTTTCATAGACCCCCCTTCCTTCGCATCCGTGGCACGAAGGCCTTTTTGGCCAGCGCCGGAAGTAAGTTGTTTCCCTTTTTGATTGTATTTTGATGGCGTTGGTGTCATTTCGGGCGTGATAGCTTAGATCTTGTCCCTGTTGTCTTCGGGACCGTATTGACAATGCCATCTGCTTATCGGGAATGACCATTAGAGATACGTGCAGTACTGAAGAAATATTACGGCACAACCGATAAGTAGATAAACCGTGAATATCGTGATATCAGAGGTCGAGATTCACTTACCGTTGGTACTCGATGTGGCAGTTCCACCGATAGTGCATCTTCTCACCGACCTTTGTGGGGTCGTTCTTGTCGCGGATAAAGGTAGTCTCGACGTCCTTTCGGCCAGACTGCTCACCCTCCACGAAATCCAAGACCCTATCCCAGGGAATGTAGGCGATAAGCTTGGACTGCTTCTTATTAGATGATTGCGGATCCTCTACAAACCTCGTATCATTCTCGGCCTCCATGTTCCACCTAAGACATTTCCATGTCAAAATTCCTGCAGGAGGGTTCTGTAATGAATCGCGCATCCGAAGAACCTTGTGACCGTGTTTCTTCAGGTAGTCTGCATGCGGGCCTTTCCGAAACGCGGCATCAAGGTCCTCCACCCCCTTCTCACGCACACCAGCCGGTTTCTTTCTCCCTTGACGCCTCCATTTCCTCCCTGCTGCCCCATTATCGGCAACGGTTGGTGGCGCTATTGCGCCAGAATTCCCATTCGGCCTGTCCTGGATGGGGAGATTGAGATCGAGGAACTCCATTCACGCAGATACAAGCATTCCCCTTCCGGGAGGGTGCTACACGGCACAATAGATGGTGCGAAAGACGGCGCCGATCGCAAACGATGTGGATGACACTTCGCGCCGGCAGCCGCCGAGAAGGGCGGGTCATTCTGGAGTACACGTGACGGGGGAGAAGGGGCTTTTGGTGATCCGAAGAAGGCGGGGGGAGAAGGGGCTATCGGCGAGAATTCCGATAAGGGATACGGGCAACGCGAAAAAATGTGGGCGAGAGTGGACGTTATCGTGGGAAGAAAGGCGAAAAGGCGCTTGGGGAGAAGAGCCGCTCTTCGCGGTGTCAGGGCTAAAACCGGGCCCTGACACCACGAACCCGGATTGATAGTAGTGACCAGGGCCATTGACCTATTGCAATACTACTGTAGCCAATAGGATTACAAATCCAACCCAAGTGATTTCATATTTTTTCGATGATAATTGAATTAGTTATGAATTTTCAAACTGTGCAGCCATGTTTAGTGGGTGGCCAGCAATAGGTACCCCCCATAACCAACGACCAAAAGTAAGGATCTTGACTAATAGCAAATCTCCATTTGGAGTTGAGTTGGTGGTAATGGGATGGAAGAGGGTTGGATATACCCCAATTTTATAGGCGTTGGCTATGGGTTTTGGTTGGCTATGGGGGGCTTACCTTAGCAGAGCTTGGAATCCTACCCTATGCAGTGGTCACTTTTGTACATAATTGATTAAATGGAGAGTATCCAATTTCTTGGAAAATATAAAATTTTGGTCTATTGTGTCCAAATCACTGCGTCAAAGAAAAATTATTCTTTTGACATAGAGGTGCCGAAAGTGACCATTGGGTACCATAGTGCATAAACAACGGAACGAGAATGCAGCAATGGGCAGGAGAGGGGAGGCGGAGGAGGGCTACTAGGAGGCTTGGAGGCCCCATGCTTGGACCGCGACAAGATTGCACCATTGTGCAATGCTTTTGGGGTGAATTGATGAGATCCCAAATTTTCCATCGAACAGTCCCATATCCTTAATCGCCACATTGTTCACCTACCCATCCCATCCACAAGGCAGAACCTAAATCCCTTTCTACTATAAGTACAGCAAATGATGCCACCAAATCATTTAAAAAAATTGCAATGATAATTTTTAAGGTTAAATTGTAGTAAGTGGTGCCATATTTTTTTAATAAGATTTGGTTTTGCAGTAAATGAATGTCTATACCATACACAATGTCACTTTCGTATGTCATGGAGGTTTGTACATCATGGAAACTTCCTAAATCTATGGAAACCAGATAAAGTGAAATGTTTTCACACAGTTTGGAGAGTAGAAGAAAGTTTAATTTGTTGACAAGCAGTCAAGATTGACAACAAAAGCTAAAGTACCACCTTTTCCAAACTTTCCAAATCTTTGTCATTATCGCAATCATTATATAGTAGCCTACAATGAACACTTCTCAACATTGACATGACCGGTACTTGTGAGATACTTCCATCATTCCCTGTGATGTCCGGCTGATACTGTCTGTGCATATCAATTCCCATTTGTTTGTATCTATGCAAATGATGGACGAGTCGCCTTCTTCTATGGCGCGGACAGGACGTCCCCCACGCTCGGACTTACCCGAGGTGGGCCCCGTCTTTATTGCATGGGTTCATTTTTCTGGCCCTCCCATTTTGGGGGAGTCAGAGGCTTTTTTTGGCTTTTTTTTTCACAAAATTGAGGCCTACGGCCCCAATTTAGTCTACAGGTCCTCCCTTGGCTAAATTTAGGCCCCCATTCAAAAACAAAATAGGGGCCAGGTTTTGGCCCCACCACCTCATCCCCCACCCGGTAAGTCCAAGCGTGGGGGATGTCCTGTCAAATCGTTCTTCTATCAGGAAAATAAATTTGAAAAAGGAAAAATCCCTAATTTCTACAATTTTATCAGTAGAAACAGTGAGGGTTGCCAAAACATTTCCTTCACTGCTACCTACCTTAAAAAGGTGCATTATTGAGGTCTATAGTAGCTTGTCCACCCTCTCTAATAAATTGCTTTGGGCAGCATAACTTTTCATTTTATGTTGAAGATAGAAATAGTTGTGTTTCCACAAAGGTTTTAGTAATGGTTGTCTTCAACAAAGAATTCAAAGACAAATGTTATAAATTGACAGAACAAGAATCCAACCATGCCTTCAAAAAGTCTATTTCTGGGACATTTTGTTCTTTAGAGGTTACTAGATGCAGTGGTCACTTTTGACACCTACATGCCGAGGTATTTGTTTTTCCGAATCATAGTGGTTTGGACACAATGGGTATTACCAAGACATTACAAGGGTATCACAATGGCATTACATGGGTATCACCTTGGCATTACAGGGGTATCACAATGACATTACATGGGTATCACCTTGGCATTATATAGGTATCACATCAAAAAATTCTTGAATCTTCTTAAATTTTTGGACATACTTTGACTACACTTGGTGTCATATTTTTGCACTATGCACGTTCTAAAAACATTACAATCATGTTGATCATGATGTTATTTCCTTGTACATTAAGTTTTAGAGGAAGAGTCTCAAAGAGAAGGGGTGTAGCGTATTTACAACAAATGTGCAAGGAGTGGAGGTTCAAAATATGCCAATTCACGTTTTATTTTTTTGCCATAAAAAATCACTATTTTCTAGAAAAAACCTAGAGATCTTCAAATTTTCCACTTTTCATTTTTTTGACCACAATATGTGATGAAATCCTTCTTATCAACCGTTTGGATTATCATTCTATAGCATATTGAGTTCACAAAAAATAAAACGTGAAATGGAGAATTTTCAACTTTCGCTCCTTGTACAATTGTTTTGAATATGCTACACTTCTTTTCTATGCCTCAAAATTGGTGTGTAGGCAACCAACATTTTTATTAAATTTCAAACTTGGACCGTTCTCGTTCTGGCCAAGGGATGCAATGATGTCTCCGCCACCGTCCTAGGAGGGGCGCGATGTTGACTCCGTCCCTACATATACCCTGCATATAAGACTAGCAATAGCAAAAAAAATTGGTTTTCAAATCTTTAAAAATCACATTTTTATGTGGCTTTATAAAATAAATTTATATAGTGTCTAAACTTTGGAGGTAATTTGTTAGGACATTTTTACTCGGAACAAAAATGACCAAAGCCACTAGCACACGCCTGTAGTGGATGGTCACTTGTTGCAAAACGTGCAACAACACCAGGGAAACACCCAAAGGTGTCCTTGCTGACTAAAGAGGTAGCAAGCTAATACAGCCGCAATGTTTACAAACACATGTTTCCCAAATGAAAATCACACATTGGCTGACAAATGCGCTCAAGACCTATCTAATATTAAAATTGAATTAATGGTGAAATTTACTAAATATAGGCACAAATTTCACTCAAAACCAAGTTAAATTGCCCTAGTTACACACCTCCAAAGTTTAGACACTATTTTTTTTCAACAACCCACAAAAATGTGGTTTTGGAAGAACTTTTTCCACTAAAATTTTTCCTTCCCCCAGGATTGAAATCCCTACGGAGAGCTCAAATCTGAAGTTGGAATTCGACAAAATCAGTAGATTGGAAGATATTAACTCACAGTTAATGAATTCTACCCAAATTATAGTTTCATCCACAGTGGATGAAAACTGCCCACAACGGATGAATTTGCAAATATGGATAAAACATCGCAGATCAGGTTTTGTAGTTGTTCTTCTTCTTCCAATTCTTGCGCTACTCACATCTTGCTCAAAAATTGTCTGATTTAGGGGCCGTTAGTTGCTTTGACTTCATCTTGACGCACTTTACAACATCAATCTAAGCACCTAAAATTTTCAAACTAATCTGAAACTCCCACTTGGATGCCCCTATCCAAAAAATCAGCTAAAATTGGGATTTTTAAAGTTTAGATAACCCGCAAAGTAGTTAGTATTGCATAGAATTAGATTGTATAGCAAATAGTGAAAATAGGAAAATGCTTAACTAGTTAATTAGTGTTATAGTGGTAATAAATCGGGTCTAAAAACAACCAAATTTTATGCCTAGAAAAGCTAAAAGAGAATGTCCGGGAAAGTCTCCGAGACAAAGGTTCAAATCACCACTTAAGGCTAAATTAGCTAATCAAGTTTTCTTTAAGACGATAGATTAATTGTAGTTTTTGTTTTTAGTTAAATTGTTTAGGTTTCCTCTTTTTAGTTTAGTGTTTGTTAGAGACTTAAATTCTTATTCAAAAGAATAGGAATTTAATATTTATAAGATTTTTTTTTTGAAAAATCAAAAAATCAAAATAAATAAATAAAATATCAGCTGATACCCAGGGGAACCCGAATACAGTCAGGTATGGGTGACCTCTCTCGGGTACTAGACTGGTCATGACAGGTACCAGCTCGAGGGAGTACAATCAGCTCTCTATAAATGTTACCTCTATAAGTGTTAGAGTTGCATAAGTGTTACTAAAAATCTCACTCCCGAAAAAAACCTCAAAATTAACACTAGTAAGTGTTATATGTTAAGTGTTATAACATGTTCCGCTCCCCCCTTTGTTAAAATGATTCTCTAAGTGTTACATTTGGCAAAAACATCATAATAGAACTTGTTTTTAAAAAAATTATTTACTTCACATGAATATATACCATATCTTTTGTGGAACTTGAGAATTTTTTTCCTTTAAAAAAAGAATCTGTCAGGATTCTTTTGGCAGTATCTGGAGGGACATCGTAGGTCATATTCAAGAAGGGTATCGCAAGCCATATAGTGAATTTTTATTTATTTCTTTCTTTATTTATTTGTTTTAAAAAATTTTGGTATGGTTGTTTGCCGCATGCAAGAGGCATGCCGTTGACCCCATCATGGATGCGTGGCTTGTCAGGCCGAGGTTTGATTGCTGGTTGTGACTATTTTTTTAAACTTTCAAGTCGGTGCATGCCTCATCGGCTTTCACTTTTATCTTCAGACCTAAAAGATAGCGGTGTTATGGATGCCCATGAGTTCATAAACTATGAGGTAGTCTTTGATTTAAATAATCGCTATGAACCTACTAGGGAGGATATCCTAGACATGCTTCCTTCTAAAGACTTGGAGATTGTTGCAAATGAGGTAATAAATGATGAGGTGGTTGGATTTGATACTATTGAAAGTGCACTTCATATTGTGAAGAATTTCCTTCAGCAAAGACCACGTGATGTTTCATCACAGATCAACTTGGTTCAAAAACTCTTCTGCAAGATGTGGCAATTGGCCGTATGGAAGATACCCATCAATCCACTACGGATTCTTTCTTCTATAAAGCTTAGTTTAGTTGAGTTTAGTTGAGTTTAGATGAGTTGAATTTAGTTGCATTATGGTTTATATTTTTGTATTTTCAGCTTTCATATTCTCTATATGTTATGGATTTTTCTTTGAAGTCTTACAAGTGTTATTTCATTAAATGTTATTAATCATCACTATCAAGTTTCATAAGTATTGTTCCTTTAAATGTTACTAACCATCGGTATTGTATTTCATAAGTTTATTTTTGTAAGTGTTACTAATCGTTGGTATCTAGTTCTATAAACATTATATGTTATAACTTCATAAGTGTTACCAAAAATCCCGCTCCCAAGGAGTAACATTTATAGAGAGCCGACTGTATTCGGGAGTATCCGCGAAAAATCCGAGTACAAAGGCGATGACCGCCACGATATCGCGAGCTCAGAGAGGAGCAGTGCACAGACCGCGAGCTTAGAGAGGAGCACTATAGAGACCGCGAGCTTGGTAGCACTATATAGACCGCAAGCTCGAAGAGAAGGACTGTATAGCGCGACGCGTAGAAGAAAAAAAGTGGAAGAAGAAGAGAAGAAGAAGGAGGAAGAAGAGAAGAAGGAGAAGGATCAAGAGGACAAAGATGGCCATCACGAAGAGGAGGGTTTGTGGAGGAAGGTTGAAAGAGAGTTGCAGCCACCTAGGGTTTGAAATTGCAAACCTAGGGTTTCGGGAAGATTGTGGTGGAGGGGGTCTTAGGCACATCGGAGGTGGCGATTACTAGGCGTGGAGGCGGTGCAAGGAGGTTTACAACCGCGACGAGAAGATTCAGAGACTAAATCACGATTACAAGGAAGTTGCGGGTGCAACAAGGAGGTGGCAAGAATTGTCAACAAGGTGATTCTTGTCAATTGATGGGTTTTTCTTATTTGTACAACTTCCTTGTGTGTAAGATCTCTTTTCATTTTCTTTTTTCCATGGTGAACTCTGATTGCCTTCTCTCCGGTCTAGAGAAAAGTCTCTTGATAGACTCTACGTAGACCTTGTACATCCTAGAATCTTGAATTATTGTTACTCGTGCGTCTACTCCTTGTCCGATCATTTGTTTTCCATTGTCCCGGCCTTGTAGCAAGTCTTCATTTGTGTTCTCCCTATTCTTCCCCTTTTCCTAGTCTTGTCTAAATTTTCCGTCTTTCCCCTGGTCTCTTCGGTCTCTCTGGTCTCTCAAAAAACCCCCTGCAAAAATTCTAGTTCTGCTAGCATAGTCATCTCTTTTGCTTAAAGTGGTTAATTTTGTTTCGTTTAGTTGTGTTTCTAGATATGTGAGATTCCTACATCCACATTAATCTAGAAAAGTGTTCCAAAGAAAAGTACACCGATTGCCTGATATACTTGTGTTTTTTTGGACTGGACCGGAAATTGTGATAAATTGGTAGGGTGATTGGTGGAAGGAAGTACATGCACATCCCGGAGTTAGTCCATCCCGTACAACATGACTCCACCGATGACATAAAGGCTTTCCAAGATTGATCCTAACAAGTGGGAGGGACGGAGCAAGGAGGAGAGTTGGAGGAAGACCTCATCCGGATGGGTTGCATGGGATTATACCAGAAATCTTGGATCTTCCAGAAGGGATATGCAGCTACAGAGTTGCTACCTCCCGGCACACCCCCGGGAATCTACCGGGCTAATCCCTCAACATGGACCAGAGAAGTATGGCGTAATGTGTACTCTTTTGTAGAAGAGGAGGGATCGACGCCCAGGGTCAACCGGGAGTTGCTAGATAAGCACTTCCCAAACTCCTATGACATATCGGAGTGCTATCGGCGTGATCAATTCACGAACAACCGATGAGGAGGGTGGTTGAGTTTTTAAATCCAATCTTCTATCCCAACCGATGTGAAGAGTCACAGCACGGGTGGCCACAACCTACATAGAGACATTCTTCGAGGATTCCTTTCCGGACTGGGAATTTTTGTTGGAAGAAGCGTTTTTGAAACAACTCTGGGCAATTCAACAAGGTGGGTGTTCCAAGACTTTCTTGGCTCCATACCTCATGCACTTCTATGAGCATTGTGGATGTCTCGAACCGAAAGAAAAGAGGATTTGGAGGCAAGGGATGGCTCTCCAAGACCATTCCCCCCGGGCCTTTTTCAAACATATTGAAGTACGGTTGGCGCTGATGGCAAACCAACAAGAGGCGTCATCATCCCGGTAACTTTGGAACGATGATAGGTCAACCCGGTCTGACCGAGAAAACCCACCACCACCATCTCAGCCATCGAAGAATCTCACATTGATAGAGAAAATAGCCAAGTTCTCCCGAGATGTGACCCGGAATGTCCAGCAGATGGAGATGGAGCTTTTGGAGGCAAGGAGTCTTCAGAGGGCTCTCCGAAAGGTGTTTACAGAAGAAAATACCGGAGACATTTTTCCTGCAGCCCGGGAGGTTCGGGAACAGTTAACCAAAGTGAAGGTGGATCTCCGGACATTCCAAAAGGAGCACCTTGACACGAAAGTCAAAGCACAAGAGACTATGGTGGCACTAACCAAGCTGCTTGCTACACAAACAAGTGCCACCATACCAATGCAATACCAAAGCCCAACCCGGAAGAAGAGAAGGTTTATCTATATCAATTTTTTTCTTCAGAGGATGATGATCCACCCACTCAATGTCCAATGAGTAGAGCACATTCTCCATCTTCCAAGGAGTGGGGTGTGAAAGTCTATAAGAGGCTACGAGGTCTCCCGGTCAATCCTCTCGGGAAGGAACGGGTTGATCTTTCTTTCTCCCAAACGGATTCTTTGGTTGAGTCACCGGTAGCTATGCTTGTTGATCCGGTAGAGACTTCTCATGTATCGATGGATACTCCCAATATACCGGTAGATACTCCCAATCTATCGGTAGACCTCTCGGTTGAGACTTCCAACCTTCCAATGGATTCTCTTGACTATATACCCATGGATACTCCCAATCTTCCAGTCAATCCTCCCATGGATCTACCGGAAGATAAGTCCACTCTTCCAGATAAGTCTTCCAGATGAACCTTCATTATATATTATTGTGGATTTTTCGTATCCGTTGATAGGATGTTGCTAGGTACGGTAGATTAACGCTAGGGTGAGAGTAGTGATATTGATGGGGCCTCATTGTGCACTCGGTCACTACCACTTGAGTGAATTCTCCGGCTACCTACTTTTCTCAAAGTATGTTTTACCAGTCTCGGACCGGGGAGTCTTCCGAGTTACCGGTCTAACCGGTAATCCGCCGGTGATAAGGCAACCTTCAATTCTAGGATCTAGATGCCATTTCCCACTTTTTGTAGACCTAGTTTTTAGAGGGTAGCTAGTGGCCATTGTGTACTTAAGGAGCCTTGGGCTCTTGGTTTAAGTATTCTCCTCTTTGTTGCTTTGCTTGTGTCTTGTCTTCATTGCTTGTATCTAGATATTATTGTTGAGCTTGTGTGAGTAGAGAGGGAGGAAGTTGAGTCCTCCTAGTGGGTCTTTGCTAGGATGTGTAAGGTTGTGGCTTGTTGAGTGTTATGTGGTTGAATGTAAGCTAAGGCTTTTGGTGGAAGAAGGATATCCAAGCTAGATGGTGGAGTATGATCCACGATCTACTCCAAACCCTTGGCCGGTTGAACCGGAAAGAGTTGCTTACCGAATGGTATCTGGGAAGCCCACTGCTATATATGATAGTATCCCTTAAGTGGAAAGTGTTTGGATTGGAGGGGAGGAGGGATAACATCCCCCTTCTTGGTACACCGGGAGAGATTCCGGCTAAGCTTGAGTCTGGAGTATTCCCAATTTTCTACCTTTACAGTAGATGAGATCCCATCATCCCCGTGGAAAGTTGTCTTCTTTATTTGAATTGCTTAGCATTAGATTGTTATGCTTCTTGTATCTTCCTTGTTTGATTCATTGGATGTGAATGTAGTTGGAATCCAGCTTTGCGTAACCGATTTACCGAAACTATTTTCCGGATTGTTTCGGGGAATGTTTTCCCACTGAATTGTGAGGGCCGATGAATTAGCTGCACCCTTTTTACTCTTTTATGGTGTAGAGTTAGGTTGTGGAGATTTTGGCCTTTGGACTGCAAGAATGGAGGGCAGTGACTTTCCGGGCACTGTAAAAACTTACCGGAAAACTACTTTGACGCTAAACAAAGTTTAAGTTAAACATTTGTGGTTACTTGTTACAGGTCACTAAGGTACCGGGGAAGCCATCCTCCCATATGTGGTGAGGTATTGAGTATGTATTGTTCTTAGACTAAGAAAGTTTGATACACAATAAAAATCCCTAGAAACGATCTGGCTAGGTGGGCTTGCTTAAGGTTAATTTTGGTTAATTTTGGGAATCACTAACTACTGGACTACAACAACGCGCTCTACAACATCAATCTAAGCATCCAAAATTTACAAATTAAACTATGCTAAAACACTACGATGCAAATAGGCCCTCGACGCCACATGCCGTGACAACTTGCAAAATAGATGTAGAGGGAGAAATTTGTCAAGGCTTTGAAAGACTGTAGTCTAGATTTATTTTAAACTAAACATTTGCATGCTCCTACAAAAAATTTGGTATGGTTGAACCATGATTGGAAGGGCAGAACTTGAGGCACTTATTTGGTTCAGACATATTTTTTTGTAGATTGATGTACCGTCAAACATGTAGTGGTGGTCACCTTCAAAGTGTTTTAGAATAGTTTTTTTAGTTTCCTTTTACTTATATATTAAATTTGGATTTTTTTTTTTTCTTTGTCTTTCCATATGCCTGCTGATTTCTCTCATTGAACAAAATTTTCCTCCTAGTAAAATGGACCGGTTCATTATTATATCTTTGTCTTTTATATATATTCAATTATTTTTCTAGTTTATGATTATTTTTTTCTTCCTCTTTCTGTATTTCTCCACTAGTTTTATTGTTGAATCATTGCTCTCAATCAGTCCTTCAGAGGAGTAGGCTGGATGGTCATATTTTCTTTTATTTCTTTAAAACTCTTTCTTATTATATCATTTTATAATTTTTGATTTTTTCTTCCTCTTTATTCCATCCTCTGATGATTTTTTCTTTTGTTTTTTCAATGTATCATTCAAGCAAAGTATTATGGAGTATTGTGGCACAACAACTTGGAACATTGTCAAGCATGCAATGGATGTAGTTTCATTGTATAATTCAAAGTTTTGAATACTACGAAGGACTTCTTTATTGGTGCATTTTATTATTTACTATTAATATATATAGGACATTCTTCTCTATAGTTTGGGATGTTATAATACCTTTGTAACGTTTATACTATGTCAAGGCTAATATTGGCATTGCAATCTTTTGTTTGCATGGTTGTATATGAGAAAGTGATTGCGGACACTTTCCTCCACAAGTTTGGACTTAACTGTAGCTTGGAAATGCTTATATTCTGTAATGCTTTAGCATTGGATAATCTCCTTTTGGATACACTAAGGCAAGTGCAATTATAGTAGATTTAGTAATAAACAATGGAGGAGAATGATGTTTACGTGGATGCAAAGGAAAGAAATGGATTGGGAAAAGGAGGGGCAGGTGAACAAGATATCTAAATTGAATAGCCTTATAATGAGTCTATAGTTTAAGCCACTGAGCATGTCTTGTACCATGAAACTAAAATCAATAAGTTTTCGAGATGCCAAAGTGAAGATTTCACTCAAAAAAGGTTTGAAATGTTACATTACAAAAGCTACATTTGAAGCTATAAATTCCACCTGTATGACCTTTTTATCGAATAGACTTGTGTTGAGAAGAAAGAACAAACAATGGACAGGGATGGTCTAGATTTATCAACATAGCCATCATTCCATGGCAAAGGCTTTACGACTTTATTGACAACCAACAAAGTATGCGTGATTTTTCCTATTCATTCAATGAAGTTGTGAAGATAGGACATAAAGGACCTGTAGAGACTGCAAAGAAAACTAGTTATTTGCAACAAATCACATGAATTTGTCATTCTCATGACCTTTTCATCTTTCATATAATTGAACTTTTCCATTTCAAGACAAAACAATTGTATGGAAAGTAATTGTATCTATTGTCATATGTTATTGGACTTTTATACACGTTTCAATGTGAATACGGTCCAATTGATAATATTTCACTAGCAGAGAAAGAGGTTGATTAAGATTTTTGCTAGTGCAATAACAAAAAAAACCTTCAACAAATGAAAAGATTGCTGCAAAGAGGAGGAAAAAGGTGCCAAAAAGGCTAAAAAGGAAGTTGTAAATGAAGCAAGGAGGTTTGAACAGCAACAAGATTCATGCCCCCTCCTTCCATCTCCTGTATTTTTATATCTTGAAAATGATTATAAATCAGATGCATCTTATAAGATAAGTGAAACTACGACACATGCTATTTTTGGAAAGCAAAGGCAAGTAAATAGGGTGCAGGTGCGTCTTACATCAAAACGAGGTTGTCAATGCAACTTTGTTGCTAAACAATTATATATGGATAGTTCACTTTGCGAGATTCAGTACCATGTGGTAAACCATTCGAACAAAGCTAGACAACCTTGTCATGGACTCTCGTTTGTCGATTTTCACCACTCCCTTGACGCACGATTATCATGGAGAACTAAAGAGTGGATTTGTACAAAGTTTGCGCAAGGATTTAGCCATGCTCAAATTATAGGTGAATGTAACAAAAATTTATGAGTGTGCCAAATACAACAAGCCATGGACCCGGGATACGTTCATAATGCTGAACAATGTATACAACCTTGCAAAGAAGCGAGTTGGACAACTTTGGCAAAATCATAAAAGAGATCCATTGAGTCTGCATTTCTGGAAGGAAGATAATAAAAATATTGTATTTTAGTGTGATGAATTTGGCAACTTTGATTTGAACAATCCAATCCCTCCTCCGGATAAAAAAAAGTACCATTTTGTATTGCCATCCTGACTCCGTGGCAAATAGAGATGATGCTGAAATTTAGGCATTGTCAACAAATTTCTATGGATGCTACTTTTGGCACAAATGAGCCTAACACAAGTTATAATTATTATCATTATTTTTATTTATTTTCAATTGATTTTGCTTAGGACAATGTAAAGATCATTATCTTATATTGTTAACAATTGTAATGAATAATGGTATCATTAAGTATCTATATATATAGATATATATATACATATATACATATATATATATACATATATACATATATATATACATATATACATATATATATAAACATATACATATATACATATATATATAAACATATATATATATACATATATATATATACATATATATGTAACAATATCCCATGCATACTGTTATGGTGGTTGGCAAATGGAAAAATGGCATATTTGTGGCCTTTATTATTACTGCAAAGTCTCGTGAGAAAAATATTCTTTCATGGTTACAAAAGCTTCATAACCGTTGCCAAGAGGTTCATCCGGATTGAATGCCACCTTCAATTATTGTCGAAAATGCATTAGGAGAATTGAATGCAATAGAATATGTATTTTTCCTCCACATGTTTCTCATAACATTGTTGTGGGACATTTTATTTTGAATTATCACCTTTCTAATATTTGATGTTTTCCATGGTGCAGAAAAATTTAGCCAAGAATACCAATTATTCTTTGTTTATAGAAAGTGCGGAAGGCATGGAATAGAAATGTTGTACAAAAAATTAAAGATCCCAACTCACAGGTACAAGTATTGAAAGTTGTTGATAGCATTGTGTACTCTAGTGATCTTATTCAATGACCACCTCTTGTTTCACAAGCACAAGAAAAGTTAAGAGCTTTATGTGATATTTTTACAGATTCAAAAGAAAACTTCATTGGATACTTTGAGGAAACATGGAGTAAGAAGACATCTATGTGGATAACAGACAATTAGAATTTTCCTCATTGTTGTCAAGATACCAATGCAACTGTTGAATCATATGATGCAAACCTAAAATCCATCTTGACACAAACAGGGCAAAAGCTTAGTGGATGCCGCATGGATTGGTTAATGTACCATCTCATAGAAGATGTTCTTACACATTATTAGTGTGATGTCCAATGCAAGTTGTACGGATTTATGGAGAACAGAAAGGCAGAGTGCATTGTAGCTGGAGCGGCTCTATAAGCTAAAGAAATTCCATATAACTACATGTCCCTCTATCGAGAGAATAACGACATAGCCTTTGTTGTTTCTATGAATAATTATCTTACTGTATGGACGGTGAGTTGTCTAGAAGACATTTGGGCCCAATGCAATTATCCAATGGGTTCCCGAGAAAACATATGCAATTATATTGTTAAGGTCTTTAAGATGTTGCATCCTGAAGTACGGGACAATGCTATTATTAGGCAAGCTGGGTCATTGAGAGGTACTATTGAAGGAGGATACAACAACTTTTCTATAGATGCATTCTAGCAAGACTCTTTTTTAAACAAAGGAGACAATTCTTGTCAACCTATTGAACGAGGTAAAGGGGCATTGAATGATATGACACCTACTTTGGAATAGCGTGCATTTGTACAAGCTATTTGTGAAATTGAGGCTCTTGTAGGAGAAGACCTTAGCCTTGTATCCTATGCAAATGCACAACTACAATTTTTCAAACGGAATATCTATAAGAGACAAGCAAAAGAAAAGGTTGGCCTTCTACATCCGTTGTCACAATCTCAATTTCCTTCAAGTAATTGTGACAATAGTATAAAGCGTTGGCCAAGATTTATAGAGCGTCCTAGAAAACAAAGACAACAACCGACATGGATTATGGAATAATCAATGGCATCTTACTTAGATTAAAGGATAGGGTATTGATAATGTAGATTGGTTAGATGTTGTAGAATGGTGACTTTGTTTGGTAGATGTGTAGGAAGTACTGGCAAATTCCTTAGAAACTTAGATTACTTATGTTGGCGCTTTTGTTTGCTTTTTATGTGGTTTTAGATTTAGCCACGCAAACATGTACCTAGCTTCTTGTATTTTTTTTACTTTTATAAATTATCATTGATTTGTTTCTCCTATTTTTATAAGTAAAATTTTGTTGGATGAATTAAAAATATTAGTAATTATATTGTATTTTGGAGACACGGAATAAAACTCCTTCACCTTCTTAAAATTCCGTACAGTCATCTCCTTTTACAACAACCCTTTTTGTTTATTTGTTATGAAGAGCAGATGTTACAATCAAATGACATTCGTTTAAAATGCGGAGTGTAGGTAGGGCAAGCCGAGTGTTATAATGAAATGGGTATTGTAATAGATGCTCTTGTATAGGGAGCTAGTTGTATTTGTAATTCATGATTAAAAATGAAACAAAAATAAAACTACTTCTATCTTGAGTTTGGAAGCCACTGAGCTCTACTATACTTTACAGTTTGAGACACCATGAAGTTCTATGCCTCCAAGTATTTTTTTAATATATAAGATCATCATCTTATAAAGACCATTGGTGACTTTACAAGTAAATCTAATATAGCCCAAAGAAATAAGTTATATGCCTTTATATTTTTCCATTCTTTTCTTTTGATAAATTTGTTTTGGATGACCTTGATATGGTACTACAGTTATGAAATCAACCAATATAAATCATCGGGCTTAAATTCTTTGTCTAAGTATCAGTCTATTATGTGTTCACCAGCATGGCTTTACCTCTAAAGGACCAAGTATCCCTATTGAGGACAAGTTTTTTCACTTTGACTGCAATTATCTTTCATTTTGTACGGTCAAAATTAGGGATTATCTTATCACATCATCTCATATAAGTTTAGAAGAAGATCCTAGAGTTACAATTTCAAAAAGCTGATCTTGGCAATTTTTAATCAATGAAGTAGCCAATACGTGAGAGTAAGTATAAGAGAGAAGACATGCCATGATAACCAACTCATGGAGGTTCCCAATGCCAATCGGCTTTGTTTGACTTTCAAGGCAAGGCGACCAATGAGAGCTCAATTGAGGTAGAGCAACCCAAAATTGCACACTTTATGACCCAATGCCGATAATGACAAGGGTTTCAGATTTTGAGTTATTGGTTTTGGATGGCTTCATGCACTATTTCATGCATTTTCCATTTCCATGCACCATTCCATACGTACTCTATTGATCGGAATTGGGTGGCCGGTCTCAATTGGAATTGAGTGGCCGGTCTCGATTGGAATTGAGTGGCCGGTCTCGATTGGAATCGGGTGCTTCTACCTCAGTGTATGAAAGTGACCACTTTTGTACGAAAATATGACATGGAAAGCCCTAGCCAAGGTGGCAAGCACGGATCAATCACAAAAATGAATTATGTATTGCTTGAAGCAATCATATTCGATAGGGTAGAATGAGGCGTATTGCCATATTTTTCAGGCACAATACATTTGTGCAAAATATTTACAACGTTGCTTGATGGTTTGATCAACAAAGGTATATTTGTACTCCTATATATAATTGTCTTAAGTTTAAAATTTGTTCAAATATACTTCTTTTTTATGATTTGGCCAACATATGATCATGGAAATTTTAGTAGACATTGATGGGACACTATGGATGGACATTCTATTCAAAACCTAAACATCCGCAATTCCAACTCATTTGTAGAAATAAATTTGTAAACCTTATGAAATGCTCCAACAAAAGTATTCCAAATTTCAAAGGAATTGACTAGTAGTTCCTACACGTCCCCCAAACTAAGTCATCCTTCTACAACACCTAACAAATCCATATTCTGAGTACCATGTCTTCTAGTTTAACCCCTAAAGGACCAAGTGTCAAAAATGGGCTTTTTGAAAGTTTGGTTAGGTTCCTATGGTGTCAATTTCCAACATTCCTCTTTGAAATTTTTACTATAGAAAGGCATTACCAAGACCTCAGTGGAATATTTTTTTTCTTAAATTCAACATTTGATGAAAAAGTTACACGGATTTGAATTTCAAATGGGGAGAGTGGGCACCTCGGGCACCTCCAAATTTTTTTGCTAGGACACTCTATTGAATGTGAGATTTTCAATACTGGCAAGTAGTATTATTTCCATTCATATTGTCCAAAAAAAATTCTTGTCTTTAGTGGAAAATAGCATACCAACCCAAGTCAAACATTTTCACACATTCTCACTCATTGTCGGGCAAGATACCAAAAAAACTTCTTCTTTTCCACATAAAACCTAGATTCTTTATATTTTTCACTTTTTATTTTTTCCACAACAATATGTGGTGTAAGCCTTCTTATTGATCATTCGGATTATCAATCGAAAACATATTAATTTCAACTAAAATTAAAGTGTGAATTGGCAAATTTTGAACCTCCACTACTTACACAATTGTTTTGAATATGCTACACTCGTCTTCTACCTTTGAAAATTGGTGTATAAGGATCTAACATCTTGCTTAACAAGATGGTAATGGATTTAGACCTTGTGTAGTGCAAAAATTTGACACCGAGTGAAGTCAAAGTCTGCTGATCCACTGAACGTAGGGAAGAAAATGAACCATTTGCTTGACTTCAAACGCTATAATCTTTCAATCGTGTGGTCAAAGTTTATGAAATTTTGAGAGTGTACTTCTTAATACGTCTTGATTGAGATCCTACGGTCAAAACTAGAAATAAAAGTTTTGGTTTCCTTCTTTTTCCACTGCACTAGAATCCAATAGTTTTGAAGCGTTTTTGGTGTAAAACTATCACGGTACCTTAGGGCCGGTTTACATTAGGCCTGGGGTCGGATGGAAGGCCGGCCGGATTTGCCTTCAATCTGGCCTTCAATCCAGCCCCAATTCTTCCATCCAGCCCCAAATAATGTAAAGCATTGAGGTTGGATTCGAGGGCCAGATTTCAAATTCATCATCTTGGCCCTAGTCAATGTAATGTGTTGGGGCCGGATTCTAGTGCTAAAATTCCAATTTTTAAGTGTCTTAGATTTTTATAAGGCTCAACTAAAAATTATAGAAGCACATGTGTCAAGCCTTTGCCTTTTTTTTTTCCTAGTTTAAAGAAAAATAGGTTTCATGTATTTACATGATATGTTTTCTTTCCTTACTACATTTAAAATAAAAAATAAAGAAGAATATTTTTTCTATTTTCATAATTATTTTCCCTTTCCTCTTATTTTTGATAGGTCTAAAATAAAAGAGAGTTTTTTTTTCATATACATGCAACTTCAAATTCCTCTTCCTATTTTGACTATTGGAAAAAAGGCTTTTATTTACTTGATTTGACCAAATCCCTTTTTTTGGGTGCATATCCAAAAGGAAGGAGTATTTTTACTTTTTCAAAATAATGTATATTTTTAATTTTTTTTTCAAAATAAAAATAAAAATAAAAATAAATAAAAAAATAAAAAAATAAAAAAAATAAAAAAAATAAAAAAAATAAAGATTTTATTAATTGACGGTAGCAATTGGAAGGATCCAACGGAGGAACCGAATCCGGCCCTAGATGGGAGTTTGGGCTACCCCAAACCTCGTCCCGATTGCTCCCTTGGGGCCGGATGGTTTGGTGCCAAAACCATGCCACCTAAGGCGACACGTAGGATGAAATGTAATTCCGGCTGGCCCCAAGTATAAAGCTCTTGGGTTGGATTTGGAAAGATTGAGAGACCCTATAGGTTGAAACTTGGAGAGTTCCGGCCGGCCCTCAATCCGGCCCCAAGTATAAACCGATCCTTGGGGTTAAGCAAGATGTCATCAATTAATCCATAGTCAATGTCGGTCATTGTCGTCGTTTCCTAAGACGCTCTAAAAATCCTAGCCGACGCTTTGTGCTTTTGTCACAATTATTTGGAGAAAATACACAATCTCATCGAACACATTGAAAAAAATTATGCTATCTTTTAAAAAAATTCAAGGGCAGTCATTTATGGAAATGTCAAAAACTTTTGCTATGACCTTTTATTAAATATGAGATTTACGATGCATGTGAGTAACATGACTATATTTGAGATTATATTAAAGAAAACCATCCATATTGTTAGACTTTCAATGAAGGAGTAGTGAAAGGTTTTTCACCTTTTTTTTAGCAAGGTGCACAAAAAAAATCTATTTCTTCATAAAAATGGAGTTATAAATTTTTCCTAAGTTCAATTTTTTCCTTAAGGAACAAGCACAAACTCGAGTTTTGACTATTTGGAATTTCAATGTATACCAAAATGAATAAATCATAAATCATAATGTGGTATGGTGATTTTTGAACCTCTCTTCCTTTATTTGTTTTTTTTTAAAATGCCTCACTCTTCTAATACCTCTAAAAATTGGTGTATGAGGAACTAACATCATGTACATTGTAATGGCATAAAATGAAGAACTTTTGTGAGGCAAAAATCAACTTCAAGTGAAGTCAAAGTCTGCAAATCCGTAAAACGTTGGCAAGGATAAATTCTTTATTTTTCATTGCAAACTCTATAATCTTTGAATCCATATGGCATAATCTTTTAGTCTCATAATAATTTGTAAGCATGTGATTTTATCATATCATTTTATCGGTACACATGTGACATGGTTGGAGATGGAAAATAAGAAGTGTAATTTTTCTCTTCACTTTTTGCACCAAATGAGCAATTTTTGGGTGGTTTGGGTTTACGGATTTGTTCTCGCTTATTGTTTGTTTGCAGCTTGATGATCTACGCTTGGTGGTACCATATTTGCAGACACTGAACCTGTCAAACTACAAGAAGGTCATCCGTCTTCAACTCAACTGTCCGGCGCTGCTTTCCTGCAACCTCTCTCGTTGTTTGTGAAGTCACCTAATGTTTCAATAACATAACCCCTTCGCTTTCATGATAAAAACTACCTCTCAAAGGAAATAGACGCAGCTAATACAACATCATGCAAATTCTTTCTTCACAAACAGCTCTACTGATGTGTATTCTTGAGCTAATATCTGAATTGTTTGCTCAATTGATCTGCAGAATCACTGGAAACTATTGCAAGATTCACCAAGTTGTGAATGTTTATGGATGTCGCTTACTGAGACCAGTAGTATTCTTCACCATTTTAGACTCATTTGTTTCATTGTGAGAGCGCTTCGATGTGGAGGTTGCGACAGGCTTGAACGTTTGGACATTCCTCAACCGTCAGTAGTGGAACTGGAAGTATGTAGTAGCTTTTCAGAGTACTTCACTGAATCTTTCTGTGATCAGAAGTGTGAGATTCTGGAGTTCTGAACTCCTAAGTGTTGCTCTCACTTATATTTTTCCACACCATTCTGCAACAATATTGTCTGGCACTTTCAGTAGTACGAATAGTTTGCAAGCCCTCAACAATCCTAATATGAGTGGTGTCGCTGGAAAACACGAAACTGGTCGATAATAAAAGTCCAAATTATATCGAGCAAAAACCTCCGGACCTGCACGCTACGACATCACTGATGCCGGGCGCTCAAACTGACCTTCTCTTGCTGAACCTGCCACTCGTACAGATACACACACCCCAGAAAGTTGGGTCGCGCCACCTCGGGCTCGTAGCTCAAAATCCCTGGAATGAAGCTGCAAGGCCCAGGGTAGCTCCAGAACTGCTGCTCCTCCGCGCTCTTCATTAGAAACGTCCGTGGGCCGGCGAAATAGTCTACATCTACCACGCCATTCATCAAAGATACAACGCGGAAAATATCTCTGAGAGAATTTCCGCGGGGCGACGTCGATGTGGAGCGACGAGAATGCGGATGTGGAGCGGCGAGCAAGCGGGCGGAGACGAGGGAAGTAACGGAGCGCGAAACCCGTTACTCCGGGCAGGATTTTCGCCCTGCCCACGATGCGGCGCAGAACGCTTGTGCCTGAAGAATGCGGGGATCCTGGGGCAAGGGCCACCATTTGCCTGCCCGGCCCACCAAGCGGCACTGTAGCTGGTACTTTGGCGGGGCCCCCCACCGTGAGGAGCGGTGTGGGTTCACCACTGTAATAGGCATGAGCGGGGGAACCGCATCCTGTCACCCATTCATGTCAGGCGGCTTGAGTTCGAGTTTTTAATAGTATATTCTTAGTTTGCCAACTACGAAGATACACTGTAGCGATGAATGTATGACAGGGAGAGGCAATATGTACGAATTCTGTACCCGAAATTTCTTCAACTAAAAAAAGATCACATTTAGTGTAACCGGTGGTATCCATGCGGCACTCTAAGATTCATCATCGTTAGTAAAGCATGTTCTACAGTAACGTGAGATGTACCACGATGGTCAACACACTTTACAAATATCTGCCTCACTTTAAACAGTTACCACCTGAAGCGCTTCCCTGGCAAGTAGGCAGATTTCTTATTTTGAACTTCATGACCACTTCAGCATATGCTCGTGAATAGATTACCGTACCCCAAGGTCTAGTTCAACAACCTGTGTCGAATTAATTATTATTTTCCTCGCACAGTGGTTCAGACTTAATGGGTATCACCTAGATATTACACAAGTATCACATAGATATTATATGAGTATGACCTTGGCATCACATCGGTATCTCCATAGACAAAATGGATATTTTTTCCAAGAAATTCGGACACCGGCCATTTTGAATTAATTATTAATTATGTACGAAGTAGACCTCCACGTAGGGTAGAACAACAACAGAATGCCACGTAGTCTCATATGCAACTGTTTGTTACAGTCGTTCTTACCAACCTCTCGACGTGCTTACCATACGAAATTGTTTAGTCTTGTTTAAGCTCGCTCGAGATGTAGATTAGGCTTGCACCTCCAGAGAGAGACCACATCAACCCTTCAGCGGAGACGAAGGGCTTCTGTGAAGTCTTCGATACAGCTTTAGTTGTCTGCTGCAGCTGTGAATCAATTTCTGTTCAACCTTCAGTCTATCAAGTTTTCCAGCATAGGTCGAATATGTCAGCAGTTCGATGGAGGAAAATGGAGGGACTTTCGGCAATCTAGCAGATCTAATTGACAGTTTGAAGCAGCTTTGATTAGTACCATAATGTCATTGCTCTTGAATGCCATCAAGTGCACAGCTTTCGCTTCGGCAGGATATCCCCACGCTGTGTACACCCCCGCCGCGCAGTGTTCGCTTTTCGCCTTCGCCTGACCGCTCCCTGATGTCGCCTTCCTCCATTCCCACTCCCTGCTCATCCCGCTCAATCGTCCTCCATCGCCAGGAACGCAGCCTCTAGAGGTAGGTTCTCATCTTGCATTTGTCTATGTCCTCATTCACTTTGATGTTGTGGAGCTTGTGCATGTGCAATGAGAATGGTTGAGTTTCGTGTTATATGTTAGTAGCTGCAGAGAAACGATGAATTCAGCTTTCTAGATTGTGGGGCCGTTTGAGTTGACATCAGGTGAAGCAAAGATTCTTGAGGTTGTATCAAAATCAGAGCCAAGTAAAAAGGGCCATTACAGGAGCTACGCTGTGCGCCATGCTACACAGCTATCTCTGAATCTGATTTCCCGGATTGTATACTCAATAAATAACCTGCTTATGTTAACCAAGTCACTCCACTTGCTCATTTCTGCTGGTTTTGTGAACACATCCCCTTCGCTTTGCCTGCAAAACGGATATGACTACATAATATTAGGCACATCGGAGCACGGAGAGAAAGTGAGATCTACACAGTTGACGTCGCCCAAGTTCAAGTAAGTGATTTTTACACTACTCTGTTATCATATTGTAAACATCTGAAACATCCTCTTCAGGGTTAGGATAAGTGCCTCGTGTAATTGTTTTTGTTGATGTTTTGAAAGGGTCTGGATTGAGGGAAACTGCTCACCAAGCTCTACAGTCGAATGTTTACAGACTGGATTCAAGGTTTGCACATTGTTTGAAGTTTTGGATTTGGAGATTTATCGTTTCCACGACATCATAATTGCAGGTGAGACAATACCTGTCAAATCAGTACTCGAGATCATGAATCGTGGAAGCCGAGGAAAGGCGATGGGATCGGTGATCGGGCTAACAATGACTGCGGCCTCTGTAATCCTGGCAATGTCACTGGTTCTGTACTGGTCTCAGGCAACAGCGCTCAACGGACCGACATGGCTGGCGCGAATGTTCGCTCAACAGTTCAACAAGACCGATCTAATCGTCTTGACCTCACCAACACCATTCCAGAACATCACAGGGAAGCTCCTCGAGGAGCTGGCGCGCAACGGCACGACTCCATGCCACAACCAACGCACAAACGGCACCAAGGTGATCGGACTCCCGGAGAATGCCACTCTCTCCACCAACACTCTCCACAGATTCTGGCTGCAGTCCTACACGCACGACGGCGCGCCACGGTGCGCAGGCGGCGACTATTACGAGCTCGACCTCTCGAGCCCGCTCTGGAAGTCCCGGCCTGGAATCACGGACCTCCAGAACGGCACCTACGCAGTGGAGCTCCTCGTCCCGGATGCCTTCGCCGGCGAAACCTTCAACTTCTCCGCTCACCTCCTCTTCGACGCGTACCACGGCCTCGACTTCGACGGATCGCCCTTCAAGATCATCAAACTCACAGCTTCCCTCACCATAACCTTCGTCACCACAAACTCGAGCGCTTCCTCCGCAAACTCGAGCGCTTCCAACTCGAATCTCAACCGATGTGACTCCTCCAAAGATTTCTACTCCCCAGAGTGGCGCGGCCGGTGGACTCGCCACCCCCTCGCGAGCGAAACCTGCGCTCCCGACGCAGCTGGTCGCTACTTACACTGCTTCAACTCCTCCGAGGCCCCCTGTCGCAACCCGACCTGGTGCTCCGGCGACATCTCCCGCCTTGAGTGCGCCGGCTGGTCCTACAGCGCGCACTGCGCGTTCCACATCTTCTCCCAGAGCGAGGCCTGGGACTGTCTGGCGGGTCGCTACCTCTTCTTCTGGGGCGACTCCAACCACCAGGACACCATCCGCAACCTCCTCACTCTCATCCTCGGCATCTCGCCCCCTCCGGACCTCAACATTGCCCATTTCACCCCCGACCGCGCCTTCCAGAGCTGGTTCCGAAACCCTAGCAACCTCGACCAGGAGCTCCGCATCACCAGCCACTTCAACGGCCACGCGGACATTAATCTCAACGACATAGGCTTAGACTCAGTCAGCCCCGACTTCGAGTCTTACCGCAACCACATCCGCGCCTACTTCCAATCCAACCACTACGCGGACACCGTCATCATGAACTCTGGCCTCCACGATGGTCGCCGCCACAGAAGCCTCGACGCCTACGTCAAGAGCGTGGATAATGCGCTCGAGTTTTGGCAGGACATCTTCACCAACGTGAGAGGCGACACGCCTAATCTCGTCTACAGGACGACGGTGGCGCCCGCGGGATCGTCGCGAGGAGTGCAAAGCAATCCGCAAAAGATCGATGTGTTCAACCGCATTATGACGGAGAAGGTGACTGCAGCGTTTCCCGCCATGAAACTGGTAGACGCCTTCGACATGACGTTTCCCTTTCATTACGACAACAGGTTTAGCGATGGCCAACACTATGGTCTTGCTCCGCACCGGTCCATCTACGGGCCACATTACTGCGTTGATGTCATGGTGGCGCATGCTCTTTTGAACGCTATATGTAAACCCTAAACCCTAAACTCTGAAACCTAGGTAAGGTGTGTTAAAGAAACATTCAGTGGTAGCACTGTTTTTTTTTGTTTTTTTTTGTTTTTGTTGGCCATGGGTTTTTAGTTTAGGGTTTAGGTTTAGGTTTACTTTAGGGTTACGGTTTAGGGTATAGCATTGTGAAGAGACTAGTGGAGGGAGAAGGCGTTGCCAGAAAATAGTGGCATTGAAGGGAAGTGATATTTTTCAACCAGGTTCATATGATATTTTGCCATTACAGATTTATTCTTAGAGGGTTTACATTTGGTTGCGTGTTCTCTTTGATGTAACGTTGATGCGCTTGTAACAGTATGGATATTCTGAGGCTGTTGGTTTCAATCGGGGAGCTGAATCCATTGTAATCATTTGGGTACCCAGCCAGGAATGATGCCCAAGGCGAACTGACCAGGGTTTTGTTTTAAGGATTCTGAATTATGAAAGCACTGGCGACGATTTTTGCTGGCCATTCAGTCAGGTGGCTATTTTTTTTAAATGCTCAAGGAACCATGTTTCATTCCGGAAGAAAGCTGAACACAATTTTGGCTACAACTGAAATTTTACTCAATAAGCAAGCAGGCGACAGGCCTTCTTTGTCAATGAATGCATTTGGCTATTGTTGCAAATACTTGGTACTCTTCCCTGGCATCTAGTACTCCTACGGCGATGAAGTTTGGCTATAGATGAGCCAGCTGGTCTTGACATAACCGGCGATCATAGACTCAAGCTTCTCAAATTACTGGCGATGCACTTAGAGAGTAGAGAGTTGTCACCTGCACTTAGAGAGTAGAAAGTTGACACCTGGAGGAAAAAAACTCCGATGCCTAAGTCAGATGTCGATAATTAAGAATGAACTTCAAACTTCAAAGGTGTATAGAAAGCTAACAAAGACTAAGAGAAACAAAATTTCCTACAACTGTTTTTTGTATCATTTCACAAGCAGAGGCAAACAATACTGAGAAATTTGCATCCAGTTCACTGATGGTAGCTCTCAGTACTACTAATTCCTGTATCAACAGGAGTCATGCACATTTACAAACAAGTCCACAGGGGTTAATTACAAAGTCTCAAAATTGTACGAGCTCCACTATTGTGACATGACACGATGGTAAGTGACCACTATACTAACATCATGCTCGTATATTAATCAATGACATAACGACTGATCAATAATCGATCACACCCCACGATGGTTTCCGCAAGCCTGCCACTTCGCGAAGGCTTCAGAATATGGAAAGGTATCAATTGTGTAGAATTTTTGTACAAACATTGCAACAGACAGCTCCAAGTGTGTAGTGAGGCGATTTCTGAGCCGGTTCTTGATGAATGACAGTGTAGAAAATGTTCGTTCGTCTTCTACTCATCCAAGCACTTGCACACAAGCTATCTGTGCCACTTTGATAAACTCAGACTAGGTGTAATAGAGCATCCCATTTGCACTGATGGTTCTCCAAATTGAAGTAAAGGGATTCACTTCCAAGGGTCGCAACATGGCTGCTTCAGCGTTGGCAATCATTGCAAGTTTGAAAGTCCCCGCTTCATAATTCAATCTCGCCCAGGAAATAATTGGCGAAACTGAGAGCTGACGAACTGCTCCCACTGAGATGAGACGATCACCATTAGACAAATGTTCTTTGATGACCGCTAGGTGCACATCAAATGATCGATTGTACACCGATGGGGCCTGCAATACATGAAACAATTGGTGTGCAATTTGTACGTCAGTGATGTTCCGTTTCTAGTTACTCCCAACAAGGAACTATGAAAACATGCAGATTATGATACATGCATGGAAGCCCCTGAAGCAAAAAAAATTATGTTTCAACTTTCAAGTTAGGTAATGGCTAGGACATACCTGTAGCCAATATTGCGGGTAAAAGATGCCCATTGCATCCATGAGTTGGTTGGCAGGAAACCAAGTTGCAAGCTCCATGGACAGGTCCTCTGCAGCTGCTGCAAGATTATACAAAAGGGGTCAGTCCTTCCATACCAATAATAGTGAATATTATAATAAATCCTCATTGTATGAAAGTCTGATTGCCAAAATCAGCACCCTAAATTACAAAGTCATGATAAAACTAAAAACTACAAACATCATGGATAGAACAAGGACTTCACAATATTATATCCTAAATTGCACTACAAACTACATCATAAGATAAAGACCAACTTACCACTACATGCTTGTTTAACTCCAATCACCACCTCAGACCAAGAAGATCAAGTCACAAGCTCATATGTTGATAGATTGCCCTACTTGCGCTTGGCCCAAATGGGAACATAATTGCATTCAAAGACGAGGTGCTCGTCCATGTTGTTGAGGTCTGCTTTCCAAGTCATCCTTAGATCAGGATGGCTAAAATCGGCAAGAGCATTGAAGTCATAAAACACATCAAATTGATATGCAGAACGGCCATCAATATAGTGCACAAACAACTCCTTCTGGCAATTCTTCAAAACTGCTACAAAGTCGCACACAAATATGTTGCGACGTTGTGAAAATTTGATCACCATGTTCAGTTGCTTCAACAAAGGCACCAAACATGCTAGCCCAAGCATGGTCTCTACGTCAACAAGAGCCTCCAATGTCTTCTCTGCCACCTTCACGCTGGTCATGTCCAAGTGCATCTTGTAGATAAGGGTGGAGTACTGTAGCAAGACTCGCTTTGCGGGCTTAAGGAGAGAAATCCACCTTATCTTGACCTACTTTAGTATCTTGAGGCCCTTCTTTTCCATTAAGATAGCTAGCTTTGAGAACTCGCGATGACGCTTGGAAGAGTGCGCAAAATATGCGTGCGTCACTTGTAGAAGGTCCTCGACATTGGACACCAGAGGCAACTTAGATAGAGTTTTCAACGCCAAGTCGACCCGATGAGACAAGCAATGAACACCAGTAAGAAAGAAATGGTGCATGTTTCTCTCTCAATTGTCTTGTGACTCCAGTTCGAATGCCTTCGAACACACTGGCTCCATCTGTGCCAAACGAAATAAACCTTTCTCTGAAATCTGTTCTCGGATAAGGCCTCCTCGCACATTTAAGGAGTCTACAATGACATCGGTTAAGTTGTTTGCACTTGCATCCTACAGAACACAACAAGTAGTAATATTAGTCTCATGAAATAGTACTACATACAATAAGAATCCATTTGGGTTGAAACCATTGTCAATTGGAAGCTTAAGATACATACACATTAATTTGTTATTGCAACCCAAAAGCGAGCAAAATAATTACCTGCATTCGCTGCAGTGAAAGGAGAATGGGCTCTCGAATCCAATTTTGTGCAGTGTAGATGTGGATGCAAATCCAACTTGCATTGTCGATACTTGTAACCTCGTCGCAAGTAATAGAAAAATAATTTGCTTGCTCCACCACCTCTCGCATGCTCAAGTTGACTTGAGCATGCATGACTTCCGCCATTTGTCAACTAGATGTATCTGACCAATGTTTCTTTGGCATGTGACCAACCTTCAAAAAATCTAGCAGATCCTTTAAGCTCTCATATTCTGTCATAGGTCGACCTTCCTGCACATATACAATGACAAACACATGCATCAAACCATGTAGTTTAACTTCAACATGCATGGAAACACTTGTATTCAAATGCTAACATGCATTCAAAGTTCAAATAATAAAACATTTGGAATAAATAGTGGATACAAACATGTAAAACATGAAACAACGTGCCGAATTGAACACGCTTACGTGCTTTCTCCCCACTCTCATTTTGTGCCAACTGGTGAACAATTTGTGGCCCACGTTGTGCATAGAGCACTGCATTCTTTGCATGCGCACAGTCCTTAGAGTAGTACCAATCACCTTTCTTTGCAATGCCGATTATGTCCTTCGATGCCTTTCGACGCCTAGCATGCTTAGTCAAAGTATCATACTTGGGCTTGAGCAACTTTGGCCTTCTCTCTACAACACTACAGATCAGACACTTCACACCTTCAATGAGACCATTTGAACTTCGAGTCATCTCTGCCCATGGTAGCTTTGCTGCCCATGTCTCTTGGAATTTTCTTGACACTTCATATTGTTTACGCCTCAGAATTGGGTTTGGCAAATGTCCTGCCTCAAAATCATCGTTCTCGCTGAGCACAAACATTGTGTCCTCATCAGAGCAGTTCACAAATTCAGCCCCATCTTCGTCAATCACACGAGCTGAGCTACTAGGAGTTGAGAACCTTAATTGTGGGCAATTTGGATTCAAGCCAACACCTCGGCTTCCCTCTGCAACATGCATGGTACACACAATTAGAGACATACAATATACATAGTCTACATATTAATCAGAGAATTAGCATTCAAATTTTACATGTATACATGTACATTATTCATATACAACCCTAATCTAACCATGCAGCAACAATAACCTAATCATGCAACAACAACAAGGTGGGATTATGGACATATACTTACCTTGGCTTTTTCCAAAGTTGCCTGTCAGTTTTGGAGCCTTTCTCGCCTTCTTTTGTAATGCTGGAATTTTTTCTTTTCCTCTACTAATTGATACTGCAGGAGGTGTTGGATGAGCAGAAGGAACTACTTCTCGAATAGTGAGTGGGACTTCTAAAGGGCGAGGACAATGATTGATCCGGTTGATGGTCAAAGTAGGCTCTACTGTTGCAATTGGCACCGTAGGCATAGTGGCCAACGGCACTAAACGACGACGGATCTCCAATTCTTCGTCAATGCTCACTACTTGACCAACCTCAAGAGGACCTTCATCTTCCGCATTCCGATTGGACGTGAAATACTTGAACAAGGATCTCCCCTCTTGATTGCAATTAAGTCGGCGTCTTGGTCTTTCACCTGTTAAAGCAGTGGGCAAATCCTGGTCTGATTCTACAAGTATCACTACTGCAGGGGTCATGTCTAGAAGCGCACTCAACGGAGTAATCTCCTCAGTAGGTGCCACTTCTATCTCTACAGTTGCGATTTCAGCAAGCTCCATGATGTCATTGTAAAATGAATCAGTACTCTGCCTATTAGATGACTTGCTAGTATCAAAAGCATGCCCTTCACTTTGTGTCAACGACTGTTCTGGTATGCATACAAGAGGCGCCATGATCATTGCTTGATGAACCTACGATGTCAAACATCACAATTTTATCAACAACAAAATATGAAATACCCTAATTGTGCAACATTACAAATCTCAACATTTTGCATTACACGTCTGAGCAAGCAAACTATTGTAGCAGCTAATATAGAAGTGGAAAAGAAAGAACACAAATAGACTAATCCACCAACCATCAAGCACAAGTCAAGTTTCACGTTGTTACAAGAAAATCTGAATGAAGCATGCAATTTAAGGTGAATATTGCATACGTGCAGGATGATGTAGCAGTGCCATGCACTCCATGCATGGACTACTTTTGTGCCATGTACAATGTCCATATGTACTGTTCTGATTTTAAAATGGATCAAAATCCTACACATCTGATTGCAGGAAGTGCTTGTTCAACCCTCTAAATCTGTAGTCGTTACTTGTAACTCCACTCTCTACATATTTTTATTATTTAATTTCTTTTTCCAATCTGTGAGTATGCAACATAACAATCAAGATCAAACCCCAACCACACTTTGTCCTTCCGGAACTACAGAAGTAGTATTTTAGACAAGCATGTCAATTTTTAAACTAAAATCAATCACAAAGTATCGACACACAAAGCAAAGAATCCAAAGTATTGTAAAGAACTCAGTACAAGTGGTGCGACATTTGAAATCGTTAAGTTGAAGAAGTGGCCATAGATATTGATGCCATAGCTGAGTACAGGCAACTATGAACAATTAGACAAGTGAATGTGACTGGCCATAAGTGCAAAGACTCAAGCAAAGTAGAGGCAAGAAAGATGACAAGAGAAGTTGACATGTGGCAACTAGTATATGCATGGCACTTTGATTGGAGGTGGCATTGGCCACCTGAATCATCCAATGGGGAAACGACATGGGCATACATCCCAACCCCCATGATTAATCATAGCTACAGAACCTTTTTATGCCAAAGAATTTTGCTACACATTCATAATAATTCTAGTTTTTTTCCTTGTATAATGAAGAAGCACAGTCTTTCAGAGTGAAATTTGGCTATTTTTAGCCCCCAAAAAACACTGGAACTATCCCCCTCTTTGGAAGAGCCCCACAAATGGTGGCTAGCCCGCCCGATCATTCTCATCCCCGCGGCGTGCGACCGTTTGGAGCCGTAACCCGGGGCTCCAGCCGGACCCCGGCCCCGCAACCACGCAGCTTGGTCAAACCCCGACCCTTCCCCCTACCCAGTGCCCAATGCCCCTCCCCGTACCTACGCCTACAACCCCCCATGCCCCTCCGGATACCCAGTACCCGCCCCTAGATGCCCCTACCGATACCCTGGTGCAATACCCATGGCCGTGCCCATCATAGCGCCCCTCGCATCGCCCATCTAGCTCCCTATTCTCTATAGCTCTATAGTTTTGCTCCTATTGCCGTGGGATTGCCCCCTATAATTGTGTCATGTGCATAGACAAACCAGATAAACCTGTCCAGATACTACTGACGGTTGCAGATGCTTGAGATTGCAGGAGGTGAATCATTTGCACGTGCACAACATCCATCATCGTCGTTCAGGTTATTGCACTTGAGCAGTAATTCTAGATGGTGCATTACTTGGAGGCAAAGAAAATGGTGTTGCAAATTTCATCCATTTGGAGTTTTGTGACCATGTGTGCCCTTCGGAATCTCTATACTATCCATCTACACTATATTCCTCCATTAAAAGAAAAAGTAGGGAAAAAAATCTTGGCAAAAACAACAAAAAACATGCAAAAAACAACACAAAACAATGCATACACAAGAAATTAGAGAGGGAGGAAAACGGGTCATACGGCCTTTATTCACTTCTTTTACACTCCAACGGTCTCAAAAAAACAACGTCAAGCAAATTATCCCAAAGTCCTACAGTAACATGGAAAAATTACGGAAAAAACAACCAAAAAAAAATTTAAAATTTTGATTTTCAGCCAATCACTGCTTTTCAGCCTAATGACCCCCTTATTTTCCATCGAGCGGACCTCTTTGCCTTGACTCGACAAAAAACTAGTTGGACCAAGAAATATTATCGGCTCGGCAGAAAATAGCATATTAAGGTAACCTCAAACTCCATGGTCAATCTCCTATTTTCAAGGTAGTGTAAAGCGAACTTGGACCGGGACGACTTCCTTGGCCAATCACAAATTTTAGAGGGCCGTGGTCAATCTCCATGGTCTGTAGTGTAAAGCGCCCCTCATAGCATCCGTGTAGTTTGGCCCGGCCTCGGTGAAACGACGTAGAAACCTTTGTTCTCCTTTGCAATGACCACACGGCCAACATGAGAACACCCTCAGTCCCTTCAAAAATACCTGTCAACATGGCTAGTATTGAAAGTTCATCGTGATTGCTCGAGTTCAAAAATCAAAGAAGATTTGGATTTTTATGCGAGGTGGTAGGTGTAGATGGCTCGCAGTCTTGCAATTTCTTGATTTAATCCTTGTAAAGTAGGCCTAGGCATGACCTGACCGTGTGATGGCTGTAGCATAAAGCCCGGCCCGGCTATAAATATTCTTCACAACTCCAGTGAAAGAGATTCATCAGCCAGTTCTTCAACAGAACGTTGCGCTTGCTTTCAAGATGCGGATATGAGCTTGATACATCTGCGCAATTTTGGAAGACTATTAAGGTGAAATAGAAAAAAATAGAGTTTGGATGTTTGCCTAAGAAAGGAATGAATGTCAAGAGATTATTTAATGCGAGCCGTACATTTTTCTGATCTAAAAGCTTAATCAATGCATCCTTTAGATCTGACACTTACCCTCAACTTTCGAGGGTACCAAGGGCAGCTTCATAAAAAACCGAGTCGAGAGGCCGATTGTCAAAATTTCAGCCCAAACAATGACGAGAGGCCAAATTTTTGGGCTAAAAAACTACATTAAATATACAAATTGAAGCCTTTGGCAGGTCATGGAGTGAAGCCCCAAAAACCAAATCCCATACCATTAACAAAGATTCTAATCATTTCTTACTACATGAATGGATCAATTTTTTGAAATGTTTCCTCACTCATTCTTTTACCATGGATTCTAGAAGGGAACATATTCTTGTTCTACTTTTGGTTTTCATGGTAATGAAATATGTTATAGTGGGCATTTTGGCATTGCAAAAATTGCAATATTTCAACAAAATGTCCAAATGATAATGATGGCGGTATTATTGCTCAAGGAAAAAGGGTGGATTTTAGGAGGTTTTGTTGGCAATTTGAAAGGTATGGAGGATTTTTGGAGCATAGTCTTATGAGGTCAATTTGGTGAGAAAATCTCAAAAGTGAATGAAGGTGAGTTCATATATGTTTAAGTATTTGAGTAATCTCTTGAGGGATGTCTTGAT
Organism: Bryoerythrophyllum caledonicum; assembly: GCA_963971425.1. Taxonomy (NCBI): domain Eukaryota; kingdom Viridiplantae; phylum Streptophyta; class Bryopsida; order Pottiales; family Pottiaceae; genus Bryoerythrophyllum; species Bryoerythrophyllum caledonicum. Next base: position 5,530,916 of record OZ020520.1, read on the forward strand.
AAGAGATTATACATATTCTTGAAAAAATATAACTATTGAATGTAGGCTTGCTATAACGCTTTCTAAATTAGCAACATGGAATTCATTAGTCATGTTTAGTGATTTATTTGGGACAGGATTGAGTACAACTTCTATAATTGTGAAGGAATGATGTGAGGCAATTAGAATTGATTTACGACCATTGATTTTTTATAAACCAACACTTACAAGGATGAAGGAGATACTTCCGGGTTTGAAGCATTGCATAGCATTCTGCTCATATTATGAGCTATTAATGGTAGCCATATTCTTATCCTAGCACCATCTCATGATCCTATTGCATATTATTGTAGAAAAGGCTTTTATTCATGTACACTTTAAGGGATTGTAGATGCGGATTTCAAATTCAGGGACTATGGCTTTGGATGGGCTAGATGAAATCATGATTTGGCTTTATTTCAAAATTTGACATTGGGAAGAAGACTATGAGAGGTTCATTTTTATCCTTTAAATTCATTAGTCATGTCGCACATCTTATGCGCCCTTGGTTTTATTCACCATTCAAAGGAGAGAGGGATGGTTTGCCTAAAGAAAAGTTCACTGGAACTTCATTCAATCAAATACTCGTATGGCGGTTGAAAGGGCATTTGGCATTCTCCAAAGAAGATAGCACATATAATTGAAAAATTGACATGCCACTTCAAAATGTACCAGACATAGTCATTGTAGCATTATGTCTCCACAATCTATGCATTATTAAAAACAACAAATTTGATATATATTGTGCTAAGAATACAAAAATAGAATAGTAAGAAGAAGCCAATAGATCTCTAGTCAATATGCGGGAAGTAGACATATCCAAGGCCCTTAAGTCTTCACTTAGAGAAATAAAGGAATTGCAAAAAGACAATCATGAAGCGGAAGAAACACCTTCCATTGACCCAAGAGAAGAAGGATTGAAAGAAAGTGATGGTGGTCATGATGAAACAAAGAAAGAGCGACAAGAGAAGATGAAAAACATTTTGGCTGATGCAACTTGTATCCATTTAGTATTAGCGGAGAGCTTTTACAAGGCTCATTCAGCTCAGAAATCAAACCTCAAATTTGAGAACCATGCTTACAATGGAAGGAATTCCAAATTGGAGTAAATTATATACAAGTCAAGAGGTTATTTATTAGACAATCAAAATTGATGATCTACGTCTCTCTCTAATAGCTCATTTATTTTTTAAATAGAATTCATCAAACCTACATTAGTTTATGCCATTCTCTCAAAAACCTCAACAGTTCTTTCTTAAAAACCTTGATTATCCTTTGATGTTGATGATGGTACGCTATCCACTTCAAGGGTAGAATTTGTCAAAAAATTTGCATTGTCTGTAGTTGTAGCGAAAATATGCTTGAATATCTGACCAGCTTGATGGTACCATTGGTCCATGGCATTGTAAATTTACTCTCTTGTCGATTGTTGCTGGAAATACCATTTGCTATTTTGTCTTCTTTGTAAGAAGTAAAAATTTGAGTGAATTTCTTATGGCATGCCCTGGCCGTTTGGTTGAGTTTTGGTAGCATTACAACCATTCTTGCAAGGAGTCTCATCCATTTATTGATTCCTACAATCAAGATATCAAGAACATGAACCATAATTTTTAATAACAAGGAGGTGATAGAACAAGTACAATACATGTACAGAAGTTTCAACAACGACAATAACCTAGATAAATAAGGAGAAGCGTACAATTGTAGATCCAAAGATGTAGGGTGGATCTCTCTTTATTAAGGTTGAGAGTCACATGGTTGAATTGGGGAGACTAGGGCTCAAATCCCAAGCACCGGTCGCTTTATTGCAAGCATGATGGGGGGAAATGGAGGCCGCAGTGGATGGTGCCAACCAAGGCAAAGGCCTTTTTAGTCTCAAATTTGGCCTCCAATTGACTTCACAATTCTCAAACCTTTTGCAAAATTCAGGGTTTAGGGCTTACCTTGATTTCTGTTGTTTCTCACAAAATTGGACTCCATCTCTACCTCCAACGCAATCAATTGAAGAACCTTAGAATCCATGTTTGATTTCCATCCTCTGCTTTAACTTTGACTACCTCTTTTGCAACTTCTTTTTTTTGGAGCAACTTTCTTCTTTGGAGCCACTTAAAAATTTTAGGACCCTATCATGTCACAATCCTTGCCATTAACAAAAATATCCTAAATCCTTTCAACGTCTACTCTCTCTATTGTTTGCTTTCTAACTTGAACTAACAAGTGTTGAAATGCACCATACAAATTTGGATCAATTTTTTTTCAAACCCTCAAGACTGTCCTCCCTACAATAATGGAGGTTTTGAGAGTTTTTTTGATCCATCTCCTCTAACCAAGCAAAAATAACAAGAACAAGAACGCCAACATTTAAACAATCAAGAGAGCCAACAAAAAATACCGTGAGAAAGCGAGAGAGGAAGAGAAACCGCTACTTTTACTTCCGAAAGAAAAAATGGCTACTTTCACTTGCCCAAAAAAATTGGCCACTTTCATATAGTGGTCTGGATCTTGTCAAATTATGATCATTTTATTAAAAAAGTCGACGGTTCTCCAAGGAAGTTTGGGTCAGCTAATAATCGCAACCCAAGTTCTACTCAAGAAGACATCGCCTTGGCGCCAAAACTCCCAAAAGTGTCGCCATGTAGGCACAATGGAAGATGATGAGCTTTGGACTTTGGACTTTGGTGTGAAGGTCGAGAGGCCAAACTTTGGCCATTCTCGCAATCTCATTGGTGGAAATCGACGGCCTCTCAACGTTGGTTTTGGTGTAAAGTGGCCCTAACCGTAACCCCGCCTCAACCCACCATGAATCTAGCCACTATTTATTGAGGGATCCTAGAATCATGGCTTCCAAACTCCAAATTTATAGAGTATAGAGAGGCCTAAAAATGTCACTTAAAAGCATTAGAGTTTTCTTGAAAATTTGATTACTTAAAAGCATTAGAGTTTTCTTGAAAATTTGATTTTTAGGAGGTGGCCACCTTGTGTCAGCCAAAAAGACTTGTTGCAACACCTTTTGAGGACCTTAAGTTCTTTTCCAATCACAAAAGCAAGGTGAGGTTTAAAAACCAAAATATTTAGAAGGTGAGAAATCTCACCTTGCATACTTCATGGACTATAGGTTGGCATTTGTTGAATGGTAAGTCTACAATATTACATAGCTTCAACTAGGCTTCTAAACCTAGGTTCCACATGCACATGTGCATGTTTTCTATATCCCCATATAGCCTTCTCCATTCACGAAAGCACCCTAAATTCGGCGAGACCATCACCTAATCATTCAACCTTTCTACATCCTACATTTTTGGAGGCTCCATTCAAGCCAACTAATAAAACTAAGGATGGAGGATCTAATTTGAGGTTGTCATAGTAGGTTCTTTTAGGATACCTCTATTAGATTTTTCTTAAAAAGCCAAAATTTATTGAGAGCCGCCACCTTGTGCCAGTTAAAAAGACCTGATGCAACACCCTTTGACGAGCCTCTGTCCTTTTCAAATAAGATTATTATGGCAAGATTTAAAAACAAAAATATTTGCAGGGTAAGAAATCTCACCTTGCGTATTTTTTGGATCCATAGGCTATCCTTTCAAATACTTTGTTGAATGGTATGTATTATTCTGCATTATATGCAGTAGTTCTTAGCCACAACTGTTGTTGCACTAGCTACTAGTTGGAGCTTCTAATTGAAGTCCAATTCAAACAACATGGACCCATTTAGCCATGCCATGTGTTGCCATGAGTCACATGGCAACACCCAAACTATTATACTAGGGACTAATAAAAGAAAGTAATGCCATTTTTATAAAAAAAACTGGCTAGAAAGTCTAATACTTAATCTACCTTGAGGGACTTACAAAAGAGAGTAATGTCATTTTAAATAAAAAAATTCCAAGTACAGTCATGTCGGGCAAGTCCAAAAACTTTATCATTTTTTGTCTTTAGTGAAAAAATGCATTTTATCTCAAGTGAAATATTTTCAAATTTCACTAAATCACACATTGTCGGGCAATGATCTGAAAAAACTTCTTCATTTCCACATAAAACTTTAAGATCTTTGTTATTTTTCACTTTTTACATTTTCTATTACTAGACGTAGTGTAAACCTTTTTACAGTGTTGGCTCAAATCTAAACCTAGATTTCGCATCTCTCATATCATCTCTCAAACAGTCAAATCTAGATCTTGATACCACAAACACTATAGAAACATCACACACCAAACCCCTCCTCAACCAGGATACAAGCTCCAACATGAAGGAAGTCTATTGCCTACACCAAACACGAGACCAACGCCAAGACACAAGATTTGCTTACAAACACCAACGATCTTCAAAACTAGCTATGTTTTTCATTGATATTCTACACTTTGCAATGCTTCAACATACTTTTTGTCACAATGGTATACACACATTAGTGTATACTAAAACAATAGGATGCATGCCTAAACCCATTCACAAGGTGATGAATAGTAGCTGCCAACCTAGAGCAACAATGAAAATCAGACCTAAAACGGTAACGCACACTCCCAAGACACCTGCGTCAATCGCATTATAGCGACATCATCAATCCAAGACCGACTCATACATCACCAAATACTCAACACAAGGTCCAAAGCACAACGATACATCTCTATCAGTCAAGGTAAGTACTCTAACCTTTCTTTCAATTCTCACACCCTCTCAATTCCTTATCAGCAAAAAGGACTGCAATTTCCACGGCTGGACAACAGCAGTCAGAAACAAAGATCAACGATGCAACAAACATCAGCGAATAGAGAGCACATCAAAAGAACACAAGAACCCTCTGAAACGAGAAGAGAAGGGAGCATGGTCCCCTAGGCTATAGACATCAAAAGACTCCATAGATCAACCACCACAAAGCCACCACCGCCTGCAATTTCAAACGCACAAATATCAACATGACATCAAGACCTCAAGACATCATACAAAATCCAAGTACGTGCACATCCAAGTAAGTGCCCTCACCTCTCCGTCATCTTCTTCCTCTCCTTTCCCCAAGTCACTACTAAATAATGACATGAGCTACACGCAACTCACAAGAATACATTGCCAACCGCTACTGCAATGTAACCCTAGCCACCACAACAACCCCAAAAAAGACCAATCTACACTAGATCAAGATTCAAATGTCCACCCCAAGCATCACAACCGCCAAGCTACAATTAAATGGCACTCTCTAGAAGCCAATCCTAAACGCCCACAAGCCCAAACACAAAGACATTCATCAAACACAACGACATCCACCAAACATAAACATATCACAAGGTATATATCACCCTCCAACCTTACTCCCAAACCCTCTCACTTTGATCTACTGCGCAAACACCTATTCTCTGCCGTGTGGAAATAAAGCGCCACTTGCACAGCTAGTGGAAAGGACGCATACCTACAAAAAGACCAGTAGAAGGGAGAGCAATTGCTCTCACAGCCATCAAGAACACCCCGCATTTGTGAAGAATCATCGACACCTCTCTCCCAATCCCTGTTGTTTTGTACTCTGTTTGCTTATATATTAGCGGATTTTAACTTGTTGTTAGTGGACTCCTCACAAATTGCATGTCACCTGCACAAAAAAGACGAACGGCTCTGATCAGTAAGTTTTTTTGCACAACATACACTAAGAGGGGAGAGACAGGGTTGGGAGCACAACACAAGCAACCGTGTGCACAAGTCAGGCAACCGATGTACTCAAGAAACAAAATCAAAGTCCTGCCCGAAGCCCCTCAAAGCCGATATCTCAAGATCTAGACGTAGAGTACCTCGCCTCCACCTAGAGCAAGAGATAATTGCAGCCACAAATGGAGCATTCTGCTGCAATCCACAACCACCACCGGAGCTATACTCACAGCAACACGTCGGAATCCAAGTTCACGTCTTACAAGGAGCACTGTCTGTTTGCGGAGAGAAGTCTATCGGAGGGGCCTGCAATCAATATCATCGAGAGCAAGAGCTCGTGGATTAGTGCGTGCAGAAGAACCCAAAGATCACAACACATGCAAGACGCAATTGGAGTCCCGCCCCAAGCACCCGCAAGTTGAAACCTTACCGGCCACCTGGACGAAGTTCAATCCACCTCCGCTTGGTGTAATAACAAACCGCAATCTCATGGTAAACACGTCGTTGCAGGGTAGAAGCGGACTAAGGTCACTTACTTTTAGGCAAAAAAAATATACTTGCAAGTATATTTTTTTTGGAAAAAACTTGATTGTGCCCAAATTAATGGGAAAAAGGTTTTTCTTAAGAAAAAAATATGTTTCTAGATGGATCTAAGCATGGTGTATATAATGATTCTAATCGAATAAGAAATTGAAGCAAGAATCAACATTGATCCCTATTTTAGGAACCTTGAAGAAATATCCTATTTTTAGCAATAAAAGTGAAAATAAGTTTTCAATCTAGAATTTTCAAATATAATATATGAACACATTGTGGCGTGAATGTTTTCCAAATTTTTTGAAGTATTTAGCTTCCTTAAACTCTAAAAATAAGTCTATTTGGTAAATGTCATATACTTGTGATAGATATACCTACATTGGCCAAACCATAAGTTGAAACTCAACATTTTTAAGATTCTTGTCCTTCAAATCAAGGCAACTATCACATTCTATCAATAGAATTCCAAGATCGGTCCCACATTTGCACTATGCAGCAATAGAAAGTTCGTGACTCTTTCCAAAACAATTTGTGACATTATAAATATACCACCTTAGTGGACTTTCACCCTGCAGCCCGTAGTCACAGTCAGCTTGCAGACAAATCCAGCGCAATCAGAAGCTTGTGCAACAATATCTTCAAACATCACCAGCAAGAGCCTAAGTAGATCGTCCCGCAGCCAGCACAGAAGCACAAACATTGCACGAGGTACCTGTTGGAGGAGTCCAGTTGCCAGAAAGAAAAATCCAAGCAAATTGACTTGCAGCCAGGACGGAAGCATAAACGTCGGACAAGGTATCTGCCTGAGAACTTCAGATCCCGGAAGTGGAACAAGCCCAAGCAGAAGAGGAGCTAGCCCGAGCGGGAGAGGAACAAGCCCGACTAGGAGCGGGACCAACCCAAGCAGGAGCCCTGATTTCAGTGCTCCAATCAACCCAATTGGTATCTCCGTAACTTTACTTCTCGGTCGAGCTCAGCAACTAGCCCTACACAAAGTCAGTCCCTCCACTTTTGTCCAGCACGCTGTTGAGTCACGATGCCTCAAGACTAATCAAGAAGTAAACAATAGAAGAAGCCGGTCGTTAGTGCGAATTGTACCTACGGTGAACCTTAAGCCCAAGCTCGTCAACATCGTAAGGTGGAGTTATCAAGTCAAGACTCAATACCACAACACCCAAGTGGAGACCATTCACTCATGTCACAATTCCCTCTCACTCCCTCCAAAATTTGTTATCTTTAACTATCACTAGATTTATAATGCAAACCTATGGACATACACACAAGTTGTAATATCAAGCTTATTCATTTAGGGAGGTGATCACTTTTATGGCACTTCTCATGTGTGTGTATGTGTAAAAGTCATTGTGTATCACAACACCAAATGCTCTTACTTCGTATTCTTAGAAATTAGTGGTCAAGTCAATTGCTTGGATGACATCCACATTGTCACTCTAAACTCCCCCCTGATCATTCTTGCTTCACTAAGCCCTCCATGCACATTGAGGGAAGAAGTTAAAGTCAAGGTAATAAGGGCTAAATCTAAAATAATACCCTATATTCCCCTTAGTGACACTCTTGCTCTTGATATTTACAGTATGTCTCAACTCCAAGCTATAGCCACCTCTTCCAAGCGTTTGTTTATTGAAGTAGTTGAGGAGAATCCATGTCGTGTGAATGTAACCCAAAATGCTATTGCTATTGCAAGTGCCACCTAGAAAAAGTTGAAGGCAAAAAATTTGCCTCACACTGAATACTGGTTAGGCTTTTACACAATGAATGTACTTGCAAAGAAGAAAGGAAGTTCCAAAATACCCATTGTTGCCTTGGAAGAATTGATATAGTGTGGTTTAAACACAAAAGAGGCAGCTAAAAGCTTTGAAGCAATGCCTTCTTTTCCTTTTGAATGGCCCTCAAAAAGGGCTAATGGAAAAGCCGATAACTACTTCAATCTCACCCAACTTCCAAGTGAAGTTAGATAAATGACAATGGCTTTGCCAAAGATTACCAAGTATCCATCCACTTTGAACTTGGTGATCAAATATAGACAAAAGAAGTTGATATGATAAAATCAAGGCTTAAAGACATGAGAATTCCTATTGGGATCTGTATTGGTGAGCCAATAGCCATCTTTTGCTATCACTAGTCTGAAAATTTGGAATGCTGGAGTCATTAAATTGCATCTTAGAAACCCGGAAGTGGATGCTAAGGGATTATTACAAGAGCTAAGGCCCTTCATTCGCTTTTTGAATGAAGGAGTTCCACACAAAGGAAAAGTATGGAAAATATACGATGCCTTGGCCTTTTCACTTTTTTTATCAGTAAAAATATTCGGTCCTATTCTTGTCAATAGAGAACCATATGACTTGCATGCCAAAATTGTGAGAGACATAATACATCATGAAGAATCTATACATAAAAACTATACGAATTCATCCATAATCAAAACCCACGCCCAACACAACAAACAATACAACAAAACTTTCCATTCCTCCACAATGAACTAATAAAAGAATCACTGAGATGCTTAGCACCTATACCAGAATACTCACACACCCCCACCACCCCCATACATCTCCCTTCTAAATTTAAAGACAAACACAATAGACAACGTCACATATATTCTAATATGGAACACTTCATTTCTCAACACTGCCCTCCCATGCATCCAAAACCTCACCACACATAACAACACCCCCCTGCCATAATCACCATCCAAGAAACCAAACTTACAGCCACAAAGTCTGTAAAATATATACAACAAAATTTTCCTAACTATAAACTCATCTTTAATAATACCCATGCACTCACACAATGTATTCAACAACGCTACCCATACACACTCGGTTGTGGCGGCCTTCTCACACTAGTACATAAATCCTACGCATTCCGCGCCACCATTGCCAAAATTCCCACACCAATCCACAAATCTCCATATCTACAAATTCTATAAAGTAATAACCAACCGCTTCAACCATGGCTAATACTTCACATTTACATGCCATCCCATTTTGAAGACATCGGATTCATCACAGATATAAAAAATACCGGTACTACTCAAAATAACAATCACCCAAACCACATATATTTACTATGTGGCGGTAATAATAGAGACATTGCACTAATCGAGAGACACCACGGAGACTGTTATTTCCCACCACAACCCATTGACCAACAATGGCGTAACTTCACCGATAATCTAAGTTTTAAGCATATACCTACAGACTCAAGACACTCCAAACAAAGCAGATATGAAAATAATGGCCTAAGTTTAATAGGTGGCTTGTACGTACTCAATTCCAATCACGCAGAAGACACTTGCACAATACAAACAAAAATCATTCTAAACTCAGACCACTCACCAATCCAATTAAATATCCCATAAAACTCATTCATTAGTAGAGCACCCGTAACACCAAATAAAGGTAATGTTCAAATACTTAATTCCATCCCAAGAACCAATGCACAAGAAATCAACACAATGTTTTTGAAGAAAATTCTATACAAATTGACTCCCTTAATAACTATCTAAAAAACAATGACCGACCATCTTAAACTCAATGGCTGGTAACTTGCAACTCCCTAGACACAATAATAAATAACATCTCTAACACTCTAGAGAAAACCTGTAAAGCCCCACTCATACCTCAACTAACAATTAGAACATCCAAATAAGGAGGCTACTTACCACAAAAACTCTCAAGAAAAATGGAAACAACACTTAAACACGTACCACACCATTAGGAAAACAATTAGGAATGTAAAAAATAAACCACAATGGCTTACCCACCCCATTTGCAAAGGAGTACACTCCCTCCAACATACCCAAATCCCGCCACCACTACCTCTCCACACATCACCAGATGAATGGTTACAAGATATTGCACTAATTGCAAAAGAGGCAAATAAACAAGCTAGAAAAATAACTACCAAGCATACCAAAGAAAATGACAAAAAGCCATGTCTAAATAGAGACAATTATATGAAACTAGTCCAAAGAAAATCAATAGAAGAGTCTTCAAAAACAATGAATCTCTACCACTCGACTGTATCACTAAGTAGGATATCATCTTAACTAGCTCCAAAGACATTGCAAATGAAATTTTTAACCAACAAACGGAAAATAATAGATCTACCGTACCTACATGCAACTACTTACTAGACCACCTAATTACACAAACATGTGCAGTAAGACAATACCCATGGCATGACCTTGATGGCTTCACTATAGATAAACGTGGTGAACCACAAATCCCGCTACACAACTACTTCAACTATGCCACATATGACGCATGCCTAGAAAATTTAGAAAACAATAAAGCCCCAAGACATGACCAAATTCCAAACTCCATATTAAAACTAATGCCCCCAAGATTCCATGAAATTCTCTCCCTATTCTTCTCTCACTCCTACAAACAAAAATAGATCCCCGCATCATGGAAAACTAGTTCTACAATATTACTATATAAAAGAGGTGACCCCTCAATGCTTCCCAACCATAGATCAATTGCCTTAGCCAACACTATGTATAAACTCTTCACAAGTACATTCACATCCATATTATCTTCATATGGGGAAAATCCTCAAATCCCGCACAACAGCCAAGAAGGCTTTTGAGCGGAACGAAGTATTGCTAGACAACTCCAAACCATAATAGCTGCACTCAAAGAAGCACGATTGACAAACCAAGATAAATATTTTTATATATTGATTTCAAAATGCATTTGGATCTATTGACCACACAAGATTATTAGCAATTATGTCTAACCTTGGATACCCTACCGACAAAGTTACACTACACTAAAGATGATATTTAGTGTTCGCAACACTAATTATGAACTTGAACGCTAAATGTCAATTACCCTACTAATGTAACAACATTAAATGTCAATTCAAACACTAATTGTCAATTTCTGTAACTTTTGCCGTTATTACATTTTAACATATTGACATTTAGTGTTGGTTATGTAACAATGTCATATGCCACATTTCATTGCAAGTCACCCAAATCTCGCCACATGTCAAAAGCAAACCTTCCATGTTGCGCTGAGTTTTTTAAGGTTGGATTTTCAAATGATGATTTCGGGGGCAGTTTTTGTCCAATTTGAGAGTTTTTGGTGCCTATCTAAACTGATTTGAAAAGACGCTTCCAATGGCATCTTACCCATCTTCAAATTCGTCTTAAATAAAAAGTTATAGTGATTATTTTTGGGCAGATTTCTTGAGTTTTGGTTGAAAGTTTGAGGAGGCATATCTTTATCAATTTCGCACCAATTCTATCGAGTGAGGCGACCAGCCTACGTTTTTTTTCAAGGAAATTCCATCGGTATATGGTACATCTTCTAATTCGTTGTGATGCAAAAGTTATGAGCAATTTTGTTAGACTGATTTTTTGACATTAAACACAAAATGTAAACAAATTGACATTTAGTGAAAGTCAGGTCATAGGGGTAACTACACTAATGGTCCCTAAACACTAAATATCATCTTTAGTGTAGTTGAAAACATATGCTCTAACTCCTCCACCTCATACGCTGGAGAACATTTTGGAACAACCCGCCTCATCTCCATGCAACGCGGAACCATACAAGGTGACACCCTAAGCCCATATCTATTGATTATTTTCTTAGAACCACTACTGAGACGAATGCAAAAAGAAAATAATGGATACACCTTTCGAACATGACAAGTCACCATAAACTTGACTGCGTACACCGATGACCTTGCTGCTATTGCCGGTAAACTTAAATCATTACAAATCCAACTAAATAAAATAGACAAATTCTGCAATTGGTCCGGTAAGGACGTTGGCACCCAAAAATGTGCCGCCACGGGATGTCCAAACAAATCCTAAATGAATCCGACCACATTCAAAGCACTCAAGCTAACCGCCAACATAAACAAACGTAACCAACCCATCCCCATACTACATCAAAATCCATCTTACGTGTATCTAGGCACAAATCTTGTCCCTTCGTTAAAATGGAAGATACAAATTCATACCACTACCACAAAACTCACTAAACAATGCAAAGAGCTAATAAACTGCCCAATTACTATGAAACAAAAAATAAAAATGGTACACACAGTACTTAGGCTTGGAGTTGCATATTGTTTTTATGCAGTTCCATATTCTATATATGCTATCAAAAACTAGACCAAAAAAATCATAGCCAGACAAAAAAATCCATTTGTCGTCTCCCCAAATGCATGTCAAATATCATAACCCAACTCCCAAAAAAAATATTTGGATTAGAAGCTTTTTCCCTAAAAATGCTTACCTTCGATGTATGGAGGAACAACTTCAAAATGCACTCAACGACAAAGGTAGACTTGGAAAGATTTACAAAGGGCTGGCGGTCCACTCTATCCTCGCCAAATACGATGGTGCTAAAAACATACCTAGAATAAACAAAGCAGACTGCACTACCAATCACGTAGACAATTTTTCTACTAAAAATGAAGCAAAAATCTACCTCAAAAGCACATTCACGTACTTCCTATTAGAACCCTCACCTTTGGAACGAATGTAGTTACAAGAAATCCGAAATGACACAAGAATTAACCAACACCTCTCTCAAAAAAATTTACAAAAACTTTTGACAATAAATATTACCAACTTAAAATAAATTACATACCAAATGGAACCACAATGACTTCAAGAAATTTCATACTACACCATCCAAACTAATAAAAAGCGCTCTTTATATTGCCCAACAACTATTTTGCTATCCCCATGCTCCAATACATGCGCCTCACCATGCCTTGTACACCCAAATCCCTACACCCTATAAGTCGCATATGTTACCACCAACAATAATGTCCATTTTAAAAACAAGACCCTACCAATTCAATCCCCCCCCCAACTTGCCACACCCATCCCATCATTCCCCCCTATACACATTCTAAAAACTCGTCCACATATTCCATAAATCTTATTATTGACCATAAACACAAGACACACATTGACTCCAACAAAATAATATTAAAAAATGATACCAAGTATCTATGTCAATGGCAACACAACAACAATACTTACTACTAGTGGTTACCGCAAAAGGAACCTCTTCCCATGGCATGGCCATAACACCTCCACCCATAACTCCTCACAAATAACACAATATTATCAAAACACTCAAAACAAATTCTACTTAGAAATCATAGTACAAGCCAACCACCCTCAAGAGCAACTTTGTGACTCAAGAATCTCCGTTACTCCACCCATAATCATTCCCCTCCTCAACATCCACACAATCGATTGTAACCCCAAAAAAAATATTCTCACATCAAAAAATACCATTAGAATTAACAATGACCATGCACATATATATGAAGACAATGGAAGACATCTAATCACTATTCCCATCACTAGACTCCAATGGCAATGGAACCAATATCATAACAAACTACAAACTCCCACAAACATAGAGCCAACAATTCAACCGTTCAAAATTGAAATAGTTTGGCTATACCAAAGATATAAATACCGCATCCCAAAAACCGACCCCCTCAAATTCGCACAATATACATAAGCAAGTTTGCTTACATACATAAGCAAGTTTGCTTACATACATAAGCAAGTTGTGGTATATATAAATTTACCGAAGAAATAAAAATATCCAAAAGACTCCATGGACTTCAAAATATCCTCAGAGCAGAGATGATGGCCCTCTGCAAAGCCCTAAGAATTATCTCCACACAATGCGCTAATGAACCCGCACACATCATTACAGGCTGCATAAATGCCATGTATCTATTAAACACACAAATAACACACCCTACCCTCTACAATAGTCACCATGACCAAGCCATAGTAACATCTATGGTCCAAATGCTACAAAATTGCACACAAATTACAACCCTCCACAAAGTTAGAGCACTTGTCAATATAGAAGGAAAGGAACAAGCGGATAAACTAGCTAAGGAAGGATTAGGTAAATCCCATAGAAATGCCAAACACTCACACAAACATGACCACGCTACTCCATACTACTTCCAAAGAGAAAGTTGGTCTACTATGGAAGACACCCCGGACAAAGGCCTAATCAGATTTCTGGACAAATATCTTAAAAAATAAGAGCTAATTAACAACCTAGACTTAATCACGGAAAGTTTTCCTAATATAGACAAATGGACCGGTAACAACAACGTTGATAACAAACTCTCTACAATTTTTTGGAAAAATCCCACAATTACAAACTCACAAAAAACATCCTTCATTAAATTTCGTACTGGACAATATATGGGAAATGCCCGCAAACAACTCTTCTTTGTAATAGAAAGATTTCCATATATAACATGTTCAATATGCACCTCCACGGACCCAGACACATGGCTACACGTACTCCTCAAATGCCAAAACCACCACATACACTTCCTAATTGTCAAAAAGCACAATATAGCAGTTTGAGAAATCTGTAAACTAATCATATCCTCTAACAAATCAGGATGCTTTATACTTATGAATGCCGAAACCTTCAATAACAATCCACAAGAAAACACGGCCCCCCTTTAGCTATTTCCATGCACATTGGAAAACCAAAGATGTCATGGTAATGCCAGATTCAAACCATATATACTATGCATTAAAGAACTACCATATAAAGACCCCCCACTGGACCACATAAATAATAACCTTACTATCCATTCCATCGAATTCAAATAGTATGATGACATATTGTCACTAGAAGCAATTGAAAACAAAAATAATGAATACCAACCACTTATTAATGACATTGGTGCTCTTGAATGGAAAGTTGACCCCCTTAATTCCCTCTATGAAAATTCTCAAAAAAACATTTTATATTTCCATTAACCCAATCAAAAAGACTTTCACTAAAATTAATACCATCGCTATCCAACATGCAATATCCATACTTCTACACAAAAGTGAACTTGAAAACAACCAACATCACCTAGACTTACATGAGATCTCTTAAGAATCCTTAAATCCATTTTTTCAACCTCTACAAATCATCTCATGGATTGGCGCCATGTGGTTCCAACTGTTCCCTGCTCCTCGCCATTGGTTGTTGGTTATTGGTCACTGGTTATTGGTTACTGGTTACATAGTGTCTACCCTCGGGAGGGGGGAGTAGTTTCATACTACTAAATCTATGTCCGGTGGACATGGATTTAGTCGTGGAACGAACAGACACTTAAATCCCTGAAGGACCAAAACATTTTCCCCTCAAAATCACTTTAAAACTGCCATTTTCAATGCATTCGACACGAAATGATACAAAATGTTTTTCTGAAAATGAAACCATAGGATCTTGTACTAGAGTTGTATAAAAGTGTGCGGTGAAAATTTTGGAAAGTTTGACTGCACGGATTGAAAGATATCAGCCTTTGAAGTGAGACATAATATCTTTTTGGGGTCATACTAAACACCTTCAACAAACTTCGACCACCTTCTATGGCAACTTTTGCACTATGGGCGGTTAATTTATTATGTTAACTTGAAAAGGATCATGTTAGGCACATGTGTACCAAATTTTAGAAGTAGAAGAGGTGTAGAAGATGTCCTAAAAAATCCTGCAATGCAACTATGTGCTGAGAATCAACAATACACTTTATATTTTGCATATATCATATCCTTCTCAAATTTTTGAAATTCACAAATCCTTACGGTAGATGCAAAGATCTCGATTTCCTTTCCAAGAGGACATTTTCTTTCTTTTGAATGGACAAAAACTCGAATTTCTATTGAATTTAGAAGTTATTAAAGTTTAGTGACAGTATTTGTGATATGTCACACTAAACTGCTGCACTATTTGTATATGTAAGTGAAAATAAATTGTAACTTTTGAACCGTAAGTCGAAATTCTACGAAATTTGTGTCAACGCAAAGCTAATCAAAAGTTGTTCATCCAGTGTAAAATCTCAGAAAATAATGCCTAAAATTGAGAACTTGGTACCTTACCCAAACTTAAAATGTCCCCTGAGGGAACTTTGGTCCTTTAGGAGTTAATCACTTTGCCCCCCCCCTTCGTGGACGAGAGTTCTTCTTCTAAAACATATTCTTTTTCCAAAGACACTGAAACGTAAATTGGAACTTTTTCAACCTCCACTTCTTGCACAATTCTTTTGAATATGCTACAGCCCTCCTCTACCTCTAAAAATTGGTGCACAAGTAGTTAATACCATGATTAATATGGCGATATAAAATTTATACTTTGAAAAGTGCAAAACTTTGACACAAAGTGAACTCAAATTCTGCTGATCGACTCAAAGCAATAATGAAAATGAACCATGTTTTTGACTTCAAACACTATTATCTTTCAATGAGTGCGGTCAAAGTTGATGAAAATTTGGAAGTAAGTTATTTATAGAGTGTTTAATGAGATCCTACGGTTAGAACTAGAAATATGATTTTATGTATCCTTCCATTCTCAATGCACTAGAATTAATAGTTTAAGAAATGTTTACGGTGAGATATTGTCAAGGAAATTTAGGGGTTAATTTAGGCACTTTTGGCTCAAATTAGATGGTTTTTTTCAGTGTTCGGGCCATCAAATAAGGAGGTGTTGGCTAATAGTGCAAAAGCGGTTCAAAGACCGAGGTTGGAGGCCTATCTAAGAGCCTGGTTCCATGCAATGTCCGACCCGTCATCTCTGACGAGGTCGGATCACTCCCATTTAGCCAGCTTTTCACCCTACCCGAAAAAGCAGGGTTGGGTGTAGCTGATTATCTCGGGGATGGTGGAGCCGCTTTTAAAGCCCATAAACCTCCCCTTCTTTCCAACATACTAATCAGAGCATCATGGATTGTGTTAGAGTCACTTTACACATAAAGGTTGACTCCGAATTTAACCCCCCTACTTCATTATAGGTTGATTCAAGTGTCACGTCGGGTGTGACACAGCCCAGGGCGAATTGACCCCCTCATTCGTACCACCCATGCACGAAGGAGGGCCAATTCGCTGGCCCGTGCCAGGCTGGCCCGTGCTCCTGGCCGTCATCTTTTCTCTCGCCTGGCACACCCTTGCTCCGTTGGCGCTCTTTTGACGCGACTCCTTGTTTCGGCTCCAACTCTCCTGCTATTCTCCATGTTTGCCAGCTGGCCGTCTTCCGCTCCCTAGCTCCCGATACCCGCTTGCCCTCAAACCCACAGCCCCCACCCCGATACCCGCAGCCCTTGCCCGCACAGGGGGTCGCAGCTGTGCTTCCCGCACTCCAGCTCCAGATCGCCTGAAGGACGTCCAGCTCCAGGTCGCCCTCCTGTTTGCTGCAGCTCCACGTTGCCTTAAGCACATCTTGTTATGGATGTGCCTTTGCAGGTACCATTGTAGGTATTATTTGAGGCTAGTTTGTTTCATTTCTAAAATGTGGGGTATTGGAGTCAAATGATTTCTTTGTGTCAAATTAGAGATTTCTAGATTAGGGCTTGTATATGCTATGTCAAATTAGTTCCTCTCACCCTTGAACATCAATAGATGCCATTTGTGGCTAGAATATTGAATGAAACACATTCTATTGCGGGTTGATGACTTTCTAGGTTGTGTAAAATAACCTCAAAATGAAAAAAATTAGTTAAAGAACCTTCTATCAAAATGTGTAAGGTGAAGATGTCAATATAGTTCACAAGTAAGAAAAATCATTACTTCTGATTAATTGCATCCAATGACACATAAGTATTTTAATGTCTACACATGCTATAGAAGTTGCAAAATGGTCATGTACTCTATATGTAAGGTGTTGTATTTGAGCATGTTTAGGGTATTTTTTGTAGAGTGTCGCAGTGACGTTTTTTGCAACTCTCTTCCCCCGTGACGGGTGTTGATATGTAAAGGGGGGTGGCAGTGACGTTTATTTCAAATGTAGCTCTCGATGACGGGTATTTCATATTTGAGAAGAAGTGGCAGTGAAGTTAATTGTAACTATTTTTTTTATGACGAGTATCGATTGATGATGAAAATGATGGCAGTGACATCTCTTGCAATTATTTTCCTTCGTAAAGGGTACTTTCAAATCATGTACAAGGTTCATTGACAATTTTCAACAAGATTTTGGCATGAGACAGGTATTTTTATCCGCAATACATTAATCATATACAAGTACTTATTGAATTTTTATTGATATTCCAATTTCATTAGCATAACTTTGAGTATAATTGTACGTAAATATGTTTGCTACCTCTCATTGATCCTTTCACATTATATTCTTTTCTTTATTAGACGTTTACATTGTATCATATGTTTGTTGGGACTAGAAAGACAAGATGCGGAAGCCTCGGGGTCCTCCAGAAGTTCAAAATCCACCTCCTGGACCGTTTTCTTTCCTTGACATCACATGGGAAAAAACAACTAGGCAAGGATGGGGCAATGTTAGTGCGGTTGTCCATGCATTTATTCCGTACGATAGAGTTCAAGATTTCATCAATGGACAGACATGTGAAGATGGCTCCTCCATAAGTTGGAATGTAAAGGAGCGAAAGAAAGGGAAACCGAAGAAAATACCTTATTTTTCGTCATTCGTTGAGCACATTTGGTATGAATGTGCGTATGGCCCAAAGGATCATTGAAATGATCCACGGTTGCCTAGGTCTCTTAAACGTGGATGCATTGCGGAGTTCTCAGTGAAGCAATTGGAACTTTATCGGGATGTGGGCAAAGTCGCATACTATCATGTCGATCATACAAGAGAGGATGGAACGCCGGCTCACGGTTCTAGTGATCCGGAATCACTTGGGAGGAGAACTGCACATCAACCACGAATGATTGTTGAAATGAAGATGTGGATTCAAAAGAAACTGACTGCGGGGTTCACATCTCTTCAAGTATTTGAGGAGCACCGGCGGAATTGGAATGAGCGAATGAAGCTGAATGTACCAAGTACTCGAGATGACTTCATCAAACTTAAAGACATTGCGTATATGGAGGGTCGTCAAAAGAGGGGGGTGTGGCGTAAGGATCCATCGGATTTTTGTAGCGTGAAGATGTGGACCGAAGCTTGTCCAGAAAACGTGTTCATGTGGCACGAACAAGATGATGTCACAAAATTGCCTTTTCTATTGGGTATCCAAACCGAGTGGCAAAAGAAGATGATGATGAAGTTCGGACATGGCAGAGCGATTTCTATAGACGCTACGCATGGTACGAACATTCCTAACTATCTTCTATGGACTTTGCTTGTGTTTGATGATTGGAATAATGGTATCCCGGTTGCTTGGGTGCTCGCAAGCCGATCCACGGAAGAGGACATGGTCATGTGGTTGGACCCTTTATGAAGGCATATTGAGAAAGATATGCCGGATTTTTTACCATCGTGCTTCATGACTGATGATGCGGTGGAAATACGGAGTGCTCTTAAACGTGCTTGGCCAGAGGAGAACGTTCCAATCTACTTGTGTGCCTTCCATATCTTAAAAAATTGGAAGAACCATATTCTTCTCAAGGTTCCAAATGTTGGGAATTTAAGAGATCTTGTGTACAAGGCCCTTCACTATTTTTTGTACCTACCAATTGATTTTGAAGAAAAAGAAATCGATTTCTTGGAGCGCTCAAAGAAGATTGGAGAAACGCTTTTCCAATACCTCTATGTGGATGCATTCCAAAAATATTTCAACACATATTACAAACATCAAGGTACATTACTCTTCATTTGTCCTAGGTTTATTTGCATATTCAAGGCTCCTTTTTTTTATTACATTTTATTTTAATTATGTCAATAATCACTACAATGAGAGCTTCTAATTTTTATGCATTTAATTTGAATTATGTTCGAGTTATATCTTATTGGTCATCGACAATATCATCATTTCAATCAAGACACTCAATCCAGCATTGAAGGTTACCACGAAGCACTGAAGCGGTGGATGTTGGTTGACAATCGAGATAGACGAGGGAGAAGAATTGACTTCCTTGTGTGGAGGTTGACAAATCCAGTTGTTAACCATTACATGTACTTGCAAGGGCAAAAGGTGAACGGATACATTCGCAACAAATCTGTGGAAGGTATTGTGGAGAGGGGAATTGCACGAGCACAGAGAATTTCCCTTCAAGATATCATACCGCCAAAAGACTGTGATTTACTTTCGAAGGTACAATAACAATCCGTTCAAGGCCGCTGGTATAAAATCCATGCACCATTCACTATGTATGCATGTTATTTCTGTGAGTGGGGCATTCGGGGCAATTTGTGTAAGCATCAACTTCTTGTTCTAAAAGTTTCCACCAATCTTTCGTGGGAAACTATCTTGGAATACCTAGGAACGTTTTATGGTTCCATACGTGGGGGACTTGAATGTATGCTCACTTACGTTATCCCAAGTGACCCATTTGCAGATGATTATAGTGAAAGTGATAATGATGATGATCATCACCATCATCATGTTGAACACAATGTGGGGTGCAACGATATATTACCTGATGATGATGCGGTGACGGACTGTACTGTTGAGGATGTTGGTATTCAACATCTATCACAGTCCAATGCGCATGACTTCATCAACAATTTGAAAGGGGATACGAGAGAACCATCCACTAATGGTATTTTGCATACCACTAGAAATTTAGTAGAAGATGTGATCTCTGAAGCCACAACTCGTGGTGATGTTGTACTGCATCATTTGCAGTCAATGATGAGTACTATAGTAAGTGACATCCGAAGAATCCGAATTCTGAAAGAGGATGACATATCTCATCCTCAAGCGGCTTTTGAGATTATTTATTCACAAGATGGAAACTCAGTTGCTAGAAGAAAAGATTTAGGGAGAGATTATCGGGATCACGGAAGAGAAGGAGGAACAATATCCAGTAGATGATATGATATATACTTGTTAGCCTATGTTTGTTTTGAATATTTGCAACAATATTATTTGAAAAAAGATTCATTTTGGATAAAGTAATGTTATGATTTTCATTAATTAATTGATTCATGATTTATTATCATCACCGTGGAGTACAAGAATGTTGAAGGGGAAAATTTTAATGAATAAATTAATATTTGCATGAAGAGAATTAACAAGCCTCCAAGGTACCCTTAGACTATGATGAAGAAGTTTTGTGAAATACCCGTCACTAGATGAAATTTTTGCATAAAACGTCACTGGTGGAAAACTTCATTTTTGTGAAATACCCGTCATCAGATGAAATTTTTGCATAAAACGTCACTGGTGGAGAACTTCGTTTTTGTGAAATACCCGTCATTGGATGAAATTTTGCATAAAACGTCACTGTTGCAATAGTTCTATTGTGTAAAATACGTGTCACTAAGAAAAATCTTTGCATAAAACGTCACTGGTCAACCTAAATTGTTTTTTTTTCAAATATTAGTTTCTAATTTTTAGTACTTGACATGAAAACAAAAAATGTGATATGCATTTCCTACGAAAGTGTAAGGGATCATGTTTGGTTAATGTTCAATGGGGGTGATGAACCACAAAAGATTGTAGAATTTTACTTATGAAATCTTTTAAAGAAACCTCATCATATTACATATACATATACATGAAAACATAAGAAAAACTATATCCAAAGCAAAATATACATGAAGAGACATGTGAACAAAAAAAAATCCAATAAGTCACATAAAGACATCAAAAGACATCACATAACAGAAAGCAAAGAGTACTCCATTTCTAAAACCACATCACGCATCATCTTCATTTTCTCCTCCTTCGTCCTCCTCTGATGATTCTTCTTCAGAGATTTCAGAGTCATCATTTGGTAGATCTTCCGCATGAAGATCGTCATATACATTGCAGGCCTTCTCAATCCGGTGCTGCGAAAGAACATTCTTCACATAGAAGACGTTTTTCTCCGCATCGAGATAACGCTCATTAAACCTATTCTTCCCGTCTTTGTAACTTCAATACAACAACAATCAAATTTAGGAAACATATATTCCAAAATAAATGAAAAACAAAGATAAGTGAACGAAATTCACAAATTAGAAGATATGTAGTACAAATAAATTGTTTTAACTTACACAGAGAGAAGTGTGCATTTGCGTTGCCACCTCACCAACTCCTCCACTTCTTGTTTTCTATACTTCAAATTCTTCTTCCAATTCTTGCGTTTGTTGAAACGTTCTTTTAACCGTTCCAATTCTTCATGGTCACACCGAGACTTCAACTTCATGATAGCGTCAGCAAAATCGGGGTTGTTCGGGAGAGCATCGACCTTAAACGCATCAATCGCTACACAACCATCCCTCATTTCCCCAATAAAGGTGGAATATTTCTTACCCATGAGTTTTGCAATAGATGGTTCACTACCACCATTACGCTCGTTGACCTCCTCTACCACTTGTGCCTACAACACTTCAGCAGACTTCTTCCACCTCTGCACCTTGTAGTAAAACTCCTTCCTTTCCCGTTTGAAAGGCTTAGACAACACCTTTGCATTCATGCGGCGGCTATTGATATTGCGAAGGCTCGGCTCTGCCTTCTTTGGTCGACCGAGGGATAATGGATATAGGCGCTTCTGGTGATGACTGCGAAGGTGAGCGCCTAAATGATGGTGACTCGAGAAATTGTATCCTTTGTACACCGGAACCACACATTGCCATCGCAGCCTCCCCTTCTTCATGTCCTTATAATCCTCTCCCAAAACAGCCAAAGGTAACCCTGTAAGCACCATTCTACATTTGGAAATAATATAGAAATTAGCACCAACGTTAAAAAGAAGTTCTCTTTAACATCTTCATTCATATGAAAAAATATGAACAAATCATTAACATCGAGAATTCATGCCATTTCAATGGATTTAGTGGAATTCAACCTCTCTAAATACTAGGTAACATAAAAGCGTGTGAAATTGAAAAAATCCGTCACATTCAACATGAACTATGAAAAACATCACCTTAAACCTCCCCGTCACTAGCAACACAAGTCACTACAACCTTATTGTTGCCCACATTGTCATCAACTTTGCATTCCTAGTCTCAGAACAACACCCTACTCATTACAAATCCTTAATATGTAAAATTTTAATCAAACACATGCAATTGAAAAATTCACATGAGAGGAGTTTAGGATTTTACCCGAAGAAAAGTAGGTGCCGAGGGCGACTTAATGGAGGAGCACAACAATTTGAAGCAGGAGTAGGGGTTAAGGATTCAAGTAGTAGACACACAGGGAGGGCGAGCTGCGACAAGTAGACAGACTGGAGGGCGACCTGGAGCTGGACATCCTTCAGGCGATCTGGAGCTGGAGTGCGGGAAGCACAGCTGCGACCCCCTGTGCGGGCAGGGGCTGCGGGTATCTGGGGGGTACGGGTATCGGGGTGGGGGCTGCGGGTTTGAGGGCAAGCGGGTATCGGGAGCTGGGGAGCGGAAGACGGCCAGCTGGCGAACAAGGAGAATAGCGGGAGAGCTGGAGCCGAAACATGGAGTCGCGTCAAAAGAGCGCCAGCGGAGCGCGGGCCCGCCAGGCGAGAGAAAAGATGACGGCCAGGAGCACGGGCCAGCTTGGCACGGGCCAGCGAATTGGCCCCCCTTCGTGCACGGGTGGTACAAATGAGGGGGTCAATTCGCCCTCGGCGTGTGACATATGGAAGTGGCCCTAAATTTTCTTCCCTATATTCTGCAAATAGGAAAGCTACACTGATAATTCGGGTGAGGCATTACATGGGGATTCGCCCAAAAGGGTAGGGTTGAAGTGCAACATCCTTTTAGTGCCCACCTATTTTTATAGACTGTAATTGTCCCTTGATATTGAGGTCCAGACTCTATTTTCAGTGAATGCATTAAAAATCCGATAATAGGCATAAACGCGGCCGCATTTGAGGGGGGCTTGGCACCCTTTCATGTCAGCTGCTTGAATTGGAGTTTTCAACAGAATGTTCTTAGTTTGCCAACAACGTGGATACACTGTAACGAATGAATGTATGACAGGTAGAGGCAATTGAGTATAGGGTGAGGCCCTGCGAATGGGGCCTCACCCTACATAAAGCCCAAAGGTTTTTTAAAAAAAAAATTCTGACGTCACATCGTACGGCGGGCGTTCCACAGCTGTACGACGGGCAAAATAACTCATAATGCCCGGGAACAGTCCCATAATGCCCGGGAACAAGGGGCACCAAGGGGAACAGAGCCTCACGCGATGTGAGGGTCCCGTAGTTCCTTGTACATTCAAAACCTACGGGCTTTATGTTTTCCTGAATGTCACCAAAATACACTAGATAGATACCCCGAATCTTAAGGTCTTATGTTAGTAACCGGGACCACATGCACATGATGTCTTGTCTTGGGAAAGGTTTGGGGGAACTATTGGTCAACCCTGTGAGAACTTAGGGTACTATGGGGGAGCTTTAGCTTGCATGGGGCCCGAGAACATTGTTTGCAAAGCATTTCATTGGTGCGGCAAAAGGCAATATGAAATTTCCTCACGCTCTTTTTTTTTTTTCCCGTTTATACATCTCATACTCTCGGGCACCGTATTCCTCCTGACTTGCCCATTCGGAAGCACTTTCAGGAAAACTCCAATATGTGCGAATTCTGTACCGAAATTTCTTGAAGTAAAAATCGACACTGTGATTTTCCTCGCATCCCCCAGTTTCTGTACCACTGCTCTGCTCATCTCCATCTGTGAACCCAAACATCGACAGATTCATAATCGTTAGTGAAGCATGTTCAACAGTGTCGTGAGATGTCCCATGATGGTCAACACACTTTTACAAGAATCTACCAGACATAGAACAGTTACCACCTGAAGCGCTACCCTGGCAAGTGGAAGGATTTCTTATTTTTAACTTCATGACCGCTTTGGCATGCTCGTGAATAGTTTAGTATAAAAATAGAATGGCACATTGTCCCACTCGCAACTGTTTGTTACAGTCATTCTTTCCGCGCCATAGAAGTGCTTACCATGCGGAATTGTCTAGTCTTGTTTAAGCTCTCGCTCGAGCTGGAGATCGGGCTTGCACCTCCATAGAGAGAGACCACACCAACCCTTCAGCGGGGACGAAGGACTATTGTGGAGTCTTCGATACAACTTTAGTTCTTCGCTGCAGCTGTGAATCAATTTCTGTTCAACCTTCAGTCTATCAAGTTTTCCAGTAAAGGTCGAAAATGTCAGCAGTTCGATGGAGGAAAATGGGGGGACTTTCGGCAATCTAGCAGCTCTAATTGACAGTTTGAAGCAGCTTTGATTACCATAATGTCGTTGCTCTTGAATGCCATCAAGTGCAAAGCTTTCGCTTCGACAGGATATCCCCACGCTGTGTACACCCCCGGCGCGCAGTGTTCGCTTTTCGCCTTCGCCTGACCGCTCCCCGATGCCGCCTTCCAGCATTCCCACTCCCTGCTCGTCCCGCTCACTCGTCCTCCATCGCCAGGAACGCAACTTCTAGAGGTATGTTCTCATCTTGCATTTGTCGATGTTCTCATTCACTTTGATGTTGTGGAGCTTGTGCATGTGCAATGAGAATGGTTGAGTTTCGTGTTACATGTAAGTAGCTGCAGAGAAACGATGGATTCAGCTTTCTAGATTGTGGGGCCGTTGAGTTGACATCAGGTGAAGCAAAGATTCTAGAGGTTGTATCGAAAATCAGAGTCGAGGGAAAAGGGACATTACAGGGGCTACGCTGTGCGCCATGCGTCACAGCTATCTCTGAATCCACTTCCCCAGAATGTTTACTCAATAAATAACCTGCTTGTTTATGCCAAATCACTCCACTTGCTCATTTCTGCATGTTTTGTTCACACATCCCCTTCGCTTTGCCTGCAGAACGGATATGACTACATAATATTAGGCACATCGGAGCATGGAGAGAAAGTGAGATCTACACAGTTGACGTCGCCCAAGTTCAAGTAAGTGATATTTCAACTAATCTGTTATCTGATTGAAAGCATTTGAAACATCCTCCTCAGGGCTAGGATAAGTGTCTCGTGTGATTGTTTTTGTTGATGTTTTGAAAGGGTAAGGTTTGGGGGAAACTGGTCACCAATCTCTACAGTAGAACGTTTAGAGACTGGATTCAAGCTTTGCAGGTTCTTTGAAGTTTTGGATTTGGAGATTTATCTTTTCCACGACATCGTAATTGCAGGTGAAAGAATACGTGTGAAATCAATATCCGAGATCATCAAACGTGGACGCCGACGAAAGGCGATGGGATCCGTGATCGGGCCATCGGTAATTGCCGCCTCTGTGATCCTGGCACTGACACTGTTTCTGTTCTGGTCTCAGACGACAGCGCTCGCGGGACCGACATGGCTGGCGCGAATGTTCGTTCAACATGTCAACAAGACCGATCCAATCGATTTCACCTCACGAGCACTATTCCAGAACATCACAGACAAGCTCCTGGAGGAGCTAGCGTGGAACGGCACGACTCCATGCCACAACCAACGCACAAACAGCACCAAGGTGATCGGACTCCCGGAGAACGCCACTCTCTCCACCAACACTTTCCACAAGTTCTGGCTGCAGTCTTTCACGCAAGACGGCGCGCCCCGGTGCGCAGGCGGCGACTATTACGAGCTCGACCTCTCGAGCCCGCTCTGGAAGTCCCGGCCTGGAATCACGGACCTCCAGAACGGCACCTACGCAGTGGAGCTCCTTGTCCCGGATGCCTTCGCTGGCGAAACCTTCAACTTCTCCGCTCACCTCCTCTTCGACGCGTACCACGGCCTCGACTTCGACGGATCGCCCTTCAACATCCTCAAACTCACAGCCTCCCTCACCATAACCTTCGTCACCACAAACTCGAGCGCTTCCTCCGCAAACTCGAGCGCTTCCAACTCGAATCTCAATCGATGTGACTCCTCCAAAGATTTCTACTCCCCAGAGTGGCGCGGCCGGTGGACTCGCCACCCCCTCGCGAGCGAAACCTGCGCTCCCGACGCAGCTGGTCGCTACTTACACTGCTTCAACTCCTCCGAGGCCCCCTGTCGCAACCCGACCTGGTGCTCCGGCGACATCTCCCGCCTTGAGTGCGCCGGCTGGTCCTACAGCGCGCACTGCGCGTTCCACATCTTCTCCCAGAGCGAGGCCTGGGACTGTCTGGCGGGTCGCTACCTCTTCTTCTGGGGCGACTCCAACCACCAGGACACCATCCGCAACCTCCTCACTCTCATCCTCGGCATCTCGCCCCCTCCGGGCCTCAACATTGCCCATTTCACCCCCGACCCCGCCTTCCAGAGCTGGTTCCGAAACCCTAGCAACCTTGACCAGAAGCTCCACATCACCAGCCACTTCAACGGCCATGCGAACATCAACCTCAACAACATGGGCTTAGACTCCGTCAGCCCCGACTTCGAATCCTACCGCAACCACGTCCGTGCCTTCTTCCAATCCAACCAGTACGCGGACACCGTCATCATGAACTCCGGCCTCCACGACGGTCGCCGCCACAGAAGCCTCGACGCCTACGTCAAGAGCGTGGATAATGCGCTCGAGTTTTGGCAGGACATCTTCACCAACGTGAAAGGCGACACGCCTAATCTCGTCTACAGGACGACGGTAGCGCCCGCGGGATCGTCGCGAGGAATGCAGAGCAATCCTCGGAAAATCGATGTGTTTAACCGCATTATGACGGAGAAGGTGACGGCAGCGTTTCCCGCCGTGAAACTGGTGGACGTCTTCGACATGACGTTTCCCTTTCATTACGACAACAGGTTCAGCGATGGCCAACACTATGGCCTTGCTCCGCACCCGTCCATCTACGGGCCACATTACTGCGTTGATGTCATGGTGGCGCATGCTCTTTTGAACGCTATATGTAAACCCTAAACCCTAAACTCTGAAACCTAGGTGAGGTGTGTTAAAGAAACATTCAGTGGTAGCACTGCTTCCTTTTTCTGCTGGCCAGCGTTTTTTAGTTTAGGATTTTGGTATAGATTTACTTTAGGGTTACGGTTCAGGGTACAACCTTGTGAAGGGAATAGTGGAGGGAGAAGGCGTTGCCAGAAAATAGTGGCGTTGAAGGGAAGTGATATTTTTCAACCAAATTTACATGGCTTATCAAACAATGGGCTCTCTTTACAATACCGTCGTTGGTTTTGCCTGCTAGATTGAGAGGCTGCGCTAGATTGAGAGGCTGTTTTAGTGTAAAGGGGATGTAAATAAGTGTACTTCAAGTGTTGTTATAACGAAGGGAGCAGAATGGCTCTTATTTTAGCTGGCTGTTTTAACGAAATTGTTGTTGTATCAGATGCTTGTGTATAGAGAGCTATAGAGAGCTGACTGTGTAAGAGATTAATTCTTAGAGGGTTTACGTGTGGTTTCGTGATATCTTTTATGTAACGTTGATGCAATTGTAACAGTAGGGATATTTCTGAAACTGGTGGTATCAATCTGGGAGCCCTGATTCCATTGTAATCATTTGGGTACCCAGTCACCAATCATAACTCATATTATTTGCATCCAGCAAGTGTGACTACGCAGTCTCTATAGCCCTTTTGAATTTTGATTATCCAATGTGAGGTTGATAGATAGGGAGGTGAGATTTTTCTGAGCTCTTACTAGATCTCGGATGTGGATTTGGTGTTTACAATAATGAATAAATTACAGCTGAAGTGTCCAAAACTAGAGCCGGAGTTTGGTATTGTGGTTGGTGTACTCTGTTGCAATTTCTTCACATATCAGACAAGTTTTACATTATTGGCGAGAGATGCTCCCAGTAATATGCATTTCAGTTTTAGAGCATCCCCAACGCTACCAAACATGTGTCAAAAAGTTGTTTTCTATATCTAAAAGCAACCAATTAGAAGGTTCTAAGTGAAGAGCTCTACACCAAAATTGGCTAAGTTATTGTTACACTACATTTAATGTTACAACATCTCTGTACCACCCAACTCTAATTATATTTTTCTAGACAATTAGTGTTAAGACTCATTATTGAGCCGCCCATCGTATGCGCACATGCACTCACATCGACACTCTGGCACCGTTTCTCTCGGACTCCAAAACTGGAGTTGCACGATCTCCATACAAAGTGGTTGCATGCACATTGACCTGTGGCGCTCTCTCCAAGCATCGCTGCATCATCGTTATATCATTGCTCCACTCGCATCTTGAGGTTTGAAAGAAACTCAACAAATTTTAACTGTCTTTGTTTTTTTGGGTTTTTTTGGAGAAGGTGATGTTTGAATTAGGTGCTAGTAGAAGTGGAGCACAGGCTTGAAGGAGCAAGGAAGCGGAGCATGATATGATTATCTGAACCAGGCGTTGGGCTAAAGCGGAGCATGGCAATGCTCTCTGGTCATAGTGGTGCTGTAACATGTGGTGATTTCACCCCGGACAATAGGTCGTCATGCATTGCTGCTGTTTGCATTTCCTATCATCCATATCGTATTCCACGATTGGACATTGAGTCTTGTGACTTGATAATTTTGTGGTAATGCAGGGAATACAATCTGGAGACAAAAGCTTTAGAGTTTGGAACCCCAAGAGTGGGGAGAACAACCGTGTTGTACAAGGTGAGTACTTGTGAATTGTAGCATCTTTCAGTTCGCCTACATGTACCTATGTTGAAGTGAAACATGAACTTCAGCTGCTTGTTTTGATATTTTTAATTTCACCCCAATTTCAGTTGAATACGTGGTTGACGGTTTTTGGTGAATGTTGTCAAGACAAAACTTGGGCTTTTGTGCTACCAATGTTGGAATTTGTCACTCATGGTGGCACATATTCAAAATTTTAATCTAAAATTGTTATTTCTCAATTTCCTACAATTTTTCTTGTCTTTAATAACACTAAATGTAGAGGTAGTAAAACTCCAAAGTTACAATTCTTTGCATTTAGTGTTAATGTTGACATTTAGTGTTGTAACATTATCGGTGTTGTTGACATATAGTGTTAAGGTTCATATTTAGTGTTTCAAACACTAAATACCAATTTTAGTGTAGTCCGTTGCACTCCCCTCAGCGGATTGGGCGGAAAGCCCGCCCGGAGTCTTGCCCCACCTATCCTATGAATCGGTGAGTGCATCATCTGGTGGGGACACCATGCCATCCGCGGGGTTGTTGGATGCTCTTATCCTAGCCTTGGTGAAGTTTTGAAGTACGATAACAAAGTGAATTTGGATGACCATGTGACAATGATTAGCATGGATGATATTCATTGATATTTTTCATTAAGGTGCCACATCGTTGTGCATAACTAGTGCATGTCTTGCTCAAAAGCCACACTAATATTGGTATTTAGTGTTTGGAACACTCATTAGGAATAATGCATTTAGTGTTTGAAAATGCATTTAGTATTTGACACCAATTGTGAGCAATGCATTTAGTGTGTGACACTAATGTGAACAATGCATTTAGTGTTTGACACTAAATGTCAAGTCCAAGAATGTTTGTCAGCTCCACGAAATTATGAAATATCAAAAAATAAACTTGCTGATGATTAGTATGGAGTATTGAGTGTGAAGAAGATGGAGAGTACATAGCAAAGAACATTGATTAATCCCTTCAAAAAATATTATTAGCAAGGTACATTTCAAATTAAGCCAAGTTCCTAAAAAATTTAATTCAGAAGATTTAGTTTTAAAATTTTAATTCTATACATGCATATAGATTCTACTTGCGAGGACTTTTTTAAGGACTTATATAGAAATTGTGCTTCAAACATCAAGAGCTCAATTCTAAGGCAGCTAGGTATGGTACATTAGGGTTGGATAGATGTATTCTTATTAGAGCCAATGAATTTTGATCACTCAACAAAACAAAGCAAACAACCGTGTATGGATGGGCTTTAGACTTACATGGAGCCCTTAAGACCATTCTTTTAGGATGTATGTATTTTGGTGCTACAAGCATTTTTTGGAGCGAGGGGTGTTGGCAAAACCTACTCCCACTTTTTATTTGATCAGGCCGTGCTTCTAAAAACAAAAACTCTCCATTGGAATTTAAATCACCATGAGCGGGTTTTATAGCCATAGGCCTTAAATTTGACATAAGATTTCCAAAACAAGCCTCTAGACTCCCAAAATAAAGTAGGCCAATAGAATCAACCCTTGTGGTCCCCTCGCCATTACGACCATGTCCCATCCGCCAAATTACACTCCACACTAAGCTAGAGGCACCCAATTCCGATCGGCCACCCAATTATGATCGGCCACCCAATTATGATCAGTAGAGTATGCATGGCATGGTGCATGAAAATGGCAAATGCTTGAAATGGTGCATGAAGTGACCCAAAACCGATAACTCAAAATCTAAAAACACCAGTAATTATCGGCATTGGGTCATGATGTGTGCAATTTTGGGTTGCTCGACCTCAATTGAGCTCTCATTGGTGGCATTGCCTCTAAAGTCGAACAAGGCCGATCGATATTGGGTACCCTCGATGAGTTGGTTATCCATGGCATGTCTTCTCTCTTTTACTCACTCTCAGTTATTGGCATTGGGTGAAGGAGGGCACCAAATCTCACCTACTCTAGAGTTCGATTATGGGCTCCGGTGGTTTATGGGCTTTTAAATTCTATATCAATTCCAAATCTTTGTGATTAAACTTGAAAAAATATTTGTTGAGTTACATTCCTAATTCCACATCTTTCTACATTAATGTTTCTGACATACAATGTCATTTGAGTCCCCAACTGGCTTAAGTGATCGGAGTTGGGTGCCTCTACCTTATAGTCAGCTCTTTCTACAATAGTCAACATCTCTTACAACCACCCTGTTTGCAAAGAGAGCTAATTGTTGTAGAAAATCTATTAATAACTGAAGGACCTAGATATTTTCAAAGAATTTCTACTCAATTGATAAAAAACTTCAAATTTGAACTTTTTTAGAATGTTCCCAAAGGATCTTCTTTTCAACTTACACGAGATGATGTGATAAAAAATTGTGAGATTTAAAAGACAATTGGAGTCAAAGTGAAAAGTACTACCCTTTAAGGAGACACTTGGTCATTTAGGTCTTAAAGAAGGAGCTGATAGTTGTAGAAGGAACCGTCCAACATGCCATTTCTATACTCCTCCATAAGCAAAGATTGGAAAATAACTAAGCCCTACCCAACCCACATGAACCCTTATAAAACCAATCCCAAAATCCAGATAATACGTCTATAAGCACAAACACTCTTGTCACCACATTTGATTCAATACGCAAGATGTGTCCCACCTTCACAATGATTGTTCGTCATGTCCTCTATCTTATAGTGTCTATCATCAAGAAGGGGAAGTAGTTCCATAGTGCTAATTCTTTGTCCGGTAGCACCAACTTAGGGCCACTTTACACGAGAGGCCAAGCCAACCATGGGGCCAATGGAAGGCGAAATCCAGCCTTGTGATTGGTCCAAATTCTGAAATTGGCCTGAGGGGCCTTATATGGGGGAGTGAAGGCCAATTTTTTGAAACAATTTTTTAATGCTTGGGGGACAAGCTTGACACGGCCCGCGCGCCAAAAATCGGGCGTTAACGTCAAAATACCATAAACCGACACTCAACCCTGAAGCGACACTGCAGACCTCGTCAGAACCGGATTTCTTCCTCTCGTTTCTGGTCATAATTTCTGTCAGAAATATTCCAAGTCTATTCCAAGCCCACCAATGAATGCAAGGATGGAGCTGGATGAAGCTGGCGGTTTGGTGGGATAGAGGTGACGGTTTAATGTGCTTTTAAGGTTTGGTTTTGTCACTAAACCTGGTCGCTTTAGGGTTGATTGGAGGAAACCCACTTTCTTTCTTTTTTCTCACAATCTACAACGTTGTTTTCAAAAAAAAATTCTCTCACAAATTAGAACCTTATTTCTCTACCCAAGCATATTTTTTTTGCAATTAAATCTCAACTTTTGGAACACAGAATCACTAAAGTGTCGGTTTAAGGTATTTTGACGTTACATGAAAGGCAGGCCGTTTCTTGGCCTTGGGGCCGTTTCCAAAAACCCTTAAAAAAATATTTTTTTGGTAAAAAATCATTTTTTCAGCAAATCAGCACTGTTGGATGGTGGCAGAATCTGGACGGTCAAAATTCCTCACCTTTTCTTTCACCCTCATCATCCTCTTCCACTTGTTTTTTTTTTCTCCCTGTTCTTGCTTGAACGTTTTTTTGCATTGTCTTGTTTCTTGCTGAAATTTTTGAAACAAGATGGAGGGTTCATCTTCTCAAATCCCCAGATGGAGTTGTGCCCATAGAGACACGTCGGATACACAAAGAAATCGACATGCCCATCCGTCCCATTCGCCAAAAAATACAGCAATTTTCCTTTAAAAATTTCACTAAAATTTACTATATTTAGCAATTTTTTCTCCGCCCCTTCAATCCCGTCGGGGAGACGTCGGGACAATTAGGAAAAACTTTACCAAACCTAGTGGTGAACCCGATTAACACATCATAGGTTTGTGCCACATTGGATAGACAACATGGCGAAGAGGTAGAAATATTACCCACCTTAGAGTTCAGAGCCCAGTTTGATCCTAGTTTGACCCTACTGTGTCGTGATGAGGGCGTCTGTCACGACACGTCACGTCGTGACGTCACGTCATCGTCACTTTGTCACGATAGACAACCCTGTGGACAGGTTGTTGTCACTCAAATGTAGAAAGTTGTCCTATCCCGCATCCAAACACTCCGTGCCACCCTTGAAACACCATCCCCTTCCACCATGATGGCATACATTATAAACATGCAATTAAGCAATTATGCACTTAGCCAAGTGCATTGATTGGTGGTCAATAATGGCAAATTTTTGCTCAATTTTTTTTTTAAAATAAAAAATGAGCAAAATTATAGTATTTTTTTGTAGTGAATTTACATGTCTCTTGCATTCAACATTGGCTTCTTCAAGTGCACATAATTGACGTCTTTTCTCGGTTTTAGTATGAAAAAGACACTTTGAATGTTGTCATATATGATTGTGCAAGTGAGTTTGCTATACAAAACTTACTCAGTTTTTATTTGAGATGAATCATAAGGCAATATGTACATTTGACAATGTCGTTTCTTGTTTAACGAGTTAATCATGGATTTGTCCATTGCAACTTGAACCATATAGTTGGAAGGAATTTAAAAAATTGCTTTACCATTTGCAGAGTACAGTGTGGACAAGAGTAGTTTGAGCTTCTATACTAATTGTAAATTTTACATGCAATCATCACTTGCTTGAAGACAAATACGCAATCAAAATTTGACATGCATGTGCTTGATGTAAATTACTACAGGTGATCCACATCAATAATGAATCCACACAGTACACACTATCTCGGATGTACAGTATGTTTGAATGATGGATGACTTTCATCGACTCTGGGGTTTGGGGGGTGTGCGCCCGCACACCCCTAGAGCAAGCTGACTGCCATGAAACGATGAGCTGAAAATTTGCCGTGGGGTCAAACCACAGGTATATGCGTTGCTCGCACTTGTCTTGCCCATTGTTTATTAACCATTCCTCTCTCTACCTGAGCGCGAGCCCACAAACCTCCATGCTAAAATTTCCCGTGACTATGTTTCTCTTCCAAACATTAAAAAAAACCGGCTCTCTCAACAAATGCAACTTGACCTGAGCTTTTGTACTGGTTTTGAAAACAAGAGTGCAAGGTTTCGAAAATAACAGCGTTAGGTTGGACTCTACTATCACACTGAACACTCGGCAGAGCCTTTGAAGAGAGCTAGTGGAGCGCGTGAGATGAAGGGCAACGAAGATGGTGAAGATGGCGAACAAGCTCGTTCAAAGAGGGGCAACTGTTGCGCCGCATCAGAAGTGAATGGTATCATTTTATTGGCAACACTCCCGGATATTTGCTAGGTACTGGCCACGTATTGGTCAGGCATTCTCCCATCCAATCGCCCACATGCTGCAAATCCAATTGCAATCATCCAATTTTGTCGCCCCTCGTCTCCCCACCATTGCCTCAATTCAGATGTTGTTGTAACCGGAGATGTGAGCAGTAGACACAAGCGATGGTGAGACTGAGAGAGTGCGAGAACCATGATGATGATGATGGTACTACACCACAAGCAATGGTTAGACAGAGAGAGTGTGAGAACTAGGATGACGATGATGATACTGCACCTGGAACACCTGAACGAGGAAAAAGAAGAGTTTGAATGATGGCGAAGAGGCGGCGCGTGTTGTACCAGACGAGGTTACTGCGCGAGAAGGGTTGCTGAGCTGCGGTGGTGGCTACGAGAAGAGAGCAAAGAGGGTTTCTGCTGCGGCGTGGCTGCGCAAAGAGGGTGGGCAAGGAGGGCGGAGACGAGGACGACGACGACGTTTAGGGTTGGGCGGGTACGGGATGGAGGGTATCGGCGGCGGATATCGCCCACGGGCAATTTTCAAAAAGCAGCTGCCCGAAATATTATACTTCCAAAGAGCTCGTTCTAGGGGTGTGCGGGCGCGCACCCCTTCCATATCCCAGAGTTGATGAAAGTCATCCATCATTCAAACATACTGTACATCTGAGATAGTGTGTATTGTGTGGATTCATTATTGATGCGGATCACTTGCACTAATTTACATCAAGCACATGCATGTCAAATTTTGATTGCATATTTGTCTTCAAGCAAGTGACGATTGCATGTAAAATTTACAGTTAGTGTAGAAGCTCAAACTACTGTGGTCCACACCGTACTCTGCAAATGGTAAAGCAATCTTTGTCTCTCCCAACGATGAATTTTCAATAATGGAGTTAGTTGAGATTTATGATATCAAATTAGACAAAGGAGACTATATTGATTACTTGCCCAAAAATAATGAAAGCACAAATAAATGGCCAAATGTGTCAAATGTTTCCTTAAAAATTGAAAAAAATAATTCAACAATCTCTAATATTTAATGGCAAATCAATTATGTTTTAGCATTTACAAGGTCCAAAGCTTCAAATCTTCATATGGAATTTTTTTGAAAACGAACTTTTGTAAAATGTGATGATTTGGCATTTTTGTGTGCTATGGCCGCCGCCATAGACAAGTGCACTTTTTGAACTACAAGGGCAAAATTGCTTAATTGCATGTTTATAGTCATGGCACTATAATGTTGAGCCAAGGCCGATTGTTGCAAAATTGCAACAACCGAGAAAACATGCCTAATGGCCACGAAGAAAACAAAGGCAACCAACACCTTATGCCTCCTCTCATCCATCTTTATCAAAGATAAAAAAGAAAGATCAAGATGGGTTGAATTTGTCAAAAAATCCTCTTATGGCCTCTAGAAACTGCCCCAAGGGCTTTACACATGGGAGAATTGGCCCCCACTTTATTAATTTTCTAATGTATTCTCCAAGCGGCCCATTGAGCCAATTGGGCTCAAAATGTGAGTGAATTGGCTTGGAGATTTGGTGACCTCGACTCCCCATATAAAGCGTTCCTTAGTGGTGGAACGAACAAACACTTTATTCACGCCGACCTCCAAGGGAGCCCGTAGTTTTTCTTCTTCTTTAAGGGAATTGACTGTTGTAGCAGATGTTCTTGAAAAGAGAGCTTGATGTAGTACCAAAATACAGACACCCTCCTTTTAGCAAAGGTTCCTGCTGAAAAGTCCTTAAACCCTTAGTTTATGAAAGAGGAACCAGAAAGTGGTCGGTGAGACCGGTTTTAGTCAAGCCAACGCTGTTTGAACCGTTGGATTGATTCGTATGAGTAAGAGTAGCGATGTGCTTTGCTTTCCTCCATCTAATCCATCTTCCTAATCTCCAATCCGTTGAGGCATTACTGAACTAAAGTGAAATTTACCCTCTGTGTAGATGTTCCTCACTTTTTTGGCAACTGATCTATAACATTTATAGATTTTTGAGGGCCCCGTGCAAAGGCCTTGTCCTTATTGGATTAATGCCGGCCACTCAAATCACGCTATTGCACGTTCCATTCCTTTCCTTCAATCGTTCACTCGCGGTCACATGCAACACGCGCCAAACACATATATCCTATCGTTTTTCGTCGTTCCCAATATCCACTCACCTGCTGATACCTATGCGACACACATGATACCTGTGCCACACTCAGGTGTTCATCGTGTGATACCATGGTAATACCCTTCAGACACCTAGCTCTCGAACCGAATTCACCACATCAACCGCTCAACAAGCAGCTGCAAATCTCAAGCTCGTCACTGTAGTTAGCTACGCAGCTTCTCATCAGTGTTAGTACGTCTCATCTTGTGAAAGCTATGCGGATTCCACGATTACATAGATCGCGTCATTTGCGAGGTTGAGGAGGTACACTAAAATTGAGAATTAGTGTAACCACACTAATTAATTTGTAAATGCTATAAGTTTTTACTTTCGATGAAGGTTTTTACTATGAGCACAACTATTGATACTATTCAACGAGGGGAATCATTGTAAACATCGTTGGTAAAAACATTCATCACAAGTAAAAACTTATTACCATTTTAGATCATTTACTGTGCTTAACACTAATTCTCAATTTTAGTGTAGTGTAACAATCTGGCAAATCTCTGTTCATTTGAAGTAGATTATTGTTAAAGAACTTTAGGTTGGTTTTGATTATTTTGAGGATCGGCATCGATGATCATAGCGCTACCGTGTTTTACGATGGCTCCTGGCGTCGAATCTCGACAAGAGAAGCCACAAGATTATGGAAGTACGGGAAAATCGATACACAAGCATTTTTGAGGAGCTCGAGTCGTTCTTGGAAAGCAATTTATACTGAAACTGCAAAATATGGAAGTGCTTCATGTTTTTTTCGGTTCTTAAGAGTTTACTCTGTTTGTTTTTTGAGCTCTTTTATGGTATCATGATTCATCCTGACGTCGTCTTCTTCTTCCACTGGCCAGAGATCCGTAAGGTCTCTGCCGTAGCGGAGCCACGGACAGAGACGCCTCATGAACTGGAGAGTCGAACAAGCAGTACTACCCCGTCGTAACGGTGAAAGATCCGGGGGAACACCGCCGCTAACTCGGCGTTTGGAGGGACAAGTCCGACAAGTAATGGCAGGTTAATGACCATAAGTGTTCTCATAGGTTGGCGCCACTCTCAGAAGGCAGTATCGCAGAGAAAGCGGCACTTGAGGTGCTCTTACCATGGACGGACCTTTCAAGGAGATTCCGGCGAGTGCACGTTCATTCCTCCAGCTCCTCCTTCCGACGCGGACGCGCCGGTGAGAGTTCTCTCATGCCTTCAATGAACCTTTGCATGTTGTTCTAAGGCTGGACTAGCTTTTTCTCTGAAACGTTTTTATTCAGCATAAGTCGACGCAAGCGTGTGCGACGGTGTACCCGAGCTTGGAGCAGCAAGGTCTTCTCTGGTTTTGGCCGGACCTTTCACAGGACACTATCAACATCGAAGCAGCCGCGAATCCTCCTCCATTCTTCCCGGAGCTAAATGACCCGGGGTATGCATTTGATATGGCTGTTCGTGAGTGCGATTATGGGTATAGTTTGAAACCTCTCTTGAATCCCTCAACTTGTATGATTCCGTCACTATTAAATGTTATGGTATTCTATTTCTACTCAGGTATGACACTTTGGCGGAGAATCTGCTCGATCCGTCGCACTTCGTCTACGCGCATCACAAAATGCAGGCGAGCTCGAAATTCCTGAGATTAGGGCTTTGATTTTTCATAGTGTCCCCTTGAGAGTTTTTTTGTTTTTAACCAGGGGAGGCGAGAGGATGGAGGACCGTTCGATTTGAATCTGGAGAAGAAATTTCAGCTCAAGGGTTCTAGGGCATGGCGGACTTCGGTCCTTTACGACTACACTGCCCCGTGCACCATCACCGCGAACATTTCGTATCCTTCCAATCTCTTTGTGTAGATCTAGTATTTATGTACATTGAATTAAAGTAGCGTAATAAACCGAAAAGGGAGGAATCTAATTGAACCTTTGGGTGACGCTACAACGTTGAAATCTAATGGAATGAAGACTAGTGCAGTCACATTTGAACACGGTGAAGACACAACTACAACAGTTTCATTTACTTGATTCCTGGGAGTGCGTGAGTTCATCTATACCAATATTCCAAGTGC
This sequence comes from Bryoerythrophyllum caledonicum, assembly GCA_963971425.1. Classification (NCBI taxonomy): domain Eukaryota; kingdom Viridiplantae; phylum Streptophyta; class Bryopsida; order Pottiales; family Pottiaceae; genus Bryoerythrophyllum; species Bryoerythrophyllum caledonicum. The sequence goes on from OZ020520.1 coordinate 5,569,908, forward strand.
TGTTTGGTGTCCAGATACCACCAGGGGTCCAGCACGTAACGAAATGCAAGGGATGCCGCACCGCTTTGGGGAAATTCAAAGCACTGGAGGTTGGGCTGCAAGTGCTGGTGGTCGCTTTGGTAGGAGTGGTGGCAGCATCAGCGGCAGCGCCTGTACCGAGACTTCAACCCTTCTCCGTGGCCCTCGTCTGCGGAGCAGTCTTGTCCACGACATTCCTCCCATCCCCGAGTTTCTGTTGCCTCTATTCTGCGGCTCTCCGTCGGTATCTGTGAAGCCAAACATCGACAGAGTCATCATCGATAGTGACGCATGTTCTACAGTGGCGTGAGATGTGCCATCCATCCATGATGGTAAAACTCACATTTTAACCTCTAATGAACCAAGTGTCAATACTGTAATGGGCTATTGAAAGTTCGGTAAGGTTCCTATGGTGCCAATTTTCCAACACCCCTTTTTTAAATTTTTACTGTAAGACATTACTAAGACGTTAATGGGAGAACAATTTTTTCCTGGATTGGACATATGTTGAAAAGATTATAGGGTTTTGAATTTCAAATGGGGAAAGCGGGCACTTTGGGCTCCTCCAAAAACTTTTTCTAGGACACTATTTTTCCCTTCATATGGTCAAAAATAGTTCTTGTCTTTAGTGAAAAATAGCATATTAACCCAAGTCAAACATTTTTACACAATGTCACATTTTTGGGCAAGGTACCAAAAAAACTTCTTTCCACATAAGTCTTAGAGATCTTCATATTTTTTACTTTCTTTTTGTTCCACAACAATATGTAGTGTAAATCTTCTTATTGACCATTCGGATTTTCAATCTCAAACATATTAAGTCCACAAGGAATTAAAACATGAATTGGTAATTTTTGAACCTCCACTCTTTGCACGATTGTTTTGAATATGTCACACCCCCCCCTCTACCTCTCAAAATTAGGTGTATAAGTTACTAACATCATGCTTAACACATTGGTAATGGATTTAGACCTTGTGCAGTCCAAAAATTTAACCCCAAGTGAAGTCGAAGTCTGCTGATCCACTGAATGCAGGGACTAAAACGAACTATTTGTTTGGCTTTAAAAATGATAGTATTTCAATCCGTCGTGATCAAAGTTCATGAAATTTTGTGACTATGTTACTTAATAAGTCGTATTTGAGATCCTACGGTCAAAACTAGAATCCGAAGTTTTTGCTTCCTTCTTTGTACAATAGGGTGACATTCAAATTGGCCGTTTAGTAGTTCCAGGGATAGTGTCCTACATTGCTGCCAACTTTGACACCCTCCCCAAAGCTGAGAAATTGTTATTTTACCATGAAAATTTGGGGACAGCATCATTTTTATGTTGAAAACATGCATACCAAATTTCAAGTACAGGAGACTTATACAAAAAAACTTATGCAAGATCTACCAACATGGGATAGCTGTGAGAAAAGTGTCACAGCTGCCAACTTTGACACCCTCCCAAGAATTGAGGAAATTTTTTTTGCCCATGAAATTTTTGGAGCAAAAACATTTTTATGTTGTTTGCATGTGTGGAAAATTTCAAGTCCAAAAGACCCATAAAAAAAATAATATTCCAAATCTACCAACATGTGTAGTTTTGAGAAACAAAGGGGAAAACCATTTTACTACTTCCAACTTTGACGCCCTCCTTAGGATTGGATTTTTGTTGATACATAATGAAATTTTTGGCACAAGATCATCTCTACGCTAGTAACATGTGGGATAAATTTCAAAGCCAAAAGACATACATAAAAAAATTTATTCCATATCTATCAACATGTGTAACTATGATAAACAATTTGAAGGTCATATTGAAAATGTCAAAATATCTTTGACACCTCATGCTTTTATATTGAACTCAATCATGTGAGTAAGCCACCAAACATAAATGCTTCTCAAAAAGATCAATAACATCTAAATGAAGAAGTGAAGAGGTGTTCCATGCAGAAGAATCCACTTGGCCATAAAGTGTGCATTAGACACATGACAAATTTTTCTTCTAAATATCTATTGAACACTATGTAAAGGGAATGGTGTGTGTGGGATGCATGAGTGTTGATTCACATTGGGCATACATGATGAGTGATTAAGAGCAAAACGATTTTTCATGTATACATATGGGCTTGTGTTTTGGCGACCCTTCTCTCTCCTCTCTGCTCCAGCGCCTTGGCTCCTTTCTCTCCCCCTTGCTCTGTTCCAGCCTTGTTCTCCTTCCTCTGCCAATTGTCACGTGTCAATCCTGCATCCCCTTTTGCTCTGCTCTAGCCCCTTGGCCCCCTTCTCTCCCCCTTGTTCTACTCTAACCCCTACTCTACTGTTGTAGCTAGCATCACGCACTCTATAAGTTTATGATGGCAATTTCAGATGAAATTCGTGCTCGCATCATAGGTTTGAGTGAGGGAGGATTTACAGGAGTTCAAATTGCAGCTACTATTGGAGTTCCTATTACAATAGTTACAAGGTTAGTAAAAACATTTAGAGAAGATGGAACCTACAAGCGCAAACCTTGCCGTGGAAGTCACGCTAAAAAGCTAAGTGATAGAGATGTTCGTAGTATTGTGCATTACTCAAAAATTCATCGTTGCTCTTCACTCTCAGAGATTACCAATGCATGTCCTACTCAAGTGTGTAGACGTACTATTCAAAGGGTCTTACATAAAAATGGCATTTTTAGTCGAATTGCAGTCAAAAAACCTTTTTTGATACCTCGTCACATGTCTCAACGATTAGCTTTTGCTCAGAAGTACCGTGGATGGAGTGCAAAAGAGTGGGAGCGTGTTGTTTGGACAGATGAATCTACTTTTGAAATTGGAAAAAATTCTCGGCAAATTCATGTTTGGAGAAGTGCATACGAGCGTTATTCATCAAGTTGTCTAGCTCCTACTTTTAAAAGTGGAAGGACTTCTTTAATGATTTGGGGCGCATTTTCCGGAGGACAAAAGTCAGAACTTGTCTTTATGCCTAAAGGTCAACGTTCTGCTAAGGATTTTATAGAAGTGGTTTACGATGCCAAATTGGTTCATTTCATGGGTCAAATTCCACAAAGAGTGCTTATGGAAGATGGGGCACCCGTCCATAGGAGCAAAATATGTGAAGAATGGAGACAAAGCCACCTTCTCGAAAAGCTCAACTGGCCTGCAAACTCTCCCGATCTCAATCCAATCGAGAACGTTTGGAGGATGTTAAAAGATGTTGTGCAACATGGCAAACAATGCCCTAGAAGCTTAGATGTGCTGAAGGTAGTTCTTGAAAGAGAGTGGAAGTTAGTCAATGGTACAAAGCTCCTTCAACTATGTCATTCTATGCCCTCTAGGTTACTAGCAGTGATTGACGCTAATGGAGGACATACACGTTGGTAGATATGGAATAACTTTTTTGTGTACATCTTTTGGCTTTGAAATTTATCTCCCATGTTACCAGCGTAGAGATGATCTTGTGCCAAAAATTTCACTATGTATCAACAAAAATTCAATCCTAAGGAGGGCGTCAAAGTTGGAAGTAGTAAAATGGTTTTCCCCTTTGTTTCTCAAAACTACACATGTTGGTAGATTTGGAATATTATTTTTTGTATGGGTCTTTTGGACTTGAAATTTTCCACACATGCAAACAACATAAAAATGTTTTTGCTCCAAAAATTTCATGGGCAAAAAAATTTCCTCAATTCTTGGGAGGGTGTCAAAGTTGGCAGCTGTGACACTTTTCTCACAGCTATCCCATGTTGGTAGATCTTGCATAAGTTTTTTTGTATAAGTCTCCTGGACTTGAAATTTGGTATGCATGTTTTCAACATAAAGATGATGCTATCCCCAAATTTTCATGGTAAAATAACAATTTCTCAGCTATAGGGAGGGTGTCAAAGTTGGCAGCAATGTACGATACTATCCCTGGAACTACTAAACGGCCAATTTGAATGTCACCCTATTGTACATTGCACTAACGTCAAAATACCTTAAACCAACACATTAGGGATTCTGAGTTTCAAAATTTGAGATTTAATTGCAAATAAATATGCTTGGATAGAGAAATAAGGTTCTGATGTGTGAGAGAAAAAAAAATGAAAACAACGCTGTAAATTGTGAGAAATAATTGAGAAAGTGAGTTTTCTCCAATCAACTCTGTAGTGACCAAGTTTCGTGACAAAACCGATACGTGCTTCTTCAAAATCAGAATATCATGCGGCATGATTGTGCGGGGCCCAGGGGGTGAAAACGCGTGGCCGGTGCTCTGAAATCGGAGCTGAGCGGCATGATTGTGCGGGGCTCGTGGAGTGAAAACGTGTGGCTAGTGCTCCGAAATCGAAGCTGACGAGAATAGACTCCCTCTTGCATGCGATCAGAAAGTGCTGCAGATGCTCCAAAAGGCGTACTCAATTGCAAGTAGATCCGCCATGGCGAAACTTAGAAACTTGGAAACTGCACTTTAAATTGGTTGCTCTTTGCTTGATGACATGCACTTCAAACTGATTGCCCAGTTTCTCGTCGAAGTGGGTTAGTGAGAATTCACTTGGAAGTGGACGTCAAGGTCAACGAACTGTGTCAAAGTACACTCGCTTCAAAGTGAATGTTAATGTATACGAAGTGTGTTATTGTGGAAACGAAGTGTACCGAAGTGGACGTTGGCCTGTATTGAAGTGGGCTTGTGAGCGTTCTTGTGCGTCGAACCACATTCATCGAAGTGAGCTCCTGATAACAGTGCGGATTTGAAAATTAAACAAATCTATAGTCAATATAGTCGATACACAGGTGTTTCGCAGTGCAGTCTACTTCGAGGTAGCACCTGTTTCGCACTGCAATACAATCTACCGTCGATGCATTGTGCACAATGTGCGTGCGAACAACGAAGTGTGCGAGCAGCAGGGTGTGCGAGCAAACAACGAAGTGTGCGAACAGCTCAAGACAGCAAAGTGTGCGAACAGCTCAAGCCAGCGAAGTGTACGAACAGCGAAATGTGCGAATAGCTCAAGACAGCAGGGTGTGCGAGCAGCTCAGTACACAAAACATCATGGTGTGTGAACAACTCAGTGCAAACAGTCGTAGGAACAACGTAGTGCCAGCAGTCTACTTCGAGCTCCTGAACACCGCAAGTGAACCCAAAACTTGGTCGCACCAATCTACGAAACCGTGTCGACGTTGCTAAACCGACACTCCTTCCCTCATGAACTTCGCCGCATTTTTTTTTCTCCGCTATTTTTGAAACCTTCTCCGTGTCGAAATAATTCCATTGCCGCATTTAGATTGTTGTTTGGTCGTAGCGCCATTAATCTTGAAATGGCGTTTCTTATAATGGAAAGATGCAGGGATGCATTTCCAAAACTGCGGCGACTGCGGCTGTAAATTCTTGCAAACCTTCCTTTAAACATGTTTTCTCTTCGCATGCCAACTGTCCCTCACCTGCCTCTAAACCGCCCCCTCCTGCGCCTATTTCTGTGCAAGTGTGCCTCCACCACGGTGATAAGACCTCCATCGCATGGTTTAATACCCTTATTGAGTGTTGCTTCAGGGTTGAGTGTCGGTTTAACCCCTAAAGGACCACGACCACTTTCGCTCTAAAACCAGTCCAAAACTGCCACTGCCAAAAAGAGACATGAAAATCACATTTTAAAATGAATTTCGGATTTTCAACCGTAAGATCTTTAAAAAAACTTTTATATCAACATGCTCAAAAATTTTGGTTGCAATCCACTATACGGATTGATAGATTTTAGTGTTTAAAGTCAAAACAATGGTTCATTTTCTTCCCTGCGTTGAGTAGATTAGCTGACTTTGACTTCACTTTGTATCAAATTTTTGCATTGTACAAGGTCTAAATCTTTTACCATTGTCTTAAGCATGATGTTATTTCCCAATACACCAATTTTTAGAGGTAAAAAAAGGGTGTAGCATATTCAAAACATGTGTGCAAGGAGTGGAAGTTCAAAAATTGCCATTTCACGTTTTATTTTTTTGTGAACTACGAATGTATTCGAATGATAATCCAAACGGTCAATAAGAAGGATCTCACCACAAATTGTTGTTGAAAAAATAAAAAGTGAAAAATATGAAGATCTCTAGGTTTTATGTAGAAAAGATGAAGTTTTTTTCCCCCGTTGCCCGACAATGTGTGAAAATGTTTGACTTGGAATAAAATGCCTTTTTACACTAAAGACAAGAATTTTTTTTTTAATTTCCAGAAAAGGAAATATTCTTTATGTGTGTGAAAAATCTCAAAGTCAATAGAAACTCTTGTCAAAATTTTTGGAGGTGCCCGGAGTTCCCACTTTTGGCTTTAAGTGGTACTAACTTTCAAACCACAAATCCAAAAAATAAAATAAAAATATCTCCACGAAGCTCTTATCAGAGGCAATCTTGAATACATTTTTTAGTGAAAAAGGATTTTTTTTCGAATTTTAGGAACCTGCCCAAAATCAAAAATCCCCCTGAAGGAGACTCTGGTCCTTTAGGGATTAAGATATTTTGACGTTAGGATCCAACAATTTTGAAGTGTTTTTGGAGTGAAACTGTAATGGTACCTCAGGAGTTAACCCTTTAGCACCGAGGGATGTTTCTGGAAATACCAGGAGTTTTGCTGATTTTTTTCTTTGAACTGGAATCGATGGAAATACAATGACTAATATTAATATCTAGCCTTACAAAATTGAACTTAACCCATGATCTCAACTTTGGGGAAATTTTGCACAACATCCAACCGTTGATGGAATAGATTATAGTGTTTAAAGTTACCGTATATTGGTAGTGAAAATTGTGGAATTCGGAGGGTGTACTACTTTAACTATCAATAGAGTCTTGCAAGAATTTTTTTACTTTGAATTAGAGCGGTTCACATGTGCACTAGGTTGATAGCTTCGCATTGACATACTATATGTGAAGAAAATATTCATACCCAATTATTGGTGATTTTATTTCTTTTTTCTACTTGGTTGTATACAAAAATGTTCCAACCTTATACGAATCAAAACCGAAGTTTCGTATGTGAAGAGAAAGATCGACAATCACAAAACAATGAAGAATGTCTTAAAGACCAAGTTCAATCAAAATTTAAGACCAAAATCAATGTGCATGTGTGTGAAATACAACATAGTATGTGGCATAGTATTCACTGTATTCAGTGTATTTGAGTGTATTTGGTGTATTTTGTGTTGTATTCCTAGCTTTTCCAAGAGTTCTATAAATCCAAATCATGATCTGATTGTTGGAGAGTGTTCATGTGATGAGTGCGCAAATCTAAACCTCATATCTCGAAGCCTAGTTCCTCATGGATTTCATACAAATTGAGTTTAAGCACCTCCACAGTCCCACTTCGGGCTTCCAGGGCGCTAAAGGGTTAAGCCACTCTCACACTTTAACCCCTGAAGGACCACGACCACTTTTGCTCTAAAACCAGTCCAAAACTGCAACTGCCAAAAAGAGACATGAAAATCACACTTTAAACTGAATTTTGGATTTTCAACCGTAAGATCTTAAAACAGACTTCCATATAAACATGCCATCAAATTTTGGTTGCAATCCACCGCACGGATTGATAGATTTTGGTGTTTAAAATCAAAACAATGGTTCATTTTCATCCCTGCGTTGAGTAGATTAGCTGACTTTGACTTCACTTTGTATCAAATTTTTGCATTGTACAAGGTCTAAATCTTTTACCATTGTCTTAAGCATGATGTTATTTCCCAACACACCAATTTTTAGAGGTAAAAAAAGGGTGTAGCATATTCAAAACATGTGTGCAAGGAGTGGAAGTTCAAAAATTGCCATTTCACGTTTTATTTTTTTGTGAACTACGAATGTATTCGAATGATAATCCAAACGGTCAATAAGAAGGATCTCACCACAAATTGTTGTTGAAAAAATAAAAGTGAAAAATATGAAGATCTCTAGGTTTTATGTAGAAAAGATGAAGTTTTTTTCCCCCGTTGCCCGACAATGTGTGAAAATGTTTGACTTGGAATAAAATGCCTTTTTACACTAAAGACAAGAATTTTTTTTTTAATTTCCAGAAAAGGAAATATTCTTTATATGTGTGAAAAATCTCAATGTCAATAGAAACTTTTGTCAAAAATTTTGGAGGTGCCCAAAGTCCCACTTTTGGCTTTAAGTGGTACTAACTTTCAAACCACAAATAAAAATAAATAAATAAAAATATCCACGAAGCTCTTATCAGATCCTATCTTGAAAAAAAAATTGAATTAAAAAGGATTTTTTTTCGAATTGTAGGTACATGCCCAAACTCCAAAATGACCCCGGGGGGACGTTTGGTCCTATAGGGGTTAAATAGTTACCACCGTACGTGATTCTTGGCGCGCTGTTTGCGTTCAATGAAACGTCCGTATCGCCACCGGTCTCTTGATTGCTATGCACGATCTACGGACTATTAATATTCACATAATTCATTACTGCCACTGACCAGGCACGCGCTTCTCTGGATAGTAATGTGGACGGATTTCTTATTTCAAACTCCATGACCGCTTTAACCCCTATAGGTCCCCCGGGGTCAAATTGGATTTTGGGCATGTACCTCAATTCAAAAAAATCCTATTTAATTGAAAATTTTATACAATATAGCCTCTGATAAGAGCTTCGTGGAGATATTTTTTTTTTATTTTTTGGATTTGTGGTTCGAAAGTTAGTACTACTTAACTCCTAAAGGACAAGAGTGTCCTTCGGAGGGATTTATAATTTTGGGCAGATTCCTAAAATTCGAAAAAAAATCCTTTTTCTCTAAAATTTTTATTCTAGATTGCCTCTGATAAGAGCTTCGTGGACATATTTTATTATATTTTGTGGATTTGTGGTTTGAAAGTTAGTACCACTTAAAGCCATAAGTGGGAACTCCGGGCACCTCCAAACATTTTGACAAAAGTTTCTATTGACATTGAGATTTTTCACACATATAAAGAATATTTCCTTTTCTTGAAATTTTCAAAAAAAAATTCTTGTCTTTAATGTAAAAAGGCATTTTATTCCAAGTCAAACATTTTCACACATTATCGGGCAACGGGGGAAAAAAACTTCATCTTTTGTACATAAAACCTAGAGTTCTTCATATTTTTCACTTTTTATTTTTTCAACAACAATATGTGGTGAAAACCTCCTTATTGACCGTTTGGATTATCATTTGAATACATACGTAGTTCACAAAAAAATAAAATGTGAAATGGCAATTTTTTGAACTTCCACTCCTTGCACCTTGTTTTGAATATGCTACACCCCTTTTTTACCTCTAAAAATTGGTGTGTTGGGAAACAGCATCATGCTTAAGACTATGGTAAAAGATTAAGACCTTGTACAATGCAAAAATTTGATACAAAGTGAAGTCAAAGTCTGTTGATCTACCAACGCAGGGAAGAAAATGAACCATTGTTTTGACTTTAAACACTAAAATCTATCAATCCGTGCGGTGGATTGCAACCAAATGTTTACAATATCTTGATATAGAAGTCTTTTTTGAGATCTTACGGTTGAAAATCCAAAATTCATTTTAAAATGTGATTTTCATGTCTCATTTTGGCAGTGGCAGTTTTGGACTGGTTTTAGAGCGAAAGTGGTTGTGGTCCTTTAGGGGTTAAAGCCAAAAGTGGGGACACCGGGCACCTTCAAAGTTTCTGACAAAAGTTTCTATTGACTTTGAGATTTTTCACACACATAAAGAATATTTCCTTTTCTATAAATTTTCAAAAAAAAACCTTGTCTTTAATGTAAAAAGGCATTTTATTCCAAGTCAAACATTTTCACACATTGTCGGGCAACGGGGGAAAAAAACTTCATCTTTTCTACATGAAACCTAGAGATTTTCATATTTTTCTCTTTTTATTTTTTCAACAACAATATGTGGTGAAAACCTCCTTATTGACCGTTTGGATTATCATTTGAATACATACGTAGTTCACGAAAAAATAAAATGTGAAATGGCAATTTTTGAACCTCAACTTCTTGCACACATGTTTTGAATATCCTACACCCCTTTTTACCTCTAAAAATTGGTGTGTTGGGAAATAACATCATGCTTAACCCCTGAAGGACCACGACCACTTTCGCTCTAAAACCAGTCTAAAACTGCCACTGCCAAAAGGAGACATGAAAATCACATTGTAAAGTGAATTTTGGATTTCCAACCGTAAGATCTTAAAATAGACTTCTATATAAACATGCCTTAAAATTTTGGTTGCAACCCATCGCACGGATTGATAGATTTTAGTGTTTAAAGTCAAAACAATGGTTCATTTTCTTCCCTGCGTTGAGTAGATCATCAGACATTGACTTCACTATGTATCAAAAAAATTCATTGAACAAGGTCTAAATCTTTTACCATTGTCTTTAGCATGATGTTATTTCCCAGTACACCAATTTTTAGAGGTAAAAAAGGGGTGTAGCATATTCAAAACAAGTGTGCAAGGAGTGGAAGTTCAAAAATTGCCATTTCACGTTTTATTTTTTTGTGAACTACGTATGTATTTGAATGATAATCCAAACGGTCAATAAGAAGGTTGTCACCACATATTGTTGTTGAAAAAATAAATAGAGAAAAATATGAAGATCTCTAGGTTTTATGTAGAAAAGATGAAGTTTTTTTCCCTCGTTGCCCGATAATGTGTGAAAATATTTGACTTGGAATAAAATGGCTTTTTACATTAAAGACAAGATTTTTTTTTGAAAATTTTCAAAGAAGGAAATATTCTTTATGTGTGTGAAAAATCTCAATGTCAATAGAAACTTTTGTCAAAAACTTTGAAGGTGCCCGGTGTCCCCACTTTTGGCTTTTAGTGGTACTAACTTTCAAACCACAAATCCAAAAAATGAAATAAAAATATGTCCACGAAGCTCTTATTAGAGGCAATCTAGAATAAAAATTTAAGAGAAAAAGGATTTTTTTTCGAATTTTAGGAACGTGCCCAAAATCAGAAATCCCCCCAAAGGAGACTTTGGTCCTTTAGGGGTTAAAGTCAAAACAATGGTTCATTTTCTTCCCTGCGTTGAGTAGATCAGCAGACTTTGAATTCACTTTGTATCAAATTTTTGCATTGTACAAGGTCTAAATCTTTTACCATTGTCTTAAGCATGATGTTATTTCCCAACACACCAATTTTTAGAGGTCAAAAAGGGATGTAGCATATTCAAAACATGTGTGCAAGGAGTGGAGGTTCAAAAATTGCCATTTCACGTTTTATTTTTTTTGAACTACGTATGTATTCCAATGATAATCCAAACGGTCAATTAGAAGGTTCTCACCACATATTGTTGTTGAAAAAATAAAAAGTGAAAAATATGAAGATCTCTAGGTTTTATGTAGAAAAGATGAAGTTTTTTTCCCTCGTTGCCCGACAATGTGTGAAAATATTTGACTTGGAATAAAATGCCTTATTACACTTAAGACAAGAATTTTTCTTGAAAATTTCCAAAGAAGGAAATATTCTTTATATGTGTGAAAAATCTCAATGTCAATAGAAACTCTTGTCAAAAATTTTGGAGGTGCCCGGAATCCCCACTTTTGACTTGAAGTGGTACTAACTTTCAAACCACAAATCCAAAAAATAAAATCAAAATATGTCCACGAAGCTCCTCTTAGAGGCAATCTAGAATAAAAATTTCAGAGAAAAAGGATTTTTTCCGAATGTTAAGAACCTACCCAAAATCAGAAATCCCCCCAAAGGAGATTTGGTCCTTTAGGGGTTAAGACCATGGTTAAAGTTTCAGACCTTGTACAATGCAAATTTTTTATACAAAGTGAAGTCAAAGTCTGCTGATCTACTCAATCTACTCAACGCAGGGAAGAAAATGAACCATTGTTTTGACTTTAAACACTAAAATCTATCAATCTGTGCGGTGGATTGCAACCAACATTTTACGGCATGTTTATATAGAAGTCTATTTTAAGATCTTACGGTTAAAAATCCAAAATTCACTTTTGAATGTGATTTTCATGTCTCTTTTTGGCAGTGGTAGTTTTGGATTGGTTTTAGAGCGAAAGTGGTCGTGGTCCTTTGAGGATTAACGTGTTCGTGAATAGTTTTTTTCAAAGATTGAATAACGGATTTGCCTAAATTGGGGGAGGGTATGGACAAAACCGGCCCCTATTTTAATGTTGGATGGGACCTTATTTCACCCATAAAGGACCAAGTGTAAAAAATGGGCTATTTTGAAAGTTCGGTCAGGTTTCTATGGTGTCAATTTCCAACATTCTTCTTTGAAATTTTTACTATAGAAAGGCATTACTAAGACCTTAGTGGGAAAACAATTTTTTTCCCCTAAATTGGACATTTGATGAAAAAGTTGTAGGGTTTTGAATTTCAAATGGGGAGAGCGGGCACCTCGGGCACCTCCAAAAACTTTTGCTCGGACACTCTATTGAATGTGAGATTTTCAGTACTTGCAAGTAATTTTATTTCCTTTCATATTGTCAAAAAAAGTTCTTGTCTTTAGTGAAAAATAGCATATCAACCCAAGATAAACATTTTCACACATTGTCACTCATCGTTGGGCAAGGCAACGACGCTAGTCAGTGAGTGGTGAGCAGTGAGCAGTGAGGAGGGAGGATAAAAATGGACATGAATATTCTAATTATAGGATTTTATTTAAATGATATTTGGAATTTTCTAAAAAAAGTGAAATTTTGCAACCTATTACCGTGGTTTTTGTGATTTTTCACTTACAAATGGGCTATGAAATTGCTTCACATGATAATAAATGTTGAATTTCAGGGACAAACCTAACCAAATTTTAATATGGAGTTGACTATTTCTCGTCACTAAATGGATGAATAAGTTTGGATGATATATTTCATGGATGGACAAAATTTATGGATGAATGAAGTTTAGGGCATCCATTCAAAATCTCATCTAGTTTTACAAAAATTTCTCTATGAGCGACATGAAATTTAATGGGAAACAAAAATTATGTTAGTTTACGGTGCTTCGTAATTCATGCCACATAAAAAAATATACCTTTCAAGAGTGAAGATGAATCACTTAACTACAAGATTTTAAAGAAGTCAAAAGAGGTTCTTCTGTGCCAAAGAGCCTACTAGGCCCATTTTTATTTTATTTTTTTGTCTAATTTTTAAAAAAAAAATTCTTGTTCCCAACTACAGGTAAAACATGTTTCAAAATGTTTTTCCTTAACAAATTCTACTATTTCTACAAGTGAAAATCGTTGAACTTCACAAGTTTTTTGTGAAGCCCAAAAGGGTTCCTCGGTACCAAAGAGCCATTTTGGCCCTCCAAAGTTTTGTGTAGTTTCAAAGTTAAACTATAAAAGAGGCAATAACTTGCCATAACTACTATGATCAAAACAAGAAAAACTTAGAGATTACTATTGCGGAGTAGGAGTTGTACTTCATTGAAACTAAGACTTGGTGCATGTATTTACTTGTCGTCTTCCAGGTTTGCCTGAACAAGAATTTGTATTCATAATACAAGTGTTTGCAATTCACCCACGCTTTGCGTTGGCCTAATGCTCCACTGCGATGAAGATTATAGTGGAAGCAAAAATTTTAGTGTTCAAAATTACATAAAAGTTTGGAGTACCAAATGGGCACTTTGGTACCTAGGTGCCATTTTTTCCCTCACTCAAATTGTAGTGGAAGCAAGAATTGTAAAATTATATAAAATTGTAGTGGAAGCAAGATATACGGAGAAGTTTGAAGTGCCAAATGGGCAATTTGAATAACCCCTTAAGGAGAATTTTTCTTAATGGGCGATAATTTTTAACTTTTTGTATTTTTGTATTTTTTTTTTGGTTTCCCTTGGTTTTGCCCTCAGGGCACTCCTCGACCGTGTTTATTTTTTTAATAATAATTTATATATATATATATTTTTTAAAATATTTTTCAAATATTTTTTTTGGTTTCGCCCTCAGGGTTTTCCTCCGTACCGAAGAGCCCCTCAGCATTTTTTTTTTTTTTTTTGGTTTAGCCCTCATGACCTTCTTTGGTACTGAGGAGCCCTTCGACTGGTTTTTTTGTATTTTTGTTTATCTGTTTTTTTTTTGTGGTTTTGCCTTCAGGTCCCTTGTCGATACTGAGGAGCCCCTCGGCTGGTTTTTTTGTTTTTTTTTTGTTTTTTTTGGTTTCGCCCTCTGAGCCCTCCTCAGTACCAAGGGACCTCTCGGTTGGTTTTTCTTTTCTTTTTTTACTAATATTTTAGAAGTTGCTATATTTTTTAAAACTATAAGCTGAGCAATCATTCATCTACATTCATCTATCTACATTCATCCATCTATCTACATTCATCCAAATATCCTCCAAATAGTTTATTTCCGGGTTTTTTAATCCAACTTTCTCCCATTTTGAACTTTTTTCATACCACCAGAATAGGTCACAATGTAAAACTGTTTCTTGTAAATCACCCCAAATCTGTGGTTATGGGGTGCCCAACTAAAAAAAATAGATTGCTTACTACTCACTGCTCACCGCACACTGCTCACTGCTCACTGCTCACATTCTAGCATTCCTGTTGGGCAAGGTACCAAAGAAACTTCTTCTTTTCCACATAAACCTTGAATATCATTATATTTTTCACTTTTTATTTTTTCCACAACAACATGTGGTGTAAACCTTCTTATTGACCATTTGGATTATCAATCTAAAACATATAACTTCACAAAAAATTAAAGTGTGATTTGGCAAATTTTGAACCTCCACTCCTTGCACATTTGTTTTGAATATGCTACACCCGTCCTCTACCTGTATAAATTGGTGTATAAGTAACTAACATCATGCTTAACAATATGGTAATGGATTTAGACCTTGTGTAGTGCAAAAATTTGACATCAAGTGAAGTCAAAGTCTCTTGATCCATTGAGCGCAGGGAAGAAAATGAACCATTTGCTTGACTTCAAATACTATAATCTTTCAATCCGTGCGGTCAAAGTTTATGAAAATTTGATCACGTATTATTTAATAAGTCTCAATTGAGATCCTACGGTCAGAACTAGAAAGCAAAGTTTTTGTTTCCTTCTTTGTTCATTGCACTAGAATCCAACAGTTTTGAAGTGTTTTCGGTGTAAAACTGTCACGGTACCTTAGGGGTTGAATCAAGGTGGGCCCTGCAAGGATAATTGGGGTCATAGGTCCCAAATTTGGAAAAAATAATCCCCAAAAAACTTCTGGACCCCCAAAAAAAAGGCAGGAAAAGAGGCCTATCTTTGGACGACCCTCCGTGACATCCGTTTACATGAAGTATGGAGATCCGAACAACTCTTGTGTTAATCAAAGAGCTATTAAAGTTTCCCTAAAGTTAAGGATCTTTTACCTTGAATCTTAAGGTCTAATATTAGTAAATGGGACCACATGCACATGGTAACTTGGCTTGGGAAAGTTGTGGGAGAACTATGAGTCAATTCTTTGAGAACTTAGGGTACTATGGAGAAGCTTTAGCTTGCATGGAATAGGGCCCAAGAGCATTGATGAACGAGCATGTCATTAGTGCGGAAAAAACAAAGCATGAGATCTTTCATGCTCTTCTTCTTCCTATATCTAAATCTCACCCTGTCTAGCACGATTGCCATACTGACTTGCTTCTTTGAAACACACATTCAGGAAAAATCTATTATCTTGCTTAAAAAAAATTCGTTGTGTCTGGCACCATATTCATACTAACTTTTCCCTTCAAAATGCACTTTCAAAAACTCCATTCTCTTTGGAATATTGGCAAAGTGACATAGTGCTCGTTGAAGACTTCTCTACCATTTCAAGGTGCAGGTCTAAGCTTCACATGATGGATTCAAAGCATCCGTACCGTTTGACATGGCTTTGGTCAAACGGCGTGGAGACCTTCGTTTTCGTCCGCAACGGCCACATGGCCAATATGAAAACACCCCCGGTCCCTTCAAAAGTACCATTTAACACCGCTAGAATTGAAAGTTCACCATGACCTCTCTAACTCAAAAATCAAGGAAGATTTAGACTTTTTATGTGAATTGGAAGGTGTAGATGGCTCGCAGTCTAGAAATTTCTTAATTTAATCCTTGTAAAGTGGGCCAAGGGAGGATGTGACCATATGATGGCTGCAACGTCAGGCCCGACCGGATGAAGCTATTTTGTGAACGAAAAGCAATGAGCGGAGAGCGGTGAGCAGAAAAATTAGAGTTTATGGGAGAAGTGTTCAATAAATTTAAAGATATTGGATCTGTAAAAAGCCTATGATGGCTAAAAATAAGAAATCTCAATATTTAAGGTAAAAATTACGATCTATAACCATGAAAATTAGATGTGCCTATCACCGTGGAAATTAAGTATGCCAAATTTGCATTTAGGGTTTAGGGTAAGATGAGGAGAGCAAAATAATCCTTAAACTCGGCTTATGGGATTTTTTTATAAAAATTAAATAAACTATACATGTGCACAAAATTCTCAAACCTAGTTCATAGCATTTTGAGAGAAATATTGTTTTATCAAAGTGTTGATCCTTGTCTTGCCATGTCCTTTGCTTTTATATTGTAAAAATATGCACAAAATATAAACTTCCAAACCTTTTGGAAATTGAAGAGAGAATAAGAAATTTTAATAATTCAATATATCAAATATTCAAGTTATATACGTAATACTCTATTCTATCTTACAAAAGATATGACACAAAGTTTAATATCATGAGCCACACTTGAAGGCATTTTATAAGGCATACATATGAAAATTATGCAGTGGTTCCCTTTTAGTCTCACCACTAATTCAATTACACAAGCAATAATAAATACAATACGTTCTAGTATCAAATTGACATAATACTTTGGCTCTTCAGTAAGTGAACTTCCAAAACACGTCTGATTTCACTGTAGCTGAAACTAGGAGCGTGGATAAACTGATTTACCTCTGAGACCATATCACACAGCTGAGTAAAAACATAATACATATGCTTGCAATTTATCCACTGGTCACGCTTACCGCGAGAATTCGTTGCCATATCTTTGAAAAATGAACAGTCACAGTTTGGAAATTGTCCGATAGCGATCAAATATTGAGAGACTTTTGATGCTTGGTGAGATTCAAATGTTATGATTGAATCCAACGCAGGAGAAGTAAGCATAGTTACCTTCACAATTTTACCGTTCAGTGCGATGGCAGAAACATAGCTGTTGGAGTGCTTGTTGGTGCCTTGGGGTTCTGTCAGATGTTCTTCCCAAATCCGCGCTTTGGATACTCATGAGGAAAATGAGGTGTTGGATAGTCTTTGAAATTGATTATCCCTTTGAATTCACGAAACAACTCATGAGGGGCCAGAACAGGGTACTTTGCCAAGCAAAATTCTTCTTGCTCAAGAGCTAAAACGTCTAGCTGAGTAAGATTGGTGCCGACCTCGACTGGACAAATCTCGGGTATAGGCGGCTTCCCTACAACCCACTTCCGTCTTGTACCTTTTACACAATGCTCAACATTATCATTGCAAAAGAAAAATTGCATCTGCTTCACCTTGTTCTTCTTATAATTTGTCATCATTCCTGAGTGGTAGGCGCAGCGGTTGCCTTGTATTGGACAATCTTGGCTATGCATTTTTTCTTCGTAATAGCTTGTTGAGCAAAACAAGCTTTTGCTAAAGTCTTCGGAAGTCGTGCAAAGTGCCACTCTCTCTCGTTAGAAGCAGTCTCTAGGATAGCCGTTTTACGTAGCGTTGTACGGGCGACTGGTGCTGTTTTTTTGGGGGAAGAAACCTCGGTGATAGATTGTGACCCAATTTTTGTTGTGAGATCAATTGGGTCACTACCACTGTAGCGTGCTCTTTAAATAGGCCGAGACATGCTAACCTTGTCAAGTTGATGGAAGTCATATTCTGATCCAATAGGAATGTTCCCCTTCCACTTAAAAGATAAGAAAACCTCCTCACCTTCCAAATGTGGGTCTCTTGTGGAGAATTCTGAAGCGCCCGATATTTCCTACAAAGCAGCATATAATTTCTTGGGGTCTCTAGTATTACTGGCATTCCATTGGGCAAACCGAAGACAAAGATCTTCTTAACTAGGCCTTGAGCCTATTGTATTGCCATTGGAGTACTGATAATATGCAATGACCTGTATAAATGCTCGGACATAGTCATCTACTGTCGCCACATACGAATCATTTCCTCTCTTTCTAGATTGTTGGAGCCACTTATTGTGCACCGTCTCTACAAGGTTGCAGGAGGGCATCTCAAGGAGTTCCTCATTTGTAAGATTGTGGCACATGGGAGGTACATGTCAATCACAATTTAATGGGTTACAAAGCATCTCGAATTATTTGAAATGTAATATTCAAACAAGTGAGGTCGACAAAACTTACAGGGACAAAAAAACCACTCCATTGGCGGTATCGAAAGTGCCAGAATGTCAACCAAAGGTCGAGGCGAACAAGACCTTCATCTGTTGTTTCGCCTGACAATAGCCACCAAGATCTAATGGCAAGATATTTGGTCTCTGCATCTTCTAATGACTTTGCATCCTTATAGTGTTGCTTACACAGACGGCGGTGCTACTCTTGAACATCTGCCAAATATCGGCCTTGGTGTGTTTCTCAAGAGAATGTGCCTAATGAAATAAGCACGTTTGTTCGCAGTATTTCATTGGAATCTTTGCGTCACCAAGGCCATAAATGATCCTCACCGCATTCCAATTTGCTTGGGCACTGTCGGCCATAAATCCCTGGAATTGAGGCTTCAAAATGCCATGACGTGCTACAACAGTATTCAAAGTCTTCCAGAAGACAAGTTGGGCCCAAACATCCTCAAATTGCATGTCACAAACAACAATTATTATGACACGACAATATGAGGTGTCGTATACATGACAAGCCATGGTGGTCCACCTTTGACAAGCTTGACGTGGTCGAACATCATCCAAGCATTGCACAAATTGCCACCAGATTGCATCCTCCGTACAATATCAACACCATTGCCTGGTCCAACCTTAAATATTTTGAAAATAATTACCTTATCAGATTGCGAACCTTGTTCAGGAAACATGTTATTTTGAACATACGCCCATTTGCTGGATCCTCTAAGCTTCGTGATACTGTCCATGACTCCATAGCGTCTCAAATACCGAAAGGATGTGATCTTGTTGCGCAAATTTGGAGATGATAAATTCTTGCATCTTCAAGCATAGGCATCAACTCTTCGACTGACAAACTCTGTTCTACGGTGCCTTCCGGATTTAGCAAGATATTTGGAACAAATTCTTTGCTGACCTCCAAGACAATAGTAGAGTTTGTGGCGGAGGGAGTCCTTTCAACTTGCTCGTTGAGGAGAGTCGACAGTTACTCCTCAGCCTCCCTGTCAACACTGATCATGTTTTGTATAAGTGGCCGGATTTCCCACTGCCTCCTAACTTAAAGTGGCTAGACAACCACTCTCCCTACTCCGTTAACCCGTGGACGATTGTTGCTGCCGGATCCACGCCCTCACAACATCTGGATGGCCATCCGGACGCCTTCACGCAGAGGCAAATCCGGACTACAACCACATTTTGGTCAGTACTATGGTGGTTCTACTCAGTGAGCCTTACGGTTTGCGAGACGATCTCCTTCTAGACATATACATCAGTCTTTTCCCCTGTCGCAAGGAGAGATTCCGGCCTCAACCCGAATCAGGGTTCACACGGATTTTTTGTGCCCTAGAGACTACGAGGCACACCTCTGCAATACGTCTCTTCCCCTCCTGGCTACCTCTGAACCCTGAAGAATGTCAGGATTCTCTCTAAACACTTCTTCAATTCTTTCGGGCATCCTCCCTACTATACTCTTATCCAAAACTTGGCAGGTTTTCTTGGATGTAGAGATGCATTACATTTTTTACATTGGATTTTCTTATACTATAATAGCCATTTCAAAAACACAGCTTCTAACCTACTGTAAACCAGGGGTGGATGTTGGAGTGCTGCTAAACTCTTGATATAAAACTCGACCTCTTCTCGATGATGCAAATTAGAACTTGAAAAGATGCAAAAAATGTACTATACCTCGTTATTGTGGCCAATTTGGAAATAAATATCATTATATGAATATCGTATGGCTGATGTCCTCGTAAACTTTCCTGAACTGAATACTCAGCATATGTATGTAGTTTATCTTAAAACAATGTCCATATGTATTGCACATCATTTGTACATACTAATTTCATTGTTCTAAAATAGTACGACATGGTCATTCATCTACGGCCATAGGATATCTTATAACACTATAACAAAAAATCAATACTATTTACGACTAATTCCATTCCTCTGATATTTCTAATATGATCTGATAGTATAATAGAATCCTGGACTAAAGGCCCTTCAAAGCATAATAATTTATTAAATAAAATTCCTTTCACTCTTCAAACCCCCTATTTTCTGCTCACTGCTCACTACAAACTGCTCATTGCTCTTTAGCCACTACTCATTGCTCTCTACTCACAAAATTGCATTCCCCATTATATATTATGTTGTTTTTGTTTTCGTTATACTCTATTGTATCAAGTTTATTGTTACATTGATGGTTATTGATAAATTTAAGGTTATAGTTTATAGTTATTGATTAATTTTGATTTATAGATTTGTAGGTAATATAAGCCCTGGACCCTAAACCATGAACCATGAACCTTCAACCGTGAATCGTGAACCCTGAACCATGAACCTTGAACCATAAACTGTAAACCATGAACCCTAAATCCTGAACCGTGAACCCTAAACCCTAGAACCTAAACCCTAAACCATGATGCGGAATTCAACCTGAACACGAAAGCTGAACCCGAATTCATAGTACCGGCTTGTTGTAGTTCTTAAAGTATCTGCTCAGGAATTTGTGCACGTATCTTCTCAAGCATCTTACTACTGTGAAACTAGGAAATGTTGACGAATATTCCATTTGATGACGAATGCCGAAGTTCTACTTATTGTGCCAGATGAATATGATTAGTGAGCAGAAGAAGGCCAACTCTTTCTCTGGGGTACAATATTATTTCATTCACAAAGGTGAACACTAGAAGTCCAATACAATTACATTATACTGTGTTATGGGTTTAAGACATTTTACAGCCCTAATTTCTACAAAAATACATCATGAGGCATACTTCATTTTCGATTTTTCAACAAGCAGCACTCTGGGAATAACATGGTTTCCTTACGATACGATCATCCCAAGAGTACGAGCCTTTCATTATCATGAGTGCAATGTGGCCTTGGTCGTGGGCATGTCAAAGAATGCACATTATCATGATGGTGTACAACACTTAGTTTGAACGAGCATGCATGCCTTAGATCCGTTTTAAATTTAAGCGCCTAAATTTTTCCTCCAAGATGTGTTGAAAAGGGTGGATAAGAGTATCCTTCAACTCATCTCTCATCTTTTGTTGCTCTCGCTGTTCGAAATAATGCGGGAGCTGAGCGCGTAAGTGAGACCGTTCGCGTACACGAATTCGTGGTAGTAAAGTGTAAGGCAATGATTTGATATTATTCCAAGTATGTAACATATGTTTGCTCGTATGATTCCGTATCCGCTGTCTTTTTGTGAGGATTGGTGAAGATTGTGTTGCATGTTAAACTTTTAGTCGTTTGGCAACTGTCGTGTAGTGCTTCTGTAACTAATTTGTCTTCGCTGATACTGTCACAGCGTGGAAGCCCTAATTTTTTTCAACTCCGGATTTAAGATGTTGTAATTCTTTGGTGTGTGCTTCCGTACTATTGTCCGTGCGTTTGTAATTGAACCTCTCTGCCTATTCCGTAAATATTCCGTACGGCAGGTGCTTCTTTTACAGCCTCGACATACTAACAAAAGCCAAATGGAGATCTCCGGCTGTTCAAGCCGTGCAAGTCTGGCTTCTCCTTCAGTTTGTCAGCTAACAACGGTTGCTCTTCCTAAAATCGGTGGATGTAATTTTGGATTCACGCACATTATCCGGAGATCTCCGACTACAGTAGTCTGGAAAATTCTGCGTGACCAATAGTGCTTGAGCTTTGGGCTTAAAAGTATGGTCGGCGACCTGGTTCTGCTTAACCGGAGATCTCTTATTGGATATTTCTGGCACTTTCAGCTCCACCCTACTCCGTCGTCAACAAACTACATGGCGTGGTCGTAGATCTGTCTTCGGTCATCCGGAGATCTTCGGCTAGTCCACCCTTCGATATTGCGCTTGATCATCTAGTTTGTATCCACATCCAATCATACTCCCATTGACGGCATCTTCCACCAGCCCGGAATCCACCGATGCAACACGGAAGTATATTCGACTCTGAATTGTGGGAGCATGACCCAAACAACCTTCCCATGGTCGCAGCTCAGTGCTCTGATTATGGACATGTGAATTACACGGAAGACGATGAACCATCCCAAGAGTCTATTGGAAGCTTGGAGCTTCTGCGATCAAGAATGCCCGTGAACCTTATGAGGACGGATTTTGGCAAAATTGGAGAAGCGCCCATTGTTGAGGTTCACCGAATAGGACAATGGCTTGGAGTTGATATACTAGTCGGTTCGAGGGAGTTCGTGACACTTAGACCAACGGCCATAATTTCCATGGCGAAAGATTTACCACTCATTCCCTTTCAACGTGGGTACGATTCACTTCTCATACACTTCAACAGACCGACTTGTGGGAAAGGGCAGATGGTATGATTCCATCCGGAGATATCCGGTCAGACAATTCTCCATTTGTACCGCTAGAGCACTAGGTTGGACTTGAAGTGCAGCGGTTGGACAGAAATGGGTTGATGCTCTGCCTTGGGAGAATCATAGCTGCATTACCAACGGATAATTTCCGTAGTGGTTGGTTGGGTGAAGATAACATTGGTATAACGGTCCTAGACGATTTTAATAGGGACAGAGAGAGAATTATGAGTCATGAATCATGGCCCATTCTGAAATGTTGTTTCCCTTCCGGCTGGTCATTGACAAGCACAACTGATCATTTCGCATCCCGACCTGTGCAACAAGATTCGGATGCTCATTTGGGGGGTCTTCCAAAGGAGCCATTGTGGGAATATGAAACTCCCTCTTGGTTGCCCCTACCAAAAAATTAGTTAAATTCTGATCTTTAGTCATAGATAACCGGAAAAGTAGTTAGTATTACGTAGAAGTAGGTTGTATAATGATTAGTGAACGTCGGTGAATGCTAAACTAGGTAATTAGTGTTAAAGTGGTGATAATACCGGGCCTTAAAACTACCAGAGTTGTGCTAGAAAGACCTAGAAAGAATGCCCGGGAAGGATCTCCGGAACAAAAGTCCAAATCACCACTTAAGACTAAACTAACTAGTCAAAGTCTTCATCAACTAGGTAGTATACTTAGTAGTGTTAGTAGTAGTTGTTTAGATTTTGCGTTGTTGTTGTAGAAGTTTAAGTCCCCATTTATGGACACTTCATTTTATAAGAGAAAGAAAAAGACAAAATAGAAAAGAAAAGAAAAAGAAAAAGAAAAGTAAAATATAAATATAAAAAGATAAAAATATAAAAATAATTTTAAAAATATAAAAAATCGATACCCGGATATCAAGCCGAGTATGACCCAACCTAGGTATCAACCCGGGCAGGGGCAACCCTTCTCCTCTCCAACACTCCCTTGACCTCCCCTCCCAGTTCTCCCTCCTTCCCCGACCCCCTCTCTAGATCACTACTCTCTCTCAACCCCTCTCAAATTTTTCCCTCTCTCTTCCTCTCTAGTTTTTCTCTCTACCATCTCTCTTTTCCAAAGAGATTTGGTTATTCTTAAGAGTTGGAGTTTTGAAGCAACAAAGATGTAGAAGAAGAAGAGATAAAAGAACAAATGGAAGGAGAAGAAGTTGGAGAAGGAGGCTTTTCAAGAAGATTTTCAAGGGTGTTGAAGGTCGTCAAGGAAGGGCGCGGAAGCTAGGGTTTTGGAAGAGAGTTGGTGGTACCTAGGGTTTGAAGCATCAAACCTAGGAGTTGGTGGTAGAAGAGGCTTTTTGGCAACGGTGGTGGAGATTCCTAGGCGTGGAGGTGGTGCAAGGAGATTCACGGCCGTGGCGAGAAGATTCAAGAGACAAGACTGCGATAACAAGGAGGTTACGAGTGCAACAAGGAGGTGGTAAGAAGTTGTGGAAAAGGTGATTCTTGCCAAATATAGGGTTTTTCTTGTTTGTGCAAACTGTCTTGTTTGTTAAGTCTCATCTCTCTTTTCTACTACCGGGGTGACCTCCGGTGACCTCCTCTCCGGTCTAGAGAAAAGTCTACCGGTAGACTCTATCTAGACCTTGTATGTCCTAGATTTTAATTTTGTGCACTTGTGAGTCTACCTTCGTGTCTATTTGTTTGTTTTCCATTATCCGGCCCTTGTGGCAAAAGTATTTTTTATGTTTTCTCCATTCTCTCCTCATCTCTAGGTCTTGTCTGATTTTTCTATCTTTTTTCCGGTTTCCCGGTCAACCAGGAAAAACCCCTTCTAACTTCTTGTTTCCCAAGTCACCTCTTCAAAGTGGTCAATTGTGATGTTGTTTTGTTTGTCATGTTACTAGATACGTGCGACACTTACATCCACGTTAGTCTAGTAAAGTGTTCCGGAGAAAGTACATCGGTTGTCCGGTATACTTATGTTTTCCGGGTCGGATCGGAATTTGTGATAGGTGATTGGTGTATATATAAGGCACATCCCGGAGTAAGTCCATCCCAAACAACATGACTTCACCGATAACACGGACGCTTTCCAAGATTGATCCAAACAAGTGGGAGGGGATTGCGAAAGGAGAACAGTTTGAGGAAGGTGGTTGAGTTTTTAAACTCAATCTTCCGGTTAATCCTTCCATGGATCTACCGGGAGATAATTCCACTCTTTCGGAAGAGTCTTCCGGTCGAGCCTTTGTTATATGTTATGTGTTATTGTTGATTTATCCCATCGGTTGATGGGATGTTGTTAATGTTGTTAGATTTAAACACTAGGATGAGAGTAGTGATGTCGATGGGACCCCATTGCGCACACGGTCACAACCACTTCAGTGATTTCTCCAGCTACTTACTTTTGTTAGGGAATGTTTTATTGGTCTCGGACCGGTAGTCTTACAGTTTACTGGTTATCCGCCAATTATTAGGCTATCCTTGATTTTAGGATCTAGCTGCCATTTTGTCTTTTTGTGGATCTAATTTTGGATGGAGACGCTATTGACTTTTGTGCACTCTCTAGAAGCTAGATGCCATTTCTACCTTTAGGAGATCTAGTTTTAGAGGGTAGCTAGTAGCCTTTGTGTACTTAAGGAATTTTGGGCTCTTGTGCTAAGTACTCTTCTCTTTGTTTCTTTGCTTATGTCTTGCCTTCATTGCTTGTGTCTAGAGCCTTTTGTTGACCTTGTGTGAATAGAAGTGGAGAGGGCTGAGTCCTCCTAGTGAGTCTTTGCTAGAATGCGCAAGATTGTGGCTTGTTGAATGTTATGTCATTGAATGTGAGTAGATGCTTCCGGAGGGTGTAGGATATCCAAGTTAGATAGGTGGAGTAAGATCCGAGATCTACTCCAAACCCTTGACTGGTGAGATTGGGAAGAGTTGCTTATCGGATGGAAGCCAAGAAGCCCACGGCTATTTATAATAGCATTCCTTAAGTGGGAAGTATTTGGATTCGTGGGGAGGAAGAGTGATATCCCCCCTCTTGATACACCGGGAG
Organism: Bryoerythrophyllum caledonicum; assembly: GCA_963971425.1. Classification (NCBI taxonomy): domain Eukaryota; kingdom Viridiplantae; phylum Streptophyta; class Bryopsida; order Pottiales; family Pottiaceae; genus Bryoerythrophyllum; species Bryoerythrophyllum caledonicum. The sequence goes on from OZ020520.1 coordinate 5,595,448, forward strand.
AGATCCCAGCTAAGCATGGCTCCCTGAATTCGGAGTATTCCGGGGTTTCTACCCTTAGAGCAGATGAAGCCTCTTGATCCCTGTGGAACGTTGTCTTGCTTATGTGATTTGTTTAGCATTAGACTGTTGTAATTCTTGTATCTTCTTTGTTTGATTCATTGGGTGTGGTTGTAGTTGAAACCCGACTTTGTGTGTGTTCGATTTACCGGGACTATTTTTCGGTAGATTATGAAGGCCGGTAAACTAGCTGCAACCTTTAAACTCTTTCAAGGTTTAGAGTTAGATTGTGGATATTGTAGCCTCTGGACTGCAAGAACGGAGGACAATGAGTTTTCGGGCACTATAAAAACTTACTGGAAAACTACCCTAACGTTCAACAGAGTTTAAATCAAACACTTGAGGTTATTTGTTACCGGTCACTAAGGTACCGGGGAAGCCATCCTCCGGGATGTGTTGATGTATTAAGTGTGAAGTGTTGTTAAGAATTAAAGAGTTTGACGCACAAAAAAATCTTTGGAAACGATCTGGTTAGGTGGGCTTGCTTAAGGCTAATTTTGGTCAATTTTGAGAATTGCAAACTACTAGACTACGACAGCCATACCGCTTCATTTGGCGACAATAGGACCTAAACAAGAAGGACTCCTTGTACACCAAGAGGATTACCAACGACAAAATTTGCAAGGTCAGCTCGGAAAGGTCTGTCCAAAATGTTGCTGCAAATTTTTTTTTACAATTCCGGACTCTTTCTGTTAGGCAAAAATTCTATGACAAATCCTTCGAAGACAAAAAGGAATATGCGATCTCGACAAGCGGGCAATTTCATTCCGTTGAGAGGGACCAGAAGAGAAAATACATCACGGTCAAGGGAACGGAGGTCTGCTCCGTTGCATGGTACACGATCCATGGAATACAAAAATCCACGTTTCACACGTATATGGGACAATTCAATAGAGGAACTATCTATGCTAGTCACGATAACAAGGGCATCAAGTGCCCACGACTTGCCATTGTACAAGCCATGTGGTCAATGGCGTCCAATATATATGACAACGCAGATCAAATGCCTCACCAAATGCGAAGTGTCGGAAATGGTCGGATTGACACTCTCAAGTATCTTCCGGCTCAACATAACTGGAAGCAAATACGTGCCAATCTAAATGGGTACTTAATCAACCCTTGCATATCGTTATGAATTTGTAATCCCCATCCTCAATCGTTCAAAGTCGTAGTATCCCAATTGGAGATCTTTGCTTACATGCATGGACCACTAATTAATCACCTCTGTATCGCCTAGTGTCTGTTGGATTGTTCTTTAGAAATACTCCCCTCACTCGTTTATTGTTTCATTTTGCAGACAAACGACTCCTATGGACTCCCGCTTGTAAGTCAGTCTACAGTTAGCAGGGTCAGAAAGGAATTCTTCGGAAATGTTGCTATCAAGCCATCTGGAAGCACCTTCGCAAAATGCAGTACCTGCAATGAATTCAACCAATTCTTACTGACGACTCCAAAGAGAACGCACGCGTACGAGATATTCTATAGCAACATGTAGGCACACTTGAATCACCTACAATCATGCCGGAAGCTTTACGCAACATGGAGAGACGAATCTAAGGCAAAGCTGTTGACCTTTCTTTGTGTCATTCACGACAAGATGAACACTGCAAAGACGACTTTTCCACGCATGTGGAAGACGACTAAGGCGACATCTGGTCTCGGACAGCTTCCCATGAATGTCACCGGAATGGTGGCTCACGGTCATGTCAACGGAGCGTATACACACTACGCTCCTACTTTATGGCCTGGAGATTCGAACGCCACCATCTCCGCTCTAACAAAACTTTTTAGGCAGCTTGAGGAAGCACCATTACATGAGATGCGCGCGCTGTTCCAACACCCACATGCGAACTCAATGTTCGAAGCGCTCATGAACGGGAGGAAAGGGTGCGTCGACGCTTTAGAGCTGTGGATCCGAGTGCTTTTAAGGGACCAAAATCCTTGCCACCAAAATTGTTTCTGCAGCTCAAAAACTCAACAAAGGACAACAAGAACCAATACACATTGGCATTCTTATCACTATTAACTGCTCGAGGTGTTTTCAAGAAGATTCAGGTTGGCTTCTTGGTAGTCGGACATACGCATGAAGATATTGATGCGTACTTTAGTCATCTATCAAAAGAACTCAAGAAAAAGAGTACACATATTCTAGCGGATCTTATGAAGGCTTTCATGAAGTCACGAAAAGTAGCCTTCATGCCCAAAGTTATCCAAGAGGTGGCCAACTTTAAATCATATGCCAAAGGCTACCTATGCAGTGGGGCGGCACGTCTCGTAGGAATAAGTGATATGCATATTTTCAAGTTCTACGTTGACAATGACGGTGTTTTGTCACAAAGTTCAAGAAATCTGCCGTTGACACAGAGTGGCTACCCATGAACAAACACCCGATAAAACTCGGGAAGGTAGATGAATGCGGACGTCCTAAGCTCTCATTAGGATCTCCCAAGTCCGTCTCCTTCAAGCCCATGTGGGATAATGAGGAACAAAACCCGGTCAAAAACCAAGATGTTGCTAGAGACAAGGCCAGAAAAGCGACGGAGAATAAAAATTTCATAAAGACGGGGCTCCGGAAGTACGTCGACTACTGGGCGTCCGGAATGTCTACGTGCGCAGGGTATGCAGACTCCATCTGCCCTTACCTGTAGTACTAGAAGGACGTCATCGACGAGCTTGACAAGCCACTGCCTGAGATGCCCTTCGAACTCAAAGAGAGAAATTGGCCTTGCCATCATTGGAGAGGCTCTCATGAGGGAGGTAGAGATCTCCTAGGGTTGCTTCCACAACCATCGGATATCACTCTCGAAGATGAGGTTTTGGAGCCTTACTACGGACCCGCGAATGAAGCTCCAAAGTCCACTTTTAATCCCTGGTGTGACATTCGTCAGGGGTCCTGGGTTTTAGTAAGACCTAGTGATCCGGACATCTACCCTGTCTAGCAGGATAGAGCATTTTCCAACGTCGTCAAGGATGAAGGAAATGCCAACCACAACAAATTTTTTGTTAAGTATTGGGAGCCAGATAACAAATAGAAGAATCTGAAGAGGAAGTACCAAGATTGCTGGGAAGCCACATGGATTCCGGATCAAGAGAAGCTTGTATGGTGTCATGTGAGTTCTGTGTTGGTTGTGACTTGGTCAAACAAAGTTAACCAACTTACAAGGTCCATTCTGCATAAAACGAAGGAAGCAACAATTGTGAACTTAGAGAAAGCAAACGTCACTGATCCCTGAGGGCAGACCATTCTATCTAGTTGCTCACAGTCATCTTGTAATAACACCATGAAGAGAAAAACTACAGGTGCGGTAATTCAAGTAAGTGACAATATGTTGATTATGAAGACGTTTGAGTTAAGTTTGTGTACAGTGGGCTCTCTTTAAAACAGCGTCTAATACAACAGCAAATCCAGTAGACACCTGTGACTGATCTCAAAGAAATCTCTTGGATCTTACAACAATTTCTATCCTGACACTACCTCTCTCTAGAGCTCTAAGCATCTTTCCAGTGTGCTTGTGCGTACACATCCAAATCGACATCGGACCCTCTGTCACACCCACTTTGAAATGGGTTGCAACCACCCTTCAAGTAAGATTCTTCCTCGTCTTCATACCACGGGTCGTCCTCCTCCTCTTCAGCCGATGTACCTCCATTCAAGTCCTCTTCCACTTCACAGTTGATCTCCTTCTCGTTGTCCGCTTCATAGGCGATCTCGTCCTCCTCCTCTTCTTCATACTTGATCTCCTCCTTGTCTTCCACTTCGTCTAGAACATGTCATTTAGAATAGTACTCCCTTGTATACCTGCCGTCGTCCTGTAACAAAATCTCTCTTCCTTTCTCCACTTCCTCAGCGTTGCTCTCCATCCTTTGTGTAACTCTCCTCTCTACTGAATCTGTATCTTCCCTCTTCCTCTTCCTACTTCCGATAGCCATCTCCTTTCTCTCCACCCTGGCTCTAGACTAACAAGACTTTAGGTTGAACTGCAATTTTGAACCCCTTTTTATATTTTCTTCCCTACCCACCCATTCATTACACTCCTCGATTGTAGGTAGAGAAACCGTCATTGATTTTAGTCGCCATTACAACATGATCGAAATATATCTAGATTCAACAGTCATTTCTCAACATTATGGAGAATTAGGCATGGTTAGCCACTCGTCATGCGTCATGTCTTAATGTCTTATCAGGAGTACTATCTCCACCGCTTGCCTTACAACATCACTTGAATTATAAGGAGGTATTCGGATGATTGATATGTACTGGGTCTTTGACTACCTCTTTCCATTTCAGCAGTGGCATGTTTGAAATCTACAAAGGAACCTGTCAAGAAGAAGCCCGAGTGGTCTCTAATTTTTTTGATTTGCGACTATGTGAGAAGTTTTCTACTTGAAGATGTGGACTATTCCTAGGGCAATGAGGAGGCAACCGCCTGTGGACTTTAGCAAGGGAAATTTCGTTGGACCTTGAGACTATATCATTCACGTAGCTACTCACTGTGATCTGGTCGAAGTATCATCTACAGATGAATTGCAATTTCTTACTGAGTAGATATCTCCGGATTTTACTACGTGCTCTTCAGTTCGCCTAGGTATTGTCATGAACGTAGGCTCACTTTCTACTGCGGATCCCATTTTAGAGAACGGTAGATGTGATTCTCTTATCCAGAGATCTCCGGTCGTATCTTCACCTAATGTACATGGCACTATATGGAAGTCCATCCTTCCACCTTTCTTGAAGATAACTTCCAGCAATAAGGCAGCCGTTGTCAGCTATCAAAGTCGGAGAGACGCGGAACTTCTATGGTGTAAAAGCTGGAGATCTCCGGTCAACTTTCAGCGGGACGTGCGGGACTTTCGATATTCCGCTCCCATACACCAGACGATTGTGACACTGTCACTACTCTACGTATCCTAATGGAAGTGGATGCAAGAGCTCAGCTCCGCTTATCTTCAAGATGACTTACGGGAGTTGAAGGAAGGGATGTTGTACTTGGGGCCGAACTTCAATCGTCTTCACAGTCGGAGATCTCCGGTCCACATCTACAAGGACGTAGATGACTTTTCGAGATTCAACTACTATATAGCATAAAAATTAGATACTGTGACTACTCACCGTATCCCTAACGCACTTAATGGAAGAGCTCCGCACTGAACGGTTAGAGGAGGACGATCCTGGAGTGATGCTACTTGACGTTTCTTTGGGCAACATTGCGGCATATACTCCATAGTGTGACTCTCCGCCTCTTCATTTTGATGGCTCGGAGAAACCAATGGTCTGTCCTTTCCTCTGTTGCAGATGTTAGGGGCGGATTTTTTTATTAGAATTGCAGTGATTATGGTATTTGGAGATCTTAGTTCACGCAGAGGCGGGCCGTCGGCTTACTAAAGCATAATTGTTTTCAAATGACCGAGCAGCTTGATCTTGAGTACTCTGCTTCTAACCGGATATCTCCGGATGGCAGAACGACATTCTTGACATGTCAATGCTCCAAGCTCTAATATCTACTATACTATTTTTGTACACATTTATATATCATTGTATACAGGAAGGACACTGGACGTGGACCCATGTTTTCTTGTCCTTCTCCACTATACTACCCCAGAAATGTACACTGGACCATATTTCATGGTATGTTTTATAAATATGTTAGCTTGAAACTTGTTATCATTTTGTGGATTGCGACTAAGGAAATTCCACACTTATTCTATATTAAGCATCATTAACATCGATTTGTTTTGTATTACTAAAATTATCCGGAGATATCCGGATCATTGATCAAAATTTATTCATTGAGTATCCCTTTCAATTTCTCTGGTGCCATTATTTTACTAAAACAAAAAATCCTTCTTCCTTATTTTTGGACTTTGAAAAGTCCAGAAATAGTTAAATACAACATTGTGATATTGTCAAGGAAATTTTGGGGTTAATTCAGGCACTTTTGGCTTAAAGTTAGATGATTCTTTTTGGTCTTCGTGCCATCAAATAAGGAGGTGTTGCCTCATGGCGCAAAAGAGGTTCAAAGACCAAGGTTGAGGGCCTATTTGAAAGGTAGAGTTGAGCTGCAACACCCTTCAAGTGCCAACCTATTTTTGTAGACTCTGATTGTCCCTTGATATTGAGGTCAAGAATCCATGTTTAGTGAACGCATTGAGGATGCTCCAAGGGCCGCCTTACACCTAGAGGTTGGGCCAATTTGTTGTGTAAGAGGCCTAAAATCCTCACTTTTGATTGGCCGAAAGGCTGAAATTGACCCCAACCCCTTTACATCAAGAGGTTGGGCCAATTTGGTAGTCAAAATTTTTTGTTCCAAAAAAACATGATCTGATATGGCCCGAGCATGGCCCGAGCATGGCCCGAGCTTGCTGAATTGGGTGCACCAAGAATGGAAGGCCGATTCTTTGCGTAGGGACCAATGTCAAATTTCAATAAAATAACATTTTTTTATGAAATTTTCAACATATTACACCCGTTGGATTTTAGAGAAATCTAAACCATTCTTTTGGCCTCATCTTCTCTTCATCCTCTCAAATCTTCTCTTCATCTCTCTTTCATTTTTGTAGAATGTTTCTCCCTAATTATTTTGTGGCTTGCCAAATTGTAGTTGCCATTTCTTGAGACTAGATGGACAAGACCTTAGAGATGAGTGGATGCCAGTCAATGCAAAGGTATGTAAGTGCTGAAGCTAATGCTTTTCAACCCTTTCAAAGTTCTTTACACAAACATATAGGAAGTGTAGGGATCTTTGATTTTATTGACCGCCTCCTAGAACTCCTATACCTCCATCACCACCATTGATTATGGATATGTTTGCACTTCATACAAAGAGAAAGGCCGATGAAGAGATTGAAAAGGAGGATGTACTAATTGTGGCTTTGTCAGCACCAAAGAAGGAAGGAGCCACAACTGCAAAGAAGCCTTGCAAGGAAATTGTCAAGAAAGAAAAAGAGGAAGATGAAGACTCCAACTCAAAAATTGGAAGGATGCCGACGTGGAGACTATGATTTCATTGTGCGGCGAGATAGAACCTCATTTTTTGAAGAACTAAAAAAAACTAAAAGAAACAAGGTGTGATTACTGCATGTGATTTTTTGAACAAAAGAGCAAAAAATATCGGATTTCAGGTTTGGCCAATTTGGCCTTTTAAAGGCCTTGGCGTTAGGGGCCTCTCCCCGAGGCCCCCCATTCTCATCCAACGGCCACATAGAATGCCATTTGGGAGAGCATTGGCATTGGTGCTAATGTTTGATCTCTCCACCTCACGTCCCCCAGAAGAGATCTCTTAGGAAGGCCTTCAAGTCTACCTTCCTTCCCCTTGATGGCAATGGGATGGAAAAGGACAATCTTATACAAAAATCATTGTTGATATTTTTAGATCATTTGTTGTTTAGAGGCCTAATCAAGCCCAAATCATCCTTTCTTCAATGTCTTCACCTTATGCAAATGATGTGCAGGTGTGGATACTTGGTTGAAGTTGCATGTCCGTTTGATTGCGGTGATACCTGGACTAAACGAAACATGTGATAACATCTGCTAATGATTCTGTTGGTGCTAAAGATAGCACCACTGACCTTGAGAAAGATTCAAATTTAAATGACACTCCAATTCCACCTATGACTCGAACACTAGCAACCAAGCTCGACAAGAAGAATTTTTAGGAGCAATGCTATGGAGTTTTTATGCTGATGGCGGAAAACCGTTCAGTCATGGTAAAGAATTTTGAGAAAACCAATTTATTATTAGAAAATGTAGAACGGCAGATGGATAGGCTCATTGATAAACTTTAAATTTGGTTTCCCGCCAAATTAAATACATCAAGATCATGAGGGAAGAGAATTTTTCCTTCCATTCTCAAATGTGCTTCCCAAAAAGATTGAGCTAGTAATTCATGTGCTTGTGTAGCTTGCACAAGCATGTTCTTTATCATAGCCTCCTTATCCTTTCTTGTTTCAACAACCACCACACTTGGATCTTCATCTTTGTCTATACCTTCAACGTCATTCACCACAGTCTCTTCTATGTCTTCAATTTGCCACTCTTCGTTCGTCGATCTCGTTGATTTTCAGGTATCTTCTCATCTCCTTTGTAGCTTGTGTAGTAGCTATAAAAATATCTATAATCTCCAATTGCCCTAGCTGGATTGCACATTCCATATGCATAATTCTCTCACCTTCTTTTGCCCATTCATCATCAAACTTGTCTCAATGTATTATATACACAAGTTGTGAAGGCAAATGCAACTGGTTACCAGATTTGGTACATGTGGAAGAGGTATATTATTCCTCTTCAATAAAACCCTCCACCGCTATTTAAATATACCAAAGGCTCTCTCTAGAACCATTCTTACAGAGAACTAAATGAAATTCCAATGCGTCTTTGCTCTAGCCTCTAGGTAATCCATCTTTTTCACCTTTAATCCCTAAAGGACCAATGTCCCCTCGGGGGACATTCTGAGTTTGGGTAAGGTACCACGTTCTCAATTCTAGACATTATTTTCTGAGATTTTTTATTGAATCGACAACTTTTGATTGGCTTTGCGTAGACACAAATTTCGTAGAATTCCGACTTACGGTTCAAAAGTTACAATTTATTTTCACTTACATATACAAATAGTGCAGCAGTTTAGTGTGACATATCACAAATACTGTCACCAAACTTTAATAACTTCTAAATTCAATAGAAATTCGAATTTTTGTCCATTTAACAGAAAAAAATGTTCTCTTGGAAAGGAGATTGAGATCTTTGCATCTACCGTACGGATTTGTGAATTTCAAATATTTGAGAAGGATATGATATATGCAAAATATAAAGTGTATTGTTGATTCTCGGCACAAAGTTGCATTGAACGTTTTTTTAGGACATCTTCTACACCTCTTCTACTTCTAAAATTTGGTACACATGTGCCTAACATGATCCTTTTCAAGTTAACACAATAAATTCACGGCCCGTAGTGCAAAAAAGTTGCCATAGAAGGTGGTCGAAGTTTGTTGAAGGTGTATAGTATGACCTGAAAAAGAGATTATGTTGCACTTCAAAGGCTAATATTTTTCAATCCGTGCGGTCAAACTTACCAAAATTTTTACCACACACTCTCATACGAGTCTAGTACAAGATCCTACGGTTTAATTTTCAAAAAAATGATTTTATATCATTTTGTATTGAATGTGCTGAAAATGGCAGTTTTGGAGTGTTTTTGAGGAAAAATTGCCTTGGTCCTTTAGGGGTTTAAAGGAGAATAGAACCACATGGTCTCATTAAATATGTGGCATCATCCATAAGTTTATAAGGTAATAATTAACCTTTCATGACTCTTTTTCCAATATTTGAATTTTGAAACAAAGTCCTAATTATGGCAACGCCCATTATAATGACTACTTGAGGTCGGCCTCAAGCCCGTAAAGGGCTAAAATACTGGAGTCTTCCTGAAAGTCACCAAAATACACTAGATAGGTACCCCAGATCTTAGGGTCTTATGTTAGTAACCGGGACCACATGCACATGGTGTCTTGGCTTGGGAAAGGTTTGGGGGAACTATTGGTCAACCCTTTGAGAACTTAGGGGCGCTTTACACTACAGACCATGGAGATTGACCACGGCCCTCTAAAATCTGTGATTGGCAAAGGAAGTTGTCCCGGCCCGAGTTCGCTTTACACTACCTTGAAAATAGGAGATTGACCACAGAGTTCAAGGTTATCTAAGTATGCTATTTTTTGCCGAGTGGATAATGTGTCTTGGTCCAACGGGATTTACGTTGGGTCAAGGCAAATAGGTTGACTCGACAGAATTCAAGGGGACCATTGGGCTAAAAATCAATGATTGGCTGAAATTTATTTTATTTATTATTTTTAAATTATTTTTTCCCGTTTCTGTATGTATGCATTAAAAAAATCAGCCCATACTTGTCCCGGTCCAAATCCACTTTACACTATGAGAAGTGACCAAGACACTCAAAAAATGATTTTTCATTTTTTCATGGTCACCGCTCCAGACCAAGAGCCGTGACCATGAAAATAAATGATTTCTCTTGGTCAATCCTTATGGTCCATAGTGTAAAGCGCCCCTTAGGGTACTACAGTATGGGGGAGCTTTACCTTGCATGGGGTAGGGCCCAAGAACATACATTGCAAAGCATTTCATTGGTGCAGAAAAAGGCAATATGAACTTTCCTCATGCACTCTTTCTTTCCGATTATACATCTCATACTGTCTGGCACCATATTCCTCCTGACTTGCCCCTTCAGGAAGCACTTTCAGGAAAACTCTATTGTGCAATCCGCTTGGAGTTGAATTGGCCCCACCTCTAGTCGTAAAGCGGGCAAGGCAAGAGCGCGGCCGCTTTTGAGGGAGGCCTGACATCCTTTCATGTCAGCTGCTTGAATTGGAGTTTCAATGGAATGTTCTTAGTTTGCCAACAACGTAGATACACTGTAGCGAATGAATGTATGACCTGGAGAGGCAATATGCGCGAATTCTGTACCGAAATTTCTTGAAGCAAAATCGTCACTGTGATATTCCTCGCATCCCCCAGTTCCTATTTCTGTACCTCTATTCTGCTCATCTCCATCTGTGAACCCAAACATCGACAGATTCATCATTGTTAGTGAAGCACACTTCACAGTGACGTGAGATGTACCACGATGGTCAATACATATACAAGAATCTACCAGACATAGAACAGTTCCAACCTCACGCGCTTTCCTGGCAAGTGGACGGATGTCTTATTTTGAACTTCATGACCGCTTTGGCGAGCTCGTGAATAGTTTAGTATAAAAATAGAATGGCACATTGTCCCACTTGCAACTGTTTGTTACAGTCATCCTTACCGCGCCATAGAAGTGCTTACCATGCGGAATTGTCTAGTCTTGTTCAAGCTCGCTCGAGATGTAGATTAGGCTTGCACCTCCAGAGAGAGAGACCACATCAACCCTTCAGCGGGGACGAAGGACTTCTGTGGAGTCTTCGATACAGCTTTAGTTGTCCGCTGCAGCTGTGAATCTATTTCTCTTCAACCTTCAGTCTATCAAGTTTTCCAGCGTAGGTCGAAAATGTCGGCAGTTCGATAGAGGAAAATGGGGGGCCTTTCGGCAATCTAGCAGATCTAATTGACAGTTTGAAGCAGCTTTGATTACCATAATGTCGTTGCTCTTGAATGCCATCAAGTGCAAAGCTTTCGCTTCGGCAGGATATCCCCACCCTGTGTACACCCTCGGCGCGCAGTGTTCGCTTTTCGCCTTCGCCTGACCGCTTCCCGATGCCGCCTTCCAGCATTCCCACTCCCTGCTTGTCCCGCTCACTCGTCCTCCATCGCCAGGAACGCAGCCTCTAGAGGTATGTTCTCATCTTGCATCTGTCGATGTTCTCATTCACTTTGATGTTGTGGAGCTTGTGCATGTGCAATGAGAATGGTTGAGTTTCGTGTTATATGTTAGTAGCTCCAGAGAAACGATGAATTCAGCTTTCTAGGTTGTGGGGCCGTTTGAGTTGACATCAGGTGAAGCAAAGATTCTTGAGGTTGTGTCCAAAATCAGAGCCAAGGGAAAGGGCCATTATAGGGGCTACACTGTGCGCCATGCTTCACAGCTATCTCTGAATCCGATTTTCCAGAATGTATACTCAGTACATAACCTGCTTATTTTTACCAAATCACTCCACTTGCTCATTTCTACATGTTTTGTTCACACATCCCCTTCGCTTTGCCTGCAGAACGGATATGACTACATAATATTAGGCACATCGGAGCACGGAGAGAAAGTGAGATCTACACAGTTGACGTTGCCCAAGTTCAAGTAAGTGATATTTCAACTAATCTGTTATCTGATTGTAAGCAATTGAAACATCTTCTTCAGGGTTAGGATAAGTGCCTCGTGTAATTGTTTTTGTTGATGTTTTGAAAGAGTCTGGTTTGGGGGAATCTGCTCACCAAGCTCTACAGTAGAATGTTTAGAGACTGGATTCAAGCTTTGCAGGTTCTTTGAAGTTTTGGATTTGGAGATTTATCTTTTCCACGACATCGTGCTTGCAGGTGAGACAATACGTGTGAAATCAATATCCGAGATCATGAAACGTGGACGCCGAGGAAAGGCGATGGGATCGGTGATCGGGCCATCGGTAATTGCCGCCTCTGTGATCCTGGCAATGACACTGGTTCTGTACTGGTCTCAGGTGACAGCGCTCGCCGGACCGACATGGCTGGTGCGAATGTTCACTCAACAGTTCAACAAGACCGATCCAATCGACTTCACTCCACGAGCACCATTCCAGAACATCACAGGCAAGCTCCTGGAGGAGCTAGCGCGGAACGGCACGACCCCATGCCACAACCAACGCACAAACAGCACCAAGGTGATCGGACTCCCGGAGAACGCCATTCTCTCCACCAACACTTTCCACAAGTTCTGGCTGCAGTCCTACACACACGACGGCGCGCCCCGGTGCGCAGGCGGCGACTATTACGAGCTCGAACTCTCGAGCCCGCTCTGGAAGTCCCGGCCTGGAATCACGGACCTCCAGAACGGCACCTACGCAGTGGAGCTCCTCGTCCCGGACGCCTTTGCCGGCGAAACTTTCAACTTCTCCGCTCACCTCCTCTTCGACGCGTACCACGGCCTCGACTTCGACGGATCGCCCTTCAAGATCATCAAACTCACAGCTTCCCTCACCATAACCTTCGTCACCACAAACTCGAGCGCTTCCTCCGCAAACTCGAGCGCTTCCAACTCGAATCTCAACCGATGTGACTCGTCCAAAGATTTCTACTCCCCAGAGTGGCGCGGCCGGTGGACTCGACACCCTCTCGCGACGAACGAAACCTGCGCTCCCGACGCAGCTGACCGCTACTTACACTGCTTCAACTCCTCCGAGGTCCCCTGCCGCAACCCGACCTGGTGCTCCGGCGACATCTCCCGCCTTGAGAGCTCCGGCTGGTCCTACAGCGCGCACTGCGCGTTCCACATCTTCTCTCAGAGCGAGGCCTGGGACTGCCTGGCGGGCCGCTACCTTTTCTTCTGGGGCGACTCCAACCACCGGGACACCATCCGCAACCTCCTCACTCTCATCCTCGGCATCTCGCCCCCTCCTGGCCGCCTCATTGGCCATTTCGATGTCGACCGCGCCTTCCAGAGCTGGTTCCGAAACCCTAGCAACCTCGACCAGGTGCTCCGCATCACCAGCCAGTTCAACGGCCACGCGGACATTAACCTCAACAACATGGGTTTAGACTCCGTCAGCCCCGACTTCGAGTCCTACCGCAACTACATCCGCGCCTTCTTCCAATCCAACGACTACGCGGACACCGTCATCATGAACTCCGGCCTCCACGACGGTCGCCGCCACAGAAGCCTCGACGCCTACGTCAAGAGCGTGGATAATGCGCTCGAGTTTTGGCAGGACATCTTCACCAACGTGAAAGGCGACACGCCTAGTCTCGTCTACAGGACAACGGTGGCGCCTGCGGGACGTGCGCGAGGAATGGATTGCAATCCGCAAAAAATCGATGTTTACAACCGTATCATGACGGAGAAAGTGACAGCAGCGTTTCCCGCCGTGAAAGTGGTGGACGCCTTCGACATGACGTTTCCCTTTCATTACGACAACAGGTTCAGCGATGGCTTCCACTATGGTCACTTCTGGGGGTCACATTACTGCATTGATCTGATGGTGGCGCATGGTCTTTTGAACGCTATATGTAAACCCTAAACCCTAAACTCTGAAACGTATGTACGGTGTGTTAAAGTGATATTCAGTGGTAGCACTGCTTCTTTTTTCTGCTGGCCACCGTTTTTTAGTTTAGGGTTTAGGTTTAGATTTATTTTAGGGCTACGGTTCAGGGTACAACCTTGTGAAGAGAATAGTGGAGGGAGAAGGCGTTGCCAGAAAATAGTGGCATTGGAGTGAAGTGATATTTTTCGACCAAGTTTATATCGTATATCGCCAGTAGAGATTAATTCTTAGAGGGTTTACATTTCGTTCCATGTTATCCTTGATGTAACGTTGATGCAATTGCACTCGAAACGCCTTCTCCTTATTAACCGCTCCACATGCAGCTGCAAATCTCAAGCTCGTCTCTGTAGTTAGCAATGCAGCTTCTCATCAGTGTTAGTACGTCTCATCTTGTGAGAGCTATGCGGATTCCACGATTACATAGATGGCGTCATGTGCGAGGTTGAGGAGGTAGATTAACAATCTGGCAATCCTCTGATCATTTGAAATAGATTGTGTTACAAGTTGGGTTGATTTTAAAATATTTTGAGGATCCGCATCCATGGTCTTAGTACTACCGTGTGTAACGATGGCTCCTGGCGTCGAATCTCACCAAGAGAGGCCACAAGATTATGGAAATACGGGAAAAACGATTCACAAGCATTTTTGACGAGCTCGAGACGTTCTTGGATAGCAATTTCTACTGAATCTGCAAAATATGTAAGTGCTTCATGTTTTTTATGATTCTTTAAGAGTTTGGTCTGTTTTTTTTTAAAGCTGTTTTTTGGTATCATCCTGACGTCGTCTTCTTCCTCCACTGGCCAGAGATCCACCGTAAGACGTAAGGTCTCTGCCGTAGCGGAGCCACGGACTGCTCATGAACTGGAGAGTCGTACTGCTCAATTCGACTGGAACAAGCAGTACTACCCCGTCGTAATGGTGAAAGATCCGGGGGAACACCGCCGCTTACTCGGCGTTTGGAGGGACAAGTCCGACATGTAATGGCAGGTTTATGACGATAAGTGTCCTCATAGATGGCGCCTCTCTCAGAAGGCAGTATCACAGAGGAATCGGCTCTTGAGGTGCTCTTACCATGGCTGGATATTTCGAGGAGATTCCGGCGAGTGCACTATCATTCCTCGAGCTCCTCCTGCCGACGCGAACGCGCCGGTGAGAGTTCTCTCATGCCTTCAATGAACCTTGGCATGTTGTTCTAAGGCTGGACTAGCTTTTTCTCTGAAACGTTTTTATTCAGCATAAGTCGACGCAAGCCTGT
The DNA here is from genome assembly GCA_963971425.1 of Bryoerythrophyllum caledonicum. NCBI lineage: Eukaryota > Viridiplantae > Streptophyta > Bryopsida > Pottiales > Pottiaceae > Bryoerythrophyllum > Bryoerythrophyllum caledonicum. The sequence continues at coordinate 5,610,473 of OZ020520.1, forward strand.
GCGACGGTGTACATACAAAAAAAATTGTATGTGCGACGGTGTATGGCCAAAAACATGTCTGGCCAAAAACATGTGTGGCCAAAAACATGTTTGGCCAAAAATTCATAAGTATGCCGGTTTTTCCAATGTACGAAAATGATATCAACAAACATCTTACAATAACAATGTTGAAAGAACATATCAACATACAACAACAATAATCAACGATTTATCACATACAACAAACAACAACAACGATTTAACAATTTATCCATTGCAGAAGTTGAACCTGAACTAACCCATCAACCACTTGATGACCATGAATTTACTCTTCTATCAGACCTAGGTCTTAAAGTCAGTAACAGACATGCACACGAAGTTCAGCACCATTCCTCAGATCCATACATCTACTTCAGACCCGTAAACATGATCCATACACGAAATCCATACATGAGATTCATGCATCAGCACTTAAATCACTAACTAGACTACACACGAATAACCTAAAAACCTCCAACGAACATAAACATACTTCAGACCCGTAAACATGATCCATACACGAAATCCATACATGAGATTCATGCATCAGCACTTAAATCACTAACTAGACTACACACGAATAACCTAAAAACCTCCAACGAACATAAACACGAGCACGAACAGCAGACATGCACAATGAACACGACAGGCACAATGAACACAGATTGCAGAAATATGAGACACGAATGTACCTGCAGTGTCGAGATCTACCGCGACCGGTGCTATCCTGAAGCAGTATCTCACACACCAATGGCTTGAAGGTTGCTGGAAACACCGAGACTGAACTTCTACTTCGACTTCACTGAACTCAACTTGACAGATGGAGAACTTGACTTGTCCTGAGCAAGGGCGGACTCCGAACTTCAACTTGAAGGTTGCAGCTAGGGGGCAGTGGAGCAGCGGGCTTGAGCGACAGGGATCCAGGGGCATCGAACTTCGCAGGGGTAGGAAAGCAGTGGCATGGTGGACGTCGATAGTTGTTACTTGGTCGAGGTTCGGTTCCTCCAATCAGTATGACTATGTGGTTGCATCACATCCTTGTTTGCATGTTTGCTGTTGTTTACATGTTTGCATGTTCAGCAACTTCGAGTCCTCTAAGTTTTGTCACTGTGTCTTGTTTGCATGATTGAGCATTGTGCCGTTTCAATTGGCAAAACTTGTATGATGATGGTCATATGTTGCCATAGTGGCACATGTATTCTCAACCACATCGCCAAAACAGAGATTGTTTGTTCAGGAAATTCGCCACATGAGCTACCGTGAAGCATAGAAGGAGCATAACGAATTCACTATTCAACTAACAGATGAAAAATTAGTGTCGCCACTGTAGTAACTATCTATTCACGGTGGGAGCCACAATTCCTCACCACACATTCACATCAGAATCGCCAAACATGAATCTTGCGCTACACACGATATTAGGAAAAAAAAATCGTTGGCGCCGTTGCGGGCAAGCCGCGACGCACTTAGGGCTTCAGCTTCTAGTGTCCCCGAATCTACGCAGCGTTCATGCATCCAGGCTCCAACTGTCCACAGTCCAACCGTCGATCTAGCCTGGCGCCCAGCCGGGATTGCGTTAGTGATTTCAAATCCCGATTTCATGAAGGTCATGGGCAAGTCCATGATTTCGGGAACCCCCCATAACTTCAGATTAACAGCCTCATATCCGGCGAGAGTTATGTCGAACCGGTTGAAACCCGCCACATTCACATTTCATCAAGTTGAATGTCCTCCCCCTCAAAGTGGTTGCCGGTCCGACTCCGTCCTTACTTTTACCGCCCAGGGCAGTTTAGGGGAAAACCTAGATTTCTTCTTTTAACCGGATTTGATGGAAATATAATGACTAATATTAATATCTAGGATTGAACTTAATCCATGACTTGAACTTTGGGGATATTTTGCACAACATCCAACTGTTGATGGAATAGATTATAGCGTTTAACCCCTAAAGGACTAAGAGCTATTTCGCTCAAAAACCAATCCAAAACTACCACTGTCAAAAAGAGACATGAAAATCACATTTTGAAGTGAATTTTGGATTTTCAACCGTAAGATCTTAAAATAGACTTCCATATAAACATGCCAACAAATTTTTGGTTGCAATCCACTGCACAGATTGATAGATTTTAGTGTTTAAAGTCAAAACAATGGTTCATTTTCACCCCTGCGTTGAGTAGATCAGCTGACTTTGACTTCACTTTGTATCAAATTTTCGCATTGTACAAGGTCTAAATCTTTTACCATTGTCTTAAGCACGATGTTATTTCCCAACACACCAATTTTTAGAGGTAAAAAAGGGGTGTAGCATATTCAAAACAAGTGTGCAAGGAGTGGAGATTCAAAAATTGCCATTTCACGTTTTATTTTTTTGTGAACTACGTATGTATTCGAATGATAATCCAAACGGTCAATAAGAAGGTTTTCACCACATATTGTTGTTGAAAAAATAAAAAGTGAAAAATATGAAGATCTCTAGGTTTTATGTAGAAAAGATGAAGTTTTTTTCCCCCATTGCCCGACAATGTGTGAAAATGTTTGACTTGGAATAAAATGCCTTTTTACACTAAAGACAAGATTTTTTTTTGAAAATTTCTAAACAAGGAAATATTATTTATATGTGTGAAAAATCTCAATTTTTCACATAGAAACTTTTGTCAAAATTTTTGGAGGTGCCTGAAGTCCCACTTTTGGCTTTCAGTGGTACTAACTTTCAAACCACAAATCCAATTTTTTTTTAAAAATATCTCCACGAAGCTCTTATCAGATCCTATCTTGAAAAAAAAAATCAATTAAATTTTGATTTTTTTTCGAATTGTAGGTACATGCCCAAAATCCAAAATGACCCCGGGGGGACATTTAGTCCTTTAGGGGTTATACTGATTTTTGCCAAAACCAACCCGCACCCTTAACCCCTAAAGTCGAAATCGACCAGAATGTGGTCGATCTGACTCTGGTCAGGCTCTCAGTTACTAAATTTAGATAGTATGAACTTACAATTTTGGAAGGTTGTAGAGTTTTCCCATATCTTTAAAATGACACCATTCATGCTTCAAAATTCCTCATACTTTAGGAGATATTCACGGTCAAAGTTTGAAAACACTGTTAGGGCATGCTGAAATCTGCCCAGAACTGCGGTATATGCTCATTTATTCTCAAAATCTGCCCAAAATCAATTAGATCGCAGTAACTTCAAAAATTTACCAAAAATTGAGATTTTACTTTTTTTCGAATTTTGTTTTTCGTACATGTAAAAGAGGAAGTAAAGCATGATCTCACCGTTTGGATTTTCAATCAGATAATTTTTTACATGCCTTTTTAATTGTTGAAAATGGGCATTTGCATTTGTATTTCAGCATACCTCCATGTGAAAAATTAAGCATTTCTTTAGGTTTTATAGGTCCTATGAGGGTAAAAATTATATGGACATGTTCCTTACTCACATAGAAACAAGAATTTGAAGAGCCTCATGTCAAATTTCCTTTCAAAATTGGTTTTTTTGGCCCCCAAAACATTAGTTTTCCATTCTACAACAAGGAAAAAATCTTTTTTTTCAACTTTGAACATTACGATCTCACAAATAGAGAGGAATTTGAATCTAAGATTCGGTATGCATGTACATGTACAAGTTAGGTACTAGATCTTACGGTTACATACTCGAAAATTTGTCAAAGGTTAAAAATTTTCACCTTGCATTGAAAGAGGGCAGTTTTGAGGGTTTCTGGCAGTTTTGAGGGCTTTCGACTTTAGGGGTTAACACTAAACCCCGGTTCTCCCCGGACATTGCGGAGAGTCCTGTCCACAATTTTCCTCGCATCCCCCTGATCCCGTTGCCTCTCTTCGGCTCATCACCATTGGTAGCTGTGAACGCAAACATCGACGGATTCATCATCGAAAGTGAAGCATGTTCTACAGTGTCGTGAGATGACACCAAGGTGGTCCACACATTAACAAAAATCTGTCACACTCAGAACAGATACCACCTCAAGCGCTTCCCTGACAAGTACTGTAGACGGATTTCTAATTTTGAACATCATGACCGCTTTGGCTACTTGGCATGCTCGTGAATAATAAAGTATACCAACAAAATGCCACGTAGTCTCACATGCAACTGTTCGTTATAGTCGTCCTTACCAACCTCTCGACGTGATTACCGTACGAAATTGTTTAATCTTGTTTAAGCTCGCTCGAGATGTAGATTAGGCTTGCACCTCCAGAGAGAGAGACCACATCAACCCTTCAGCGGGGACGAAGGACTTCTGTGGAGTCTTCGATACAGCTTAAGTTGTCTGCTGCAGCTGTGAATCAATTTCTGTTCAACCTTCAGTCTATCAAGTTTTCCAGCATAGGTCGAATATGTCAGCAGTTCGATGGAGGAAAATGGAGGGACTTTCGGCAATCTAGCAGATCTAATTGACAGTTTGAAGCAGCTTTGATTAGTACCATAATGTCATTGCTCTTGAATGCCATCAAGTGCACAGCTTTCGCTTCGGCAGGATATCCCCACGCTGTGTACACCCCCGCCGCGCAGTGTTCGCTTTTCGCCTTCGTCTGACCGCTCCCCGATGCCGCCTTCCTCCATTCCCACTCCCTGCTCGTCCCGCTCACTCGTCCTCCATCGCCAGGAACGCAGCCTCTAGAGGTATGTTCTCATCTTGCATCTGTCGATGTTCTCATTCACTTTGATGTTGTGGAGCTTGTGCATGTGCAATGAGAATGGTTGAGTTTCGTGTTATATGTTAGTAGCTGCAGAGAAACGATGAATTCAGCTTTCTAGGTTGTGGGGCCGTTTGAGTTGACATCAGGTGAAGCAAAGATTCTTGAGGTTGTATCAAAATCAGAGCCAAGGGAAAAGGGCCATTACAGGGGCTACGCTGTGCGCCATGCTTCACAGCTATCTCTGAATTCGATTTCCCAGATTGTATACTCAATAAATGACCTGCTTATTTTTACCAGATCACTCCACTTGCTCATTTCTGCTGGTTTTGTGAACACATCCCCTTCGCTTCGCCTGCAGAACGCATATAACTACACAGTATTCGGCACATCGGAGCACGGAGAGAAAGTGAGATCTCCACTGTTGACGTTGCCCAAGCTCAAGTAGGTGATGTTTCCACTACTCTGTTATCTGATTGTAAGCATTTGAAACATCCTCTTCAGGGTTAGGATAAACACCTCGTGTGATTGTTTTTGTTGATGTTTGGAAAGGGCATGGATTAGGGGAAACTGCTCACCAAGATCTACAGTAGAATGTTCAGAAACTGGATTCAAGCTTTGCAGGTTCTTTGAAGTTTTGGATTTGGAGATTTATCTTTTCCACGACATTGTGGTTGCAGGTTAGACAATACCTGTGAAATCAACATCCGAGATCATGAAACGTGGACACCGAGGAAAGGCGATGGGATCGGTGATCGGGCCATCGGTAATTGCCGCCTCTGTGATCCTGGCAATGACACTGGTTCTGTACTGGTCTCAGGCGACAGCGCTCGCCGGACCGACATGGCTGGTGCGAATGTTCGCTCAACATTTAAACAAGACCGATCCAATCGACTTCACTCCACGAGCACCATTCCAGAACAACACAGGCAAGCTCCTGGAGGAGCTAGCGCGGAACGGCACGACGCCATGCCACAACCAACGCACAAACAGCACCAAGGTGATCGGACTCCCGGAGAACGCCACTCTCTCCACCAACACTGTCCACAAATTCTGGCTGCAGTCCCACACGCACGACGGCGCGCCCCGGTGCGCAGGCGGCGACTATTACGAGCTCGAGCTCTCGAGCCCGCTCTGGAAGTCCCGGCCTGGAATCACAGACCTCCAGAACGGCACCTACGCAGTGGAGCTCCTCGTCCCGGACGCCTTCGCTGGCGAAACCTTCAACTTCTCCGCTCATCTCCTCTTCGACGCGTACCACGGCCTCGACTTCGACGGATGGCCCTTCAAGATCATCAAACTCACAGCTTCCCTCACCATAACCTTCGTCACCACAAACTCGAGCGCTTCCAACTCGAATCTCAACCGATGTAAGTCCAGCAAAGATTTCTACTCCCCGGAGTGGCGCGGCCGGTGGACTCGCCACCCCCTTGCGACGAACGAAACCTGCGCTCCCGACGCAGCTGGCCGCTACTTACACTGCTTCAACTCCTCCGAGGTCCACTGCCGCAACCCGACCTGGTGCTCGGGCGACATCTCCCGCCTCGAGAGCTCCGGCTGGTCCTACAGCGCACACTGCGCGATCCACATCTTCTCCCAGAGCGAGGCCTGGGACTGCCTGGCGGGCCGCTACCTTTTCTTCTGGGGCGACTCCAACCACCGGGACACCATCCGCAACCTCCTCACTCTCATCCTCGGCATCTCGCCCCCACCGGGCCGCAACAATATCCTTTTCAGCGTCGAACGCGCCTTCCAGAGCTGGTTCCAAAATCCCGCCAACCTCGACCAGGAGTTCCGCATCACCAGCCACTTCAACGGCCACGCGAACATCTACCACAACGACATGGGCTTAGACTCCGTGAAGCCCAACTTCGAGTCCTACCGCAACTACATCCGCGCCTACTTCCAATCCAACGACTACGCGGACACCGTCATCATGAACTCCGGCCTCCACGACAGCCGCCGCCACAGAAGCCTCGACGCCTACGTCAAGAGCGTGGATAATGCGCTCGAGTTTTGGCAGGACATCTTCACCAACGTGAAAGGCGACGCGCCTAATCTCGTCTACAGGACGACGGTGGCGCCCGCGGGATCGTCGCGAGGAACGAATTGCAATCCGCAAAAAATCGAAGTGTACAACCGTATTATGACGGAGAAAGTGACGGCAGCGTTTCCTGCCGTGAAACTGGTGGACGCCTTCGACATGACGTTTCCCTTTCATTTCGACAACAGGTTTAGCGATGGCCAACACTATGGTCTTGCTCCGCAGCCGTCCATCCACAAGTCACATTACTGCGTTGATGTCATGTTGGCGCACGCTCTTTTGAACGCCGTATGTAAACCTTAAACCCTAACCCTTAAACCTAGGTAAGGTGAGTTAAGAAACTTTCAGTGGAAGCACTGCTTCTTTTTTCTGCTGGTTACCGGTTTTTAGTCTAGGGTTTAGGTTTAGGTTTAGGTTTACTTTAGGGTTACGGTTCAGGGTACAACCTTGTGAAGAGAGTAGTGGAGGGAGAAGTCGTTGCTAGAAAATAGTGGCATTGAAGGGAAGTGATATTTTTCGACCAAGTTTATATCGTATATCGCTATTAGAGGTTAATTCTTCGAGGGTTTTGTGATTCTTGATGTAACGTTGATGCACTTGTAAGAGTAGGGCTATGGAGACTGTTGGTTTCAATCTGGGGGCCTTTGATTCCATTGTATTAATTTGGGTACCCAGCCACCAATCATAATCCGTTATTTTTTCCATCCAGCAAGTGGAACCAGGTACTTTCTATAGCCCTTCTGAATTTTGAATACCCAATGTGAAATTGACAGAATGGGAGGTCACAGTTTTTTGAGATCTTGCAAGTTCTTGGGTATGGATTTGGTGTTAACAACAATGTGAAGTAAATCTTAGTGTCCAGAACTGGGACCGGAGTTTGGTTTCGTTGTTGTGAACTTTGTTGCAAATTCTTTTCACATATGAGACAGGTTTTAGATCAGTGGGCGAGTGATGCTGCCGGTACTGTGCTTTCCAGTTTTAGAGCATCCCCACCGCTACTGCCCCCAGTCACGATGGAGGTGGGGCTGCCAAGTGACTAGCCAGCCTCAAAATCGAGGACTAGCTCTGACCAATCGCAATCGTCGATCTCCTTCACCAATTGTGGGCCGTCGATCTGGGTGCCAGGGTCCTGTCCCTTGGCCGGTAGGCCGAGTAGCCACTTGCGCTTGCAGGGCGCTTAGGATTGATGAATCAATTGTGTAATGGTCTCCTACCCTGATATGTGTTCACTCATTTCCTTTGGATATATTGCATATTATCCGGTGTTCGAATTCAAGGGCGAGGATTATCTCAAATGAGATCAACGGCGATGATTTGCCACAAGTAGTCCTTGATTTCAAATGTGGGTGGTGACGAGGGTGGGTTGGTATAGTAATAATTAGCTAGGCCACAAGCCCCACCTGTGACCGCAAAGCAACATAAAACCTTGTATCACTTTCCACCATCAACATCAACAATAAGCATACGGATTCTATTAGCCACGATTTTTTATAAGGACTTATACGAAAAATGGTGCTTCAAACATCAAAAGTTGAATTCTAAGGGAGCTAGGCATGGTACTCTAGAGTATGATAGTAGTATTGTTCTCAGAGCCAGTGAATTGTGACAAGTCGACGAAACAAAGAAAACCACGAGTTATAGATGGACTTTAGACTTAGAACATGGAGCCCTTGAAGCCATTCTTTTAGAATTTGTGTAGGTTTGTGCTACAAGCATTTTTCAGACTGAGGGGTGTGGACAAAACCTACTTGTTTCTTTGGTTTGATGGGGGCCCTATTTCAAAAACGAAGACCCTCCATTGGAATTGAAATCACCACGAGAGGGTCTTGTAGCCATAGGTCCCAAATTTGACATAAATTTTCCCAAACACGCCTCCGAAGTATAAGTGGGCCAATGAAATCAACGCATGTAGGCCCCTTTGCCATTAAGACAAGGTCCCATCTTCCAAATGACGCTCCAAGCTATAGTCAGCTCCCTCTACAATTCTCAACACTTGTTTCAAAAACTCCGTTTGCAAAGGGAGCTGACTATTGTAGAGGAGATTGATTATGAACCTCTATAGGACCAAGAATTTTCAGCGGAATCCTACTCAATTAATCAAAAAAATTCAAGATGAATTTTTGAGAATGTTTTTATAGGATCTTCTTTTCAACTTACACGAGATGATGTGATAAAAAAATTTGGCACGGACAGGATATCCCCCACACTCGGACTTATCCGAGGTGGGCCCCATCTTAATTGCATGGGGTCACATTTCTGGCCCTCTTATTTTGAGGGGTCCATAGGCTTTTTTTGGGATTTGTTTTGACAAATTGGGGGCCCACGGCTATTGTTTACCCTATAGATCCCTCCTTTGCTATAAATAGGGCCCCATCCAAAAACAAAATAGGGGCCAGGTTTGGCCCCAGTACCTTGTGGCCCTACGTGGTAAGTCCGAGCGTGGGGGATATCTTGTCAAATCGAAAAAAATTGTGAACTTTAACCGTACAGATCGAAAGATGATTGGAGTCAAAGTGAAAAGATTTGTCCCTTGAGGGAACACTTGGTCCTAGAGGGGTTGAAGAGGGAGTAAATTGTTGAAGAAGGAGCCACTCAACATGCCATTTCTATACTCCTCCATAAGCAATGATTGGAAAATAACCAACCCCTACCGGACCCACACGAACCCCCATAAAGCCAATCCCAAAATCCCGAAAACACGTCTATAATCATAAATACTCTTGCGACAAAATTTGATTCAATACACAAGATGTGCCCCACCTTAATAATCATTGTTCGTCATGTCCTGTTTTTTTTAGTGTCTACCCTCAAGAAGAGGAAGTAGTTCCATACTTCTAATTCTTTGTACGGATGGCATCAACTTAGTGGTGGAACAAACAAACACTATATTTACGCCGACCTCCAAAGGAGACCAGAGTTCACATTAAAGGACCTTTTAGCAGGAATGGCCAATTCACGATTATTTGTCCTTTAACCCCTAAGAGCCCACACAACCCACGGGGGACGTTTTGGATTTTGGGCAGGTACCAATGATTGGAAAAAGTCTTAAATTCTTTGAAATTTTTTGCACTAGATAGTCCTTGATGAGATCTTTGTAGAGAAGTTTAGAAAAATGTATTCGGACTTACGGTTAAAAAGTTATAAGCCTTCAAAGTTTAAACAGGGTCTCTGGGCAGCAGGGGCAGCCAAGTAAACCAATACAGTACAAACACATAAATCGGGCAGAAAATCCGGTTCGAAAGGGTGAAGAAGAGTGGGCAGCCAAAATCATGGGTGGGAAGGTAGAGAACATGAAGACTAGACTTCGAGGCTCAAAGTCTAAGAGCAGTAATTCTATATAGAAAATTAAAAACAATTTTAAAATTTTAAAATTTTAAAATTTAAAATAAAAAATTTAAAATTTAAAATTTAAAAACAAAAAAGTGGCATGGCCGCGGCCAGCTGGCGGCAGCCTGCCCGTCGGCGCTAACCTGGATTAAATTAAAACTAAATTAAACTAAATTAAAAACCAGATTAGGTTTTTATAATATTTGTTTACTGTATATTTTGAAGACACTTCCATATTCCAAGTCTGTTCCACGAAGACTGTGACTTCAAAAGGAGTGGGTGAATGACGTGGCCTTTCATATTGTGAAGGGTCCCCAATTTCAAGCACTGCCCTCCCGTATAATGCTTCATATAATCAATAAATTCATGAAAATTAGAGGTTTTACTATTTTTACTCTTTTTTTCTAAAATTAGTGAAGACATAAATTGAAAGTTTTCACCGTTGGGATTCTCAAATGCATGAGGTTGAATGAAGCAAACAATTACATATCAGTTATGTAGTATTTTGTCATCATTTTGAACCCCCTTACACTAAAGTATATATTTCTACATCTAATATCCCTCAAATTGATCTCAAATTTTGCACGCAAATAGCTAACAACATTTGGGTCATAGTGGTATAAAACTTTTATCAGACTTTAGTGTAAAAGTTAAAAGATATGCTAAGTCAAAGTGGGCTGAGCTAGCCGGGCAAGGGGGGAAAAAAACTTTTCATTGCACTTCAAACCTTATGATCTTCATATCTGGGCGGTGCAGTCCGACCAAATTTTTTCTAGAAGTTTATGTGAATGTCTATTTTAAGATCTTATTGATGAATGTCAAAAATTAGAGTTCAAAATTAGATTTTATTGCCACTTATCGATTGTGGCAGTTTTGGAGTGTTTCAGGAGGAAAAATGCCTTGGGCTCTTAGGGGTTAATGTGGCCACTCAAATCACGAACTTCCCTTCCTCTCCTTCAATCGTTCACTCGCGGTCACGCCAAACACATAATTCTCGTCGTTCCTAGTATCCACTCACCTGCTGATACCTATGCGATACACAGGTGTTCTAGGTCTGATACCAGGTTAATACCCTGTAGACACCTAGTTCTCGAACCGTATTCACCACATCAACCGCTCAACAAGCAGCTGCAAATCTCAAGCTCGTCACTGTAGCTAGCATACAGCATCTCATCAGTGTTAGTGCGTCTCATCTTGTGAGAGCTATGCGGATTCCACGATTAGATAGATCGCGTCATTTGCGAGGTTGAGGAGGTAGTGTAACAATCTGTTAAGTTAGGTTGTTTGCCTGTTAAGTTAGGTTGTTTGATCATGGCGCTACCGTGTTTAACGACGGCTCCTGGCGTCGTGATCTCGACACGAGAGGCCACAAGTTTTGGATATAATTTACGGCAGTACGGGGAAACGATTCACAAGCATTTTTTAGGAGCTCGAGCCGTTCTTGGAACGGAATTTCTACTGAATCTGCAAAATATGTAAGCGCTTCATATTCTTAGGGTTATTAAGGATTTGGTTCGTTTGTTTTTGAGCTGTTTTTTGGTATCATCCTGACGTCGTCTTCTTCTTCCACTGGCCAGAGATCCACCGTACGAAAGGTCTCTGCCGTAGCGGAGCCACGGACAGAGACGCCTCATGAACTGGAGAGTCGTACTGCTAAATTTGACTGGAACAAGCAGTGGTACCCCGTCGCAATAGTGAAAGATCTGGAGGAAGACCAGCCGCTCGCCATCACGGTCATCGGCCGCCCGCTAGCCGTTTGGAGGGACAAGTCCGTCAAGAAATGGCAGGTTTATGACGATAAGTGTCCTCATAGGTTGGCGCCTCTCTCAGAAGGCAGTATCACAGAGGAAGGGCACTTGAGGTGCTCTTACCATGGATGGACCTTTCAAGGAGATTCCGGTGAGTGCACGTTCATTCCTCAAGCTCCTCCTGCCGACGCAAACGCGCCGGTGAGAGTTCTCTCATGCCTTCAATGAACATTTGCATGTTTTTTTTAAGGCTAGACTAGCTTTTTCTCTGAAACGTTTTTATTCAGCACAAGTCGAAGAAAGCCTGTGCGACGGTGTACCCGAGCTTGGAGCAGCAAGGTCTTCTCTGGTTTTGGCCGGACTTTTCACAGGGCGCTATCAACATCGAAGCAGCCGCGAATCCTCCTCCATTCTTCCCGGAGCTAAATGACCCGGCCTATGCATTTGATATGGCTGTTCGTGAGTGCGAATACGGGTAAATTTTGAAACCTCTCTTGAATTCCTCAACTTGTATGATTCCGTCGCTGTTTAATGTTATGGTATCTATTTCTACTCAGGTATGACATTTTGGCGGAGAATCTGCTCGATCCGTCGCACTTCGTCTACGCGCATCACAAAATGCAGGTGAGCTCGAAATTCCTGAGATTAGGGCTTTGATTTTTCATAGTGTCCCCCTGAGAGTTTGAAGCTGCTCTTACGGATCTTTTGTTTTTAACCAGGGGAGGCGAGAGGATGGAGGACCGTTCGATTTGAATCTGGAGTCGAAAATTTCAGCTCAAGGGTTCAAGGGCATGGCGGACTTGGGTATTTACGACCACACGGTTGCGCTGTGCTTCGGTCCTTACAACTACACTGCGCCGTGCACCATCACCACGAACATTTCGTATCCTCCCGAGATTTCATTAAGAATGAGCCTCCCTGTACGTAGAGACTTTCTTCAAGTTGTTTGACATATATCAAGCTCTTGCCATGATAATTATTTCAGGCTGGCGCGCTTGTGGTGCGCAGGGGGAGCATTCAGAGAATCCGTTCACGCATGCGCTCTTCGTGCTCCTCACGACTTTAAAGACGAGATTCTCCAGGGAGCCTTCTCCGAATATAGCGGCGGTGCTCTTCCTCTGCATTCCGGTGTCGCCAGGCCGCAGCCGCTGCATCTGGTCGTTTCCTCGGAACTTTGCTGTCTCCATTTTGAAAGTCGTGCCTAAGTGGATGCTTCACAGAACCAATAACCTGGTTTTCGACTCTGACATGTTACTACTTCATCTTCTGGTAATGTATTTCTTGAACCAGAGTTTCTTGTTTACAGTGATTCATAGTAACCGTATCCTTTCACATGACTACCGGTACAATGCTAGTTGGTTAATTCACTGATTATACTTATAAATCATCGTGTAACAGGATAGACGCCTGGAGGACGAGGGCTTAAGTGGTTACTATGCACCGACCAAGGCAGATGCGTTAGTGCTTGCCTTTAGGAAATGGTTCCATGACTTTGCTGGAGGGGCTCCAGACTGGGGGGGACATGTTGATAGCAACAAGTTGCCGCCTTCTCCGTCCAAACGGCTGATGCTTGACAGGTGACAAACTCTTTTCACCTAGTCCTTTTTCTCAGTTGAATGCATCGTCTTCCTTGCAATAAATTATTTGTACAGTCACCTACAGGATCCACCTTCTTCTGTTAAGTAAAATCACCTCTACATAGTTCTTATTCAATCTATAGGCAGCTCAAGGGAAAGAAAGGCAGCTCATAGTCATGGTTGGTCTCGTGCAAGCTCTTCACCCTCAAAGACGGCTTGGCTTAAGAAACTATCAGGCTCTTCCATTCCGAGTTGAAGGGGAAAACCACCGAGCTCTTCTATAGATCTTGTAATTATGTACAATGAATAAAAATAGTATAATGAACCAAAAAAGGAGGAATCTCATTGAAACTTTTTCATTTACTGGGAGTGTGTGAGTTCATCTTATAACAATATTTCAAGTGTTGTTTGGTGTGCAGATACCACCAACACGTAACGAAATGCAAGGGATGCCGCACCGCTTTGAAGAAATTCAAAGCACTGGAGGTTGGGCTGCAAGTGCTGGCGGTCGCTTTCGTAGGAGTGGTGGCAGCATCAGCGCCTATACCGAGACTTCAACCCTTCTCCGTGGCCCTCGTCTGCGGAGCAGTCTTGTCCACAATTCTGGCGCGATGGCTGTCCCATTTCATTTACAAGGCCTTTTACTTCCATGACTACAATCATGCTGCTGTTAAGTAGTACCCTAGTCCTACTTGTTTCCTCAATAAAGAATCTCAAAATCGGATGCCGAACAATGGAAGTTACAAAATTCGATTGGAGGTTGGCTTGGATAATGATGATAACAAAAATGAGCTCAAATTGATCCTTGTCTCTTTACATATTAAGCCGCAGGTTCCCAGCCAGGGGGAGCAACAACAGCAGCCTCAGCAGCAGCATCTGGAGCAGCGTTGGTGTCCCAGCCGGCGGGGGCGGGGGCAGGCGCGCCCTCCACATCCCAACCGGCAGCCGCAGCAGGGGCGGGCACTGCCGCGGTCCCGGCCTCCCAGTGCCCTGCCTCCGCGGCCTCAGGGCCCCACTGCTCGCCTGTGAGCGCGGGCGCGGCGTACTCCACCACTCCGCCAAACTCAGGGGCGGCTCCTTCGTCCTCGTCGCGCTCCTTGGCTTCCTCGGGCTCCCTGTAGAAGAACAGGTCCACCTGCACAAACAGAGCCAGTGTAAGATCAGTGCATGACCTTCTTCCACAAGACTAGAGCGAATGACCTTCTTCCACCAGATCATGGAAATGTCCTTACTGCCTTCAAACCCACAACCACGTTCTGGATATCTCTAATACCATAAATACCCTTCGAAGTTGAGAGCTAGAAGATATATGTGGATTGGAGATACAGGGTGAGCTATGACGCGTGATAATGTAAAGGAAAATGCATCATGTCAGAGAGTGAGGCGATTCTTACCATCACGTCCCATGGCTGGGCAGCGGAGATGGTGCCGCGCATCTGCAAGACCATGCGGGCCAGCAGCCAGAAGAGGGCGCCAATGCTGTGCTTGCCCTTATTGTTTGCCGGGATGGCGATGTCCACATACCGCATCGGCGAGTCGGTGTCGCAGAACGCAATCACAGGGATGTTTCCCAGAGCCGCCTCCATGATAGGCTGCAAAACCAAAACATCCATTTAAATAACATGAACAAATGCAAGGCTTATGTAGTTCAATGTAAGTCACCAGTGTTAAAAAATGATAAATGGTGTTAACGCGTGTGAATTCCCAAACCACGCGGTACATTGCAAGATCATAAAACCAGTGAGGGCTGTAATTTCTACAGCTTCATCCTTCGCGGTAGAGAGGAGTTTAGAGTCACCTTCAATGATTATCTTCCCTCTCCATTAGAGATAATCAGTGTGGTGTGTATTCAACTTTCACCCAAATTCAAACCATGATTAGCTATCATATTTGGATTATATCTTTTCATCGTATCGAACGATATGACGTAACATGAAAACACTGTAAAGATTACGATGTCATCTTGATTTTCCTGATGACAACGGAACAAATTCATGGCAATCCGGTTCCAAAATACTCAGAAACATTCAAAACAGAGAACACATCGCACTCTAAACCCTAAACCCTAGACAAGTGAAACCAAGCGGAAACTCTCAGCTCACCTGGTGGTCAGTGCGGGGGTCAGTCAAGATGAGGAGGCGCGGCTCGCAGAAGGTGTTCTGCAGCTGATTCGTGAAGGTTCCGGGAGTGTGCCTTCCTGCAATAGCCTGGCACCCGGTGTACTGCGCGAATTTCAGCACCGCGCGCTGTCCATAAGGCCTCGCAGACTGCACAATGATGTCCTGCGGGTTCTCGATGGCGGCAATCACCCTCGCTGCCAGCTCAAGCTTCTCGTAGGTCTTCCCGACGTTGATAATGAAAATGCCTGTCGACGCAACCAAACCAGATTATCACCAGAGCCTAATAAATCAACATGAATAGAGAGGAGCCCTAGGGTTTGACTTATCGTCGTTACGGCGCTTCCGGTGGAAGACGCAACCGACCAGATTATCACCAGAGGCTACGAAAACGTTACGAAAAAGAGAAAAGCGTCGTTCCGGCGCTTCCCCGTCTGAAAGCCACCAGAGGGTACGGAAAATGTAAGGAAGAGAGAGAAGAATTCTGAGGTTTGACGCACCGTCGTTGCGGCGCTTCCAGACGTAGCGCTCCATCTGGAAGTCGCAGTTCTTGGTGCCGAGGTGTACATCGGCGGCCAGCATCATCTGCACATCACTCTCTTTCATGGTGACGGGCTTTCGGGGTGGGGCGAGGCGCGCGGGGGCAAGAGAGAGCTCGCGTTGCAGCTGCGCAAAGGGCTTACTCCATCGCCAGGGTTTGGTTTTAGACGAGGAAGACGACGACGACGACGAAGCCCTAAATTCGATTGCTTTTACTTTTTTGTTCCTTTCGGTAACCTTTTCTCCGCTGCATTCCTTTACCTTTTTCCGATTCCGGGTTTTCATGTCTATTACAGTCTACCCTCTTTAAATGTTACTCCTCGGGAGCGGTCAAAAGCATAACACTTATTGAGGTATAACACATATCGAAAATAACACTTATCAAATTTGGAAAAAAAATTTATAACACATATCGAGAATAACACTTATAAGCCATGAGAAATAAATTTATAACATTTATCGAGGTATCAAACTTATAATACTTAACAAATGAATGAACAATACATATGAAAAAACACATTTCTAAGACTTCAAATATGGATTTAAATGTTTTATAATACTTAGAAAACAATTGCATATAAATATCAAAGATTCAATTTGTAAGACGTCTAACATAGATTCAAAACTTTTATAAAACTAAATAACGAAAGTACAAAAAATATGAATAATAAATCAACTACGTTAATTCAAAATAAGAATCTATAGTGGTTTGCCGAGATTCTTTCATGCGCCAATTGCAAATTTTCTTCTGTAGATCTTGTAAATTCTTCACATCCGAATGAACATTCTCCGATCGTTGTTGCAAGAAATTCTTCAAAGTCTCAAGGCAACGCTCTGCATCATTAAACCCTATCACGTCTTCAACATCTATTGTATCCTCATCTAAATCACAATCTTGATCTTTAGAGGATAGATAGTCTAAAATATCCTCATCAGCTGGTTGATAAGGATTATTCAAATCAAATTCGAGCTCAAAATTGATGAACTCCTGAGCTTCCATAGTATCTTCTTCAGTTTTAGATGATAACAATGTTGATCGCTCAAGCAAGGCCGCCACTTCAGCAACCTCCATCACACGGCTAACTTCTTCTCCCTGATTCACTACAACATTGGAAAAAATACCCGTATGGCTCCAACAATTCTTAATTGTTTGAGTTGTAACCCCAAAACACCATGCTCTTTCAACCATAATCACCGCTTGATACACATCAATTTTGAATTCTTTTTCTACCATAACACATTCTAATTGATGCTCTATCACTGATTTCTTGTAATGAGCCTTAAAAGAGGCTATAATGCCTGCACCCCTAGGTTGGAAACGACTTGTATTTGGAGGCAAAAATAAAAGTTTTGTCACCCTCAACCGTGAAGCTACAATTGGCAATTGATGACCAGAGAAATTATCAACAAGGAGAATTACCTTCTATCTTCCTGCCAAAACCATCTTCCTTTCAAAATCCATAATAAATTGTTCAAAGATTGTTGTTGTCATCCATGCCTTCTTATTCGGGAACCACGTAATGCCCAAGTTTTCTGGATTTAAAATATGCCTTGAAGTAAATGCTCGTGGTTTCAAATAGTGATTTATAACTAATGGAGGAAGACAAATGCTTCCATCCCCATTTGCAGTCAAAGCCACCATAATGCGCTCTTTTAGTTTCTTCTTCCCGAACACTCGTTTTGTAGCTAGAGTTCGATTAGGCTCTAATCTATAAAAAAGACCAGTCTCATCCATATTAAAAACATCTTTAATGTCGTATGTAGACACTATAGCTTTGATATGCTACATCTGCTGCAAAACCGCTGGAGAAGTATCCGCTGAAGCATCTTCTCCATGACGAACATAACCTTTGATCTGAAATCTCCTCTTGAATTTCTCTACCCACCCATTCGAAAATTGAAGTTCCTTCTCACTTTCATCTCTCGGTAATAATGCATAGAATCTCTTTGCCGAAGCTATCACAAGATCATCCAATAATGCGACACCATTCTCTTGCATTCTCACAAACCAATTGAAAGTCAACGTCTCTACTTCCGGACATTGTGCCTTCCTCATACGCTTGGAAGTACCCATATCACCCATACCAATAGAAGTCACCGATGTCTTCTATTTCAACAATCTACCAATCGTGACTTGAGAAGCAATATTGTTGAACTTGATATTCGCCCACTCACATAATGCTTTGTTGGTAATTTTGTGACCCGAAGCCAATATGTCTTCACGATAAGAAATGATCTCCTCTTGCTCATGTAATGTAAATTCACGGCCCTTGCCCGTGGCAACTCTTGGCGGACGCCCAATGCTAGACACCGGTAATCTCATCTTTGATTGAGCCCCCCCACTCCCTATCCCGAACCCCCTCCACTCCTACCCTAAATCCCCCTCTCCCTCTCCAGACTCCCCTCCCTATCACTCTCCCTCTCCCGACTCCCCACCCTAAACCCTAAACCGACTCCCTCCCTACAGTATCCCTCTCCCAACTCCCCTCCCAAACTCTCCCGACTCGCAATTCAAACTTGGGTATGCTTTTGTGCCCAAAAAAAAACAAAAAAACAAAAAAAAACAGACTCTCCCGACTCCCTTCCCCAACACCCTAAACCGACCCCGACTCCCTGCCGACCCCGACTCCCCCGACTCCCTGACTCCTAACTCCCTGTCCCAACTCCAATCCCAACTCCCCAAATCTGACTCCCCACTACAACTTCAAATTCTCCCAAAAACCTCTAAACTCTCTCTCAAACCCCCTCCAATGCTCAAACATTCAATGACATTCAATCAAAGAGACCCTAAACAATGTATTCACTTCATTTTTCAATAGAAAATGCAACAAGTTAAGTACAAAAGTTATGGGATTATAGATAAAAGTGTGTAAATAAATATGGCCTCAATGTATTAGATGTATAATGTCGTTTTCCTCAAAAATAACACTTATCGAGGTGAAATTAACAAAGGAGGGAGCGGAGAATGTGTTAACACTTAACACATAACACTTAGTAGTGTTAATTTTTCGGGAGCGAGATTTTTCATAACATTTATCGAGGAATAACACTTATCGAGGTATCATTTAAAGAGGGTAGACTGTACCGTTTAGATTATCTACATTATTACATGGTGGGGTCCTAAGACCATGATGTATGGATACTTTCAAAATGTCTTAAATGATGAAAACATCTCAAAAGTAAACAAGTACAGCTGTTTTAAACCTTAAAGGACAGTTGGAACCGTACATACAAGCACGTATTTTAGGCTATAGAATACAAAAAAATGTATTAAAGTTTAGCAAGCACCTTACACCTTTGGATTAAAGATTATTCAAGAAGAAGAACGCCGGCACCCGAAGGGAGCCGGCGTGGATAAAGTGTCCGTTCATTCCACCACTAAGCCCATGCCCACCGGGCATGGGTTAGTAGTATGGAACTACTTCCCCCTTTCGAGGGTGGACACTATGAAGATTATTCAACTAACATGTGGACCTTATCATGTTCAAGTACGACACCGTACATGTAGAATACTTTGGCCACCACTGGCACCTTCTGACGTTTGACCCTTAAAGGTTAGTGGGGGACCATATATATACTGTACAGTCACGTATTTTACACTCAACATACAAAAGGAGTACTAGAATTTTGCAAGACATAGTACACCTCTGGATTGAAGATTCTTCAGCTAACATCTTTCATTTGGAGGTCGTTTCAATATCTGAACCTTATCATGCTCAAATGCAACATCATATATGTCGAATACTATGGCGACATGTAGGTTGTTATGACATTCAAGGGTTATCAGTGAATTAGATACACTTACTTCAAATATACAACACTCCGAAAATTGGTATAAACTTATAAGGTAACCCCCTCCAAACAACCGACAAGTTAAGCAATGTGCATACCGTAGGTGTTGGGCACCTCCATGCCGAATAATTAATTACAGTGAGTAAAGACCATTCGGCATCCAAAATAAAAATAAATTAATTTTCGGCAAGAAATCACATATTGTTATATTTAGCACATGTGACAACCGTGGGGTTTGATCCCAAGACCTTGTGGTTCTAAATCAAAGCCTCCATGCATGCACAATTTTGAAGGGAGGCTTTTCCAAGCCCCACTCCCCTTTGGTATCTTCAAATGTGACAGAATCTATAAATATATAGTTTCTCTAGTTTTGGCAATTTCAATAAATATTTTCCCACTTAATTCGGCAAGCCTGTTTCTAATTAATAAATGCCGAATTAGAGGTTCACCTTCGGTATATGGAGAGAGCAAATCAAAATGAATCTACTTTTTACTAATAGCCAATAGAATTACAACTTCAATGCAAGTGAATTCATATATTTTAATGAGAATTGAATTAGTTATGAATTTTCAAAGTGTGCTACCATATTTAGTAGGTGGCCACCAATAGGTACCCACCATGTGCAATGACCAAAAACAAGGGGTCCAAACCAATAGAAGACCTCCATTTGGAGCTGAATGGATGGAAATGAGATGGAAGTGGTTGGACATATCCCATTTTTATAGGAGTTGGTCATCGGAGGGCTTATGTTAATTAATGATGGCATAGGAAAACCTAAGTTGGGAAGAGGATGGAATTTTGGTGTAGGAGCAAAAACTATCCAAAAGAATTGATGATAGCTTAGAAATACTCGGACTATCTACTAATCGCAAGAGTCCTAACTACACTAAATGTGACCTTTAGTGTAGTATACACTAAACACAAACCCGTATACAAATTGTGAACTAGGCAATTAGTGTAGTGACAAAACTATACACTATATGCCAACTAGTACACTATTTGTCAATTCCATTAAAGATTGCGGTGAATTTTTTTTTACTTGTTAATGTTTAGTGTATCAAAAGTAAAAAAAAGATTAGGTGGACATTTCAAGTATATAATGTGAAGAAGGTTTTGAGTGATGGAACTGACGATGACAAGTCAACAAGGGGGAATAAAGGCTTGCTTGCACTAGACGATTGATTGGGGGTAACATTCAATGACAATAGCAGCTAATAGTAGTTGTCAAATTATTTACAAATATTGTACTAGGATAAGTACACTATTTGTACCACTACACTAAATGCCATATTTAGTGTACAGTAATATCCTACTATAATAAAGTTCTCCTTGATGTCAATGAAGCTTATTGTAGATGAGCACAGTGCCATTGAGACTCTCTTCCTACCCATCGGAGCACTTGAGGTGAAATTTATATTGAAGACATAGATAAATAGTACACTATTCTCTTAATATAGTGTGGGTCGGAGTAGTTTGAGTTTCCGCACTAATTGGAAATTACATGCACTCATCAAGTGCCACATACTTGCTTGAAAACAAATTCCTAGTCAGAGCTTGGCATGCATGTATTGATGTAAATTTAGTGTAGGTGATCCACATTAATAATGAATCTACACTATATGCAATGAATGGTATGGCTTGATGGAGAAAAATTGAAATTAAAATTAAACATACAAAACCAAAGTTACAAGGTTTTGAATTTCAAATGGGAAGAACAGCCAGAGTGGGCATGTTACTATAGAGCTACATAGTACTACAGTAGAGCTCAGTAGTACAATATTTTGTGGCGGATAGTGGTAAATTGACAACCCTCATTGTTTTTATTTATAATCATGTAGAAATTTAGAATTTTTTTTCTTCTAAGAGAAGATGGCATAATGATTCTATCCATCTTTTGGATTTTAGATCCAAAGAATATTTTTTCATTTGAAAAGTATGGAATTGCTCGCTCAAGTTAATGGCTACTTTCTGTACCCTTAATCATTACAAGTCCATTTCTCTTATTCTAAACCTCCATTACTTGCAATATTTGGCATGCAATGACCTAATACAAGCTAGAACATAGATTCATAAAATTTATACAATGTGTAGTTAAAAAATATGTCATTATCTTGAGTCAAAGCATACTGACCATGTCAATGCAGTGAAGAAAAAAACAATACTACACTCTTTACATGCATGTATCTTACAATCCATGCAGTCAAAGTTTACAAAAATAATTGAGTGCCTTCTCGTAGTTAACCCTTAGACGTTAGTTGGGAATCATATACATATGCACATATTTTACTCTACAGAATACAAAAATGTAATATAGTTTAGCTAGACTTATACCTTTAGAATGAAGATTTTTCAACAAACATATTTATTTGGAAGTCATTTCAATGTTTGAACTTTATGATGTTCAAATACAACACTATACATGTAGAATATTGTTGCCTCCAACGGCACCTTCTAACACTTAAGGGTCAACTCAAAGATTCTACACTTGATAATAGTAAAAAGTTGTTTCAAGTAGTTTTGCAACATCTCATGTTAGAGAGGCAATTTTGAGGTATGGTAGTCTTGGTGAAACATAGTCATACTCCTTTAAGAGTTAATGTTAATTGTCACTTTGAAATCCGTTATTGCTTTTAAAAGGCCTACCATCAAGAAGACTACCATATGAACATAGGCTCAACAAATGAACAAACAAACATTTTACCCATGCCTATCTCTTCTAACCATAGCTCAAAAGTGGAACAAACAAACATTTTATTAAGACCAAGTGGAACAAACAAACATCTTATCATACCAATCTCTTTTGGAGACCTACCTTCATCCATCTTGCTTTGTATTCCCCCAAGCCAAGAAAGAACGAACTACATTATCCATACATGTAACATACTATAATTTAAATAAAAGGGTTAACACATGAGTTGTACAACTCAATAGTTGATAATGATCACCATCACAAATGCCAAGGCAAACTCTAATACCTCTTACTAGGAACAAAACGTAACAATGGAGGACATAGACAACATTTTGACACAAAATAAATAACAAAGGAGGATTTTGAAAAGACAATATTTTTGAAAAGAATATATTTTTTCTGCTCCCAGAGTTAATGTGTCACAAAAGCCTCACTCCAATCAAAATGCCCTCCTCTATGATTGGGTGCATTTTTCTCAACTAACACTGTACCTCAAGGAAGGTTTTGTACAAGGAAAAAGAGATTCTAAAACCTCGAATCACAGAAAAAGCTCAGAGGATATAAACAGTAACTGAACAAAAATGGAGGATTCTTTAAAGAAAAATAAATTATGAAGAAGTTTGCCTGTTTCAGGCCTTCTTCTTCTTCTTCCAGACTCATAGTGCCAACTCCAACCACAAACTGTAGATGAGGTATTCTCTCGACTAGGAGCGAAGGGTTCTGTACAAAGGGGAAACTGAAAGCACAGGATATGGACAACAATATAACAAAATGGAGAGTTGAGAAAAACCAAAAATGCTACATTTGTTTAAACATACACATGATTTAAGATGAAGTTCTATAACGTTGGTCTGGTGGAGTTGGTAAGGCAAAGGAGCCTGGGATGTTTTGAGGCTCAGCAGTTGGAAGAATCACCTGATCTGATGGTAAGGAAAGGCTTTGTGCTCTTGTCTCTAGAAAGATTCCAATGAAGAAAATCAGGCCCAGAAATACGGCCACGAACAGCAAGGCGATGGCGGCCGTCCACTTTGGCTGTGCACAGTCTCTGGAGTTGTTGTACTTGTGCTGCGACCGGAAGCGCTCCGCTGGCCTGCTCATTGCCGCTCCGGATGCGAAGAATGCTGCTGACAAACCTGTGAATAAACTGCACACACACACACACACACACATGTAAAGTCATGTCACATGATGGTAGAAGAAGAAGCAATGTCAGTCGGGAACCGTATATACAGGCACGTATTTTACTAGGAGAAATGTATTAAAGTTTACCTGGCTTAAGAATTCTTCGACTAACATCTTTCATTTGGAGGTTATTCCAATACCTGAACCTTATCATGTTCAAATACGACACCTTACATGTAGAATAGTGCGGCCGTTCTGACGTCTAAGGGTTAAGGAGGGTTGATTGTAAATTCAGTGTTTGAACTTGTACATGAAACATGAAGTAAGACCAGACATGTTGAGATAAAATCTGACCAGCCAAGGATGCAACCAAGCCCGACCAAGGTTGCATTCAAGCCTTTGCCTTGCTTCTTGTTCCAGCGGCATGAGCACCCGCATGTGGCAATGACAAGGATTTGAGCTGCCAGTAAGATGAGCCCTGCCAGAAGTCCAGTGGTTTGCGCTGGACTGTCCGGGTAAATACAGATCTCCCTGACGAGCAAGGCATGATATTCCTGCACAAATTCACCTCACATAAATGACTCGGACTACTTTCTCTGCTGCACCAATTGCTTAGGCTAGGTACGGAGGCCGGCTTTTAAACAAATCGGAATGAATCGTTCCATCACAAGCAGTGTAAAGGATTGAAGACTGACTCTGGTGCTGCTCGTTCTTCTTGCTGCAAATCCGAAGTAAGCTGCCGACGCTCCAAGCGCAAGGTAGAGCACCAGCATAGACACCGCAAACACCTTCATTCTCGTGCCTGTGGCTCCCAGAAATGGTCTCACATGGAAAATGAGCAAAGACAATTGTCCACTTCTGAATCCCAGAAAAAAGACATTAGCAACGTCGTCTCCAGAATTCTCCCACCCACATTTCCAGGCTCAAAGCAGCAACGTCGCATCCGGAATTCTTCTTCCACCTACATCTCCAGACTCGAACCACTAACAATCTACGCCCTCTGCAGCCAACACACACCATACCCAACACATAAAAACCCTCCTTCCAGAAAAGAAACCCTGCCATTCCCACACCTAATTCAACTTTCCCAAACCCCGGGGAGCCTCGAACATCCACCGGTATCATCTTAAACCTAAAAACACAAGCACAGGTTGGCGGGATGCTCAAACCAAAAAAAAAAAAAAAAAAAAACACACATCCTCAAACCCTAACCTACCATTCCCCACCCTAGACAAGGATTCTCCCTCCAGATTCCGCCATCACACGACTGGCGACTAAAATCTACAAGTCGGAGACTGGAAGAAGAAGAAGAAGGAGAAGAAGAGGGCCCACAACGCACCATCTCGCGAGAGGAGAATATGATTCTTCCTGCGCAACACCGAACGCACACAAGAAGGAGCTCGCGCTCACCTACTGCCCCGTCCGCGAGCGCGTCACGTGAGTAGATACTCTACGCCTTCAACTCTCCCCCGCACGTCCGAGCCTCCACCAATTTTTGCTTGCCTGGACTCGGAGCCGGGGCAGGGCGCATCTGAGCAAGTGGCCAAAACAGGAAAGAAGGAGGGAAGGGTCCCCGGTCCCCGTCGCGGACCAAGGCTCGAATCAATTTGGGATCCGCCTCTCTGCCCGGGCGAGCACGCTGCCCGTCCGGTGGGGTTTCACAGCCCGCGCTCCGTGCCCGCCCCTGCCCGCCCGACTTTGGCTCTTTCCATACCCTCTTCCCCGCGATCTCGATACCCGCTTGCGCGGCCTAGGTTCCTCCTCCGGTTCTCAACCACGATGTACGGCAGCTCATCCAGCCGCCTCTAGTTCCACTCCAACAACCTCTAAAGGAAGAGGCACCCAATTCCGATCACTTAAGCCAGTTGGGGACTCAAATGACATGGTATGTTGAAATTATTTGTGTAGGAAGATGCGGAATTGGGAATGAAACGCAATAAACATTTTTTTCAAATTTAATCTTAAAGATTTGGAATTGATGTTGAAATTTGAAGCCCAGAAACCACTGGAGCCCATGATTGAATTGTGGAGTAGGTGAGATATGGTGCCCTACTTTGCCCAATGCCAAGAAGTGAGAGTGAGTAAAAAGAAAGTAGACATGCGGTGGATAACCAACTCATGGAGGGTACCCAATGCCGATCGGCCCTGTTCGAGTTTCGAGGCAAGGCCACCAATGAGAGCTCAATTGAGGTGGAGCAACCCAAAATTGCACACTTCATGATCCAATGCCGGTTATGACTGGAGTTTTCAGATTTTGAGCTATTGGTTTTTGGGTCGCTTCATGCACCATTTTCATGCATACTCTACTGATTAGAGTTGGGTGGCTGATCGGAATTGGGTGCCTCTACCTTAGACCCTCATACTTCTTACTTGGAATGCAATGATCTTTCAATCCGTATGGTCAAAATTCACAAACTTTTTACCACATCATCTCATACAAGTTTGGAAGAAGATCCTATGGTTACATTCTTAAAAAAATTGGTTTTGGTATTTTAAATAATGAAGTAGAGATCCCTCTAAAATGCTTTGATGATTTTGGGGCTAGCATGCCACAATGGATTGTTTTACTAATCAATTTATCAATCAAAACAAAATTAATGTGTTACATATGAGGTCTACAAATGTAAAAAAGAACACTTCAACTATATCATTGAAATGTATGATTATTGCACATGAGATTATTGTTGTAAGCATCCATGAATTCCAATGACATGTAAAATCAAACAACTTCAACTTTATTGCACAAGCATTTCATGGTCACAATTGTTGCAAGAAAATGGTGTTGCACCTCCTCGCACAAAATTCAGTGTATTGCATTGCTCACAATTTACTTTTGGAAGTTTGCAAAAGTTGGCTCTCTTTTGTTTTAAATGTGACACAAGCACATGAGAGGGCTGCTTCAATGGAGGCCGTGACGCGCTTTCTTCACTCGTCTCTATTGCAACTTTGATGTGTTTCTTTCCATGTCCCATCCTTGTGCGTCCAATATGGTCTTGGACATTAGAAACATTTTCTCCTTGACGAGGAAGATTTATGGTGGCAGGCTCCTAGAACGTAAAAGGTTTAGAGAATGGTCTCATGAAACTCTAAATAACTTGTAGCTTTTGACTCAATTTTTTAAGAATGTAACCATAAGATCTTCTTCCAAACTTGTATGAGATGATGTGGTAAAGAGCTTGTGAATTTTAATCATACAGATTGAAAGATAATTGCATTCAAAGTAAGAAGTATTAGGACCTAGAGACTGTTGGAGTGGAAAATGGAGTTGTAGAGTGGAAATTGGAGTTCAGGAGCCAGTGGAATTGTACAAAGCAAGAGATGAATTGCTAGGGAGCTTTGTATTTTTTGGTCTCTTACAACTTTAGACCTGTGGTTAGTGAGCTTGGGAATAGAGTGTTGAAAGGAGCAAAGGGGAGTGCAAATCTATTACTTGTAAAAGAGGGTGGGGTACAAAAGTTAGCACTAACTTAGATACAGCTGCAAGAGCTGGGGTCTATGTGTTGAAGGTTAGATCTGACCCTCAAACCTCCCTTTCCTGTATGCAAACGTAGAGATCTAACCATTGGAGAGTTTGCAACGCCCAAGCTCACTAGAACTATCCAATGCAACCTTGACTCAGAAGTATTCACACAACAGATCTAAAAGAAGAGAGTTCAGAAGCATCTCGCAACGATCACACCACGCCAGATACATATCCTCTCAACCCCATCTTATACTTTCATTTCAACTTCTTTATTTTCAACTTTCAAATCCTTATTACATGCCTTCATCTTTGCATAGATGAAACAAAAGAGAATATCTAGATATAGGTATCTTTTGAAACAAAAGAGAATTAAAAAAAGAACAGAGCTCCACTGACACTGACACAGGTGCAATCGACGTTGCCAACTGGGCCAAAGATTCCTGCGTCCACTTTGGCCACCGGATCCACCGTTGGGCACATTCCCACACAAGCATGGGAATATTGCCAACGACCTACAATATGGCCACCCACACCCATTACAGCTCTGCCAATATTGTATGTGGCCACCAGTGGCACCTCATGACGTTTAAGGGTTAAATGTCAGAAGGTGTAAGTCTTGCTAAACTTTAATACATTTCTATGTTACACAGAGTAAAATACGGTTATGTATACATGGTTCCCAATTGACGTTTAAGGGTAAAGGGTTAACGGTTAAAACATTCTACACAAAACATTGCATTCAGTGTATGGTTGCAAATAGTGTACTTACTTTTGTACATTATTTGTGAATAAGCTCACAATTAGTGTAAGCCACCAATGTCATTTATGTAACCCTCAATCAATCACCTACTAGTTGTCAAGCCTTTATTCTCCTTACTCCCAAGTCTAGTTACACTCCCAAAACATCCTTGTTTTCTCACTTGCAACCTTGAAATTGGGAGCATGAGATTTGGGAATTTTTAGAGGTTTGAGTGAGCAAGGTTTTTGAGTACGGGTTTGGCTTGCCTCGGGTTCTAGAAAATTTGGGATTTGGGCACTGGGATTTTTGAGTTCTAGGCGTTGGATTTCTTGAATTTCTGGGTTTCTTCGCAAAAATTTTGGGGAGAAGGAGGGGCTTATATTTCCAAAAATTTGGAGTATCCAAATTAGCAGCATACCGTATGGATTAAGTGTAGGTCCCCGACTGCACCTCCGACGCCCGAGCTTGGTTTCTAACTATCTCGCGAGGTTTTTTGTGCAATCCTGAGCGCAATTTTCCATGCCTAGTTTGACTCGAGTGCAGTTTCTAGCGCGAGTTTGACCCAATTTGACTCGAGCGCAGTCCTGAGCCCCAACACCGCTCTACCCAGCTCTAGCACGACTCTACCCGACCTTCGACCCGATGCCGGACCCTGACGTCACCCCACCACGTATGGAATTCATCCACATCCTTCCTTCTCATCCTAATGTTGAGTGGAAGTCAGAAAATGTAAAAACTACTTGTCAAATTCTATGTAGGGACACAATCATCGCCAAGCCACCGAGCGGTGCAACAGGTCTCCACCATTCAAACGCGTCGCACAGTGGCTGCATGGATGATCGCGGATCAGACCTTCAATGGGTCCCGGGGGCTTTACGGCCACGCCGTGAAAGCGTTTCCGGAACATTTCCGAGTCCAACACCAAACCAACCTCATGAGAGCGACCCGTTGGTGGGCTATGCGAGACACACTGCTCCCACTTGAAGACGATGCACCTACGGAGGCTACCTCAATAATCCGTAGTACCATGGGCAAGAGGAAAAGAATACTCAACAAAGCGAGCATCGGTCGAGGCCCCCATTGTTCAGACTAGGTTTAATGGCTATACCCTCCACTGTTGCAATTTTTTGAAGTTTACAGCAACTCTGGGGTAAAATTCTCTCTGGTCCTACTCAAAGAATTTGCTATATCTATCGTTTAAGTAGTTGATTCTCCGTATAACGTCCAATTAGTGACCCTAGAACAATGTCCTCTTAACACAAAAAATCAGTGGTATGTGGGTTTACCATTTCCTAGATGCCCACAACGTTGTGCTATTAACTCAAACAAGCCGTTTAACTTGTAGTCGACAAAAAAAGGCCCGAATTGAAATGAACACGGCATTTCATTTAGGTGTTCTACATCGTGGATTCCAATCCGACCATTTTGATGAGAATCTAATAGTAAAACATGGATGAGACCCACTTCGTAATTAACATGGACAACGGTAAAATTTTAGATTTTTGTGGTGATATCATTGTCAAGTACGCCAATGTTGTTGCCAGTGGAGAAGCCATGACAATGGTTGTTAGAATTTCAGGAGGCCATAGGGCTATTATTGAAGCGCTTATGTTGATTTTTACTAACCCTAGTGGTAATAATCCTATCTGCGGTTTAAAGGACAATATTCCCAATGTTTGTTACCGAAGGGATGGATGGACCAATCCCTATTTCCTCAATTCTTTGAGGAACCATGGGCTTTCCAACCGGATGTGTACAATCGTACAAAGTATGTTTGGATAGACAATTGTACGGCTCACAATTTAACCCCAAGATTAGCGGCCGTTGTGGCATTGAAAAGAATGGTTTTGAAATACTTACCGCCGTGTACAACTCACCTTTGTCAAGTGGCGGATACGTTTGTGATTTCCAAAATCTGGGACGTTTGGACGAGACAGTGGGAGGCAAAAGAAACTGAACTCATCCGCGTCAACGCTTGGCAAAACACTCCCCGCGGTGATGGTTAGTGGTCCGGTAAACCTTCCAATCCAGGCAAGGAATTTTTTCTTCACGTGGCCGCAAATGCGATTAATGACGTCAATCGTATGGCTGATTGTGATAACTTTTCATATGCCCAAAAAGCCATGATTAGAATTGGTTCGTCATTAGATCTAAATCACACTTAGTCGGTTCATCAATTATTTCCCCACCTTCAGGAAATCATTCCCAAATATCATCCTTTCTTTGAAGGACAAGAGGTTCCCAATTTGTCGTAGGCAGTTTCATATTTGTATTATTTTTAAAATATGAATTTGAAATTCTGCTTTTCTTTTCGTTACACTTGAATTCCTTTTCTTCCATTCTCTTTAAATTACTTCCATGCCACACTTTTTATGTTTTCACCCCATTCCTTATCTCTTCCCATTTTGCCACTTTGTTTTCTCCTAAAAAAACTTAACCATATCCCATTCTCACTTAAGCAGAATCTTTGAATGATCATAACTTACTCCAATTCCGTCCAAACCAAACATATGAGTTGCTCCTTGACATCTATAGAAGTCAAAAAACACCTCATATGCCCAATTCGGATATGTTATCAGTGAGATACAACCCCGAGAAGTTTCTCAGGAAGTTACTTACAACAAATGTGCACATGTTAGAAAAATATCCTTCAAATCCTTACTGGAGCTCGTATACAACGTACTATTTCAGATTCAGTGTATTCTCCTATCACTACACTAATTGTAATTTCTACATTTAGTGTATGGATTCGTATTTAGTGTGCAATACTCTAAATGCGATGTTTAGTGTAGTATAAAACATACAGTGATGCAAAGACTTAGAAAACTTTTCCACGCCGCAATTGCCTGCACAACTTCGACAGTCTACAGCTCCGACACAATTCTCGCCACAGATTATGAACGAATCCTTTCCGATTAAAGATAATGAGAGTGACGATCGTCTTGCTATTGTACTTGTTTCATTTTCCGCCTTCAAAGATGTCCGCTGTGCTGACAGAGAGCTGATGCGCCGCAAGCGGTCCGGACACTGCCAGAGTGCGGACGAGGTACGAGCGATTACTGCTGCGTTTTTGTCCGGACAAGAGCGAGCTCGTGCGGCACGCGGTTCACGTGGGACGGAGGAGCGTGTTTTCGGAGAGGATATGCGGATTAAACTTTCTGTGGAGGACAGAGTGCGATTTGCGAGCAGGTGCAGGTGAATTCGCTTTTTCAAATTTTCATCAGGTTTCTTGATTCTATGGCGAGATCGCTTGGTGTGAGGTTTGTTAGAGTTGCGGAGGATATCGGTCTTGGTGGCGAGGATTATTTTGGTGAGAGGTTTGTAGAAATTCGGTTCGCTGGCAGGTATGGTTGGCTTTTTGTTTCTTTGGTGAGGTTCGGAGTTTGTGGTGGAATAGAAGTAGAATTATGGATGACGTAGTGTGGAGGAGAATGCGGCTTTCGAGCTGGTTGTGCTACGTGGCGAAGATTCCGTTCTTGTTTTGTTGTGTAATGTTTAGATCGTGTTCGGAAATGAGTTTTGTTTGTAGGACGAGTTTCTTGATTCCTTTGTGATTGTTTGCGTTACTGCTGCGGCGGAAAGAGCATTAGAATTGAGGAATGGCTTAGAGGCTGTGGTTTGCGAGCAGGTGTGGTTGACCTTGCGAGTCTAGTAGTGATTACGGCATAGTAGATAAGTACTTTTTTTAGTCTCGTTGGAGTTGAAGAGCGATCTGGTGTTGGAGCTTCAGTGTAGGCTCCGTGTAGTTCAATTTGTTGGAACTAGAATCTCATGGAGGTGAGGGGTTAGATATTTGTTTTGTTATGTTAGGATGGAATTGTCGGAAATTGACGAGAGATGTATGGTTTTTGCAGGGAATCGATTTAAAAATTTCCTTGCTTCATTGATCTGTCCAAGGTCAGGAGCAAACTGGAGGAGTTCAACAATATACGTGTATTGCAATGTCACCTTAGAATTGTTACTTCTACACGCCAGGATTAATGGATCTCCAAATCTAAAAGGTAACCTAGACAGAGCATCAATAGAACATCACGTTGAGGACTGTAAATTTATATGGAGTGATAGCATGGTTCTTGTTCTTACTTCGCGAATGATTTAGAATTCATAAAACATTTGATCTTTAGGTCAACCATTACGTAGTCTTTTTTAATTGGACGAGTCAAGGTTTAGGATTGCTCTCCTAATGACTATAGATCTATGAACATGAGAATTCTGCTTTGCTATCTTCATTGCATGTGGAGAAGTTTAGTTCGTAGACTCTGTTTAATTGTTGTTTTTCCTGTTGCTAATCCTCATGCTACAGCTCTATGCGGCTGACTCAGA
The DNA here is from genome assembly GCA_963971425.1 of Bryoerythrophyllum caledonicum. Classification (NCBI taxonomy): domain Eukaryota; kingdom Viridiplantae; phylum Streptophyta; class Bryopsida; order Pottiales; family Pottiaceae; genus Bryoerythrophyllum; species Bryoerythrophyllum caledonicum. The sequence continues at coordinate 5,642,626 of OZ020520.1, forward strand.
CTTATTTTGCAGAAGGACAGAACACCATGGCAGTGACTGGAGCCTCCCATGGTATGTCAAAAGATCTAAGTGATGGTGATGCCCAAGCCTCAGCATCAAACTCGTATCCTACGTTTACTTCAGAATCTTCCATAGATGAGAGGCAACCAAGGGCTTCAAGTGGTGTTCGTCGAGCATCTTCACACTATGATAGAAGGCAACCATCATACTCTGATATTTCTGAGCCGGCACTTAGGAGAGGGGGATCCATGCGCTCAGCTCAAATTCAGCCATTGGCAACCCCACCGGTGACAGGTTATCAAGGTGACGAAATCACAGCTGGTGAAATCACATTCGATCCTCAAGACTTACTTCAAGAGGGCCTGGGAGAATGGAAAGAACGGGCTTCAAGTCTTCAAACTTTGAAGAGGTCTTCAAGCATCGCAGCAGCAAAATGTTGTCGACTCGGGCTTGAGCAAAAGCATCCCTCCAAATTCGACAGACAACAGTCTGCGAGGCGTTCACATGAGAGTTATGAAGGGACAGAAGAATCAATGTCTCTGGAAACAATGCAAGGTAGTTCTGGGCTTAGTGCAGGTAAAAACCATTCTCAAGCGTTTCAGCAAACATTGATTTTTCTCTCTGCAACTTGCATCACTTTAACGGCTGTGGACTTATAATCGCATGTTCAATTTTTTAAGGTATTCAATGATGCTTGCCATTTGGTATTAAAGGTGATGAACGAGATGGAGACCACTTTCAATTTCCCGAGACCTCTCATGGTGATGGCATCTATGGAGGAGATGCTAAATTGGGTTTGGCAACCCCTGGATTTGAAACGCTAAGTACCAACATGTTTGGAGGAGTTGGATCCCTCGTGAGAGAGGGTGAAGAAGGATCCTTGGATTTGCCTCAAGAATTTTATGCGACCTTGGCAGAAGCCCCTCAGGCATCTTTAATACATCTAGTTAGCTTGTATCACCAGACGCTGCTGAGACATGGGCTTGTGGAAGAAGCGAAGAGTATCACAAGTGTGCTGGCTGATCTTGAAATTCAAGAGGAATCTATCGAGAGAGAGGAGTTGAAAGGCATGGACATACTGCTAAAGGAAGGACTTCTGAAGTATCTCATGTCGATCCATCCGTATTTGCCCCCAGTTCCTTATGAGGTTGTTAAGCTTCTCCGCCAAGATTTCCCTGTTTAATCACGTGTGTGTTTCCCTGTTTAATGATCAGTAGGAGTATTCTTTAACAACAGTTCTATCTTTCCTTTGTGTAGGTTGTGAAATTCAAAGGCTTGACGTACTCGATGAAAGTCAAGGTTGAGCAAGGGTATGAGACAATGTTCACCAAGGTAATCCATCCTCGTATAAGCGACGTCTCTTTAATTGTATACACGTATGCATATTACCAAAGGCAACTTCAATCATGTGCACTTTATTACAGTCTTGTTCATGTCGAACATATCTTTATGCGTTTTTCTTCAGATCACAGGTTTGCTTGGAGGTCTTCTAAAACGAGTTCCTATGGAGGATATGACGTTGTTGAGGGACGTAACGGGGTATCTTATGCCTGGTACTCTCACTCTTGTCGTAGGTATGTGCGTAATCCCCTAATCTATTTTGGTATGGAGACTCCAGAATTTGTAATCCTAGGCCTCCTTATGTAATGAGGATGCTATGAAGAGAAAACGATACCAGCGTACAGAATCTGCTTCGATATGAGGATAACTGAACGTGGATTTATTTCTATTTGAGACTAGATGCAATAGTGGAGGCTCTATCATCCTTGAGTTTTCTCCCTGAACTCGGCTCCATCGTTGTCTGTACGGTGTGTATCAGGACCTCCAGGATCCGGAAAACGCACTTTTCTCAACGTAATTGGAGGTCGCCCAACGTGTCCGGGCAGCTCGCTCACAGGTAGAGTCACCTACAACGGAAGAAATGTTCATGACGTGATGTACCAACGCCTGGCAGCTGTCGTACCTTCTGTGGACATCCATCTGCCTTCCCTCACCGTTCGTGAGACCCTTGAGTTTGCACGGAATTGTTCTCAAGCTCATAGGCCTGAACATTTCAATGAAGAACTTAAGAACATCATGGGCGAAGCTCTCAAACATGGGCAAGACCCCAAGCTGGAGACCAACTTGAGCATGTTGGGCCTGAAACATGTTGCTGATCGCCCTGTTGGAAGTCCGATGATGCCCTCGTTAACAGAGCCAGAGCGCCATCGTCTGACAACTGCTGAACTGATTGCTGGGACCTATGCTGTTTACATTTTTGATCACTTGAACGCTGGTGGAGGTCCGTAATTAACTAATCTTCTCTGCACGCGTAGTTCATTTTGTTACAAGCATGTGTTACACTGACGTTTGTAATGCTGATGCCCGATTGTATTGTTAGAATATAGTTTATTAGTTGCTGATTTGTTTTTTTATGTTTTATTTGTGAATGGTGATTATTCTGATTTTTTAGCATTGTGGGATAGGAAATGATGCCACAACTTTCGACATGGTAACAAGTGTACGCATCTTCACAAGAGTCCGCCAATGTGTAGTTCTGGCGTCCATTCTGCAACCTTCTGAGGAGATATTCAACCTTTTTGATCGCATCATACTTTTGGATGGTGGCCAAGTCATGTTCCAAGGACCGCGACAGGACGTACTACCATATTTTCAGAGCCTTGGGTAATCTTACTGTCCGAGATGAACTTCCAGTTTGCGAACCAGAGCTTGTAGTTTTCAAACCTTTAATTTGATTGTCTCACTTTATTTGTGTTCAGGTATATTAAACCCAAGCATTTGAGTACGAGTGAATTCTTAGCGGATGTCACTACTCCTGAGGGGGTCCGTTATCTTCAACCGGGACGTGCGAGACTAGATCATGAAGAATTTGTCGCGAAATTCCTCCTCTCCTCAACGTTCAGGGACATTCGTCGAGTAGTTGATAGTGCTGATTTACTTCAGGAGTACTGGGTACAGGTATCAGATTTAATCCCATCTGCCCCACCAAATTGAGCCACTTGCTAGCTGATCGCTTCATTTTTGGCCCTACATTTGAAAATTATGTTTATGGCCTTTTTGAGAAGGAAGTGGATGAAAACTCGAAGTTTCCATCCATTTTTATGTTGGCATGCATTTTGATTTATGAGTTTGGCATGTGCAGGGTCATAAGCCGTTGGGACTTGGATTTACTGAGGAACGAGTGAAAAATGTGGGTGATTCGATCAGTGAGGTTTCTACTCTGGTGGCAGGAGTCGTTGAAAAGGGGGGAAGCCTTGTGGAGGTTTCCATGGATCACACGTCCACTGTTTCTCCTGGAGATGCAGTTGTTGCCGTTGGAGGTGCTGGCGGAGTGCTCAAATACTTCAAGACTAAAGATCGTCTAACTAACAGCTCCGCTAACAGTTCTTTGGAGGGCCCCCTTGCCGAGGCTATCGATGAAGTTGTCGAGCCGGTTCGATTGCAGCTGGAGAGACCTTTGGATCTTACTAAGGTACATTCCCAGATCTTTTTTCATACGACTAAAAATCAGAGTCAGTTATAATTTAATTTCTTTTGTTCCAGTATGAATTCCGCTATGCTGCATAGATTTTTGCCCTAATGGACCTACTAGCATATGGAATCCACATCACAGATGCATGACCTGTAACATGTTTTCTTGCACTACATACTCATATTCTCAAGATTTTCTCAGGAGAAATCGGCTTGTCGTTCTCAATTTACGAAAGCGTACGTCTTGAACTTTATGAATGAATTCAAGCTTCTTCTCGCGCGAGAGATGAAAGTGACTCTGCGGAACAGAATTGGCCTTTACCTACGGCTTGCACAGGTATGCTAACCAAATTCTCTTCTGAGTACTTGCATTGAACTTATTCATATTGTGACTAATCTGCAAATGATAACTTTTTAACAATAAAAAAAAGAAAAAGAAAAAAGGGCATGGTCTTAATGTTGAGAGAGGACATTTGTGTAGATGAGACAAGTAGGATTTTTTAAAGGCTCCAACTACTTGCACAGAACTTCGAGTAACTGGTTACCAAATTGGCTTCATGCGTTTCTTTCTGAGATATGATGGCTCTGTATTGTTCGAAATTCTGGATTTGCTAACTGGTTAAATTGACCTTAACTGCACATTCTTATTCCTGGCTCTCTAAAAGCCCTCATCCATATTTATAGCCTCAACTATATTTAAATGTAGGATATACTAAGCATGTATTTAACTCGGACAGAAGTGTTTTTTCATGTACGACAGGTTTTGATAATGAGCGTATACACTGGAATTGTATTTTTTCGAGTAGATAATGATCCTGAACAGCTCACTATGGGTTTAAGGCGGGGTGTCTTTTTCGTCTCTGTGATGAACATGACCCTCATCAACTTGGGACAACTTCCAACTCTGTTCGAGGAGCGGGCAATCTATTACAAACAACAAGGAGCTCATTTCTACCGCCCCCAGTCTTACCTGTTCGCAAAAGTATTTGGGGCTCTGCCTTTCTCTCTTCTTGAGGTATGAATTCCTGTTGCATTTTTGTATCGACTGAGAGCCAAAACGTCTAGAAGTTTTCTACACTGGCAAGATTCTTGCACTGTGACTGTTCAAGTTTTGAGTCTAAGTCGAATATGGTACTGAATGCCATACTTGCCACATATGTTTGTTCCACCTTCCTAACTAAATTCTCATTACTTTTGGACTGTTCTAGGTAGATAACAATTGGCTTCTTGTATCGATAAGTTAGAAGATATGTTAACACTATTTAAGACCTGACGGCCAACTTGTGCCTTTACAGAACTTTCTCCACGTACGTAGAGTGTCTTAACAATCTTGTGTTCTCGTTTTTCACTTGTCTGCAATAGGTATATGTCATCATCACCTTGATGAAACTTTAACTTTGACCCTGTTTTATGACAGGCAACCTTGTGGTCAGTTGTGATATATTTTATGACTGGTATGAACCTCAACAGTGGAGGTTGGCACTTTTGGGTCTACTATGTGATTATTTGTCTGACGGCCATCAGCGGATCTTCCGTGGTTCGTTTCATGGCATACTTCGCTCCTGATCGTGATGCTGCAAACGGTGTTATTGGTATGCATCGCCAAACCTAATACATTCTATTCATGAGTTAAATCAGCGATGAAACATTTTCCCTTAAATTTTTTGTTAATGATATAGTAAACTTTGCGAACTTTAGATTCTGTTGACATGATTGGAATAGTCGCCAAAACACATCCCTGGTTTACATGTTTCTCACTCAAGTCAAACATCAGGCTCTCATGTTTTGTGGGAATCTGAACTTGTCGTATTGTCTGCCATGATATTGCAGGTATCCTCGTAGCAATGTTCATTCTTTTTGCAGGATTTCTGGTCCCCCGTTTCTCGGTTCCTCACTACTGGCTCTGGGCATATTACATAGACCCGTTACAGTGGGCCACCACAGCCCTGGTCATCAACGAATTTAACTCAAAGAGCTACAGCCTGTTGTGCAGCCAAGTACCGGACCTCGCAAACATTCCCCAGTGCGTTGGCAGACCAACAAATACAGTAGGCCATGCCTATTTAGCTCGAGGACAGTTCTACACAAGCAACAGTTGGATAGCTGTTGCTGTTGCTGTGTTACTGGGATGGATTGTGCTCTTAAATTTTGGAGCTTACTACGCTCTTGCGAGAAAGCGACACCTCCCGCAAACTCTCTCTCCATACATGGAGGTGATGCTCCAACTTCTGTTTTGTTGGTCTACTGGTAAGCTGTTTGTGAGTAGGAGGCATTACGGTATTGATTGGCTCTTGTAACTGTGCAGATGAAACTTTCATCGACCGAGCAGCATCAAGTCAAAGACATGGACGAAGAATGGGGACAGCCCGAGTGCAAGCTTTCTCTTACATCGATTCAAGTCACATTGTCCTGGCATGAGCTGAATTACGACGTCATGATCCCTTCAATTGGTCAGACGAGAACTATTCTTCACTATGTTTCTGGTTATGGTAGACCTGGAGACATGGTTGGAGTTCTAGGAGGATCTGGATCGGGTAAAACAACGTTACTGAATTGCCTGGCAGGTACGTCGAATGTTTTTAAATGTCAAAGCACCTCATTTGCTTTCAATTTCATCTTTATGCGGTATTAGCCCTGGTCATTTAGGTCTTATAATATTGTGCTCCTGAACATATGAGATTCAGGTACTATGATCGGAGAATATATAGCAACATGATAGTTCTCTTGGTTGCCACTTCGTAGGAGCATCATTTGCTATTAAGAATCAGCTTGGTCGATGACCTCGATGAAATTTGTACCTCCATCAGAGAAATTAGGGGGTTTTGGAACTATGTACATTGGGGATCTAAGAAGACACGTGGCATGGATTGCTATGTTCGACGTTTATGTTTTCAGATTGCCAGTAATATTGTGTGAATGTGGTTCAGGGCGGAAGGTATCTCTCGCACGTATAGGAGGCCACATACTGGTGAATGGGTATCCGAGAGTTCGGGAAACATTTGCACATGTAGAGGGGTATGTGGAAGATATCATGGCATATCCTCCATATTTGACTGTCCGAGAAGGAATTGAGTACAGCGCCGCCATGCGATTGAGCAAAAAAGTACAAGCGAAAGAACGTAAACAGTTTGCTGAGGAGGTGGGTGCTTTCTCGGACTAAGACTCAGCCAGATGTATTGGAGTCTTCAAAGTCGTTCCTCAATATGTGTAGACAAGCAGGCCGTTTTAGTAGCGAGAATTTGTCCAATGATGGCAGGAAAAAGTTCACAACGTTGGAATTCTCCAATTGCAGGTGATGAAACTGGTGAAGATCAACCATATTTCAAACATGCTACTCATGTCTTCCGGTAACGAAGAGGTATCTAAAGAGCAGGCAGTGCGGCTTGCCATAGCCACTGAACTTGCTGGGAATCCAAGTGTTTTATTTCTGGACGAACCGATGAAATATCTTGACAGTCATGCTGCACGTCATATTCTGGAGTGCCTCAAGGTAGGTGTATCCGTTTCACCCTTTACTCAAAGCTGGATGCAAGGAAATTGAACACCTGGTTCTTCAGCTAACTCCACCTTCAATTCTGACACTGTTGATACTTGCAGACAATTGCCGATACTGGGAAGCTAGTCATATCAAGCTTGCAACAACCGAGCTCTTGGAAGTTGACAGCCTTCAGCAGCATCCTGCTCCTGAAAAGAGGTGGCGAAACCGTCTATTTCGGTGAAGCCGGAACCAACGGCGAAAAAATTCTTGTAATTTTTCTCTTAACCTCTTCCTCGCTACTATGTTTCGAGATTTTGCTGTTTTGGTCTGTTGTTAAGCCGACTCTTACGACTGCGTGAACATATATGTGCAGAGATATTTTGAAGCCATTCCAGGCACTCCACGATGTCCACCATGCAAAAGCCCTGCCACCTACGCCATTGACATAATTGGTGATGGTTCCGCGGACTTCAAAGCACACAGGGATTATGCTTTTGAATATCGAATGAGCGAGTTAGCCCTAGGTAACCATATTCGGCTGCAAAACCTCCGCCGATCTAAGGGTAACAATGGGCCTGAATTACTGGAATCTGGTTACCGTGCTCCCTTCTCGGTGATGGTCCGGGAATCTGTGCTGAAATTGCAGCGAGTTTACTGGCGCAACACAGGCTACAACTTTGGGAGAATGACAGGCTCCCTTGCATTATCACTTCTTATGGGCACTGTGTATTTTAACATCAACCCGCATACGACAGCGAACATGAACGTCAAGGCTCAAAGTTTTTTTATTTTGTGTATACTCTTGGGTGTCAGTAATGCTCAGAACGTCATACCCCAAATTCTGAGGATAGGAGTCACCTTCGAGAGAGAACAAATGACACATCAGTATCATATTCTCGTGCACAGTTTGGCGTGGACTTTGGGGGAGGTAACATGCGTACCCCGTGTCACTGGCTATCCCATGTTATTGTTGATGGTCTCCATCTCATGGCGTCTGGTGTTTAAAGTCTTTCTCAAGCTATTGCTAAGTAGTACAGTTAATCGAAGAGTTCGCTTTCTAGTGATTTCTAGTTCCACTGATACATTTCCGTGATGAATATTTTTGACAGGTACCGTATTTGGCAGTTTCAACTATGATCGTCTGTTTTGTATTCTGCCTCATGGCGCAAGTCGCAGTAGATTCAGCTTCTCAATTCTTCCGATTTTACTTCGTACTCTTCGAGTTCAGCTTGGCCATCACGTTCTTAGGCATATTCATTTGTGTTATTAGTCCAATACCGCAGGTATGTATTTGACATCCTCCCTCCGTCGTTGGTCTTTTTGGTTTGATTTTGCCTTGAAGAGTACTCTTGAAAGCTATCTGAAAAGTTCTCTTGTACATCAACGTCCCCTGTAACCATATTATGACACTGAGTTTCATGTCATTTACTTCTAGTAGATGAATGTAGAAGTGCGTCTACAAATGTTCTGCACTTAACGATCATTTCGTTTGCAGGTTGCTGCTGTTCTTGTCCCTATAGTCATTGGCTTCTGGACTTCCACAGCAGGTTCCGTGGTTCCAAAGCGTTTGATCCTGAAAACTGTCATCTGGGTATTCTGGACGAACCCTCTTCAGTGGGCACTCAATGCGCTCACTTCTATCGCTTTCTTCTGCGACACAAACAAGCCAACGTGCCTGGATTCAGGTCGGAATGTGGCTTGCCTCAATGACCCAACTGCTTGTCCACTATGTGATTGCAAGCGCTTAGACGACGCACGCAATGCTTTTCTCTGGACCACACTCAAGTTCAACCGAAGCTTGGAAAACAGCCGCGTCCCTCTGGATATGCTAGTTCTCGCCTTATTCTGCCTCGCCTTTCGACTGATGACAGCATTGGTACTTTCCTTCTTCAAACGGAAGCGTCTGGCCAACAAGTAATCTAACTTGGGAAGCTTCAATAACCCAGTTACTTTGGGTTGCTGATTGGTGTCTTGATTTTGCTTGTGAGTACATAAGTTCGTTTCAGGAGATGATCTGGTGTACTCCACATCATGGAGTCATTGGGTAACAGTTTGTCTTCAAATCCGAACTCCTAGTTTGTACTTTTTCTTTCTTCAGGAAACTAGAGGTTTGCAGTATGAATTTACATCGTTTCGTGAAAAATCTGGACCAGCTTCTCACAGCAGATTCAGCGGTTCCAAAACGCATCTTACTCTTGGAAATGACCACATCAAGCCATCTATTCGACAACATCCGAGGTAAATCCGTGACCCTTCGAGCTCAAAGTTTCAAATATTGATGTTGAGATATATTCACGGCATATTATCTAAGTAAATAAGCTTAAGAAAACACACAATAAATCAAGAGTGATATTTATATACACTAGTTTTTTTTTTCTGTTGTCTATTTGACTGGCTTTCTTATGTCATGATTTGGATAGAGAGAAAGAGCACGCTAACTTTTTTCAGGCCATTTGGGTGAGTCAGCAAAACATGAAACATGGTCAGTTGCTTCTTTTCCTTGGTGGTCACATGATAGTCCACCTCAGCATGCCAAATGCTTCGGCCACACAACCTTCCTTCCGCTCATTCCAACCAACATCGTGCCCAGATTCCCGGACCCTGGACCTGCACAGTCTAAGCTTAGGCCGGGACGTGAAGCACCAAAAGATTCAGAGCCGGATCATTCCATCGCCTAGGAATGCGCGGGTTAAGTTACAGTAGTCTCATCGCTCACACTTTCTATTTGCAGATGTATTCTGCGTGGAAGTGAGTGGAAAACGCTGTGTATGCTAAAGTAAGGAGACTATAGAGTTTCCCTTGAAAGTAACGGAGGGTGACCTCGCATGTCATTGGTGCAGAAAAAAGGGAGTATTGGTGCAGAAAAAGAGTATGAGATTCTGGAACTCTACTAGAGATTTCCTAAAAGTCACCAAAATACACAAGATGGTCATCCCGGATCTTATGGCAGTATGTTAGTAACCGGACCACATGCACATGGTCACTTGGTTTGGGAAAGGTGTGGGGGAACTATTAGTCAACTCTTTGAGAACTTAGGGTACTATAGGGGAGCTTTAGCTTGCATGGGGTAGGGCCTAAGAGCATTGATGGGCAAGCATTTCATTGGTGCAGGAAAAAGGAGGCATGAGATCTCTCATGCTCTCTTTCTGTATTTACATCTCAACCTGTCTGGCACCATTTCCATATTGGCTTACCTCTTTGGTACACACTTTCAGGAAAATTCTATTAGAGTTACCTGAAAGTCACCAAAACAAACTGGATACTATAGATGAACCTCTAGTTCGGCATGGCAGTGCCGAATAATTATTTAAAGTTGAAAACTTCATTTGGCACTATTTTTAGCAATTGTTGAAATTTTGACTTTATTCAAAATCAAAATAAGTGATTTTTGACATTTGAATTGAATCCATTCATAAATTAGGTAGCAGTTCATTCAACTTTAGCGGCTATTGTAATAATTTCCTTCTTCCACATTATGCATTACAACCATTTAGTACAACCACACCATAGTTGGAATCGCCTTTGTTTTTTGGATACAAATTGGTTTAGGGTTGCATTTGATTGAGTTGAAGAAGAGATAGTCCCATTAAGAACTATAACCAACATGTTTTCAACTATTGGCAAAGAGAAATTGCAAGAGAGTGTAGAAAAGGAGTTTGTTACTTTGAAAGACAAGTTGAAGCAAGAAAAATAGATGGATGACAAAGTGGAGGTCATCAAATGTCCTGTGCGAACCAAATGTACAATTGAAGTTGTGTTGCTGAATACAATGGTGCAAGACAAGACAATGACAAAATCTAAGAAGGTAAGAGGCCCTTACAACAATTGGTATTTTCCTGTACTTTGGGGTCAAATACTTGCTTTGGTTAGACAACGTAGGAGTATTTTTGGTGCTTGTAAATACCTTAAATGTGCATAGAAGTCACCCAGAGAAGAACATGGTCCCTACAAGGACCTCTCTAGAGGATCCATATATGAATGGTTTAATTCCACATGGCAGGTGAAAGAAGAGTACACGAAGTTCATTGAGGAAGGCTCCTCTTACCTCGCTAGGGATCGGCATTCCCCTATTTTCACCAACTACCCCGATTTAGAACCAACTATCATAGGGGCATTGAGGGCACATTGTGAGGCATGCCAATCCCTCTATGCTAGAAATATTAGAACACTCATCATTTTCAATCATCAAGGCGAAACAAGCCTCCCTCCTCGTCCAAGAAGGTGGAGACGCTTGAAAAGTTTCTCTCAAGTGGGTTAGAACTTTTGTCAAAGAAAAATTGAACTAGGCTTTAAAGAAAGCAACAACTGCCGCAAGCAAACTCCCAAAAGATTGGGAGTTGCAAGGGTTGAGAATGGCTCAGCGAGTGGCATACTTAGCCAAGTATTATACCATTCTTTAGCATCTTGTTGTCAACTCAGACCAAACATGCATTTATCTTGTCATAACTTGTGGAACAAGAACATGGGAGATTAGAGGGACAAAACACATAACCGTCATTGGGATAGAAGATAAAAGATAAATTACCGTTGTAGTATCATGATCAGCTAGTGGAGATCTCTTACCTTTCCAACCCATCTTCACCGGTAAGTCATCCCGTAATTTACCTCCTTTGAAGAAGGGAAGAAAGGAGTGCAAAAATTAAGGATGGCATATCACATACACGGAGAACCATTGGTCTAATTTAGACACTTCAAAGGACTTTGTTGGCATGATTTTAGAACCATATAGGATGTAGCAAGTTCATGCACTTGGATCGTCTTCAAACATCCCATTAGTATGGCTCATTGACTGCTGGTCAGTCCATATAAGTCATGCTTTAACATCATTAACTCGCTCTTCAAAGAAAACAAGGAAGGGAAAGACATATACATAAATGACGAGCAAGTAGAAGACATTGAGCCAACAACAACAATAAAGGAGGTTATGATGGATTCCATTGCAAAGGTACCAGTATTTGATGTACACATGCCTACACCAAGCATCTTCTCCATGAAGAGAACGGCCAGGTTTGTAATTCCTCCAATCATCTTTAAAATCAGTCTTCAACTTTAGATTCAAAACCAAAAGCTTTGAAAGTTGAATTTTAATTCATATGCTAAAGCTGAAAATGGGACAAATTAGACAACAAACAAAGATGGCATCAACTTACCATAACTCTGGAGGATGTAGACTTGCGCTGAAGATATTGCTTACTCGATACAAGTGCACTAGACATAGAGCAATTTGTTAGGTATTCCAATTCCTTATCTTTATCTTAATACTTAGAAACTGTGTACCTCACTTTCAAATTCCTCACAACATTTTTGATACCTCATAACTTAGAAATTCCTATCAACCCTTCCCACCGTCTTAAAACACTTTCAAATTCCTTTGATCATTTAGACACTTAGACAATAGTCAGATGTTCACACCATGTATAAATTATTTCAACCTTTTTACATTACCTCCTCTTCTCCTCACATCTAGGGAACCATTGACACTTACAACTACCTCTACAATTCACCCGCCTCTCAAAGAAGTCATCCTTGGCATCATATTAGTTCATAACCTCAGAAGTCCAAGACATAGTTGAGTTAGAAATAGCAAACAGACGTACTGATTCGGGAGTCAAGACATGAGTTGCGACCTAGTTGGAATGAGAAGTTGGAGCTGTAATCCTAAACATCGTCTTGAACATGCAGTCAGCGTAACAAAGAAGACAACCTCTAACAAACTTGGATCACCACATCAAGGACTAAAGCATGGAAAGTGAACCTCAAATAAGTAATCTGCAATAAATAGCCTGATCTTCACTAAGGTCACCGCCGAACAAGAAGTGGGAAGGTGGGATTCTTAAACAGTCAAAAAATGCCAACTCTTGGCAGCCACAAACCAGCTCTCGGCAAGATGTGAGCGAGTATGTCTGCTACCACGATTCCTTCCACCTCTGTGCAATGTCTTTGCAAGAAGACAGTTCGAAATAAATCATCTCGTGGAATCACTCACAAAGCTTGACTTAACAAAGATGTCTAGTCAAAGACGTGTGCGGCGCCATACGGACACGCATACAACCCTAAGTGGATGAAAATCATCCACAGATGAATGTGGTGTGCCGCCATTCGTCCCTAAACACCCCTGTAGATTAGTAACAAACTAATCTACGCTAAAACTACGATATGGAGAGGCCCTCAACACCACGTCCTGTGACACATGTATGAAGCATGAATTGACGGGTGAACGTGCGATCAACATTAGACGCATGCATTAATGGTCCCACTTTACCTTCAATCATGAATGAACAGGTTCTTCGTGAATACTAACATTAGTTGGATGATTTTTGGGTGCAAGGTTGGCATGTACAAGTTTAGGTTTTTTTTAGCACACAAGTTGTGCATGCTAGGTGGTCCATGAACATAGTTTCTTTTTGGGGTTTCTTGGTGGTGGACCAGGCTTTATATGGCGTACTATGTATTTCTATGCATGTGTTGGTATTTCTCATTTTCGGCTTGACTTCTTTTTCCACAAGTTATTTTTTATATTTTTCGGCTTTATTTGCCATTAATTTCATGGTATTTCAACATTTTTGAGACATGTTTTTCCACTAGATTTGACTAGTAGTTTTGAAATTATTTTACGCTGGACTAGAGGTTCACCTATGGTAGTCACCCCAAATCTTAGGGTCTTATGTTAGTAACTGGGACCACATGCTCATGGTGACTTGGATTGGGAAAGGTGTGGGGGAACTATTGGTCAACTCTTTGAGAACTTAGGGTGCTATTGGGTAGCTTTAGCTTGCATGGGATAGGGCCCAAGAGCATTGATTGCCATGCATTTCATTGGAGCAGAAAAAAAGGTACATGAAATTCATCATGCTCTTTTTCTTTCCTTTTTTGAATCTCATACGATATGGCACCATATTCCTCTTGGCTTGCCTCTTTGGGAAGCACTTGCAAAAACTCTATTCTCATGCATAATTTATTTTTATCCACTTAGGTCATTGCATGCCAAAAACCAAAAGTAAAGGAGGCATTTAGGATATGAGAAATGGCCTTGCAATGACTAGGGGTGTACAAAGTAGTCGTTTATCAAGAAAAAAAATATAAAATAATCGTTGGATTTAAAATCCAAATAGTGGATAGAATTACTTCTCCTTCTTCTATCAGAATTTTTTTTGGAAAAGAGAGTAAATCCTCAATTTCTACGAATTCTTAAGTAAAATTAATGAGGGTTGCCAAGAACTTTCGATCACTGCTACCTACTTGAAAAAAAGTGTACTACTAAGCTATTCTACGGTACTACTATTCAGATCTATCGTACAACTATTCAACTCTACAGCACCCTACCCAACAGCCCTTCTCTTTCAATGAAAAAAAACAATAAGATATCCTTCTGGTAGGCAAGACCCGCTAGACATGGTCTTGCATCGAGACTTGGAACATAGTTCATGATCTATTTAATTTTGTTTCTCTTTTCTTTTCCTAAACTGGAAATTAATACTGAAAAGTTAATTTTTACTTTTAAATGTATTATAATTTAAACTTTTACTTGAATTTTTGTTTTGTACTTTAAGCTACCTATCCGTATACCACACACACTTGTTACTTTTGGCACCTACCTCCCAAAATCAATATTTTTCCAAATCCGAGTGGCTCAGACATAACATGTATCAAGTAGGCATTCTCCATGTATCACCTTGGCATTACATCACCTAGACAAGACTCTTGAATTCTCCATTGTGAATTAATTATGTACAAAACTGACATGCGACATTTAACTAAATCTGGACTTTCAAAAGTCCAGATTGGTCAAAGTCCGTATTTAGTTTAATAATATACCATGTGGGTTGCTTCATCGTACAGGGGGAGCACCCGATCCAACGGGCTCTTCCTTGAGATTTGGATTGATGACTTGAAGCATTAAACATGAAACATCTATCTTGAAGCATTAAATATGAAACATGTATTAGAAGTTGATAGTAGTGGAAGCGATTGGAAGAATGAAACAAACGATACGAAGCATAGTACATGCATTTAAGATGGAAACATCGCAGGCGCACCCGATCCGGACTGGGAGATTGGGGGAGCACCCGAACCTGGCGAGGAAATAGGGGGAGCACCCGATCTTCCAGTGGGAGACCAGAAGAGCAATTGGTTGGCGCGGTGAAAGTGTCACACATTCATAGCATACAATCAGTTATAGTAGAACAGAAAGTGTTTGAAAAGGCTTCATTATTTGTGGATGCAATGTAAGGCGATGGTGAAAATGTGTGTCTTAAAAGTATCACTCTTGTAAATTTCGGATAAAGTCTTTCAAGTACAAGATGAACGTTCAAATTCCTCGGACATACTAGGAACCACCGCGTTGAAGAAATCCTAATAGAGGCAGGCTAGAAGACGACAAAACTAGGGCTCCTCCAATCTGGCTGGGAAAAAACTACGCCAATCAAGGATCAGTTGAGTTTACACTCGATCCCCCACACGAGATCGGGAGCACACCCGATCCGCACACGAGAGATAGGAAGCGCACCAATCAAGGATCAGTTGCGTTTGCAGCATCGAGGTTAACGAGCGCTACAATTCCGTCCCTTTTTGGAATTGTCCGTGTCTTCAGATTTGCCTTAGTTGACCAAGAGGCATATACGACGCAGTCACAATCCCAAAGACATGGACGACGACCGGGCTCCGGTACCCACATCGCTTCCCAGCATCCCGCATACTTCTGCTTGTGCTCCTTTATGGCGTTTCTTGGCTCCCAGAACTGAATGATAAATTTCCCGTACTCCTCGTGACCTTGCTCATTATTAACAGATGAACATGCTCTCCCCATCCAGACAGGATAAATATCAGGGTTAGAGGGACGGAGGAGGACCCATGATCCCGCTATGATATGCCGCCATGGATTTAAAGCTTCCTTCGGCCTCTCCTTGAATGACCCGCAAAAAACTTCAGGTACCTGATCTTTAGGTGTGACATCCCCATTAGTAATGAGGCACAAGGGAGTTGGAACCGTCGCTCTCTAATCATGATTTGGCCAAAAGCCTTCTGCCAACACGTCTGGAATAGGAGGAAGGGGTTTTTCAAGTTCTTCAAGTATTCCTTTCCAATAAGCGATATAAGGCGGCATAGCCGTTCTCCATCCATCGCACTTAACCATCCCTTCCTCCCAGAATGCTATATAAGCGCGAATTCCAGACTGAATCATAGACTTCTTATCCAACACTTTTGCAGCCTTCTCTTTGGCCTTGACTTGATTGCCACGTTTGGAAGGCTCCTCGTGTCCCCACAACCGCCTGAAAGGCACTGGCGTTGGCATACCAGAAGGTATCATGGGTCTCCCGTCAACATCTTCCTTCCAAAGCCGAACTCCAGGTTGGTTTCTAGGGAGCCAATGTGCATCAACTGCATTTTCCTTATACCGCATGATGGGCCAACCGTCTTCATCTACGTAGAACTTAAAGAGGTGTTGATCTTTCGTGCCAACGAGTCTGTCACCACGATCACGTATATAGCCCTCCACAAATGATTTGAAATCGGCAACCTCTTGAACAAACTCGGGCATGAAACTCAAATCCTGCGACTTCATGAAGGACGACATCAAATCAACGACTACATAGGTATTCTCACACTCTTCAACTTCTTGGACAAGTAGCTGAAGTAAGCATCTATATCCTCATGGGTGTGCCCTACCAACAAGAATCCAACCTGGATTTCCTTGAACACCCCCCGATAAGTCAACATGGATAAAAACACGAAGAGATACTGGTTCTTATTATCCTTTGCTGAGTTGTCCAACTACAACTACAAATTTGTTGGAAGAGGGACCGCCTGAGTGGAGTGGTCGGTATCCACTCGAGGTAGGAGGTCCATACATCTGGACTTCCCTCTTAGCATTGCAGCAAACATCGAGTTTGCCGGCTCGTAAGGAAAAAGTTTGCTCGTTACACGAATGGGTGGTTCTTCCAGACGCCGAAGCAATTTTGCAATGGATGAAATAGTGTAGTTTGAGTCTCTTGGCCACAAGTCAGTGGAGTAATGAGCATATGCGTCGTCCCCATGACCATGAGTGACCATGCCAGTGACGTTCATTGGAAGTTGTCCAAGAGCTGCAGTGAACTTCGTGGCAACTTGCATACGTGGGATTGCGGTCTTCGCTGTATCCATCTTATCGTGGATTATGCAAAGAATCTCTCCCTTATTGCGCTTGGACTCCTCTCTCCAGCTATGGTACACACGCCTATACGAAGCTTGAAGGTTCTGGTGCTGAGTTCGTTGTTTCACAAAAGAAACATATTCCGCAGAGCCCTTCACCGACCTGTTAATAAACTGCTATAGAGTGTCGCAAACGGTGCACTTCGCAAAAGAACTACCAACCGGCTTCACCACAACATTGTTGAAGAGATCCCTCTTCATGCTACTAACAGCTGACTGCGATATCGTGGGCAACCCCAACTCCGTATTTGTCTGCAACAATGTACAGAATATATTAATCGGAGAAATAGGCAACCCAAGCACTCCCATGTGTGCAAATCGATGAAGTCATCATACATTGCGAAAGTGAAGAAAATGTTAGCTAAATAATCCCATGGGACATAGGATTGGACTCAAGAGACCGGGTCCGCACCCGATCTCTCTCGGACTTGCTATAAACAGAGTAGTGTGAACACAATACAATACCTCGTTAGCGTCGGCCTGGATCTTTTTCCAGCTATGTCCGGACGGCAAAAACTTGAGTGTGTCCATCCGCCCTGGCACAGTCGACCGCATCTGATGAGGCATCTGATCAGCGTTCTCATTGATGATTGTTGTAATTGAACCCATAGCCTGGACAGTACCGAGGCGGGGGCGTTTGACGCTTTTGTTCCCATGTGTTGATGAGATGATGCCCAATTTATACTGGTCAATATATTCGTGAAATGTCGACTTTGCGATACCGTGAATCTTGTACCATGCTATTGCGGAGACATCCCCACCAAGCAATGTGACATATTGTCTTTTCCGAGTGTGGTCCAAGTAACGGAGTTGACCTCCGACAGATCTAGCATAATCTCGTCGATCGTCGAAACTCTTCAACCAGAACTTCTGCCGGATTAGGAGGGTATCCTCAAGACGGATTAGGCGGACGTATTGAGTAGGGCAACATGACTCCGAAGTCACCGCTTGAATCGCTTCCGGCATAGTCTTCTTAGAGTACGCGGCGAGCTTCTTGTCAGTTCGCTTCCGGCGACGGATAAACCGGTACGGTGCTTTGGGACGACCACCTAGGTGCGCATTCGGGTCCGTTGGTTCCGGAAGTCGAATGAAGTGATCGAGTGTCTCGCTTAGACCGCGCCCACCTTCGAATTTGCACTCCGAAATTGGCCAACTCTGATGACTCATGATGTCACCACGATCCCCAATGAAAACGTCCAACACCGTGACGCCAACATTCCCCTCGCCTAGGAAAATATTCTGGAATGGCTCATTAGCTAGGGAGCAGTTGACCCTGCCAGTGGCCGCTAGAATACCGTCGTTGTTATACCGTTTTACCACCTTACCCACCTACTCGATCTGAGGTAAGAAAAGAAGAGGGATTTGGGATTCAGAAGAAGGATCCCCGTGCAGATCAACAGGAACATCCTTCGATGGAAGGACTAAACACTCTGCCATCCAAAGGACTGTCCTACCAACAGAATCAGCCAGGACGGAGACGCCGTCCTGTTGTGGGTGCATGAGAAGATAACGGGCCTCTTGGATGATCTCAGACACGCTAATTAGCGTCAAATTGGCCAGGTGAAGATGAATGTTGACACCAAGCCAGTGACCGGTCGGAGCAGCCTCAATGACAACGCCCTCTCCAACCACACCATGACGGGGGTAGACAAGGGAGACTGCCTTGCCCGGAACGAATTCGGAGCGCGGCCCTGGGGGAAGATTCGTGAAATCAACGGGGGGCGTAGGTGAAGTCGTCATCGATCACGGTCTGCTGGAACAAACAGTTCCACACAATTTGATTATCCCTGCAAAATGACAAAAGTAAGTGGAGAAGAAAATGTGAGTTTAAATCAACGCAGAGAGACATGGAGCACCCGTCCCCTACTGAGAGATGGATAGCGCACGCGATGAGCACCGAGAGATCGGGAGCGCACCTGATTATACCGAGGAAGGGGAGCGCACCAGATCACCACTAGGAGATCGGGAGCGCACGCGATCCCCAAGTCGCGATCGCGAGCGCACTCAATAAGCACTGGGAGATCAGGAGCGCATCTCATCCTCCGAAGGTGATCGGGAGCGCACCCGATCGCCCACATGAGAACATGAGCGCAATCGATCCCCCGCAAGAGATCGGAGGCGCACCCGATCCCCTATATGAGATCGGGAGCGCACCCAATCCTCCAAAAGAGATCGGAGGCTCACCCGATCCCCCACACGAGAACGGGAGCGCACCCGATCCCTCGTACGAGATCGGAAGCGCACCCGATCCCCCACATGAGATCGGGAGTGCACCCGATCCATTAAAACATATCGGGGGTGCGCGCCGGTCCCCCTCATGAGATCGGGAGCGCGCCCGATCGCTTAAAAGATATCGGAGGCGCACCCGATCCCCCACATGAAATCGGGAACGCACCCGATCCCCCGCAAGAGATCGGAGGCGCGCCCGATCCCCCTCACGAGAACGGGAGCGCACCTGATCCCTGAGCGCCCGATTTCAGAATTTCTAAAAATCCTTTCGATGTATGGAAATACGAATATGTATGGATATACGGATACGTATATACGGTAGCAGCGCAATTCATGTTACAAACGTCTATGGACAAACCCGTGAGTGATACGGTTTGCTCCCGCACGAGATTGATCAAGAAGACTGAATGTGAAGTGATTGAGCAAGAAGATGTCACGGAGACAATCGAATAGACATCCATGTCAAATTTTATGCATGCTAAAAACCGAGTGCCAATATAGGACCATACCTTAAATCCTGAACGCCGTCCACCTTGCTCACCTACTCACCTAAGGAGCTCACAAAAGGTCACCACCTCATCGCTCCTCCTCGCATGCACACGCACCTCTTCAATGCGCCTCTTCGGTTCAACTTGTCTCTAGTATGGACGAAGCGCTCTCCAGTTACGAGCACCAAGATGAGAAGGAAGAACACAACGATGGACCAACCGCGAACAAAGACAGAAGAGAAAGAATAGAGAAAGACCACGGTGATGACTTCAAAGGCGATGCGGAAGACAGTAAAAAACTACCAAAAAAAATGAAAACGGCTATGGCGAAAAGGAAGAGTGGCTATGGCGAGCTCGAGCAAGGGAGGAGGAAATGTGAATGAGGATGGGGAAGAGGAAGGTGAGCGTGGCATGTGAGAGTGATTGTAGAATAGAAATCAATTGTTGTCGGCTGAAGTTGACGTCGTTCACTTCCTCATGATGTTAGAACAGGAGCGCAATTCGTATCACTCTTGTAAATTTCGGATAAAGTCTTTTTTTTTGTACATTACACAATATTTTGTACATGACGTCGTTCACTTCCTCATGATGTTAGAACAGGAGCGCAATTCGTTCACTTCCTCATGATGTTTGAATACTTATGACAACGAGAAGTACTTCACCCGGTTAAAACTCAACACCCGGCTAATACATCCAATATATGTACCCTAATCGGTGATTGGTTTTTTGTTGTGATTACAACCGAAGGAATTATTATCTTACAAACACAGGGCCTTCTGATAAACTCCTAAAGGCCCAAGGCAATTTCAAACCATGAATCCAATAAGAATTTCAATAATTTAAAACTATATATATATATATATATACATTTATATCTAATTTTAACTATTTGATGGAGCTCATATCAAGATCAATCAACTATAGAGAATTTTTTAAAATATATTTTTTTCCAATTTAAGGAACCTGCCCGAAATCAAATCGTCCCCCCGAGGGACACTTGGGCCTTTAGGGATTAAGCAACCAAATGTTAATATATATATAAAAACCATAGATCCTAACCCTGCACCCAAAACTCTAGACCCTAAACCCTGGACCCAGAACCCTAAACTCTAAACCCTGGACCCTAAAGCATAGACCGTCAACCTTGGATCCAAAATCATAGACCCTAAACTCAAGACCCAAAACCCTGGACCCAAAAGTAAGGGATTTGGAATGTAAGGGTTAGAAAAAATAAGAGATTGAAGAAGTAAAAGTTCAAAAATTATGAGTAAAATAAAGTAATGGATTGTAAAAGTAAAGGTTAGGAAAAGTAAGGGTTTGAAAAAGTAAGAATGAGACAAAGTAAAGATTTGAAAAGTAAAAAGTTGGAAAAATGGTGAAAAGGTAAAAAGGTAGAGATCAGACATTTGAAAATCAAAATTTATAAAAAGACAAGGGATTTGAAAAGTAAGGGTTGAAAAAGAAAAGGATTGAAAAGATATCCATGATACAACTATACATACAATATATATCTCTATACGATATATATATCTATTTATAAAACATACAATGATACATACATACAATCTGTACATATATACAGCATACAAAAATTATATATCGATACAGTTTATGTAATAATATATAATATATAATATATCGATACAGTTTATGTAATTATATATAATAATTACATACAATAATTATATATCGATATAGTTTATGTTGTATATATAATATATATATATACAACATACAATTATGGATTCACCATACCATTTATATCTATTTATACAATATCCAATGATATGTCATACATACATTTTGTACATATGTACAACATACAATAATTATATATCGATACAGTTTATATATTTAGAAGAAGAAGAAGAACGCCACTCCCGGAGGGACCAGCATGAGTAAAGTGTCTGTTCGCACCACCACTAAGACCATGCCCATATGTTGTATATATGTACAAAATGTATGTATGTATCATTGTATGTAGTATAAATAGATATAAATCGTATGGAGATATAATTGTATGTTGTATATATATATGTAACATCTGTGTATGTATAGTTGTATGTTGGATATATATAAACATATAAAATTATTGTATGTTGTATATATGTACAAAAGGTATGTATGTATCATTGGATATTGTATAAATAGATATAAATCGTATGGAGATATAATTGTATGTTGTATAATATATATATATACAACATCTGTGTTTGTAAAGTGTCTATCCTCGAGAGGGGGAAGTAGCCCCATCCTACTAATTCCTTGCCTGGTGGGCATGGTCTTAGTGGTGGTGCGAACAAACACTCTATTCTCGCCGGTCCCTCTGGGACCGGCGTTCTTCTTCTTCTTCTATAAATACATAAACTGTATCGATATATAATTATTGTATGCTGTATATATGTACAAAATGTATGGAAATATAAATCGTATGGAGATATAGATGTCTGTTGTAAATATATATATATATATATACATATATGTAACATTTGTGTACGTATAGTTGTATGTTGGATATATATAAACATATAAAATTATTGTATGTTGTATATATGTACAAAATGTATGTATGTATCATTGTATGTTGTATATATATATATGTAACATTTGTGTATGTATAGTTGTATGTTGGATATATATATAAATATATAAAATGTATTGGTATATAGTTATTGGATGTTGTATATATGTGCAAAATGTATGTATGTATCATTGTATAAATAGATATAAATCATATCGAGAATCTATAATTGTATGTTGTATATATATATATATATAACATTTGTGTATGTATAGTTGTATGTTGGATATATATAAATGTATAAACTGTATGTACAAAATGTATGGAAATATGATTGGATATTGTATAAATAGATATAAATCATATCGAGAATCTATAATTGTATGTTGTATACATATATAATATGTGTGTCTGTATAGTTGTATGTTGGATATATACAAGCATATAAAATTGTATCGATATAAAATTATTGTATGTTGTATATATGTACAAAATGTATGTATGTATCATTGTATGTAGTATAAATAGATCTAAGTCGTATCGAGATATAGATGTCTGTTGTATATATATATATATAACATCTGTGTATGTATAGTTGTATGTTGGATATATACAAACATATAAAATTATTGTATGTTGTATATATGTACAAAATGTATGTATGTATCATTGTATGTAGTATAAATAGATATAAATCGTATGGAGATATAATTGTATGTTGTATATAGAAGAAGAAGAACGCCGGTCCCGGAGGGACCGGCGTAAATAAAGTGTCTGTTCGCACCACCACTAAGACCATGCCCACCAGGCAAGGAATTAGTAGTATGGGGCTACTTCCCCCTCTGTTGTATATATATATAACATCTGTGTATGTATAGTTGTATGTTGGATATATATATAAATATATAAATTGTATCGATATATAATTATTGTATGTTGTATATATGTACAAAATGTATGTATGTATCATTGGATATTGTATAAATAGATATAAATCGTATCGAGAATCTATAATTGTATGTTGTATATATATATATATATATATAACATCTGTGTATGTATAGTTGTATGTTGGATATATATAAATGTATAAACTGTATGTACAAAATGTATGGAAATATGATTGGATATTGTATAAATAGATATAAATCATATCGAGAATCTATAATTGTATGTTGTATACATATATAATATGTGTGTCTGTATAGTTGTATGTTGGATATATACAAGCATATAAAATTGTATCGATATAAAATTATTGTATGTTGTATATATGTACAAAATGTATGTATGTATCATTGTATGTAGTATAAATAGATCTAAGTCGTATCGAGATATAGATGTCTGTTGTATATATATATATATATATATGTAACATCTGTGTATGTATAGTTGTATGTTGGATATATATAAACATATAAAATTATTGTATGTTGTATATTTGTACAAAATGTATGTATGTATCATTGTATGTAGTATAAATAGATATAAATCGTATGGAGATATAATTGTATGTTGTATATATATATGTAACATCTGTGTATGTATAGTTGTATGTTGGATACATAAATAAATATATAAAATGTATTGGTATATAGTTATTGGATGTTGTATATATGTGCAAAAGGTATGTATGTATCATTGGATATTGTATAAATAGATATAAATCGTATCGAGAATCTATAATTGTATGTTGTATATATATATATATAACATCTGTGTATGTATAGTTGTATGTTGGATATATATATAAATGTATAAACTGTATGTACAAAATGTATGGAAATATAATTGGATATTGTATAAATAGATATAAATCATATCAAGAATCTATAATTGTATGTTGTATACATAAGAAGAAGAACGCCGGTCCCGGAGGGACCGGCGTGAATAAAGTGTCTGTTCACACCACCACTAAGACCATGCCCACCAGGCAAGGAATTAGTAGTATGGGGCTACTTCCCCCTCTCGAGAGTAGACACTATGTAACAAGTAACCATAGGGATGAAAACCAAAACAAAGGAAAGCCACAATCGTAGCAAGGGAGTGGAGAGAAAAGAAAAAGGAAGGAAAAAGAAAAGATAATGAAGGGGGGGAAGGACTAGGGGGTGGAGGAGGACCCACACGTAGGATATACTTGCACCATTGGGGGCGACGAGAATCTATACTAAGGTACGCCCTCTAAAACCGACAAGTTAAGGAATGTGCATATATGGAGAGAGGAGATAATTAAACTATCATTTTTTTAGTGATAGCCAATAGAATTAAAATTCCAACCCAAGTGATTTCATGTTTTTTCGATGAAGACTGAATTAGTTATGAATTTTGAAACTGTGCAGCAATGTTTAGTGGGTGGCCAACAATAGGTAACCCCATTACCAATGACCAAAAGTAAGGGTCTTGACGAGTAGCAAACCTCCATTTGGAGCTGAATCGGTGGTAATGGGATGGAAGAGGGTTAGACATACCCCAATTTAATAGGCGTTGGCTATGGGTTTTTGTTGGTTATGGGGAGGGGCTTACCTCAGTGCAAACAAGACTCAGTCCTTGCTGGAAGTGCAAAAGAAAAAAGAAAAAGATACCTCCAAAAGATGGAAAAAACACTGTACCGCGGACGGCGCTCCGCCCGACCCCACCACGAACAGAACCTTCCAACCCGCCCGCCTACCACGACCTACCTACCAACCAGCCCCATCCCGCGTGGCCCCTACAAACCCACCCTAAGACCCACCGCCCCCATAACCATGCCCCTACCAGCCCACCCCAAGACCAAAGACCCCCAGTAACCGCGCCCCATAAACCCACCCTAAACCCAAAGTCCCCCATAACCGCGCCCCTGTAAACCCACCCTAAGACCGAAAGCCCCCATAACCGTGCCCCTACCAGCCCACCCTACGACCGATGACCCCCATAACCGCGCCCCTTAAACCCACCCTAAGACCGAATACCCCCATAACCGTGCCCCTACCAGCTCACCTACAGACCCACCGCCCCCATGACCGCGGAGCTACCGCCCGCCCACAATGCACACAGTACCACCCTGGTGCAGTTTCGTATAAGAGCGATGGCGCGACGGCGGTTGGAGGCTCCTGGTGCCCTCGCGAACTAGCTTGACCATCGCTTCGAGAATTCCGTCGTCGCTGAAGCGCATCGTCCCCTCCTCCGTAACCCTGGCAGAAGTAGCAGCGCCCTCTCCGTCGTCTGCGCTGGAGCATGCCAACGCGGGGCTGGTGCGGTCGCTGTACGGGGCGCTAGCGGCGAGCGATGCGGGGCGCGTCGGGGAGCTAGTGCACGAGGATCTGGAGTGGTGGTTCTACGGGCCGCGGCGCGAGCAGCACATGATGCGCCTGCTCACGGGGGCGACCACGAGCGACACCTTCGCGTTCCGGCTCACCAGCGCGCGCGCCATCGGCGGCCGCGTCTTCGTCGAGGGCGAGGCGGGAGAGGGCAAGTTCTGGGTGCACATATGGACGCTCAAGGATAGGCGCATCACGCAGCTGCGCGAGTACTTCAACACCGCCATCCTCGTCACGGACCTGCGCCCCACCCCGCCCACGCCGCACGAGGTCCAGCACCACCCCTGCGTGCCGCTCTGGCAGAACCAGCTCTGGAAGTCCCAGGAGGGCCGCGAGCTCCCCGGCCTCATCCTCGCCATCTAAACCCCTCGGTAAGCACAAGCAACGTCCCCCGTTCAGATGTAGCTTGCCATGGCGGATCCCGGTTAGCCGCCAACCTAATTAGCGACTGGATATTGCGTTCCGTCACACATAATTACGACGGCGTTTGTTGCTTTCGGCGTGTGTAGAAATTAGGGTTTTGTTGACATCTATGGCGGCTTTTTCAAACTTCCCCGCGCGACCTTGCAATGAATCATTTTTACGTCATGTGTTGAATTGGAGCCCTTCCTCTTCCCTTCTCTTTCGCTGCATACTTTATTCTTTTTTATTCATAGTTTCTGATGAATTGTGGTGACTGTTGCACTTTTTTTTGTGAATGAAACATTCCTTTCAACTTCTAGCGACCATCAGGCAATGATATCAACGGCATTTGATATGAAATTCACTCAATTCCAAGTTAAATGCAGCAGCTATTTGCTGTGATTTATTCATGGGTGCGCTGTTTCAGATTTTCTGCCGTGATTTATTCATGGGTGCACAATTTCAGGTTCTTCTACATCGTCAACAAAGGCATGTGCCCGTGCTTGCACACAACAATCGCCTGAGATTTTATTCAACAGGTAACATGGAAATACAATCTTCTACCTTAATGAGTATCTCAAAATCTGCAAAATTTGGGAACACACTCTTCCTCACTTCAAAACATTACAGTAAATACAGACGAAATCAATTTCATTCTAACAGCATCATTTGTGAAGACACAATCTTTTTGAAAGTTTTGACCTTTTTAGATTATTATTTAAGCATGGAAATAGCAGAAAAGAGACAATCGCCGTATGCACATGTGGGCGTCCAACTAATCAGGGCGGGCCCCACTCTTGTACAACGACCCACCCAATTTTTACAGTCATGTTGACTTTTCAAGCTCGTTTTTGGGTCCACCATGGAAGAATTCTTTTTCTATCTCTATTGTGTGGAATTCAATATCTCGGAGTAACTTTTGGAGAAGCTTGAGTGAGCTATGAAGAGCTTGGACTTCAATGGGGTTTCATTTTTTGTTGTTGTTGTTGTTGCTTGGCTTGAGAAAGAAACCCAATCCTGCTCAATTGTTTTGGGTGGAACCTAGGCAATCAACACATTGGAATTTTGTGGAAAGAGTAGTGTGGAAACAACTAATGAAATGCACTACGTCAAATTCAAGTAGTTTTATAGAATGGATATTGGTGCATTTGAAAATTTGTTGAACATGTTGACTCCTTTTTTGAGAAGTATGTGTGTCAAACAAGTGAGGCCACAAATGAAAATTAAAAAAATTGTGGCATGTGTAATTTATAGATTTGTACATGGTCATAGTCTAGAACATATGGCAAGATTGATTTAAGATTGGAGCTTCAACCATTAGAAAGTATGTTGGCATTGTTTGTGATATACTTACTAATAAAGACAAAGTATTTAGCCATTGCATTAGCATTCCAAGTGAAGCCCGTCTTCAAAGCATCATCTTGGATTTCAAAGAGTTGAAAAGGATTGCCCAAAATATGTGGAGCAATTGATGGTACACACATACCATTAGCAGAAAATCTAAGTAGAAAAATAACATTGTTGACTAGTGATTTTTTCAATAGGAAAAAATTCCATTCCATTTTATTGCTAGGGGTTTTTGAATCACATAAGATCTTTTGAAATGTGTGTACCGGCCAACATGGAGGAGTGCATGATGGTAGACAATTCAAAGTGTCCAACTTGTAAAAGGGTCTAGGGAACCGAGAGATTCTACAAAAATATGTGGTTTTGGTTGGAGGTATCATGCGTACTTTGTATTTGATTGGAGATGCTACTTATCCCATTCGCACGTACTTGATGAAAAATTGGAAGGCTCCCAATGATATGCACAAGAAAAGATTTGACAATTCCATGAATTCTGGAAGAATTGTGATTGAGCAAGCATTTGGGACATTTCCTTTTCTTTTTTCCTGCATTTTGATTTACTTGTCTTTCACATCGTGGTTGGTTAATCACCTCACTACGTGGGGACTATGAAGAAGCAGAATTTCAAAGAGAGGGATGAGGAGGAGGGGTAGGCAAAGGGCCCTCATCATCATCACTCAAAACAAAAGCCTCAGAATGTTATAAACAAACTCTCTGATCAACACCATGAGGCACACCATTGATTTTTGTAGTACCACCAAAAATGCTATCAAAAAGTTCATACCATGTTGTCCAAGTGGACGCTGAAGCTCAAGTCTCTTCTTGCTTCACCTTCTCCTCCTAGTACGTTGACCGCATCTTGTTCCACTTGTCACACATAGATTGCCGAGTTCTTTGAGGCTCCTCTGGAAACTCTGTGTTCAGGTGAATCGCAAATGACTCCCAATTTGCTTTCTTGAAGAGCTTGCAATTGTACTCCCAAGATTTTTCCTCACACAAGTTCACAAGAAACCTCACAATCCCCTCTATCCATCCCCTCTTCAAATTTGAAATACAAGTCCCTTGAAAACTATCACCCCCTTCATCAAGCATTAAAGCTATTAAACCCCCCCTTGGAACTTCCATTATATCATCCAAAAAATCAAAACCACTCAAGGGAAGCTAGAAATAAGTTATGTGGAGGGAGACAAAAGGAGAGAGAGAAAAGGAGAAGGATGGATAGACTTGCGTAGTGCCTTTTCGATAGGTCTAATTTTGGGCTTGGCTGCTTAACCCTCGGAGCAAAACATGAGGTAAACAATTCGCGAGGGCTCAAGTTCGACAAAATATTTGCTCTAGGCCGTGAGGGCTAGCCAAAGCAAACCCGCGTTTCCACACCCTCACATAGGACGTCGCACGCTCCTCGTTTGCCTCATGGGCGCGGGCCTAATGAGAGTGAGTCTTGGAGGAAAGAAAGGTCAGTGTCAAGCATAAGGGCATTAATTGTTGACAGATTGACCATTGACAGAAGCCTCCACATTTGAACCGTTGAGTGCAGGGCTTTTTTTTGGGCGATTTGGAGCCAAATGTCGGTTTTTTATTTCCCCGAAAAAGTAGGAAACTTGTGATTTTATATCACCAAAATTTCATTGATGGCCGTTTCCATATTGCCATATTGCTACTAGTGAACAGGAGGGACTCCATCCTATCACCAAAAAGGATGTACAAATCTATGTTTATGGAGATGGATTCTCCAAGAAAGATATTTATGGAGAAAATTTGGTTTTGTATGTTCCAGGAGAAACTTTGTGTTGCCACATGTGTCATCTCCAAAAAAAAATTGTGTTGCCACTCTGGCAAAAACCGTGAAACTGAAAAAAATAAAATAAAAAATCCCCTGATTGAGTGCACACAAAGTGACCTTGTGTACGGAACAACATGTGAATGTCATGCAGTCAATCATTCGGAGCTCATGCTGCTTGCTAGTTGGTTCGGCTACAAATTGTACAAACCTTCAAGCTCATCGGTCCTCACCCATATGTACAGTACAGTACTTGCCTCCAATTTCGCATTCAGACATTCCGTAACTTCCACATTCCGTAACTTCCACATTCCGTACCCGAGTGGCAGTCATCAACAACACATCAACAGTACTTGATACCAACACTGGATAAGGAGGCACTTCATTCATGCTGGTCAAATCTAAGGGATTGAAATTCTCCGACAAATAGACACTTTATTCACGTTACCCTTTTGAAGGATCTTAACTTTTTTTACTTTTTGTGGAACATACACTTGTGACGAATGCTCAACTATGGAGCTTGATGCGTATCCATCAACTTTTGGGGGTTTAACCCCTAAGGTACCGTGACAGTTTTACACCAAAAACACTTCAAAATTAATGGATTCTAGTGCAATGAATAAAGAGGGTAACAAAAACTTTGATTTTTAGTTCTGACCGTAGGATCTCAATAAAGGCTTATTAAGTAATGCATGTACAAAATTTCATAAACTTTGACTGCATGGATTGAAAGATTATAGTGTTTGAAGTCAAGCAAATGGTTCATTTTCTTCCCTGCGTTTAGTGGATCAGCAAACTTTGACTTTAGTTGGTGTCAAAAATTTTCACTACACAAGGTCTAAATCTTGTTAAGCATGATGTTAGCTTCTAACACACCAATTTTTAGAGGTAGAGACGGGGTGTAGCATATTCAAAACAAGTGTGCAAGGAGTGGAGGCTCGAAATTTGTTAATTCACACTTTATATATTTTTTAACTTAATATGTTTGTGATTGATAATCCGAATGGTTAATACGAAGGTTTACATTACATATTGCTGTGGTAAAAATAAAAAGTGAAAAATATTAAGATCTCTAGGTTTTAAGTGGAAAAGAAGAAGTTTTTTTGGTACCTTGCCCGACAATGAGTGACAATGTGTGAAAATGTTTGCTTTGGGTTGGTATGCTATTTTCCAATAAAGACAATACTTTTATTTAACAATATCAAGGGAAGCAATATTACTTGCGAGTATTGAAAATCTCACTTTCAATAGAGTGTCGTAGCAAAAGTTTTTGGAGGTGCCCGCCCTCCCCATTTAAAATTCAAAACCCTATAACTTTTTCATCATATGTCCAATTTAGGAAAAATTTGTTTTCCCACTGAGCTCTTGATGATGTCTTTTTAAAGTAAAAATTTCAAAGTGGAATGCTGAAAATTGACACCATATGAGCTCTTGATGATGTCTTTCTATAGTAAAAATTTCAAAGTGGAATGTTGAAAATTGACACCATAGGAACCTGACCGAACTTTCAAAAAGCCCTTTTTGGACACTTGGTCCTTTAGGGGTTAAGAGCTTTGATCCCTTTCAACCACTCATGGTTATGTGTGGTTTCTCCTCTCACTTTTGCATTGCATTTTCCTGCACTTTTAGGTGCTAACTTCATAGTTCCATGACAAATTCACACCAAAAATACTTCAAAATTGTTGCATCTAGTGTAAACATTAAAGAAGGAAACAAAACCCTTTCTTTCAGTTTTTTAAGTGCAGGATCTTATTTAAGACTCAAAAAGTAACATGCTCACAAGACTCCGTAAACTTTGACGGCACAAATTGAAACATTCTAGTGGTTGAAGTGAAGAAAAAGAAGCTTTTATGCATTGAGAGTATTAACAAACTCTGACTTCACTTGGTGTCAATTTCTTGCACTACACAAGGTCTAAACTATTTACCATCATGTAGAACATGGTATTAGTTTCTGGAAAACCAATTTTAAGAGGTAGAAAAGGGGAATAATTTTTAAAAACTGTGTAAAGAGTGGAGGCTCAAAAAATGCCATCACATTCTATTATTTGTAAATATAAAATGTTTAAAATGTTTACAGAATGAGAATCTGAACTGTCAAGAAGGTTCACACATCTTATAATAGAGGAGAAAAAAATATTAAAATCTCTATTTTTTCTACCAAATGTTTGACTTGGGCGAAAATGCTATTTTACCCTAAAAACAAGATTTTCATTTTGACAATATCAATGAAAATCTCACATTTAATAGTGTCTTCGCAGAAGCTTTCTGAGTTGCCCGCCCTTGCCAAAGAATATAAATCAATAAGTCAAAAAAAAAAACCAACAAAGTACTGCTATGTTGCATCTTCATGAAAAAATTAAGAAATTCATGAACCTGCCCGAAAAGAAAAGTGCCTTCCAAGCACTTCTTGAGGTGTTTCTCAATATCTACTTAAACCGTTACATTGATCTAATTGGTTGTGTCCCATCATCCAGTGGAAGTACTGTCCTTGAAGATAACCACATCCTGAGTTGTTAGGCGCGGTTAAATTCCAGACATAAAACGGACCTCCAATTGTACTGGAAAGAATAACGTTCATGCTCACCAAAGTTACGTGTTGGAGCACTGTAACAAACCAGGCTAATCGCAATACTCAGCTCCCACCTCAACAAAACCGGATACTCGTTTACTTCGACTTGAGAATAGCATGGTTGGTCGCGGCAATATGCTTGAATAACTGCGACCTGGCAAAGAGCCACAACAAATGTCACTTCAAAGCACAGGGAACCATCTCACAAGCAATCTGAAGAGCTTTTGGTCCTGTAAAATACCTTGAGTCAAAATCTTCACCACATGTTTGACAAGTATGAGAATCTTGCTTTGCGCCTTTCTGCACAAGGTGAGAAAAAAACCAGTTCCCTCAGAGAGCTCCTTGAGGCATGCAATAAGAACTGGTTATCATCCAAATAATTCAATGCAAAATGACACCTCAATTATACACAACAGCCAAATCTAATACACTAACACTACTATATATACCTCCAGCAGCAGTTTTTTGTGAGATGAAGTAGTATTTTGATATTATACGTAGTAGAAAAACTGATCAGATGTACAAGGAAAAGAACTAAATTACCTTCTCTTTCTTGATCTTCTTCCCGCGACTGGCCAGCTTCGGGCGCTCTTTCGTGACGCGCAAGCTTTCAGTGGAAGGGCCTCCTGTATCCGAAGTTGTTGCATCATCATTTGTTCCCAGTTGTTGCTCAAGGTCCGATACAGAAGCAGCAAATCGACTGGAGACAGCCGCTTGCTTCCTATCCTGCTTGGCCCTCCGCCTCGACTTGCCTTTCTTCGACTTCTCCTCCTCTTCCTCCTCAAACTCTCGCTCCTCTAACGAAGTTGCAGCCTCCTCAGTTTGCCTGACCTCAGGAGTAGTGGCTTTCTTCTCATTCGAATGGAGATTTGACATCGCAGCCGACAGACTGTCCTCATCTTCTCCTTCTTCATCATCATCAGAACTACGCTCCGATACAGCTTCCTCGACGTTGCTAACATCAGACATCTGACGGTTCCTTTGAAAATTCAACATAGAAGCAAGCATATTGTCGTCATCCTCGTCCTCATCCAACTCGTTGCTAGTGGGTTCTCTACCTTTTGATTGATCATCTCCATTCTCTACATCACTGAGGACTGATCCATCCAGGTCATGAAAAAGTGTAGTACGCATACGGAGTGGCTGCGCTGAAACCTCAACTTCCGGTTGACTGATGCTGGGAGGTGAAGGTGAAGACGCTTCGCCTTCAGCGACTTCATCTTCAGCGTCTTCCTCCTCAACGTCTTCCTCCTGCATTTCATTCTGATTCTGATTCTTCTTCGTCTTCTTCTTCGTGGTTGAGATATCAATGCCTAATTGTTTGCCCAAGCGTTCCACCTGCTCATCATCGTTCCGGAACGCGCCCTTGAGCGCCGCCAGATTCTCCAGATGCTTCTTCGAGCGCTCATGGTTCTGCAGCTGTTTCACGGACTTGAACCGCTTCCCACAGATCATGCACTCGAGCTCCTCCGTGGTCTTCTCCATCGTGACATCATCTTCGCTCTCCTCCTCGTCGCTCTCCTCGTGATCCGAAGGCACAGTCCAGGCCTGCTCCTTGAACTGCCGGATCTGCTCCTGCCTCTCTCTTTCGAGCGCAAGCTGACGCGCCTTGCGCTCCAGCTCCTTCTGCTTCTGAATCTTCTGCACCTCGAGCTGCTTCTCAATCACTCGTTTGTCGCGCTTCTTCACGAACGACGCCAGCTGGCGAACGGAGTTGTTGAACTCCTTCCGCTCGCGCTTCCGCACCTTGTTGTTCTCCTCCTCCATCAACCGCCGCACCTTACGGTTCGGCGCTTGCAGCACATCGTACTTGTCGCACCAGGCGAAATCCTTCACTGACGAAAATCCTTGCCAGTACCTGTAGAACGAGTACACGCTCTGGTACGCCGTATCCTTCCCTCCGAGCTCCGGCGCCTCTCCAACGTCTCGGTTCCCATACATCCGCCCAAACACCTGCTCCTGCATGTGCACCTTCTTGAACACCTCACTGTACACAGCGTAGAAGCCATTTCCGGTCTCGCCAAACCCTGAGAAAGCAGACGGCGAGAAGTACGGCCACAGGTTCAAGTCGAACTCGCCAGGCGCTGCGTTCGCGGAATTCGTCGACGACGACGCGTTCAGGATCCGCTCGCGGTGCGAGTCGTACCAGGTGCGCTCCACGGGATCCGAAAGCACCTCGTACGCGCGGTTAATCATCTGAAACCGCTCCGTCGCCTTCTGATACGCGTCCGGACTCGCCGCTGCCCCGCCGCTCTGCTGAATCTTGTCCGGGTGCCATTTCATCGCCATCTTCCGGTAAGCAATTTTGAGCTTGTCCGGATCCACGCTGCGCTCCACTCCCAGCGTATCGTACAAACACTCCGTCAATCCCTCCACCGGAGGCGCCATCTCGCCTCACCTCACCAACTACAAGCTCAGTACAATCTTAAGTCAAAAAACCTAAATATCGATGACAAACCTAATTCACTCAAAACTCGATCAAACCAATCATAACCTACATCTAATCCAAATAAATCACTCCTGAATACGACTCCAATTGTCACTAAACCCTAGCAACCAATTAAAAAAAAATCACAGTGGAAGTCGACTATCAGGAGCTTCTCC
The DNA here is from genome assembly GCA_963971425.1 of Bryoerythrophyllum caledonicum. NCBI lineage: Eukaryota > Viridiplantae > Streptophyta > Bryopsida > Pottiales > Pottiaceae > Bryoerythrophyllum > Bryoerythrophyllum caledonicum. The sequence goes on from OZ020520.1 coordinate 5,677,001, forward strand.
TCGCTTCGCCGTACTTAGTGAAGATCTATGGAGACTAAATTATTCTACATAGTGAGCGACCTCCTTCAACACGATGAAGACTAAAAAACCTGGCGATAAAATTAGTTAATATCACTCTTGGAGTTCGGTGCATGGAAGTTGGAGGTGCAGCGGTGCGAGACTTCCCCTCGCAGCACCTCTCCCAATCTCTCGCTCTCTCTCTCTCTCGCTCTCTCTCGCTCTCTCTCGCGCGCTCTCTCGCGCTCTCTCGCGCTCTCTCTCTCTCTCGCGCGCGCGCTCTCTCTCGCTCTCTCCCTGCAAAGCTTCGATAGAAAAGATGCAACGCGAGCGAAACCCTAATTTGCGATGAGCAAGAAGGTCAGAGGAAGTTCGTTATATCTAGATTTTGGAGTAGTTCTGTACCAGGGCCGTAGATGCTTCGGTTTTGGGGTCCAGTGACGGGTTTGGGTGTGCATTTATGGCGAAAGGAGAGAGACGAGGGGAAAAAAGGAAAAGTTAATAAGTACTTGAACGTCAGTTCGGAATTGTATAGACAGGTATTTTACTCTGTAGTATACAGAAAATGTATTAATGGCGTGTAAGGGTTAAAGAGGACTTATTCAATAAAAAATTGTCATTGTTCTAAGGAGAATAACGGAATAATAAAAGACTATTGCCATTTGAGTGGAATGGTGTGAATTATTAACCCTTGCATGTCAGGCGGGAAATGTATATATGCAAGCACGTATTTTACACTGTAATTGTAATGAATCACTGAAATCCAAGTCTAGAATCTTTTGTAGACTCTAAGAGCATCCATTCAATCCAGATCTCTCATTCTCACCCTCTCTCGCCCTCCCAAACCCTAGGTTTAGGTTTAGGGTTTAGGGTTTAGGGTCCGAACTGCCTCCACAGCACGATCGCCATGGCGCAGCTGAAGAATCGGTACTGGGTGCTCCGCCACGGCCGCAGCATCCCTAACGAGTCAGGCCTCATCGTCTCGCACATGGTAACTCACACACACAACCATCCTTCAATCCAATCGAAAGCAGCTTGAATTCTCTCAAAACTGAGCTCAAGTTCAGGGTTGAGGGGTTCGTCAGTTTCAAGCAACGTTGTTCTTTCGGTGGCAGAGTAATGGAGTGATGCCGATTCACGGGTTGGCGCCGTCGGGGCTTCTTCAAGCGCAAGGAGCCGGCGCATTGTTCTTGAAGGTGAACATACCTCTTCATTTAGGGTTTACGGGGTAAGAAAGTCGATTTTTGCTGCGTCACAAGATTTTTGTTTCTGAGAACTCGGTGCAGGAGCTTGAGGTGGCTGGCATTTCGCTCGACCATGTCCGGATTTTTGCATCGCCTTTCAGGCGCACGATGGAGACGGCTCAAGCCGTGGTCCGCTCAATGGATGTGGCTGCAACAAAACCTTCAATTCAGGTGCAATGCGTCTCTCTCTCTCTCTCTCTCTCTCTCTCTCTCTCTCTCTCTCTCTCTCTCTCTCTCTCTCTCTCTCTCTCTTCTCTTAGGGTTTAGCGTTTCGAACACCAGTCGATTGTTTCATTGTTCGTTGTCAAGTCTCCTGAAGTTACATCAAGAGACGCCCTTCTCTTGATTCATTTGACTACCCATTAGTCATTAGATGAATAGGAGAGCTCGATGGTCTCCAACCTCAAGTGAATTTCAATGGAAAACACGGGGGTATCTTATTTTAACTCGGTGGTAGAGAGTCTCAAGACTTTCTTGTATGGGTACCCTTAAAATGTTTTAGGGGGGGAGAATATGTCCATTCTTCTTAAGGTACTTAGTAGTAGGTTAGGTAGGTACAGTCAACTCCCTTTACAAGAGCAAATTTGTTCCAACAACCATTTCATTACAACAGTGGGCTTTTCTTCTTCCTCACATTGCACATTCCCATATAAAAGCCATTTCATTATAGTAGGCTGACAAACAAGGTTGCTGTAGAGGGAGTTGACTGTACAGGGTTCACCTTTGAAAGGAGGAATTGAAAGTAGCATATGGTATTGAGGTCTTGGTGGTGTATTTTAGTTGCACAACGCAGGTGTGCGTTACTCCCTCTAAACCCTAAACCCTACAGCTGAATCTGCTGTGGACCTTGCAGTACCTGGAGGGATTGAGGGAGCGCTACTTTGGACCGCCTCTGGAGCTTCAGAGCCATGAGCATGTGGGTATCCGCCACTAAAACACCATAGCAGCGCCACTTACAGTCTTGCTCAATTCTAATCCTAAACCACCGCACTGCTAGTGTCACCAACCAACTTCACCTCAACTGGTCCAACAATGCAAAATATATCACTACTGTAAAGAGCTAGTGCAGATTTTCATGCTTCTGGTTACCTTTTTTTTTCATGTGTTCATCTCTTTCTGAAAGTGTACCATTTCTGATGTTGTGGTTAGTATCCAGAAATATGGGCCATTGATGCCATTGATCCTCTGGTGGGACCCGAAGGAGGTGAAAGCGTAGCCGATGTTGCGATTCGAGTTTCCGAAGCCATTGTGCACATGGAGGCGGAAGCGCAAGGGTTCGTCACTAATCTCACTTGGCAATAGAGCTCACCCGGAGTTTTGATTATTTCAAATAGCACTACTTTTAGGGCTTTTTACCAAATGCATCAATCACCTACTTTGTTACTATTGTACCAAATTTGACATGAGATTTTCTTCTTTGGTGCAGGTGTGGGGTTTTGGTGGTGAGTCATGGCGACACACTTCAAATCTTGCAAACCGTTGTGCTTGCAGCTCTGGCTGCCATGGGCAAGAGTGGAGAAGGTGCAAGTTTGGGTTCTCATTTGGCTGATGCCATCACCAGACCTGTTCTGTCACGACACCGTGAATATGGTCTGCTCACCGGCGAGCTTCGCCGACTCGCTTAAACCCTAAACCCTAAACCTTGCAGAGGTGGCATCCTTACATGCCATTTGATGAATGAGAGGTACATGTAATTTGTGAGGTAGAAGCAGTTGGCTACAATAAGTTTTAGGGATGTTTCATTTTTTATTATTATCATTTTTTTAATTGATTGTTTTTCTCCGGATTAGCATTAGGTAGTGGAAGAGGTTAACCCTTTTTGGCGTAACGTTCATTTTTGGGTCGTTTGGGCATGTTAACCCTTGTAGAGCAAGATGGGCGTCTACTAGGACGTGTGCCACTAAAATCGATGTAAGCATTGGCGAGCGACAATAACTTTCCTTCATTTTGTGGATGGAAATGAAGGATGATAGTTGGACTTTTCATTTTGCTCTAACTACAACCAACAACATGAATACGAATATCATCAACTATCAACATTAGGAACAAAGTATGACCAAGAACATGAATACAAGCACCATCAACAACCAATGCTAGAGAAAAAATGGAGTAGCAAGGTGTGATGTGATTTTATTATCTATATTAAGATCTTGATCAACTTTTATACAAAACTTTTTTTGTTGTTCTTTTTCATTCTTTGGATGTAAATGGGCAATTTTTAAGTGTTTCTTGTGAAAGAGTTAGACAACTTTAGGAGTTGGCTTTGTTCATTTATTGATAGGTTGATTGATTGAATGTGCACACTGGCTTTGGTTGCAAAAGTTGTGAGCTTTGATGAATAATATGAGATCATGTACGCTCTGAGAGTAGAGCCAAAACTATTGAAATGTTCTAGAATATGACATTCTAGTAGCCAACAAGAGTTCAAAATTATAAATTGGAACTCCTAGTGTCAACTAATATGTGCTTAAAGCAAATGATTTATATTTTAAAGGTCTAATAGAAAGTAATAATAATGTTAAAAAACTATCCGTACAAAGCTACTATCATGGCACATCTTCATAAAAGCGTTCAAACATTTTAAACCAAAATCCACATCATTATATCCTATCAAGTTACCAGAGTCTTCTATCTAAAATTTATTTATTAAAGATAAATTCCTAAGTAAATAGACTAAATAGAAACATTCACCTCAAGTTTCAAAAGGCTAATTACATTAACATGCTAAAACAATCAAACTACCTCCATACACAAGTTGCAATAAGATAAACAGTCTTTTAAAATGGATGGATGAAACCAATGCTAGTTAACAAGAAGTTAAGCATGAGACATTTTATTCATAATTAAATATGTGGATGCTCAATGAGCATGTAGTAATCATGAAATCTCAAGTATTTATTCAAGTTATTACCATAACATTAATTACCAAATATATAAAATGCAATATTGTTTATATCAAGTCGGGGAGCAAAATAGAAAAAGGGTGTACAAAGACAAGGGCCCTAACCCAACCAAAAAAAAAAAAAACAAAAAAAAAACTACAAAATCCATCAAATCACCCCTACTCTTGTAGTAAAAATGACCTACGCTAGAAATTCAATCCAAGGAACAACTCAATCATGAACCAAAACAAAGAAGAAGGTTTATTCAACTATTGAATACATCATAGTTATCGTGTAGTAATTTACCAATCTCAACAAAATTTACATGGATTTGGGCCAATGTCCTTTTTCTGAATTTGGACTCACTGCCAATTTGCAATAATTTTATGTACTCTGTACCCAAAAATCAAATAGGTTTGACTTTTCATTCTAAAATACAATCATTTTCATCCAAGATTGTCATTTTCATCCATGTACATCCATTTTGATGAAAGTTGGTGATGAAAGTACCCACGAGTTTATTATTCAAAAACATGATTTTTAAAAAAATTATAAAGAGGGGGGCTTCATGGATGGATAGCGTGTGGAAAAGTGTAACTTGGAGGATATTAATCCTAAGAACTGATTAAATTGTCCGGGCTTGGGTCCAGGAACATGGGCACTTTAGCTGGCATGAGTATTTTGCCACCTCAGCACATGCTTGATAAGATCTCCAAACCAAAAAAAGAAACACATTAAAAATTAATTAAATAAATAAAAATTAAAAAATGTATAATCCATAAGTTATGAATTATTAGGTGGTGGGGAATATTAAGATCTCCTAACGAAAAAGCAATAAATTATATAAACAATCCCATATATCATAAGTTTTTAAGCAGTGGGAAATTGGTATCTTGCCATTTCTTCAACATACAATTCATGTGGAATGGCTCTAGCTCCAAGGTGAAATTCATGATCCACCAAAGTGAAATTCATCATCTATGGATTTGACCACTTTTGTTTTATTCAAATATCCATGTGTCATTATGCATGCAAGAAACATATCCTTCGAGTTTTACTTGAGTTTTGTTTTATTCAAATACCCATGTGTCATTACGCATGCAAGAAACATATCCTTTGAGTTTAACTTGAGTTTTTGGATCATGAGTTATGATCCCTTTGGATGATGTTACATTCTTCAAAGATTTAAGTCACTTTCTTTTGCTTCTTTTCTTATTCATTAGTTTTGCTCTTCAATTATTTCCATATTTGAGCTATTCATTCATGGTTCACTTCCAAGATAACCCCTTCGTCCGTTCGGGGGACAAATGAGATGTGGGCAGGTTTCTAAAACTCCAATTTTGAATATTCATTTTTGAAAATTTTAATGAGAATAGAAAGTTTAATACGTTTCACAGGGTATTTTGGTTTTGTTTTTTGGATTCAGAAAGAAAATGCTATGACACTTCAAACATCAGAAGCTACATCTCCGTCCAGCTGGGTAGGGTACTGTAGAGACGAATAGTATTAAATGTAGAGGTGAATAATGCAATTTTTAACGATGTAGGCAACAGTGAAAGAATGACAGCCCTCATTGTTTTCAAATGCATAGAAGTTAGGGATTTCTTAACTTATTTTTCCCTCTCAGAAAATGCTTTCATCTTCTACTCAGATTTTGATCCAACAATCATTTATTTACTTTAAAAACAATAAAGCTTTCCCCCCCCAAAAAAATGGCCGCATTCAGAGAAAAAACCACCGTCACCTACGGTAACTTTTATAGCCTTTCATGTTCTAACCTCTTTTAAATTCTCTTTGCTTGAAGAAAGAGCTTCCACTTTTGCATTCAGCTTTTGCTACCGAACACTTCAAATAGAAGTCCTGCAAGTTAGTCTTGCCAGATGAGTCAGAGAAAACCACCGGACTCTGGTGCAATATCACTTTGCTGTTCTTTTCATACGAAAACTATAGATCTATGAAGCTTTTTTCCAAAGAAACAGATGCCAAGCTCAAGAGCCTAGAGAATCACCGAAAGTGCTATGTTGAAATAGCGTACCAAGTTGTCACTTTCAACACCTCTCTGTCAAAAGAATGACGTAGTAGCACCTTGACATTACATGGGTAATCACCTAGACAAAATATTCATGATTCCCAAAATTTTGGACAACTAGACTCCATTTTGAATTTATTATGTATGAAAGCGACCACGGCATAGGGTACTTTCTATTCACAAGCATACTTGTGAATTCCATGCTCCCTTTGAGTGGTGTAGATAGTTGTACTCCTAGTAAAAATCTTCATAAAAAAGTTAAAAGTTACAACGCTTTCAAATCATAAAGTACCACTTCACTAAACATCAAATTCAGTGTACAATAAATTCAGTAGAGTTTTTTCCTGAAAGATTAGAGAACATGGGGAACTCCATGCTCCCTTTTTTTTCCGCACTCGCTACTAAGCCCTACCCAATGCAAGCTAAAGATCTCCATAGTTGATTAAAAATGAAAGATCGGCCACTGCCATTCCTCAACGTGTTTTGTGTGCAGTGAGGTAAGCAACTCAGCAAGCTACCAAGCAAAGCAGATTCCCACACAAACCTTACATCTCTCTCTCTCTGTCTCTCTCTCGCTCTCGGAAGAAGCATCAGCCATGGGCTCTCTGATGGTAGGATGGGATAAGAACCCTTGGAACGAACAAAGAGGTACGCTTCCAGTGAAGTCACTCTCTCTTTGTTACCGAAAGACGAGGTTTGTGTCATGTTTCGCCTGTGATTTGCAGTGCTGAGCCGGAGCAAGACGTCTCTCACGAAGGAGGAGATCGAGGAGTTTTGGCGGAAGCGGCAGCTGGCGCGCGAGGAGCACATGAAGGAGGCGTCGGCGCAGGGATCAACGCAGGTGAGACTACTACCACTACAGCTTTCAGGTGAGGCTATGGCTATTTTCAGTGAGATCGTTCTTTTTTTTTTAAAGTAAACGGCGTGTCTGAGCAGGGTCCGGCGTCTATCGACATTCCCCGGACTGTTGCGGAGGACCTGGAGCTGCCTGTCGCCATGAGCCCCGACTGGTACTGCAACTCATCTTCTTCACCTTCGGCAAGTTTGTTGACTAGATCAGATGCGGCTAAGCAGGATCTAGAGCTACTCGGAGTGCTTTGCAATTCCCTCTCAGAAAACTTGTGTTTTGTGTATGGTTTTGTCTCGTAGGTGGACACGGAGCAACTCTGCGTTTCTGAATTCTCCTCCGACGCGAGACGTGATGGGCAAGCACAGCAAGTACACGGCGCAGTTCCAAGTGGCGACCAAGGCCAATCAAGCTGCTTAGATATGGAATCATCCAATATTATGCTATAATCTTTCTGTTGAGTGTGAGGTGGTTTTTGTACAGATGATCGATCGGTAGACTGCAGCAGCAGGTGCGCAGATCCGTACCAGGTTTTGTTTTTTCTGAGGTTTGGTAAGTTTATTATACGTAGCCGTTTTGAAAGGTACAGGACGAGTTTTACTGTAGAGAATGGTGTATTTGGAAGATGTGTTCAGATCCGGACTTAATATCATATCCATACTTGCGCTGCAGCCTGCTATCATATTACTGATAATTAGTAATGGCATTTCACTGGTGAGTATAGTGCCACGGGACGAGAGCAGCACCAAAATATAGCTTCCCCAGCTTCTCTTCGGACTTCAGATCCATTGGAGACGTTCATTTGTTCTAAATCCGACTTCTTCTTTGACCTCAGAGCTATTAGGGATGTTCTAAATATATTACACAGGCATAGAGGCATGACATAAACTTGTGACGTTGCTACATTCAGGCAACAGGAGATGAGCCAAAGAGACTGTTTTTAAAAAAAAAATGAGAGTTGATGGTTTCTTGAGGCAAGAAAGAAGGTTTGATACACGTTCTCCCACGAAGAAAGAAGCAAGAATGAGGTACGGCTTATGTACATACAGTAGCTTTTTGCCGAGTCTTCACACCCACCGCTTGCGCTCGACTGCTGCTGAGGTATCCTGGCTGTTAGACTCAGGAGGGCTTGGTCTGAAATTCATGTCCAGTGAGGAGGCCCTGCGGTGGTTGGCAGCCGCGGTGGATCCCACGCTCTTCAAGTTGCTGGTGCCCAGACTAGTGGTTCGAGGGCTGTTGGTCGGGTCCTTGATCGTCACCGGCCTCTTCATCTCGCCTGAGTACGTTCTCTGGAGCGTCTTACTTGTGGAGGATCCCTTGGACGCTGATGTTCCAGATGTGAAGCTCTTGCTGCTCTGCGTTCGAGAGAGGCTGCGGCCGCTGGTCGCGGTGGACGTCACAGCTCGACGCAAATCTGTCACAACAGCGAGGGGAGGATACAACTTGAATCATTTCTATGTTTTTTTTTTTGTTTTCTTGCTGGGACGTCAGGATCACAGGTTTTTAGTTGAATCATTTTAGGATGAAGATGGAGAAATTGACTGCATGTGACGTGTGCTCACCTGCTGAGGATGACTTTTGTTTCTGGATTGTTTTGCCGTGGAGGCGATCCTTGGACCTTGAGTCATCACCCGAGCTGCAATTCTCGCTGCCGAACCGGCAGCTTTCGACCTCGGTCTCTGAGAAGGCCAGGGAGTTCACAGAGCAGTCGTCGCCGATTGTGGACCCGGGCGGAGACGAGTAATCATGCGAGGTTTCGTGGTCATACCCCTGCTCTGACGTTCCGTCGTCCGTGAGCTCCTCATGCCGTTGCGTGTGGATGTAAGGCAAGGGACTCTTGATGCTTGGGAGTCGTTCCTTGAAGCGACCTACGTGTTCGTGAACGCTGGGAGCTCGTTCCTGCGAGGAGGGCCTAGTTCCGCTCATGCTTGAGGAAGCCGCTGAGGTGGAGTATCGCCGCCCTCGCTGCGAAACTGTAGACTGGTGAACCTGGAGGTCATGGATTCCAAACACTTAGTACAGTCCGCTGATGTTCTGGGAAAGATAAACCACTCTGGGGCTAGCACCACAATTAATTACCTTCGACTCCAGAGCTTGGATGTCTTGCTTCATATTAGAAAGGGCGGAGTCCTTCTCCCTGCAAATTTCTTCCAGCATTGCTAACCTCTAATCACCATTCACCACAGCCCCAAGTTATTGTCTGACACTCTCTACAGGAAAAAACTGCTCACAACGGCATGAACTTACATCTGCACTGTCTGCTTTGGTGGTTTCAACAGCAGCGAGACGTTTATCAAGTTCTACATCGCGTCTTTTGAAGTCCTCTTTCAGCTCCTCTATCTCTTTGTTTTTGGCTTCAAGCAGGGCCTGCAATCAGGAATCACGTCTTAGCACTTTGCTCCCTCCCCTTTTAGGCTAGCTCTTTCGTTAGCTTTATGCATAACTCGAAATAATATTTTGATAACGTCACGCATTGTCTTTGATTTATAATCGAGTAGTTTAGAATTACCATGAAATTTAGTCTCTCCCATCAAATTGTTCCTTAAGCATTAGAAGCTGCCATTGGTTTACTTTTCCTTTTCAGAGCCTGTACAGGATATTGTAGCCGCGTTTAGGTCCTTATATTTTGCATTAGTGCTGTGAAACTCAAAGAGACTCACTTATACTAGTGCTTTGTCATTGGGGGTTATATTTGCGACAAAATGCACACTTCGGATTTGTTTCTCACTTCATTTGGGTTGTTGTTCGTTTTTGTACTTGGAAACTGAGAATATGCAAACCTGTTGGCCCTTCTTCAGATCTGCGACTTCCACTTCTTTCGATTCGAGTTGTTTTACTAACTCGACAACATCATCCGCGCATCCTTTGACCTGTTCCAACCACGTTGCGCTCCATTATTCAGAGCGAATAAAGCAATGTGGATTGGTTCATGTTATTGCGACAGGAGGAAGTTATAACCCAATTGTTTAGGCTACATACTTGGGCTGTTGCGTCAATGTCGTGTTTCAACTTCTCCATCACGGCAACCTGGAGCCACAATATACACATAAGTTGACAACAAAAGTATGAAAGAAGAACACATCCTGGAAAAATCAGGAAGAAATCAAATCAATGGAACTAGTGCATAGGCTACATACTTTGTCCGACACCTGATGTGTGGAATCTCCAGAGAAATCTTTTAGACCTTCGATTCTTCTGCCTCCATTCTGTCCAATGTAACGTGGACATGCCAAAGGAGCCAACCCCTCATCACCAGATGCTTTGCTTCTGAACTTGTTCGGGCTCCGCTTCTCAGACGCATCGGTCCTCTCCAGGTATTGCCTCCAGGCAATGATGCTATCTTCGAGTTTCGATGTGTCATTCAACGCAGAAGCAGCCTGCGTAGTTACATCACAGTAGCGCTCAGCCTGTCTGTCAAGCATACACCTCGAGCATCTATCACATGGTTGTCGTTTGGTTTTCGTACCTGTGTTTCATTGAGAAGCCAGCAGTCGAACTCGGAAGGGGAGAGGCTGAGCGCCGCCAACGCCTTGACCATCGACGCGTTCCAGTAACTAGCAACTGCCGAAAGCATCGACTCCAGCTGCGACTTCGCATCCCTCACGCTACCACTCATGTCCAAAGCATCCATCACCATCGCCGCCTCCTTGTCCAGAACTCCTAGCATCCGCTTCTGCAACAAAAACAACCATGTCCTCTCAGCTCATAAGGAAAGAGGTTGCACATTAACCGAATTTCTCTCAGGAGATCATCTTCGTCAACCTTACTCTGAGATCAAGAATGGCTGCCGCACACAACGCTTCCATCACCACATGGTCCTTGTGCAGAGCTCCATCGTCCTCCAACGAGCTCGATTCCTACAAGAGAACTCCACATGCCATACTCCACATCATCACTTCCAATCTCATACCATATGAACTCAAATTGAATCCAGAAGATGCACACCTGAGTGATGGTAACATCGGAGCTGGCCATGGAGGATGACCTCATCTTCCTGGTGGCGAAGGAGGATCTCAGAACCTCCCACTCAAACGAGCCTTGCACGGCAGGGTTGCACACGGAGAACATGGAGTTGGTGCGCTCAGGTGTAGAGATGTTGTAGAAATCCTCCGAGGTTTCCACCATGGGATTCACATACCATTTGGCCGTCTCTTCAGGCTTGGCGCTACTGCCGCATGAGTCACTCCGACAGGGAGAGCTTAGCAAAACATCCTCGAGGTACCCTCCCACATTCTCCCCATCGAAGCTCGCCGCCTTGAGAGGCGTTTTGGGACTAACCCTAACAGACAAGGGGGCGGTGAGCTCGGTGCGGAGGTTTGTGAGGTTTGTGAGCTCTTGGCGGAGGGAGAAGAGCTCGTTCTCCTGTGAAGACCACAGGGAGGGGAGAAGTTTTAGTCTGCCTGTCAACATGCCGGACCAGCTGAGAAGCGACCACAGGGACGTGACGCCCAGGGTGGTGACCAAAGTGCAGAAGAAGGCACGCAAACAGGACAAGACGAGGTTGCACAAAGTGAGAATGCGGTAGTGGCGATGATCGCGGACCCGTTTCTCGACCGTTCTCAGCAGGCGCTCCACCTCCTCGCGGCTGCGGTGCTTCGCCGCGGCCGCGGCCGCCGCCGACACCGCCACGATCAGCACGCGCTGCATCGGCACGAAATCCTCCCACGCGCGCGCCTCCTCGTCCCCGAGCGCGCCGCCGATGCTGCTCGCGCTCGTCGCCAGCTCCGCGTTCATCAGCCGCCCGTCTAAAGAAATGTACGCAAATTTCCCCCCCGAGGCATCATCATCATCATCATCATCCGCCATCAGCTGCGGCTCCTTGAACGAGAGCGACGTCGTCAGAGTCGGACCGAGTGAGATGCGGGGCAGCGACGAACGCGTCTTGCTCCAACCCCCGCCATCCCCAAAATCCAGCTTCGCCTTGTGCCTCTCGGTCTCCTGTCCCTCCAACATGAACTTCGTCACGAGCCCGTCGCTGAGCCCCTCGTTCACCGAGCTCGCAACCGCCTTCTCCTTCTTCTCCTTCTTCCCTTGCGCTAGCTGCCGCCCCTGCACCATCAAGTGCATCATCTTCCGCAACGGCAACCCCTCCACCCGCGCGGCGCCCTCACCCTGAACCGCCATGCTGCTTATTCCTCCCTCCTCCTCCCCTGTCAACCAATTCCGCCATCGCCACAAAATTCATCTCACTCTCTCTCTCTCACACACATTCACAAACGAAACAAGAGTAGATCATTCAAACTCTCACCAGAAACCTCTCCCTCAGTGTATTCTCGTCAAAACTAGCTCAAACGAAATCAGACTCTCGCCAGAAACCTCACAAGCGCGAATTCCCTCAGTGTAGATCGTAGTTCAGACTCTTACCAGTCAGTGAGCAGCTCATTCAGGCGTCGGCCAAGAAGCAGTCATCTCCGAGCTCCATTGTTTTCGCAAGATCGGATCCGGAATCGCGCGAGTTCGAGCCAAGAAGATCAGCGAGAGTGAGTTCAAGTGAACGGCAGGTTGGCGCCACGGCACAATACTCGCAGCCATTGCTCGCGCGTCCACGATCGTGGCTTGCTATTAACCCACTTCGGAGTCGTGGTCGTCGGAGAGCTTTGATGGCTCGCCAGTTGGCTCGCACCCACTCCACGAACAAGCGGAATGCTCCCGCTTCACATCAAGAGCCTTAAACCCATGCCCATTTTCTCCTCACGACTGATATTACACGTGAAAAGGCATGGATTTACGTGAGGTTGAAGCTCTTACCGACTGATCACATGATTCGTAACAGGTACAAAAGCGAGGTGTGAATCTAGAATCCGCAATTCGTGAGAGATGTGCGTCTGTCCACTTCCATTCAAAGCGGGTTGCCGGAGAACTTTCCATTCAATGTGCAGATGCGGAGTCCAGTTTAAGCGCTTCCTGTAATAAATTGCTGAGCCAAAATTAGCCCCCCACTCAACCTCCAGTGATTATGACCTGCCCACCATTGCAAGTGCACAGCTCTTTCCCTACGTAACGATCTCGTCCTCTCATAATGTCTCCCTTCGGACAAACAGTTTCACAAGACATCGGGACGTGATTACAACGTGTAATCGCCAGGCTCATGCTGTACAACCATTCCTTGCACTTGTATCGAACGGATATCAATAGGAATCCTACCTTAACTGCCATCAGCAGGAAGGATATTGTGCACAGGAAACGAAAGCTTCGCTGGATTCACATGCATCGTTCCGAGCTTCTCGAAAGCCCCTCCTCTTGCAGCTTTTAATATGCGCAACCATCATCCGGAGTCTAGGTCGTCTCCATGTTGTGCGTCTGACGATCAGATATACCGCTGCACTAATTGCGCATTTATCACCTTGCAGTCCCATTTTAGGTCTGTGACCATGATGCTCGTTGACAATCACGAGAGCGAATCCTTCTCAGCTGGAAGCCGATGGTGAGTTATCTCAGAAATCATCCTGGCAGAAGAACCTGTTGTAAATGGTTGATTTTTTCTCCTTGCCAGAGGATTGGGTTGTGACCTACATTTTGGATCCCCTGTTTGGATGAAGGCAGCCATGGAGCTCTTGACCCAATTCCTTCTCCGTTGCGACAGTTGAATGGCTTTCGAAGGATTGTCTCTGAGATATTCCAACGCAATTCTCCTGCGTTCCTGGATCTTGGGTGCGTAGTAAGACAGAGGCGTAACCGATTTCTTCATCACCTCGGTTGCGACTTGCGAATTCCACTTGCGTGTGGGGCAATCTGTTTCATCAACAACGGTGGTGAAAAACTTAGTGGGCGACTGGAGTTGGAATTCTCACCAGTTTGACTGAGCTGAAATCTGAGCGCCAGTGTCGTGAGATTACCGAATGATGATAAATGTTGAGCTGCCGAACATGAGAGATCAGACGGCAACTCTTATGCAGGAGGAAGTTGTGGCCGTCAAGGAATCAAACGCTCTGCATTCTCGTGCCCTGTCCGAGAATGCAGGCAAAGAGAATCCGGAGCGGCCCGGGTTGAGCAAGTTCCTGACGGAGGCCGATCCCGCGCTGGAGAAGAAGCTGGAGAGGAAGCCGGTCCACAAGGACGAGAAACTGCATAAGCTCAGGTACAGGTGCACCCATCTCCTCAAGGTGGAGAAGCGGTGCAACGATCTGCAGAACGAGCTGAGGATGAAGAAGGAGCACGTCGACGTGCTGACGAAGGGGCAGGCTTGCATGCAGCAGCAAGTGAACGACAGCGAGCGGAGGCACACGGAGGATCTGACGCTGCTCGTGAGTGCGTTGGAGGAATCCAAGGTGGACCTGGGAGAGCAAGCGCACCTGATTGAGATTCTCGTCCAGGACCTGCAGAAGATGAAGTCCACTCTCGAGTACTGCAAGGACGAATTGCTTCGCAGAGACAACAGGGTGAGTGATCTGGAAGAAGATTTGAAAAAAGCCAGGCATAATTCACATGAGAGAGTTAAAGTTGGAATAGCACCTCAAATTGGAATAGCACCTAAAATCCATCGAGCACAAGCTTCAGGGAAGTACACATCAAAGAGAAAATGCAAGAAACCTGATCATTCGCAACCACTCTTAACAGGTAGACGCTCAATCCTGAAGGGAACGGTGTGGGTCATCATAGAAAGCCCAACAAAAAGTTATCTCCATCATGTGCAGTTGATGGTCCTGAGCAGTGTAAGGCAGACTCGTGGCGAAAAGAAAGGGACGAGCTGCAGGCACATGTTTCGAAGCTTACAAAGGAAGGGGAGTTGTGGAAGTTCGAGAAGGCGATGTTGGTGTCTGCGCTCCATGCAGCCAAAAAGGAGTTCAATCATCAGCACGAGAAGTTGATGTTTCTTCAGGAGAAGCTGCGGAGGACCACAAGCTCCAAGTGCTGCACCTGCGAGACGCCGCATTGCCACCGCGTGGTTGAAAAGCAGCACCATCACTGCGCAGTCTGCAGAACCAAGGCCGAGAGGAAAGAACTCGAGAGGAAAGGAGACAGAAAAGAAAGAAACGACGACTCAAACAAAGAGATCATTATGTTGCTTAGAGAACAGCTACGGAAGCAGATGCAATCACACTACGATTTGGAAGAGAAGCTGAGATGCACGAAAACACAACTGTGCCAAAGCAATAAAAAGCTTAAGACCGCAGAAGGAGACCGAACTGTGATTGCCGAGCAGTTGGCACAGGAGCAGAAGAACTCTCACATGATGAAACTTGACATGGAATATCAAATGTTGTCGTTGCACGACAGCCTGCTGGAGTCTTCAGCAAGGCTGGAGCATGTCACCTCTCAGCTCCGTGACTCTTGCCACCAGAAGGAGTCGGTGCAGAAGAATCTGGAGCGGCGAATGGTCAGCTTGCAACAGGCTAGTGTCGACGTCGTGCTCGAGAATTCAGCCAAAACACTAGAATTTAAGTCGATGAAGCTCCTGCAAAGGTTGATGGCAACCAGACTTCGGTGGGGCCAAACTGTTGCAACGAACTGTCAGTTGCTCATCGAAAATTGATCACTAACTCATGTTGCTTATCAAGAGAAAAGGTGACAACGGATAAAACTATCTAAAACACAATCTAGCTGAGAAGGGCATTGAAGACGCTGTCTGTTCAACCAGGCTGCCTCAAATCCCAACACATTCAGCTATAATCAAGGAATGTAACACGGCATCTACCTTGCGAACCTTCACGTCATCAGCAGCTACACTTCATGATTCCGTTCAATGGACTCGATCATCCTCGAACGAAAGCGTGACTGAAGAAATTAAAGCAAGAAGTGACTCCCAGTTTGGCCATGAACCTGCTGCATGTCAAGGATGGGCGAGGTAGTCGACTGAAATGAATACACCTCCCCCACTGCGAATAGGAATGAGAAAAGGGCTACTTCCCGACCAGCATCCTTTCCACCAAGTCCAAACTCAGAAAACGCGCACACATGCTCCAAGTAGATCATTTGCTGATCAAAACCAGCTACCAACAAGAATCCTGAATAAACATGGCGAATCACATGTTGGCAGAAAAGTAAATCAAAACAATACGAGGTAGCGGTCCATATCGGCAAGAATGATCCTTACTCCTGCATTACTACACACCAAACACAATACAGGACTGCAAGTCGGGGACACAAGAGCAGCGTTGTTGGCCTCAGCTGCCAGCACAAGATTCAGAAAATCATAACAGCCGACACTCCTCAATGTCAGGATCATAGGCAGCACACGATTTCAGGACCAAGAAGAACAAGGAAATATTGCATCTTAGTGAAAAACAACTCAATTCCATTTGCAATTCGTCACACAAATTCGAATGCAGCAGAATGCCAAGAAAACAAAGGCCGTAGAAGAACTGAAGATGAAGAATTTGATAGTTTATACACGTCAAAGTCTAGCAGAAGAACTATTTGATCATAAACTCAAGAACCCTTTGAACCATGTAATCAGCCTCATGAGTTGCTAGAAAATTTGCTTACTTTCATTTCAACCTACAGCCTAATGTTGACTTACTCACCACAGGCTCCTGTTGCTCAATTCTGCACCTGCCTTGGAAAAAGCGGAGTCTGGCCCGTGCTCCCGCTTTCCTGCTACCAAAAGTGGTCTCTGGTCTCTGAGTAGCTACCAAAAGAACTCCATCGCAAAATGATGCGCACATCGAAGACTTGCTCTTTCCGCATTTCCGGCCTCTACCGCCGATACCTATATCTCTTGAAGTTGAAATACACATGCAGAATGCCCCGTTCAAACGTGCACTTGAAGCCTTTCTTGTGGGAGTACTCCCATTCCTTGTTCACAATGCGAAACGCGATGTCCTCGTATGGTGGACCGGCATGAAAGCGAATCAGGCACGTCTCCTCGTCGCTCCCATCCTTATCAATGAAATACGTGGGTGCCTTGGCCTTATCCACCAGATCGGGATAGAAGATGTTGAACTTGTAACCCTGCACAATCTTCGGGGGCGGATTGTCGTGGTCGTAGTGCGTCTGGTTGTACTTGTTCCACTCGTACCCCGTGTGCACCCTGTTAAAATACTTGGGCTTCCGGGGCCTGTATTTGTCATGCCACCAATACACCTGCGACTCGAGATTGACCTCGGATCCGGGACCCAGCATCGTATCGCCGTCCTCCATTCCCCCCATCGATTTCATTACGGAGGCGCGCTCCAAAGGTGTGAGCTCCAGAGGATCCTCTTCGGCAACAGCAGGTCTAGCAGCAGCCTCCTGTAACCTGCGCTGCTGCTCATCCAAAACCTCAGCCCTTTTCCTCTCCAAATCCGCCTTGTCTGCTTCAGGGTCCAACACTTCGGTGTCATCAACCTCTTGCACAGGCTCTGGAGAGTAGTTGCCCGCGTCTTCTTCGTCTTCTGTCTGTGCTTGAGGCTCTGGCGAGACTGCGACCTCCTGCTCCCAGTCACTTGCAGGCTTCTCCTCTTGCTGAGGCTCTTCGCTGAGGGGCCGCTCCTCAACCCCGTCAACGTATTCAATACGTTGCAAGTGCTTTCGAAGTAAACCCGCATGTATTTGCCTCAACCGGGCCTTGGCTTTATAGATGTGCAGACGCTTCAGAACTGCCTCCCAGTACTCGACAATTTGCGCCGTGCCCGTAAGCATCTTGGCCTCCGTCTCCTCCTGCAAATTATCCAACTCCGACACGCTCTGACCCTGCAACATGTGATCTACTTCGTCATCCACTCCATGCAGGCCCAGGTCTTCTGCCAGAAGCTCATGAGGAGGCTCCTCCCCGCGCAGCCTTGCCCGATCAAGCGCATCTCTCTTGCGAGTTTGCGCAATCTCCCAGTCACAAACAACCATCATGGATTCCCAGAATTGAATGTGAGTTTGAGTAGCCCGGTCCATCTCAAGATGCATTTTGATATCCTGACGAAGCTCTTCCATCTCCTTGACCGTCAAACCCTTGTAAATCTTATACGGCTCACTGAGATCAGGGTCGAAATCCTCAGACAGGTTCAAGTTCTTCGACAGCACATCAATCGGCTTAGCTCGGCCATCCCGCAAACGAATTTCAGACCGCACTTTACTCTGTTCGAAGTGGAACTCCTCCTCCTTCTTCTGCCAGTCCTGATACTCCGCTCTCGCTCTCTCCCGGGCAAGCAACGCCATCTCCTCCTCATGCTGCGCTTTCTCAATCGCCCGCTCCTCCCTCCGCTTCTTCACCTTCTCAATCTCCGCCATCCGCTCCCGCTGCCGCCTCTTCTCCGCCTTCAGGCTCATCTCCGACGGCGTCAAACCCTGCGTCAAGTCCCGCTCTATCTTCTTCCGCCACACAAACCCCTCGTTCAGATTCGAATCCCCGAACGGATTACTATCATTCGAGTACCCCGCCACACTCGACGTCCTCAACCGCTTCGCAACTTTCTGCGCCTTCTTCTGCGCTTTCCTCGTCGAATACTCCCGCAGCTCCGCTTCCGTAAATTTTGGCTCCGAGTCATCACTCCCGGACTCACTCTCCGACTCACTCTCCCTCCGCCTCCTCTTCCCACTCCTCTCCTTCCTCTTCTTCTTCTCCTTCCGATGCCCCATCCTAACCCTAAACCCTAAACCTACACGGTGCAGACAGCGCCTGAGACTTCGAAGCACACGCGTACGACGATGGCACGAAACCCTACCCGCGGTCTGCTTGCGCTTCCATCACTTCCATCCGATTGCGTTTGCTCCGAGATGAACGGCACCACGGAGAGAAGCAGAATAAGAGACAGGAAATCAGCAGTGTCGGCGTGGTCTTCACGTAAGTCCCGCCGTGGCTGCTCTCTGTCTGCGCTCTGTGAAGCTCCGGCTATGGAGTTTCCGGATAGAGGGTGTTGACAGGCGCAGCCGCGAAACTGTGAAGACGAGGAGTCTTGAGGAAGACGAGGGGTCTTGAAGAAGACGATCCGTTTGCCGTGGGATCGAACCTGGGCCGTCGATCTCGGTGCCCCCGGGACCTGCAACCGTGTGGGACTTGAGGGCATCTCCACTCCTGGCGTGGAATTATGCGCATGGAGGGACTTACGGTAAAAATGATGGTGCTTTCAAACATTAACAAATATATATTTTTTAAGTACTACCGTGGGAGAGCCCTAGTTTCATTTATATATAATTATAAAAGTAAAAGTTGGAATTATAAGTATAAAAGTAAAAGTATGAAATCTTCCAAAAACACAAATATGTTTGACTAGTGGAACCCCCTTCATCCCGAACAGGGCACGACCACATACTCTTAAAGTAAAAGCATAAAATAAATGTATAAAAGTAAAAGCACAAAAATCTTTCAAAAACGTAGGTAAGTTTGACCACACGTGGTCACACACGGAAACCAATCCAATTTTATTATTAATATAGACTACACTAAAGTTGGTATTTAGTGTTTTGACATAACCCTAACCATAAGCTCCAAAATGGTTGTAATAGAATCTAAACCCATTGTTCTTCAACAAACTATTGGTTCAGGGTTTAGAGGATTATTAAATCCACGTTTATTTAGCTTCTTCCTGTGTCCTTCAAAAAGGACGAAACTACTTGAGTTAATCCCCATTTTCAAACCCTTACACATCGTAAGCATTTTCATGACTTTCTCCTCTCGATTTACACCTCAAAATGGTTGCATTAAAGTGGATTCACCTCAAAATGGTTGTAAGAGAACCTAAACCTAGTATATTGATCCGTTGTTCCTGATGGGGCAAGGATATTCCTTGGTATGTAGAGGACTATTTATATGGTCACATTTTTACTCTTAGAATACAAAAAATATATTAAATTTAGCAAAATATATTGAGGATTCTTAACTAACATCTTTCATGTAGAGGTCATTCCACCATGTGAACCTTATTTATCAAAAGAAGAAGATGAAGAGTTGTGGTCCCCGTCGGGATGCAACATGAATATAGTGTTTGTTCTTTTGAGGGTAAACACTTTTCTACACTAAGTGCTAAGTGCTCAAGAGACAACCGACATATCATCCCCCCAAGGGCTTTTTGAGTACCCATACAACGAGGTCTCAAGACCCCTCATCATAATTGGGTGGACTATGGTGGTAGGCACCACGCCAGCATGGGGACTTGAACTCTCAACCACCTCACCGGTGTGCCATGACTCGAACCACTACACCTCATCCGCGACCCCGGCTTCCCCCACCGCGCAACCCAAGAGTATGTCGTCGCGCGCTGGACGGCCCAATTCACGAGCGAGGAGTTCGACGAGGAGAACCATCGTGGGCTCATCTCGAGTGATGGGTACAGCTTCCTGGTAAAGCGATGGTACACCATCTGGTCATTCATCGAGCCACCGCTCTTCTTCAGAGAAGTAGGCGACAGCGTGGCCATGGCCGGCGGCCTCGTCTGCGATGTCCTAGATGATGACGACGACGGCATTTTATTCTCCCTCGCCAACCCCGTAGGTAACGACATCCGTAGGTTACCATTCCCGCTGCCTTTTTACAACGGCGAGATTGAGATGAAAGTGGACATGGCAGTCGCAGAGCGCGCCTGCACGATCTTCGTGATGCCCGACCAACCCAGGTATGTAGCTCAATATCCTCCGATGGTTACGTACGACACAACATCCAACCAGTGGCGGACAGCAGCAGATCTTCCCTTACTCCCCACTGATGAAGAATCGTGCGTCGCATGCAGCGTCGTCTTCGGAGGATCTCTCTACGCGCTGCTCGTTCCGAAGTCCGCCCTGGACGCGACGGAGCACTGGCTGTGGCGCTACGACGCATCATCCTGGAGCGACACCGGCGTTGCGATCCGTGGCTGCGTTCTCGCGGACCCCAAGCTGATGGCGAGCGGGAATTCTCGCTTGCTGCGTGCGGCGTCTGGCTCCGGCGAGTTTCTCTTCTGATTCGTGTATCTACAAGTGCGTTGATGATCAACTGGAACAACGGCAGCCTCTTGAAAAACAACCTTCAGATCACTAATTCCTGAATACTGTGTTGGAAACAAGGTGAGCAACTAACATTGTGTTCTTTGCTGAAGATGAGGACAAAAGTGTTCATTTAACATAGCTCATTGAACCACTTCTAGGAAAGGGGGCATATTGTGTACCAATCCAAAGAAAAAAGCTTACCCTCCAACATGGGGCATCAGTGTTGGGAGCAAGCCTCTCCAATTACAAGCCTCTCTAATCATGTGCTTTCTGGCAAATAAATTTGCATGTTTTTTTATATTTTTAAACTGATTATGTAGTTTTTGATATATTATTGAATAAATTTAAAACATCAAAACACAAGAAATAAAAGTACTACAAGTGCATCTCTATTTCAAACCTTGAGAGTACCAAGCTGATAAATTTACTTATTGAATCGGTGAAGAAAATCATATTGTTTACAACTATGTGATTAGAGAAACCATGATGGTTCTCGTGGGATTACAAGTGAAGGTGTTGCCAGAAAAAAAAAAGCATCCAAGGGAAGGGATATTTTTCAACCTAGTTCATTTGACACATCTCTATTAGAGTTTCATTTATAGAGAGTTTATATTTGATTTTGTACTATATCTTATGTGAGGTTGATGCACTTGTAACATTAAAGATATTCTAAGACTATCGATTTTAATCTAGGAGCCCTTGATTCATTGTAATCATTTAGGTACTCAACCACCAATTGTATATCCATATTTCTTTTTTATTCAACAGGTGTAACTACACGGTCCACTATATACAGTCATGGTTCATTATTGATGTGGATCACTTGCACTAATTTACATCAAGCACATGCATTTCAAGTTTTTAGTGGGTATTTGTTTGCAAGCATTGCCCAACATATGTGAGTTGATGATTGGATGTAAATTACCCAAACTCAAACTACTCTGGTCCACACTGTTTTTAGAGAACAATGTAGGAGTCTCTGCAGCCCTTTGGGTAATACCCAGTGTGAAGTTGACGGAGAGGGAGGTCTGATTTTTTTTTTAGAGATCTTACTAGATCATGGATGTGAATTTGGTGTTGACATTAATGTATAATTTACATCGAAGAATCACAAATTTCAAGAGAGATGGTTGTGTGGGGTCCGAAATTTCTGGTGAGGGGAGGTGGAATGACTTAGCCGCAAAACAGAGGTTTAGGGGCAACAAGAGGTAGCTGGCCTTGTTGAAGAGCTCCCCATGCATCTGTCTTGTGAGGTAGGACTGGTCGAAGTGTAGTGAAGGTTGGAAGCAGCTCAAAACGTTAGATCTGGGCTGGTGATGCCGAAAGAGGTAGTTTGACACTAGATCTGTGCGAAGTAAGTCTGAAAGCAGGGAGCTTGTGTTGGTCACACAGATCTCCTACCTTAGAAGTCAGATCTGGCCCAGATCAGAGTGTGCTACAAGCAAGATTGCCTGAAGCAACTCATAGACGTTCATTGGAGTTAGCTAGATCATTGTGGCATATGGACATGTGGTTAGTGTGGAGTGTACTGAAAGCCTGGGACTAGTGTTGGCCACACACACAAAGCATCCTCACCTCAAGGGTGAAATCTGCCCCATATCGAAAACTTAGATCTACCAAGTCCTACAAAAGTCTCCCCATCCTCCCTGATCCAGATACTCAAGCTTAGAAGCCATTAGAGGAAGAAACAGTAGTATCAGGATTTCAACCGACGAGACGACGCGGGCAAGGCTGCAACAGGAAGGAGAAACGACCCACAAGAAATCACGACCGCTCGGCTGCCGACCTGCAGACCAGGCTATCTCTAACTCCCTCGTTGTTTGCACATCCTCTCATCTTTTCATTTCCCTGCTTGACGCATTACATTTGTTGCCTTGCTTAGTAATTTTATGTGCTCCTTACTTTGTTTTTAGTTATGTAGCTTGCACTCCTTCCAGATATACTCATGCCCACACTGTCCTAAAACTAGAAGCCAGCATAACCTGCAACAAAGTTCCCATAGTTAGAAAACACACCCCAGGCTCACGTACTAAACTCACACTGAACTTCACACCTAGTAAGCAATTCAGAACAGGTCCACACACACACATTAAGCACACACCCTGTAGAAACAGAAAACACACGCCACAATGCCGCCGAAATAACTGTAGACACAAGTCAATAAGTATACATCAACTAACAAAAAGAACCAATATCTACCCTACACAGAGAAACAAGGAAGTTAGAACAAAACTGTTGATTTGTACTCTCGCAGGTCCTGACAACAATCACGCACAGTGCGCATACAAAAACCAACGTCAACAGTGCGCATGCATCAAAACAGTAGAGCAGATCTGGGAGCGCCACAACCTTGGAGGTGAAAAGAAAAAGACTGGAGGACAAGATCCGACCACAACAATCAGCACAAAAACGACAAGAATATCAGATACAATCACTCTCAACCCCTCTCATACTTCTCACTGTAGAATTCCTTTCCACTGTTCACGTCAAAATCCATGCATACTCTTGATACTAGAAATTGTCACCTGTAGACGAAATAGTACAACCTATCCATACATAACATGGGAATGCACGAGATCTAAACAAGATTGTTGCAACATACATCTTCAATACTACAGTCTAACTAGTAGATACAGCTACAGTAACTTAGCTCACATCGTTCAAAAGCGACGCCCCCTGCATCAACAGACGCTCACATGAGTAACTCAGGACGACCGAAGATACCTGCGCATCAGAGACACCCACAACACAACAAGAAGCGAAAATAGAGACACAAAGGCACTGCACCGAACAACCCTCCCCACCGAAGTTCCCCAGACCAGTACAGTGTACTGGACCTTCTACTGGACCTTACAGACAGTATTACCAACCAAAGCCAGCAGAGAAGAGCCTCGAACCCTAAACCTCATCTACAACAACAACAACAAATACCAGAGGTACACCAGCAACACCAAGAGAAGTAAAGAGATATCACTCGATCGACAGCCGCTGTCACCACAACAACCACGGGTGGTGGAGGCCCAAGTCCAGCGCAACGGAGCTCGCCAGACAGAGAACCACCAATTACCACGCCCTCGGTGACGATACCTGCTGCATAGCGCTGCGGCAACCCCACACACACGACGAGCACCAAAACGGGATCTACAACAACAAAACCCTCAACGGCAAGAACAACACTAGAGTCCATTACGTCGACCTCTCTGTGACCCCCAGCGACCCCCCTTTGCGACCTCCTCACCAACGGTACTAACCCACTACTTCCTCATCGACCCTCCTAATTCCACCCACCTAGGACCTACCTCCTACTATCCACGACCTCACACTCGACCTCAACCAGCAAATAGTGACCCCCCTGTACTGTTCAACGACCTCCTCATACGGACCAACGACCTTCCCTTAGTACCTAGTTACCTCGCTGTACCACCTAGCGACCTTTTTAAACCATCCAACGACCCTTCTCTAGTACGTAGCGACCTCCCTGCGGCGACCACCAACCTCCCACTTGCGACCTCCCGAATCCTCCACCCCACACAAACAAGTAAGGTACGTAAGATTAGGTCTGATTTCTCAACAACAGAAATGGACCACAGAAATACTCAGAAAGCCCTCACCTTTAGCAATAGAATGGACATAGAACCCTTGCCAGAAACCCTTAAACGCCTCCAAGCTGAACAAGCTGACAAGTCGAACGAGACTAACTCAACCTCCAGCAAGAAACTGAAAGGAGTTACGATTGAAGAAGTTATGGAGGAAACAGGTAAGAACTCCACTAGTGTGCCTGACTTTACTACTTTCAAGTTCTGGTTTGGTTTACAGGTGATGGAAGACTTGGCAGTGGCGAAGGGACTTGACGTACTATTCTCTGGCGAAACTATTGAAGACATGATGACCAGAGGTATTGAAGAGGAAGAAGCCTAGGAAATCAAAAACGCCAGAATTGCCTTTCCTCACATCCCCCAAATACTCTACCCACAATCAAGAGCTGCTGGAGGCCTTTCAATCTGACTCAGGTTCTTGCTAACATCAAGGTTGATGAAAACACAGGTTTAGCGTTGGACTTCCACATAGCGATCCAGTTTGACCTACCTACTCACCCCATGATGCACGACGACGTCAAAGCAATGGTAGCTGCTCGTCTTCAGAAAATGAACATCCCAACTGGTAAGAAAATCATAGAACCTATATCTATTCATTGTTTGAGCTTTAAAGCAGGAAGCGGACGAAAACATATTTGGTCAGGACTGATCAAACTCCATCTCATGCGACCTGAGCTAGATGGTCTTATTCTTCTCAAAGGACTTCGACCCTTTATACTGAAGATTGACGAAAATGACGTAGTAGGTAAGGTGTGCAAGTCCTACAACAGCATTGCTTGCAACTCTAGTCTATTAGTAAAAATTCAATCTCCTTCTCTATGTGGCATTTCAGCTAACAATCTTTTCAAAGAGATCCTCGTGTCCAGCTTTAAAAGGGGGCACGAGTTCGAAATCACAAGTGTGCAGAAAACACGAGATGAAGCTTTCGCCTTCATCATGTCAACAACGCCACAGCAAGCACAGAAGATCCAGTGCCAGCAAGTGACGGCGCACCAAGAGATTCTTCAACCAAAGCTCACACACAGGAGAGGGAGAATGCCCATGAGCAAGGAACAGAAGGCAAAAAAAGATGCGCTTACCCTCACCCTCTCCTATCTCCCTCTACTCCTCCCTATTCATGACACCACAAACGCCATCCTGAAGATTTTAGGCGCCAACAGAGTTAGCTCTATTTGGTACCATAAAGAGGTAGGAACGTGCCACAATGGTAGCGCTAACGTGGTGTGTTCTAACCCAATAGTTTACAGGACCTTTGTCAGCAAGATCGTTCCAGTTGATGGCCACTTTGTGTTGTTCGCACCTCACATTAGAAGCATAGACGGAGCTAACCCCCCATCTCAAGCCCAACTAACTGAGTACGGATTTAGTGACGTAAACAAGGCTACAGTGAACACAGTAGAGACCTTCCAGCTCCAAGCTCCTACAGATGTGATCACCAAAAAAGACCTGGTGGAAGCCTTTGAAGCCAACAATAAGGTCCTGAGAGAAGAGGCAAAAGCACTTGCGGAGGAGAAAGCACAAGAACTCAAAGACCTCAGGCTTCAAATGATGAAAATCCAAGAAACGGTTGCAGTGACCTTCAGCATGATGCAAGGTATTACGGGAACCATGACACCTAACTTACTTGGTGAAGGACCGTCAAACATGTGAAGTAACCAACCTCAGGGACTCTAGATCATCCAGATCGAATTTTCTTATAAACTTTGATAGAATAGCATTACAAGTTCTTAGGTACACATACTCCAACTCCATGTACATGCTAGATATGCCCTGCACGAACTGAATTTTCCTCACGTCTAAATACAAAATACATACGTATACACATACTGGAATATGTACACATATATGTATATATATACAAATACAAACTCAGATACGAACACATATACGGATACATATATGAATACATATACATATTCAAATACAAGTACGAATACAGACACAAATACAGATACATATAGAGGCACAAAAATATATACGAACAAAACTACAAATTCATACGGGAAAACAAATACAAGAAAGGATGGAGACACAGATACAGACATGAGTACAGATGCTATTCAGAAAATTAAGAAAATAAATACCCAAGCAAAAATCTATCAATCACCGGAAAAATTAATACACAAAATGAAAACAAAAATGATAATAAAGATATATAACTCCCCACATAGTCCAAGTGAAACAGAAAATACAAATTCCAACAAAAACACACTCCATAACTCAACTCCCAGACTATACAAACAAAACCTATATACAAATACTAATAAAAAAACGGAAACAAATACTAAGACTAATATTGAGACACATACTAATTCAAAAAGACACAAGAATACTAATACTAATACAAATACACATATAAATACAAAAACAACTACATATCATCAAAGATACACAAACAAGAACATAGCAACAAAAAAAGTTCTAAAAATAGAATATGCTTCCTAAGGAAAGGAAAATTAGCCAAACTAGGAATGAGAATTAAGTATAATAAGAATACAAATATAAAGAACATGGCTATAAACAACAGTACTAAAAAAAGAATATGCTTCCTAAGAAAAACAAAAATAAGGGATGGAAAATTAACCAAATTAGTAATGAGAAGTAATTATAATAAGAATACAAGTATTAAGAACACAGCTATAAACAACAATACTAAAAATAGAATATGCTTCATAAGTTAATAAAAAATAAGGGATGGTAAATTAACCAAATTAGTAATGAGAAGGATTCATCATAAGAATACAAGTATGAAGAACACAGCTATAAACAACAGTACTAAAAATAGAATATGCTTCCTAGGAAAATCAAAAATAAGGGATGGAGAATTAACCAAATTAGAAAGGAGAAGTAATTATAATAAGAATACAAGTATTAAGAACACAGCTATAAACAACAGTACTAAAAATAGAATATGCTTCCTAAGAAAATCAAAATAAGAGATGGAAGGTTAACCAAATTAGTAATGAGAATTAATTATAATTAGAATACAAATAGTAAGAACAAAGCTAAAAACAGCAGTACTAAAAATAGAATATGCATCGTAAGAAAATAAAAAATAAGGGATGGAAAATTAACCAAACTTGTAATGAGAAAGGAAAATTCCATAGTAAAAATAAATAGAGAAGATAGTTGTAAGAAAATAGTACAGACTAAAAATAGAAATTGGAATATATATTATAGGGATAAAAGGAAAGTAAATAGTAATACTAAAATTGATATATATAAAGATGAGAAGAGTTTGCGATTAAAGAGTAAAAATTTGTTTAGAGTATGTAGAATAATAAAAAGTGAAGGGGGGACTTTCGTCTCGCCGGCCGGAGGGGTGCAGAAGGCGCCAAAAATAGAATTACTAAAAATAGAAATTCTAATGACAGTAAGAATATATATGAATCTGATTGAAATAAATATCATTATATTTTTTCTGTATGCTGGTACATATCTGTATAAATATATGTATAATGGTATGTATACATATACGTATACTGTTGCGTATATTAATAGAAATACTTATACTTATACTAATACAAAGACCAATACGAATATTGGTACGTATACTAGTTTGAATTTTAACACGAATACTAACAAGGATGCTGATACAAACACCGAGACAAAAACCGAGGTGTATACTAATACGAACATACGAATAAATAATAATATGAAAACAAATAAAAAAACATACAAAGACAACAACACACCATCAACGTAACACATACAGAGAAGAACGCCGGTCTCCGAAAAAGGCCGGCGTGAATCGTAACACATACATATACATACGCACATACAAAAACAAATACATACAACCAAAAAAACACCAAAGTCACATACAAAAACAAAAAAACTTTAAACAAAACAAAAAACCCATCTACTACAAACTACTAATATTAATCGGAGGAGACATAGAGACTAACCCAGGACCTATGCCGAATGTATTAAAAAGACACCCCACTTCGCACAAAAAGAATGCCAAAACATATTTCATACAAAATACCATAAAGCTACAACCCGAATATGAACACATCGCCTAAAAATTTGCCCCCCTTTTCAAAACCACACATATATTACATCAACAACATAATAATGCATACCCACATATCGCCACATATATAAACCAACACAACGAATATCCTCCTTCCCACATTCTATATGCCCCAGCCATTACTATACACCCAAACATAGACCTCTGCAATCAACTTCTAAACACACAAAATCAAACCATAACCCAATGGACCAATACACTCCTTCACACTCTACATAATCTACAAAACCCCCCCGAAAGACACATTAGTACCCCACATCCTCACACAACATTTCTTGAATCCAACTTAAACATCATAACCCACAACACATCGATAAACAAAGAACTATATGACTTTATACACAACCAAAATACACCCCCAACAAATGACATGGTAAAACAAAGATTTCCCTACCTCCCTAACACTATCATAAACGAGGCACTAAAATGCCTAAACCCCCTCCCGGAATACTCGCATCCACCGCCACCACCAAACTACATCCCACCACAAAACCATAATCCACATACGAACAACAACAACACAAGCATAATAACATGGAATGCCTCATCCCTAAACACTGCGCTCCCAAACCTACAAAACATAATTATACACACTAACACACCACCGGCACTCATAGTCATACAAGAAACAAAAATATCGACCTCAAAATCCACAAAATACATACAAAGACTATTTCCCGACTACAAACTTATTTTCAATAATACACATGTCCTAACACGATGCATACAACAAAGAAGACCATATACACCGGGCCGAGGGGACCTCCTCACCCCCATACACGAAAATTATGCCTTTACAGGCAATGTTAAAAAATTCCCCACTCCAATGAACATATCCCCATACCTCTAAATTATAGAAATCTCCAATCATCCATTACAATCATGGCTAATCCACCACATATACATGCCATCCCACCTCGTAGACATCAGACTCACCGAAGACATCAAAACTAACATCACCACCCATATCACCAACAATCCCAACCACAACCACGTCTTATGTGGTGACTTCAATAGAGACGTTGCCCTCATAGGTAGATAAAACGGAAACCAACACACACCACCACAAATAATAGACCTACAATGGAAACAATTTACTGAAAACCTAAACTTCAATTATATTCCCACAAACACTACATATTCTAAACAAGGAGGATACAACTATAACAACTGGAGCCTAATTGATGGATTCTACGTACGTGCAACTAACCATACCACATTTACTTCCACAACAGACAATAACATTCAACTGAACTCCGACCACTCGCCTTACAACTCCACATCCCAAACTACACATTTATAAACCGTACACCAACCAACACAAACAATGACCACATACGTATCCTCAACCCCATCCGACAAAACAACATAGAATTATTCAACATAAAATTCTTTGAGGAAAACTCACTACGCATTGACTCCCTAATAACGAATTGGAATCTAACAACCATCTTTCCCAAATACAATGGCAAGAATCCTGTCACACCCTAGATACACTCATCAACAACATATCCAATACAATTGAACAAACTTGCAAAGCCCAACCCATACCACAAATGACAAATCGAACATCACAACAAGGTGGATATCTACCCCGAAAACTATCTAAAACATGGAAACAACATCTAACCATTTACCACACCATACGGAAAACCATAAGAATCGTAAATAACAACCCCCAATGACAAAACCACCCTATTCTCAACGAACTCCAAAACCTTCAACATATACAAATCCCTAATCCACCCCCCATACACCTACCTCACGACACATGGATAAATGACATAGCATTAATTGCAAAAAATGCCAACATACAAGCCCGAAAAATCACCACCAAATATACCCAAGAAAACATTCGAAAAGCCATCTCCAAATACAGACAACTATATGAAACTAGCCCCAAGAAAATAAACAGAAGAATATTCAAAAATATGGAGTCCCCACCATTAGACTGCATCATCGACCAATATAACAATATACTAACCAGCCCAGAAGACATTGCAAACGAAATATTTAACCAACAATCAAAAAACAACACACCTACGGTAAACACATGCAACTATCAACCGGACCACCGCACTACATGTACATGCGCAGTACGACAATATCCATGGCATGACCTAGATGGATTCACATTAGAAATAAGAGGAGACCCGGAAACCCCACTATATACATACTTTAAACAAGCTACATATGACACATGCCTACGTAACCTAGGAAATAACAAAGCCCCCGGACCGGACCGCATACCGAACTCTATCCTAAAAAATATGCCCCCAAGGTTCCACAAACTACTAAACCTCTTCTTCTCCCACTGCTACAAACAAAGACAAATCCCCGCTTCATGGAAAACAAGTGCAACGATCCTACTATACAAAAAAGGAGATCCATCCATGCTACCGAACCATAGACCCATCGCACTAGCCAATACCATCTATAAACTATTTACGAGCACATTCACATCAATACTATCATCATATGGCGAAAAACATAAAATATTGCATGATAGTCAAGAAGGATTCCGTGCAGAAAGAAGCACCGCTAGACAAATCCAAACAATAATAGCCGCATTAGAAGATGCACGATTTACAAACCAAGACATATTTATACTGTATGTCGACTTTAAAAATGCCTTCGGCTCTATTGACCACGATAGACTTTTAGCCATAATGACGGACCTTGGATACCCCAAAGACGCCACCGCACTAGTGGGAAATATATACTCCGAGTCCTCAACTTCCTACATAGGAGAACACTTTGGTAAAACCAAACCCATAGCCATCCAAAGGGGAACAATACAAGGAGATACCCTAAGCCCATATTTATTCATTATATTCCTAGAACCACTACTTAGATGGCTAGATAGAGGCAACAATGGATACACATTCGGGACATCACAAACCACCATCAACTCCACGGCATACGCGGATGACCTTGCGGCCATAACCAACAAAATCAACGCCATAAAAATACAACTTAACAAAATAGACAGGTACTGCAAATGGACAGGTATGGATGTAGGGGTCCCAAAATGTGCCATCACTGAATGCCCAAACAAATCAAAAACAAATCCCACCGCATTTAAAGCCCTAATACAAACCTCTAACATTAATTACCGAAACCAACAAATACCCGTTCTACACCAAAACGAACCATACACATATCTAGGAATAAGTCTCGTCCCCTCCCTAAAATGGAAAATCCAAATTCATGCCACCACCACAAAATTAATCAAACAATGCAAAGAACTAGTAGCTTGTCCGGCCACTATGAAACAAAAAATAAAAATGATCGACACAGTTTTAAGACCAGGCGTGGCATACAGCTTCTACGCGGTACCATACTCAATGCCCGCCATCAAAAAACTGGACCAAAAAATAACTACCACACAAAAAACCGTATGCGGCATGCCAAAATGTATGTCTAATATAATTACCCAACTACTACACAACCTCTTTGGACTAGAAGCCTTCTCACTAAAAAATGCATACCTTAGATGTATAGGAGAACAACTCCAGAACGCTCTAAATGACAGTGGCAGACTTGGGAAAATATACAAAGGCCTAACACATCACATCCTCGCACAATATGGGGGGGCAGAAAATATACCTAGAATTAAAAAGACAAATTGTACAAGATCACCAATAACACGTACCTTCTTCTTACTAAAACACGTAGCAAAAGTCCACCTAAAAAGCACTTTCCCCAACTTTCTTACAGAACCAACAACACTAGAAAAAGCGTGGACTCTTGAAACAAAAAACCATAATACACTCAACACACAATTATCTCAAAAGTTATTACAAAAACTCCTAACAAAAAATATCTACGAGCTAAAACAAATCTCCCTACCCAACGGAACACACATCATGAACAATGAAGAATTTAAAACCTACCACTTCACCCCATCAAAACTTATTAAAAGTGCCCTAAAAATTGCACGACAACTCTTTTGTCACCCAATATATCCCCCCCCCCACCCAATACACATACCAATACACATACATACTCTCATACAATTAGAGACCCATTCATCACTATAAACAATGACATCACCCCAAGAAATATCACCACACAATCGATCCACCCTCCCCACTACCACCCACACCACCCCCACCCTCCAAACCACATCCTCGAAAATCCCACCACCTATCCCATTAACAACATCATACACGACGAATACAAGGAAAAAATAGATAAAAACCAAATAGAAAACAATTACACTAGATATCTATGCCAATGGACTCACAATAACCACACTTACAACAAATGGCTCCCCCAAAGAAACCTCTTCCCAAGACACAACCAAAACACCATTTCACATAACACAAATAAATTGACACAATATTATCAAAGAACTCAACACAAATTCTACACTGAAATTATCCAAGTTCACCACCCACAAAACCAACCCCAAGACACAAGGTCCATCACCCCACCCACAATAATTCCCCTACTAAACATCTACACAACGGAATGCAACCCCGAAAAAGACACTCTTACCTCATCTAACACAATAAAAATTGACAAAGACCAAACACACTTATACGAAGACGATGGAAGGCATCTTTTTACCATCCCAATCACTAGGCTCACATGGTTGTGGAACCAATATAACACAAAACTACAAACCCCTACAAACATTGAACCAACAACCCAACTGTTCGAAACCGAAGTCATTTGGCTATACCAAAGATACAAATATAGATTACCAAAAAATAACCCCCTTAAACTTACACAATATACACTACCCATACCTATACTTAATTCACTAATCTCCACATTCAACATCCAACACTCATATTTCTCCTCCCTTGTCACATGCCCCACCAAACTCAACAAATTTTACTCCCCCTTTGAAAGAGATAAAATATTAGGATCACTAGGCAAAGCCTTTGACCACAAATGGATAGGTAATGGTATGGCCCACCCACACAATGAAGAAGATACACAACAAGCTCTACATTGGGCCCGCCTCGCGGCCAAACATGATCCAAACCACCTCCACTCTAATCATAACCCCAGACAAAAACTGGTACCAAAATCATAATCCACACTCGGGCCCCTTTCCCGATACACACATCATCACAATATTCGAAGCGGATTCAATAACATATGAAGAACCCACCATCCCACTGGATCTAAAAAAACCCAGAATTGAATCATCCACCCTACAAATAATATGCATCCACCACCAAAATCATACTCTAGGCACACAAGAACAACTAGAAGAACTCTCCTCCATAGCAAAGACTCTAAACGTACACCGGATACTCACAAAGTTGGCCCCACCAACGCCAATGCAAACACCCATCAACAGAAGCAAAAAATGGTCAAAACTACACTACAATAACAATACACTAAACTACACCTTAACACCCCCACCCCTCCCGGAGTATCAAACTAACACCCCACCTAAATTTAACCCCGAATATAGCTACTATACTGATGGCTCCTTTAAACCGCCAGAACAAATTAGCCCGGGATCTTGGCGCAGAGAAAAAGCCGGTTATGGAATATACAACGCTACGAAAGAAATCAAACTAGCCAAAAGACTACATGGACTACAGAATATCCTCAGAGCAGAACTAATGGCCATCCACAAAACACTAGAAATCGTCTCAACAAAATACAACAATGAACCGGTGCACATATTTACAGATTGCATTAACGCACTATATTTATTAAACACCCAAATAACACATCCTACCCTCCATAATAGTCACCCCGACCGAATCATACTAGAATCAATGGTTCAAATGATACTAAAAAGAGAACAAATCACAACCCTCCACAAAGTCCGAGCCCATGCTAATATTGATGGCAATGAACAAGCGGATAAACTTGCAAAAGAAGGAAGAGAGAAATCACATAAAAATGCCAAAGACCCACATGAACACGCCCATGCCACCCCTTACTATTTCCAAAAAGAAGATTGGCCCTCCAAAGAAGACACCCCCGATAAAGGCCCGGTCAGATTCCTGAGAAAATACCTCAAAAAACAAGACCTACATAACAATCTTGACACAATCACAGACAACTTTCCTAACATAGAAAAGTGGACTAACAACAATGACATAGACAATTAACTCTCTACAAATTTTTGGAAAAACCCCATCATCACCGATTCACAAATAACATGCCTTATCAAATTCCGTACCGGTCAATACATGGGAAACGCCCGCAAACAACTCTTCTTTGGAATAGAAAGACTTCCATCCATAACATGCCCCATATGCCCCTCAACGGACCCCGACACATGGCTACATGTTCTACTCAAATGCCCAAACCACCACATACACTCCCTAATTGTTAAAAGACATAATAAAGCGGTATGGGAAGTCCGAAAACTAATCACCTCCTACAATAAATCGAGATATTTTATACTAATGAACGCCGGCACTTTCAATAACAATCCACAAGAAAATACGGTCCCCCCGTGGCTACTCCCATGCTCATGTACGACCCAAAGATGTCATTGCAACGGTAGGCTCAAACCGGACATCCTTTGTGTCAAAGGTTTACCATACAATGACCCACCACCCGATAACGTCAACGAAGACTACACCATTCAATTCATTGAATTCACATATTGCAACGATAGATTTTCCCCGGAAACAATCCAAAACAAAATAGACAAATACCAACCCCTTATTGACGACATCATCGCCCTCGGATGGAATGTCGACCCCCTTATGGTAATCACATCCGGCGCTCGGGCCACCACCTTTATCCCATCTATGAAAACTCTAGAAGACACCTTCAAGATACCCATTGAAACAATTAAAACATCCTTTAAAAACATTAACACCATAGCTATCCAACATGCCATGTCCATTCTTCTACATAAACGCAAAATCGAAAACAACCAAGCCCTCCCCGATACACAGGACCCCCCCTAAATTCTCCCCCTCGCCTTGATTTTCATGATTAGTTGGTTTTAAGGTTTTTGACTACTTGCCTGGTTTGTGGTTAGTTCGTTGGCTAGTTGCTTGGTTTGTGATTCGTTGGTTGGTTGGTTGACTTGTGGTTCTTTGGTTTCTTGTTACATAGTGTCTACCCTCGAGAGAGGAAAGTAGTTCCAGCTCACTAATTCCTTGTCTTGTGGGCATGGTCTTAGTAGTGGAACAAATAGACACTTTATTCACGCCGGCCTCCTACGCAGACCGGCGTTCTTCTTCTTTTATAATTTACATCTAGTAAGTGGCCCGGCGAGAACACCTCTTGGAACTAAAGTGGCGGTTGCCTGATTCACGATTTGCCGATTACCACTCGGAATGTTGAAACTAGTGTGGATATATATGCCATGTTTAACTAAATATGAACTTTCATGTCAAATCTGGACTTTGGACTGTACATATTACTAGGAGATTTGCAAATGAATTTCAAGGCTCCATAGTAAAATTCACATTTCATATCACATTGTAACCAAAAGTGTGTAATATTATATATAATTATTATTTTATTATTTTATTATTTATTTATTTTTTGCATTGATATGGTGTGCATCTTACATTGCTCCATATTATGATTAATATTTTCTCTTTGGACGACCTAATTTAGTGTGTGAAAAAAAAACTTTATTTAAGAAACATATACCAAAGTTTCACACTTACAATTTTTTTTCAAAAAGTGCCTTATTATAATCTTAATAATACTTGCCATTGTTATTTTCTTTTCACTTGTCATGTACCTTACTATATCAATTAAAAAACAACATATATTAGTGAAATATTTGTTGAAAATTTAGCAATGTACTATGAGAAGATGCATGTAAGTCATTTTTAAAAATACCCACTAATCTAAAACCAATACAATGTAGAAAATAATATATCTCATTTTTAAATATTATATACATACATGTTTTAAATAATTCTTTGAAAATATTTATCTCAAATAGGCTTTACCATGAAATGAAGACAACCATACATAATGTAAACATATTTATTTACATAGAGAAGAATCCCAAAAGAATAACAAATATGTAAATTATATGTTTACAAGCCTCGGTACCCGTCGTTCCGACCAGGGAAGGTTTTTTATTAGTGCTCCTCAGAATAAGATTTGTTTGACGTATTATATTTTAGATTTTAATTTGCATCCCTTGGAACATCGTGCGTTGATTCGCGAAACGTCGTCATTCCGTGCGGCAAGGATGGCACAATCGCAAAAGTACTTGCGTGCATTTGCTTCAACGTCAACAATTCTTCCATAGACGGCATTGATCATGCCGTTCAAGGTGTGATTGCCAACAATCATTGCCCGTGGACACCTGATCATGTCATCCTTCACCTTCTCCAGCATGTCCTCCCCCACCGCTAGGAGCCACTCTGGAACGCTACTCTCGAAATGTACGGTTGCCTAAATCCTAGCCCTAAACCCTAAATCCACACAGCGTTCATGTTTCGGCAAAGTCTTAGGTTTAGGGTTAGGGTTAGGGTTAGGGAACGGCGGACAGACAGATTGTCGCCTATTATATAGGTAGATGACATACTTTAAAGACTCATAATTGCAATAAATATTTTTAAATAATCAAGAATAATTTATATAATGAAATAAATTATAATTAGTATCTACTATACAATTACTTCAATTATACATCTAAAATAATAAATTAATTTGATTATATAAAATATTAGGATGAGATTAAGATTATAATTAATCTCTTTAGATTTTAAAAATATATAATTATTAAAATTTTAAGTATTTCCCAACATACACCTTAAAATCACTTATTTCATTATGGACTTTCCCATGAAATAAAGGTAACCACATAAAGTGTGGACATGTTTATTTACATGGAAGAGAATCCCAAGAGAATAATAAAGATATAAATTATACATTTACAATATTTCTAAAGGACCCATAACTACTATAACTTCTTTTAGATAAATTATGAGTTATTAAATAAGATATTATTCACTACTAGAAAAGAGCTTTCCATGTAAATAAGTTCTAAAAAATACTTTATTAATAATACTACATTCTAAATTTAGATAAAACGCATGTAGATACCATATATTTCACCCAAACCAATTTATTAATAGCTTCCTTAAATCTATAAGATTCAAATCCTTCATTAACAATTGACAAGATAAATGTATGTAATTTTATGAATACTTATGTTAAAACTTGATTATAACTAAAGGATTACCAATGATATAGAAGTTCCAAGGAAAATTAATAATAGATACACCTTAGATAAGCAAATGTCAAGAATAATAAATGGATAATAGGTATAAAACACTCACCAACTTAGTTCTTAACATGAGAAAGGCTGCATTGAAGCAATCAAAGTAGATGCCACTCCCAACAACTTGTTTTTCTCCTCTCTTTTCTCCCCCACCAAATTCACTCCACATAGCTATCCCCACATTCTAACTTATACTCAAGCATAAAAGCCCAATACAAAAGAGCATCAAAACATGGTTTTCACAATTAGGGTAATGTCATCAAAAACCTCTAAAAACTTGCATCATGTCAAATTGTATTACCTTTCCACACAGACTTTGAAAACCTCTAGAACATGGAATGCTAACAACAGGCAATTAAGCAATTATGCATTTAGCCAAGTGCACTAGTTGCTGGTAGAAAGCCGCAAGTTATTTGCTCACAACTTTTTAAAAAATCAAAATTTGGCAAAAGTTTAGTATGTTTTTTGTCACAAAATTTTGGTATTTGTCGTGTCAAACATTGGCATCTTCATGTTCATATCAGTAATATATTTTTTACATTCGCTACCTTTTTTTAGAAAATATACGATTTCTAATCTAGTTTGCAAATCCTGCTAGAAAATTATAATCATGTTCCCAAAGAGATTATAAATGTGTTTTGAGTCATTATAGGATTTTAGAGTATTGAATTACAAATACAATGTATAAGAGATACAAAAATATATATGCAATTTGCTAAGACAATGTAAAGTACCTCACTGTATTTTATAATGCAAAAACATACATAATCAAGCAATTCCACACTATTGCTGAGGGATTCTAAAATCAAACATATCATATGGACCACCCAATATATAAATATATACCACCCACCAAACGATAGACACATCTCAAACTGCATTATACTAACGTACTTGCCACCTAAACTACGTGCATGCTCTACTATAGTATGTAGCTCCAAGGATCAGAGCTCATCTTCTGGCGCAACGACTCCCTCCACGTGCTCAATGGCGCTACCTACCATATCGGACAGTTCATAATCCTGCACAGGACGATCTTCCACATCTTCGATACCAATGGACGCACACTCAACATATCGGTAATTGCCAAGAACACCCTCTCGCGTATGCCTTACGCAATCATCATTGTCAAAAAAACCATCCTCTGTATTGAAGGACATCTCTTGCTCTGATGAGATGGTCCCCTGAAATGCAATGATGTCCTCAGATACGCTAGATCTTGGAACGGAAGGCAAACTTGGTCCGGTATCACTCTCAGTACCTCCGAACGTCTATTGTGTCTCCGATACTGGCTCTGATTGAGAAGGCATCGAAGGTTGTGGAATCCTCCTCTGCACCGAAAAAAACTCCAATGAGTCCAATTCTTTTTTCCTCATCTCTAGCCTAGGACCATCAAATATACGCCCCCCTCCTACCCCTGCTGCCAAACTAACATCCACTACAGCGATATCTTGCATCCTCTCTGTAGGTGTTGCAGACATTTCCTTTGAAGTATCTCCCACCGCCCGCTGCGTTGATGGAATCCTCTCTCTTGGAAGAGACTGGGTTATTTCATCTTCATCGGCGTATAATTCCTACGAGATGAGGAATCTTTAGTGGTACATGAACGTGGCAATCTCTCATGTAAACCACCTCTATCCTCATTGTCGTCTTCATTCCTCACTCCACCAATCGCCTGTTCGGTCTCATGTATGAGGTTGCAACCAATACTTGTTCCACCGGTCCTAACCAACGCTTGTCCTTGGAAATTGTCGAACAACTCATTGTACAGGAATGAAACTCTGTCTGTACAATCGTCAATGATACAAATCTCAGATCCTTGGAAATCTCCTTAAAGGATCGTGGGAATGACCGTAGATATGTTACACGCCACTAAACTCCAACCACGGGGCAAGTATGAGCCTACTAGTCTTGCCAGCTCTGTTGGAGATCTCTCAAGTGAATCAACTTCAGAGGGTTGGCGTGCCTCACTCCAGTGATCCAAGAATACAAATGGAAGTGGAAGGTTTCCAGAAACATAGTTCGGGCCAGGAGATGTACCTTTAGGGTGCTGCATACAAATCACAACATCGCCAATCGGTTGTACTACTTGCTCCAGACGCCCATTCTCTGTAAAATCAAGAGCATAGGGATTAACCAAGTTGGGATCAAATGCCCAACATCCACGTCGCATAGTATATCCCTCTCGAAGCTTTACTTTCATTAAAAACTCTTTGTTGGCATACATGGCCTCTGGTAACAAGAAGATGACGTTTCATCGTTCAATATTTTCCATTCATAATGTGAGATGTACAAAAGCTGGGGATAACTGGGTGTCTCTCCAATGACCATCTTTATGCCTCCCACCGCCACGTCAACAATCAATCACCCACAAATATGGTTTCCCCAGCTCTATGTAGTCGGTGTGAAATAACCCTCTTCTACATCAAACCGGAAGAAGATTCTTTGTGTGGCTCTGACCTGGCCTCTTGACTTCCATCTGCCATTCCCAATTAGCAGTAGCTAGTCCTCCGACATCCATGGAGAGTCCAATGTATCCACGCCCCCCAGCTGCAATGTCACCATAATGAAACTTGATGGAAAGGAGGATGAGGTAGCCTATGTCTTCCAGTTTAAATACCTTCCCCCGTACAAGAGCAGTCTAAGCTTTTTTCGTGGTAGCATTCAAAAGCTTTCCAAAGGTATCAAGCTGTACGTTACTCCTAGGAAAATACTTCCTTCAACGGATACGAAAAAACTCTTCTATGGAATTAAGTGTACTTTCCTTGTTCTCCACCATCAACCAACGGATGGAATTCATCACAGCGTCTCCTCTCATATATCGGTCAACAACACCGGCAATCGTACGAGGATGTGGATTTGGGTCTTTTACTCCGTTGAAGTAATATGCTTGACGAGGTCTTACTCCATCCTCCTTCACTAGCTTTGCTGCAACAGACTTTGCCAACCGAAGATAATATGGATTCGGAACCCTACCTAACGGCCTCAACCAATTCTGGGTCATCTCCTTTCTTGTTGGTCGTACGTCCATATTTGGATCCAACTCTTTCTTCTTCGCCATGTCCTTCCACTTGTCCTCTTCCTCCTTGCTATAAAAGAGAGTGCCGTCTTCGTAGTCCTTGCATACTTGAATGATAGCTTCGAAGCAATCATTGCTCGGATTCCATGCATGATTGGTCAAATCCTCCATGTTTTTGGCCAACCTCTTCACCGTGACAACTCGATCCCCCTTGGGCAATTTATGCATTATACTTGCCGAATCCACCAAAGCAACAGCCCTACGTGCATCGTTCGCACGTAGTGTGCTATTAGGCCTCTCGTATAGATCCCAAATCAAACGGAACTTCCTCAAATCCTCCTCCATGGTAGAATATGAATGTCTCTAGAACTCCGTCACGTTGATCCGCGCAAACTTCTCAATGTAAAAGCGACGATCATCATACACCACAAAAGAGGCCTCCCGCCACTCGAACGTGTCTAGGTACTCATTTAAAGGCATAATACCATCTTTCCACTGCTGCTGTGCAAATTTACAAGCTGCTACTATGTGTTGTCCATCCACTGGTTCCCAAATGATATGATCTTGAAGCCAAGAATAGTGGGATTCCATGGCACCTTGTGCAGAAGCACTCCCGTGTGCAATGAACATGCGTTCAAACTCTCGTGCCGTTCCTACCAACGGATATGGCAATTCCTCTTTCTCAACGACACCATCATCGGTGGTAATACGCACGATGTATTTGATCGGTCGAAGTACCAATCTACTCACCCGAGTCGCGGATTTTGGGTCTCTTAAGCGGTTAAATACTTCTCTGACCCTCTTCTGTGATAAAACCCAGTGATTCGTTTCCGGATTCTCCACAGAGACAATGTTGTCTATGTGTGCCTTAAACACAAAATTCCCCCACGCTGATTCTTTTGAAATCTCCTCCGTTGTAGGCATTGGTGCTTTTAAATACATTGAAGTTGGAACATCTTGTGGTATCTCCGCATTGTCTTCAAAATCCTTTGGTACACTGTCAGATAGGTTATGAAATGCTTCTTCCTCCGGCACCATGGCTGACAAATCAACTAAATCTCCCGGTGTAAATGCAGGGGCCCTACGATGACCATCAGACGTCCTAAGCCCCGACCTAGGCACTGTGCCACTCGATCTTACACTTCTCCCAATCAATCCCCTCCCGCTTGGATCCAAACTTGATGAGCCTTCTCTTGAACCAGAAGCTTTATCCCTCTCAACACGCCATGGCCTCTTCGTAGGACGTCTACTCGTAAATGGAGGATTAGGTAATGTCTGTACCTCTGAAGTTGCGGTAGGATGTTGGCCTCCACTTCCCCTCCCCCCTCCAGTGGTCGCCAATCCAATTACAACGCCTCAGCAAGAATTAGATAAACTTCTATTTCTTCTGGTTCCGCTGGTGGGGCTTGAGTTGTCGAACGTGATGGGTCCTTCTCCCAAAATGCCTCATATCTAATATGTTCCTCCATAATCTTAGCCTTCAGCACCATCTCCGGTGATAACGCTAAACAAGCTAAGATGTTATTGTGTCTAGCAGTACATACCGCAAGAGAGATGTTTAAGCAAAACGTCTGCAATGATTTGAGGAATTTCACTTGACCTAGATTTTGAAGAAGATTCAAAGAGACAGGTGTAAGAAGCAACTTCTTCGAAATAGAAGTCTTCACCTCCGATTGACTTGGACCCACAGCGCAAGTTACGTATATCATATCATCACGTCGAAGAGTGATTGCGTGGATTTTGCCAAAACTCTTCCCCAACGCCGATGTACGCTTCCTGGCCAACTCAAAGGGATAATCCGTCATCCATAAGAAGGCGCTCGACTCATCCACTTCCGCAATCCACCAGCCGTGGCTCTCCTAGATTCTATCAATATTTGGTGGTGCCATAATGCAACACTCAAAAAACCTATACATAATTACAAAACGAAAGTCACTATTAGTATAGAATAAGAATTTTTGAACCACAACTCATCGCACAATTTTTTTGAACATGCTACACCCCTTGTCTACCTCTAGAAATTTTTGCACTACACAAGATATAAATCCAATACCATCGTGTTAAGCATGTTGTTAGTTCTTTGGTGAAATAGCATATTCATCCAAGTCAATTATTTTCACACATTGTCACACATTTTCGGCCAAGGTACCAAAAACACTTCTACCTTTCCACATAAAGCTTTGAGATCTTTGTATGATTCACTTTTGATTTTTCCTATGGCATTATGTGATGTAAAACTTCTTATTGACCATTTGGATTCTCATTTAAAACAATATCGAATTCACAAAAAAATACAACGTGAATTGAGAATTTTTGAACCTCCACTCATTGGACAATTTTTTTGAATATGCTATTCTCCTTCTCTACCTGTCAAAATTGGTATATAGCAAGCTAACATCATGTTTAACATTATGGTAATTAATTAAGACCTTTTCTAGTGCAAAAATTGGACACTAATTGAAGTCAAAGTCTGCTAATCTAGTAAACGTAGGGAAGAAAATGAGCCTTTTCTCTACTTCAAACATTATAGCCTTTTAATCCGTGCGGTAAAACTTTATGAAATTTCGTAAGAATGTTATTTTATAAGTAAGGATTGAGATCCTACGGTTAAAACTACAAAAAAAACTTTATTTTGTCTTCCTTGCTAAATGCACTAAAACAAGCATTTTTAACGATTTTTGTTTGAGACATTCTCAACATCATTTATGGACCAAGGTACTTTGGGTATCAATAGCGAGGGTATCACCACCAGGGTATGAGTTCAAAGTACCAATACCCGGTTTATAAACGAGGTATCATTTGAGGGTATCAATTAGGATTTGATATTAGAGTTTTGGAAATGAGGGTATCAATGAAGGATATCAATCCTTCACCTTTGGGGTAGTCCTACGAGGGGTGTGCGCGCACATACCCCTGGCAGTAGTTGAGAGGGAGGCTGTGAGTATGAGAGAGAGGGTTTGGAGGAGGGAGAGGCTTGTGAGGGCGGAGGGTGAGGGAGAGGAATGAAGGGGAGGTGTGAGGGAGAGAAATTGTGGGCGGCTAGGGTTTGGGAGAGAGTAGGAGATGGTGAGAGTTTGAAGTGAGTGAGGTTGGATTCAGCAGCGTCAGCGATGGGGTGGGAAGCGCGAGCAGGCGCAGGGATAGGGTTTCTCGTCGTGGAGTTGTTGTAGGGGTTCGAGCGTACAGGACGTCGGCGTCTTGGCGGGGGTTCGCACGTACAGGAAGCGCAAGCATGGCGCAAGCATGACGAGAAGCTCATGCATAGCGGCAGGGATTTGCGCGACACCAACCAGTACGTGATCGCGGTGTTCGCAGGTGCGCGACTTGTTGAAGCAGCACATGCAATCGCAGGTGTTGCACAGTGCAGGTGTACAGATCACGATCACATGCAGATCACGATCAAGATCACGCCCTAGTGCTCCTGCGACCATACACCTGCGATCTGCACTTGTGTTCTACACCTGCGATCACGACTAGGTGCGCGACCTGCGATCATGATTGTCTGCGATCATCTGTGACCATTGTGATCGTCTTCTTGTCTGCGACCACGTGCGATTGTGATTGTCATCGTGTGCGCCCCATACATGACCTAGACGCACCCCATCGTTGATTGTGTGCGCGCCATCTGCAACCTGCGACCTGGTGGTGCGTGCCATTCGCGACCTCTCGCACGCCACGTGCGACCCTAGTGGTGCGCGCCTCCTACCTGGTGCCTGCGCCGCGCCTTAGCCGCAACGAGGGTTGCCGCGAGGGCTACTGTGGCTCGTTTCAGGGCTTTGATGTAATGGCGTCAAGATGTGGCACGCGATGGAAACTCACGTAGGTCCTTGCTCGGGTTTTTAGCCATGATGTTTTTTGGATGGATGGAGGAGCACCAGCGGTTGGAGGTGTGCGCGCACACACCTCTAGTCTATGGTTACTCCATGACGTGTCATGCGAATTCCATGGGATCGGCGGCTAGGGTTTGGGTGCCTGGGTGTGGCGGCTAGGGTTTAAGGTAGTGCGTTGATGTGCCATATTGAGGATTTAGTGCCATACTATTAGCTACTCTCTTGAATTCAATTCTGTG
This sequence comes from Bryoerythrophyllum caledonicum, assembly GCA_963971425.1. Taxonomy (NCBI): domain Eukaryota; kingdom Viridiplantae; phylum Streptophyta; class Bryopsida; order Pottiales; family Pottiaceae; genus Bryoerythrophyllum; species Bryoerythrophyllum caledonicum. Next base: position 5,721,725 of record OZ020520.1, read on the forward strand.
TGGTATTGGAGTATTTATTTTAGTTGATCAAAGGCTGAACTCACTAGTTGACTGCTACATGTGTATTCATTCAACTTTGTTGAATTTGTAATTTTGTACGTACTCAAGTTGGTGTCCTCATTTGTGTATTAAAATATTGGTATTCACCTAACACTATCGTAACTCTGACTGAACTTCAATCATCATGAACCTAACCCTAGTTCCCTCTGTACAGAATTGAAACAAAGTCAGAAGCTTATCAAATTCGCAAAAATCTCCTTGATGTTCAAATTTCCTCCAATCTACACAGTACATAAAGTTGACAGAAATTAGTGAATGAAGAAAAAATGCACATGGCCTTGAGCTTTCGATTGCAAGAGAGCTCACCTGAGAAACTGGGAAGAGAAATGACCTCTAGATCTGTAGAGAAGCCTTATATCCATGTTGGAACCTTGTGCCTCAAGTTTACTAGCCAAAATTTGACTTTTAAGTTTTGAACTTTGGACCTTTTGCTTTGTTTTTCCTTATGTTTAAATTTTTTACATATTATATTAAAATTTTGGGCTATATGTAATACGAAGATACTTAGGAGTTTTTATCATTGCAACACTAAGTATCTTCGTTTTATCATTGTAACACTAAGTATCTTCGTTTTATCATTGCAACACTAAGTATTTTAGTTTTTAGAACTAGTTTTATGTATGTGTTGCAGGAAAAGTGGGAAGGGTTGAAAAACATGTTCAACAACATCGACGGAATGGTGATTTAATGTTGAAAGCCATCAAGTATCAGTACGTATACCGCTAATACCTGCAACGTATCTTGAGGTAAACATTTATTTTTATACAAGTTTAAGATTGATCGTTGATTGATCTCTTATACTATGTTGTTTGTAGAATAACCTTTAAGTGGATGTACAAACCTTTTTTTTTATTAGCGATTGTAATAAGTTCCAATGGTGTCGGTAATAGCAAGTAGACAACATGGTTCATTTTCTTCCCTAGGTTCAGTGGATTCCCTTCGTTTCAGTTCACTTGGATTCAGAAGATTGCATCACAGATGATTTAGATTCATTATCATCTTGTCAGAAATGACATAAGTTCCATTTTACACCAATGTTTAGGGATGCAGAAGAGATGTAGCATATTTAACCCCTAAAGGATCAAGTGTCAAAAATGGGCTTTTAGAAAGTTTGGTCAGGTTCCTATGGTGCCAATTTCCAACATTTTTCTTTGAAAATTTTACTACAGAAAGGCATTACCAAGACTTTAGTGGGAAAACAATTTTTACCTGAATTGGACATTTGATCAAAAAAAATTAGGGTTTTGAATTTCAAATGGAGAGAGCATGCAAGTTGGGCACGTCCAAAAACTTTTGCTAGAACACTCTGTTGAATGTGAGATATTCAATACTTGCAAGTAATGTTATTTCCCTTGATGTTGTCAAAATAAGTTCTTGTCTTTAGTGAAAAATAACATATAAGCCTAAGTCAAACATTTTCACACATTGTCAGTCAGTGTTGGGCAAGGTACAAAAAAAACTTCTTGTTTTCCAATTAAAACGTAGATATCTTTTTAGTTTTCACTTTTTATTTTTTCCACAACAATATGTGGTGTAAACCTTCTTATTGACCATTTGAATTACCAATCTAAAACATATTAAATTCACAAAAAATTACAGTGTGAATTAACAAATTCGGAACTTCCACTCCTTGCACAGTTGTTTTGAATATGCTACACCCGTTCTCTTCCTCTAAAAATTGGTGTACAAGGAACTAACATCATGCTTAACAAGATGGTTATGGATTCAGACCTTGTGTAGTGCAAAAATTTGACACCAAGTGAAGTCAAAGTCTGTTGATCTACTGCACGCAGGGAAGAAAATGAACCATATGCTAGACTTCAAACACTATAATCTTTCAACCGTGCGGTCAAAGTTTATGAAAGTTTGTTTAAATATTACTTAATAAGTCTTAATTTAGATCCTACGGTCAAAACTAGAAATAAAAGTTTTTGTTCCCTTTTCAATTCATTGCACTGGAATCCAACAATTTTGAAGTGTTTTTGGTGTAAAACTGTCATTGTATCCTCAGGGTTAAAGACTCCGTGCAAGGAGTTCATGCTCTACAAATTCTTAATTTTTTCATTTCAAAGTTTTTTTATTAAAAGGTCCAATATCATCATCATATTTTGAACAGTAAATATGTGTTTAGAAACATATCTTTTATTAGATGAATGGTGCTTTGAAGGTTAACAATTAGTACATGTAGTTTGACTAATGTGCAGCCATAATGTTCCTATTTTTTCAATAGTGATAATGGAGAGCCGTACAATTCAAACTCCTTTGATATGGCCACACATCCAGGTGGAGAAAGCGCAATGTATTTGGAGTGCAGGTTGAAAGCAGGATTCGCATTCTTCAATCGGCAAAGGCTCACATACTACAATGTATTGCAATGCAAACCAAAGCTATCGATAACGACCGTTTGCAAGCAGCCCTTAATTCTATGGAGTAGATAGTGTGCCTTTATGAGAGTATACTAGTTGTGTATGGTAATTGCTATACAGTGTATGTGTAAGAGTAGTATATTCTAAGGGTGATGTAAGACATTATGTCATTAATTCTATAGAGTGAAGGATCTATATTTAGTTTCCACCATTGTATGCATTATGTACTACGTAGAATATCTTTTAATCAACTGCCAACCCTTGTATAAAGTATGTTTTTTTGTGATTACGCCTGTTTGTATACTACAATCCTTCAAATCTATCTTTGAAATATTGTGAAACTATATTAAATACACATTTATCTAGTATCAACGAGGGGCCACCAAAAAGTAGTTGAAAATGCCAAAAAATCGCTTCCAATATTAACAACCATGATTGTACGTAATATTGTTGCAGGAACTCAATTTTTTTTCCTTTGAAAAACATTTTTTTTCTTTGATTTTTTTTTTTTTTTGCAATTTTGCCACTTTTGTTCGCAATGGCTGCCGTTGTATCCAAGTGCACTTTTAAATGGCCAAGTGCATAATTGCTTAATTGCGTGTTAAACACTCTCTTCCAAATGAAAGCAGTAGACGTAAATCCTCAACATCGAAATGCTGATTGGTATCCTTTAGACATGTGAGTTGGACCATGCACCACTATTGTAACCACAATCATTTGCAACTAGTGCCCAACCAAATAGCCCATTGTCTTTAGTTGGTCAGGCAAGGTTAGAAAGGGATTTCATTGTGGGGCCTTGAAAGTGATGTAGGGTTTCCCTCACATAACATATTTAAAGATATTTACAACAAGGGGTACAAATTGTCAACAAGAAATATGACAAACACTATGACAGATAAGTACCAAGAGCTATTGCTACCCCATATGGTCACTTGGTGGATCCATGTAAAGTAGTGAAGGGACGAAAACAGCTATAGATTGGGCACAAGAACAAGCCCTATGAACATGGCTTGGCCAAAGTCCTAGTGAGCTGCAACTTGGCCATCGGAGCAAAGGGCGCCCGGCCCGAGGACTAGCACTGGGAAGAAGAAGATGATGATGGAGCAGTACTAGGAGTTTAGCAGCCACCACGAAATCATCTTTGCATTAAAAAGCTCTCTTTTTTGCCCTGTGCGGTAGAGCTCGGGGAACTTCAATGCCTGAGCCGTGGTCACGTCGTGGTCGATCACGGCCACCACCATAATTGGTAATGCTGTGAACATTGTGTTGTAAAACCATGCATACTAGTCGTTGTAGAGCGGTTGTCCGGAGAAATGGGCAATACTGTTCGAGTAGAACGAAATCCACCCCAGGATACACACCTTGTAAAAGAAATATAGTATCTGCATAGAGACATCGATTAAACACATTAGCCAATTGAAAAAAACAGCTGAAAGATTGTAAAAAATAGTTATTTCTCCTATGCCGACTTCCACGTTGGCAGCCTAAATCATACCGACGTCATTGGCCCCATTAAATCTCATCTCCGTAAAAATCTTTTACATTTTCTCATCTTAAAGACAACACCACCCAATTGAGCTCCACGGAGGGTATTGATGCATAGAATCCCTCTACATAGTGTTATCATTACTTAGGGATAGGTTTGGCATTTAGGCTGCACAGTTGCCAGTTGCCACCTCTTATATGAATGTGCTATTGCTCCACTATGAATACATCTTTTCTTCATCACCCGATCTAACATGGCAGTATCATGCGAGGCGTTGCTTCCATAAACCAAGTCGGAGCCCTTCAAGCTCCACAATTGAGTGTTCATTTCTATATGAAGTAGTATTGTACAATGTCATATAGATGGTACGTCTTAAACACAATCTAAATATGTGCTTCTATTGTAGTGATTCTTGTGGGATGCTACATTTTGATTGTATTGTTTATTTGTTAGGTACTTAAGCATAATCTTAATTGAAAGATGTAGTGGTTTAGATGAAGAACGGTGTCTTAATAACCCGATTCTTGCGTAGAAGTCTATGACAGGCCTCTTTGGAACCTTGTATCTTAGCTTCAGTAGGGTCCCATATTGACAAGGATGACGAGCACGTAGGATGTGCTTGTCAGGATGTTGCAAGTCTTCAGGCTCTGTTCTTTCATCAGGTGAAATCTGAATCCAGTTAGCCTCCATTCAAAACAACATATGCATATTCACATTCTAGTTGAAACATCATTGAGCTACCGTATCAACTTTGATGAGCAATCAATACGAAGCTATCAATACTAAGCAAGCTTGCCAACTTGAGAAATGCACACCAAGGTCAAAAGATGCGATAGCCCTTGTTGACTACAATCTCAAGCGCTGAAACTGTTTTAGAGCAAATGGAAACTTTACAAAAATCCTTCGATCCAGGCTTCATCAACCTACAAGGTCCAACCAGATATTGCTATTGATATGTACACGAGCTTGTGATTCTTTAATGCAGGTTAAGCTTGGCCTTGCCAATTCTGATTATCCCCCAGATTAGCACCCTGAGTGACAATCTACAATTCTTCTAGAATTTTGTTTCAACTAGCGCCTTAAAGTAGTGACACTTTGCCATGGATACAATCACAAGGTGTGTTGCTTCTAGTATCCTTGACAAATGGACCATGGCATCCAAGGACATGTACTTCGGGGCTTTTGCTCTCTTTGTTGCAGTGGTGCTTGGTTTTTATGCTTTGGTAGGCAAGCAGAGAAAGGGGTTGTCGATCATTGGGAACTTCTTGTCTCGGGCTGTACCCGCACCAGGCCATGGCGCAGCTTGCAGAGCAGAACGGTAGCTTCATGCACCTCTTAAAATATGGAGTAGATTTTTCAACTTCTCTTCTATCGTGCCCATTGCCCTTAAACATATGAGCTCCGCTTCCACAAAAGATTTCCTCTTGAACTCCTACAGTTATGTAAGAATGAATATTTGAACTTGTGCAATTAAATATTTTAGAAACTAAAACTTAGAAAATCACAGTAAAAATGAAAACATAGAAGCTTAAGGAATTATTCTTCAATGCACAAAGCGGTTCCTCAAATTGACGCTTCAAATCGGCATTTAGTTGCTTCTCGTAGTTTCTACGAATAGCTCCAGATCCGACAGCCTCAAAATTATACGTAGAAAAAGCTGCTTGCACAGCTTCTTCTTGGGCTTCCTGCAGAGCAACCTACATTCAAGGTCATTCACCGGCTAAATTTGAGCGTGAAATAAATACCAAGTGCCATAACTAATCTTCATCTAATATGGAAAAGGTATCGAGGTCTGACCTCATCAGAAATAGCATCCTTCCTGAAGACTTTGTTGTACTTCTCAACAGCCAAGTCATAGGCGCGTCGGCACTCATTATCTTCCACATACTGCTCGCACACTTAATAGTCAATACTTCCAGGAAAACAGATAAACCAAACCTACTTTTCATGCGCGGGGTCGTACCGAGTTAATAATCATCGATAGGTAGTATGGATCTATAGTGGAAGGCACACACAAACCGATGGAAGTAGCAACTATGCTTGCATCCAAACCATGGAGGCTTCTCAAACTAACCTGCCAAGATGTTGCTATGTTCAGGACCGCACCGGCATTAATGGCATCTAGAAACGATTGGGTTAACCCAACAAACATGGGCCCATTCATCACAAAAGAGCCGAGATGTTTTGGTCTCGTCCTCTCGAATATGTACTTGGTCAAATTATCTAGTCCTGATTTGAACTCTGGTCTCATTTTCTCTATCTGAAAACACCAACATACAAGTTGCATTAACAACAAATCAAAACGTATTAATATGGATTAAGAAAACCAATACGTATGCCACAACTCAAAATGCAAATTTCAAGGATCAGTTTAATAATTATCGTATTATAACAAGCACTAATGAGGTATAGCAGGACTCACGCTAATTTGGTCAAGTTTCTGTAGCTCTTCCTCATCGTTCAGAGGCCGAACAAGCGTAAAACAATCACGCTCAGGAAACAAAGCCTGAAATGAATTCCGAATCTACAGGTTTAAAAAAAACAAGCGATTTTGCTAAATATGAGAATCACTTGGAGTATACTAGCTCCATATATCACAATATACATCACGGAAAACGGCATTGCAGCTCTAGAAAATTGAATGTAAAGGACGAACCTCGTTCTTTGAAGCAATGGCTTTTCCACTGCCAGAAATGGGTTGCAAAGCTGACTCCAAATAGTCCATTGGAGTGATACGACGACCATCTTCAGTCAAGTCCAGGTAGAAATCCTGCAACGAACACCCAAACGAATCTCACAAGTAGTTGAAATACGATAGTGTGACAACATAAACAGGAAACCAACCACGCCTGGAAAAAAATATGCGTCTCTATATTATCCAAGGCAAATTTACGTTCATAGCCTGCAAACCTTAATCGATAATAAGCCGAAGAAGGGTGAAACTCACCCGGAGTAACCACAAAAAAAGTGGGGAGAATTGTCCAAGCTCAAAAGCCGAGGATCCTTTCGAAGATAATGATGCCCGAACTCGAACATGTTCCGTGATCTCTATCAAAAAAAATAGTTTGTCCAAAGTTGCTTCATCAATGCCACCCATCTGTAGAAGCGAAAATAATGCATACCAAAGCGCTCAAAATATCAAAAAATTCTCAAAAATTCTCAAAAAGTAAAAATCTTAAATGCAATCAAGTACTATACATAAGCAAGGTTGACCTGATTGTAAACAAACATAGTTGATAGCAAGACGGCCAAGGAGAAGATCTGTGCGCAACATGTTGCCTGTCAAAAATTGCAGATGCACCATAGTGAGTAACACGATAGAAAAGTTGTGGAATTATTCTCCAACAGTCAAAATCTACCTCAAAGCATCAGAATCTGAAAATAGAATTGCCTCCAAGCTTGGGAGAGCAAGAAGACTTACAGTTTCATTATAGCCATCTATTCCTTCACTATCGAGAAGTATCAGATTATATACACTGCCATCAGAAGCGGTCCTCTTCACACGTGAACTCCACATCCACAAGCCCTTCGTGCAAGCTTTATGTGTAGGTGCAACAATTAATCCGCCACTGCCTCCAAGCAACTGCACAATAACAAACACCAGCAAACTTTAGAAAACGGTCCCTCTTCCAAAATGTGGCTACTTACTTAGGAACTATTTAGAGTGAGGAACGAGTAGTCTAAAGAAGGGGCATCTTATTGAAACCTGGTTTAAGATGAAACTTTTCCCTGGCGCGCACGTCCACACACAACCACCACGCCAACCGGACCCTTCACCATGTCCAAGGCCACCACAGTCTTGGAATCCATCTTCAACTTGCCTCTCTCATCACAGTACACCAGTCTTAGAGGTCGCGCCGCCCCACCGACCACGCTCTTGGTGTTGTAATCTGGCCGCTTGCTCTAGATCACCACTGGCTTGTCGGGGTCCAGCTCCAGGTCCGTTGCCTTCAAGGACTTCTGTGAATTCACTTGAGATTTGGTTAGTTTCGTGAAATTAACCTCTACATGCTTTTCTATTCCGGTGCAGAAAATAACAAATTGTAACGATGTTGGCATAGGGTATGTCCATTCCTGCTTACCCCCCCCTTTGGTTTTTGTGGTCTTTAGCATCTCAAAAAGGCAACCTCGCTTCTTCTGCGGTCCAATTTGAACATGAAGTGACTCCACCAACTCCAGATTTCGTATACTGCATTCTCAATCACGGGCCATAACAAATCGAGAACTTGCTAAATTTCCCACATCTAATAAGTTCAACATACTACTGCTCATCGGAAGATATACTACACTCATGTTAAAGTCAGTATTGTGCAATAACATAACATGTGGAGTTGAACACACCTTAAGATCACTTTCTAAATGAAAAGAAGGATCAGATGTCGTTGCTTTCCTTCTGCAACCGCAAAAAACTTTCAGAAAAGCGTAAACTTGGTCGCATAGCCTCTACACTTTTCAATCTCATCATTCAGGTGTCTGTCGGAAAGCTCCTTCAACTTATCCGCATAAAAATCTTCATTCTCTTCCGCCTCGGGGCCATCTAAATCATACCCCTTGATATCTACATCCATGGCGGAGTAAAAGCCTATCGTGAAGACGAAATTTGAAATCAAGAGCCTACTCGTACCAATCAAGAAATGACACATCGCCTTCACTCCAAACCCCACGCAATCCCATCAAACGCAAAGGGACTCCATTGTACGAAATACTCTCCTGGATCTCTGGTCAAGCGTAGGTTCGCTGGAAAAATAAACCTACCACCTCCAAGAACTTCCGCTTTGTCACAATCATCACTCAATGTTTTGCATCGTCATTCAATCCGAATTACCCCCTTTCGAAGCTCAACGTGAGATTGAGTCTTAGAAACAATGCATGTTCGTGATATAGTAGCTATTATTGATGTCCAGTGAGGAAATGCGATAATTCTTCTGTAGGTCAAGAGCATTGCGTCAACTTGTGCAAGATTCTTAACGCGCGAGGCTCCGTGGTTAGAATACCTAACGCTTTTTTGATTCCGCGCTTGCAGTTATGTGATACTTATGAAAGAATTGTCCCGATTGATTCTTGGTTTTGCATTGAATGCCGATTCCTTTTTCTTGAAAACTTGAATTAGCCAATCTTGAATAATTCACTCGTTGAAAAGTCGATTCTAGGACAGTACGTGGGAAGCGGGAATCTGTTCAGAGACGTTTTTCTGTGATCAGAAGAGCGTCTGGATGTGCGTAGGTTGGAGTTGTCAGGACGCTCGACGTCCATGACGTCCGGTCGTCCGGACGGAGAACGTCCTTGGCCCCATGAGGACGTCTAGTGACATAACGACTTTGGTCAGTTTACCCGGGGGTAAATAGCTGTTTGCTATCCCGGCAGACGGCGCCAGGCGTCCACCGCTGGAGGCGATCGCGCTGCGGACGGCCATTCCGTCCGCACGGGTGACTGCACGGCCGTCCGCTTGGGCCGATCGCAAGGCGGACCGCACGACTGTTCGCTCAGGCCAACCGCCGTCCGCCATGGCCGTCCGGTTGGGGCGACCACCGTCCGCCGTCCGCCGTAGCGGACGACCCTCTCCCGTCCGCGCGACGGACCATCGGGCGGTCGACATCTCGCCGTTCGCCCCGCCGACCACTCCCCCGACCTCGTCCGTTGGTAAATTCACATCCTCTCGTCTTCCAACGGTCATAATCACCGTGAGTATAAAGAAAACAGCACATGGAGCCTCACTTCACGTCCGCACGGCGATCGGCCCTCACCCGTCCGCACGGTTGACTGCCTAGCCGTCCACACGGGTTTTTTGGCCATAACTCCCTCATTTTGGGGAGTTTTTGAACGTGTAATATTCTGTTGAAAGCGTCTTAAAATGCGCTTTCAACGGTATAAAGCGTGCAACGGACGCCCATGGATCGACTGCACGGCGGTCAGCCAGGCCGTCGACTGGGCGGACGCCCAAGGGCCAACCGAACGGCGGTCGGCTTTTCAATCCGCGGAGCGAATGCCCAAGGACCAAACAATGTGCGGTTGGCAAGGCGGACGACAGGGGGCATGCCGAAATGGCAAAAACCCACCGTTGTGCGGATGGCCTGGCGATCGGCCATTCCAATATGCTTGTCGTCAATAAAGGAAGAAAATGAATCAACATTTCTTTTGTAGTCCATTTTAAGTAGAACCACTGTTCACAAGTTCTATTCTTCATATGTTTCCAAGCGCATAGGATATTTGGAATGGAATATCCAATTGTATTTGCATAAAATCTTCCAAACATTTCGTTGACTAATAATGCATATGACTCTTTCTCCTTATTTAGACTGCACGTGCAATGTCAAACTACCCGTAAAAGAAAAGTTCTAAGCCACTTTTGTGTTGCCAAAGAACAGAGAGAAGTCGAGGAGAGGGGAAGGAGTTGCTGAAATTTGAGGCTTGGTGGCGTGGTGGCCGTCTGCAAAGCTCTAGGGGCGGACGGCATGGCGGTCAACCACCAAGTGCCGACCGACTGATCTCAAGTCGATTGATCAAGGATGTTCGATTGGCATCAGGTGGAGCGAGACCGTCTGATTAGGCCGGCGTAGTCGAGTGCATCCGCAATCGAACGGCCATGGATGGATGAGAGCAATCGGATGGCTACGATTTATGGTGTCGATCGCGCGGCTGTCCGATCGAGCATTATGGCCAAGTCCGTCCGCCATCGGACAGCCTGAGCGATCTCAAGTGAGGTTGGGCAAAGTCCAAGACATGATACTGACTTAGATGAAGATTAATTGTACATGGGCACGTTGTTATTTAGTCTATGTGGATAATGTCTTGGTACATGAACAATATTCTGTAAATTCCAAAGGTCATTTTTTAAGATCTTCTAGTGGATGTTTATTTCTACATTGCGGCCATGTTAATGTAAACAAAGAATATACATTGTATGTTATCCATTTTAAAATAAACTTGATTGAATTTTTTGTATAAGTGGATGTGTGGAATGAGAAAATTTTATACATTCTAACGTCTCCAACATTACATTTGAAAGGAGTAATTATTTTTGCAACGATGTATGTAGTGAATTTGGAACTTGGAGAAAGGTGCAAGTGTTTAACGATACTTTCCAAAATCATGATGTCGATAATGTTCTACAAACAATGTGATTACCTTAGCAATGTCTTAAAATATTTCCAAACTCTACACCATTTTGGGGTGGCAATGTTTGTGTTTCAGATAGAATTGGAAGTTGGGGGTTTGAACCAAGGTTGAACTTTCTAAACACACTTGGAATCAAAAAAAAAAAAGTGCAGAAGTTAAAAGATGAAGTGTTGGACCGGTAGAATCGGACTTCCTCGCTCATATGAAAATCCATATTTCTAATACACAATGCTCTTGAGATTATATTGCCAATTTTGGAATGGTATGGCATCTGAGAATCCGACAAAAAACCAACGACTTCTAAATGGATGAAGTGCTCCATTGAAAGAGTTCATCCGCATTAACACATCCATTAGTTATCCAATGGACTATTGCCATACCATCTTGGAATGAACATGTCAAAAAGAAGAGCGTGAAAGCCCTCAAAAGCACTTATTATTGAGATCTCAAAATTTAGAAATACACTACGAGGTCGAGCTCATAAGCTTAAATCATTGGATGTGGACCACTTTTTTATTTTTAGAATGCCACGATAAAATTATGGAATAGCCCAATAGTCCCGCGTTTTAATAAAAGGTACGGGTACAATCCTAGTGGCAAAAGGTAATGGCTAGATCTTCCATAGTTAGGTATGGCAATGGCATGTCTTCCAAAATTTACATATTAAGCGAGATATATTTGGAAAATCAACCACCATCAAAATTTGTATATATCCATGCATGAATTTCATATCGATAAACATGTTATATGGAATATCACTCTTGCACCTATCATGCTACTACTATTGATTGAAATTGATTATGCGTTCAAGAAAAAAACAATGATTATTTAGAATAATTGTTTTTATTGTTTTCTTCGGAAAGACCACACTACTAGTTATCGTTGGAAACACTATTGGCACAATTTTTGTAACAAGAATCTGAACTCATCTTACTCTTGAGCCATATAAGTTTAACCCCTGCGGACCTAAGTGCACTTTATGGGATTTATTATGTTTACTTTGACTGCGATATTCTTTCAATTCAAGTGGTTAAATTTCACGAAATTTTGACCACATCATCTCATATAAGTTGGAAAAAAACTTCCTATTGTTACATTTTCAATAAGTTTCTTTTTGCAAGCTAAACCCCTAAAATTCTTTGAGTATTTCTCATAAAAAATGTACCTTTACTTTGTGCAACAAGAAATGAGGGGAAACAAAGCTTGAAGCTCTACTTTAACCATGACATCCTCAACAATACATTTAGAATAACATGCTTTCAAAATTTCATGAAATTCGGCAGTGCGGATTGAGAGATTATATAGTTTGAAGCAAAAAACAAGGTTTTTTTTTTCTCCTTCATGTGTTTTGTGGATCATCTCTCTTTGAATTATTATGATGTCAATTTTGAGCATTAGTTCAGGATCAAATTTTCTGCAAAAATTTGATACACAATGTTAGGTCCTTGCAAGAAAAGTCAAAGAGAAATATGAAGGGTGCAAAATATTCAAAATCATTGTGGAAGGGATTGGGGTTCAAATACTATCATGATATTTTTTATTTTTTTGTGGTGAACCTAATTTTTCATAAAATGAGAATTCCAATAGTAAAAAGGATGACATATATCGCATCATATAGTAAAATAAAACTATAGAGCAAAAATATTAAAAATAGCTTTTTTCAAAAAAATTAGTGTAAAAAGGGTTGTGTATATATTCAAAAATTAGTAATTAGTGTTAAAAGTTCATATCAATTAATTTAAATAGCTAAAAGACATATTAAGCCAAGAGTTCATTCAAAGTTAGTTAAGATTTGAAGAGGTGCATCCATTTGATGAACGGTTGTGGGAGTTAAAGGAGTTATAATACACACCTCTTCCCAAGAGGTGTCTTCCTCAAAATTTAGATTATAAATAGCATTGGAATTACAATAATCCTACCACTACCACGTTGAAGATTGGAGTGTGTCCTAGCTTTGGAAGCTAATTTTTTTGGTTGCTATATGTATTTGATTTATGATTAATATATGTGATTATTCATTGTGTAATTATTGTCTTAATTTTGTAAATTGAGTCATTTGTAATACATTGAATATCAATACTTCATTATAAAGTAGAGAAATACTCTAATTTGTCTAACTAATACAATTTTGTGTGTATGAAGATTAATTTTAAACATTGTGATGAGATGTGAGTGTGATTGAATTAAATTAATGTAAAACTTGAGTGCAAGTAACTTGAGTATGATTTGATTGAAGCTTTGAGTGGCATTGTAGATGTTTAAAGAGTGATTTCATGAATGAGAGATTCATGTGTGTGTGTTAATGTGTTATCAGTGACGTAATGCAATATTCCCAGGAATGCATGGGCACTTGTCACTTGATAAGGATTTAAGTTTGAGTGTTGAAAATTAAAGAGGCATAAGAGTATGAGTAATTTTTAATGCTAATGATATAAAAAATCATCAAGAGAGATGCATTTTTTGATGCATAGCATGTTAAGAGTGTTATGTGCACGTTAATAAGTTGAATTAAGTCTAACCTAGAAAGGAGATATTCCTTAAGGTGGATTAATTGCATTTGTGTTTTATGTGACGAAGACAATTGAGAATCAAGTGTAATGGAAATTGAGATAATTTCCTAGACTTAAACCAATTTTGTGTTATTCTTTGAGACTAACTTGAATATAAGAGGATCATAATGATTAAGTGAAATTGGAGAAAGCTTTATTGCATGAGGTAAGGTTTGAATTCTAAGGAGAACATAATTAATGATTTGTATTGAAATTTGATGGAATCTTCCATCGGCCTATCTAGGCATGGATTGAGAGTCTTCACGGTTGACCACATGCACAATTGATAAAGGAATAATGTTCCGACTAGGCACTTAGTCCTTGGGTTCAATTAATACCTTGTTCCTTAAGAGTGATGCATAACAACCTTAAATTCTTAAGAGTTTGGGTTAAAACTTAAGTTTTGTTGATGGAAGAGAGTTTTTATATTGAAATTTAAGTCAAATTACAATACAATAGACGCTAGACCATCCCAGAAATGGGTTTGGAATCAGAAGGAGAATATGTGTGAGTCTTGGATGTTTTGTGAGTTGACGTGTTTTAACTTTTAAACCTTACAAAAACCTAGACTCAAAGATGTGAAAATGTCCAAAATTATTAGTGGTTCTCATTACACTACCTAGAAATATGTGATCATTTTTTACTTTGCTTGGAAATTAGATCTTTCATTGAAGACATGAAATATATATTGACGTTTTTAAGAAACCTAGGTACGATCTAGTATTACAAAGACTCTTAAAATCAGTGGAAGCTTCTAGCAAAACATTTGAAGTTGCGCGGAGTCAAACCATGTGTGATTAGAAAAGCATTGCTTTTTCTCTAGAGATCTAGGCTTGCATTACATAAATCTATGTTAATGCAAGCCTAGTGGGAACATTATGGAAGTCACAAAATTCCAATTAAAATCACAATCATAAAGAACGTGCACAAAGTGAAAAGTTTCTCCCCGGGGGTGATTTGTTCCTTCAAGGATTAGACGAAGGTTGTGGATGATCAATACATCTCAATAAAAGAAAGATCCATGAATCGAAGGAATTCTTGTTGAACCATTACAAATTTGTCTTCGCCATTCACATGGGATACCATATTTATAATACATTACGCTCCAGAAATGATGCTGCTAATTTCATAATGGTGTGGCAACTAACAATCCGACAAAGGACGAAGGACTTAGGAACGGATGAAGTAATCTGCCGGAAATGTTCATCCGCTCATAACTCATGCAATTTTGACCAGATGGGCGATTGCCACACCAACTTAGAATCAAAAGGCTTTAAAGAAGAGTGTGATGTGAAATTAGGCGGCGGGCCAACCGATTGCAATTAGACGGCCGTTGGGCCGTCCGTGCAATTGGACGGCCGACTCTCCGTCCGTGCGATCAAACGGTCGGCGAGCCGTCCGCACGATCAGACGGCCGACTTGTTGTCCGCTTGTTCTGACGGCCGGGAGATGTCCATGTTGTTCCACGCGGAATCGAACGGTCGATAATGGCCCATGCCGACCGATTTTGCCGTCCGCCCGCGCCGTTCGATTTCAGTAAAATTAATTTCACTAAAAACATATACTCCA
The DNA here is from genome assembly GCA_963971425.1 of Bryoerythrophyllum caledonicum. NCBI lineage: Eukaryota > Viridiplantae > Streptophyta > Bryopsida > Pottiales > Pottiaceae > Bryoerythrophyllum > Bryoerythrophyllum caledonicum. The sequence continues at coordinate 5,736,871 of OZ020520.1, forward strand.
GCCCTGGGTTAATGATTTTTTATCCCCCGGACGATGCGTCCAGACGTCCTCATCCGGACGACGTCTCCAGACGCTCCCAGACCCCCAAGGACGTCGGATTGGTAACTCTCGCGTAGGCGGCAATTTCTCTACTCATATCATTCGGCAGCGCGATGTGGTGATATCTTAAACCAGTTTGAATATCGCAGGAAAGCGCGCTTAGATTACATTGAGATATTGATGGCCGAGACTCTCGTCCCGAAGCCACTTGGCACTAGAGGCATGACGGGGTCATCAAATCCTATAGCGAGTATGGTAAGCACACCACTTCAGAAGTGGCAATCGCAAGGCATTGGCGAATCCTTTTTCTTTGACTTGCATCACCGTATGCTCTTGTGTTGTGTGCAATTGCCGAGAGCGTATCTGACAAAGTGTGGTCAAGTGGAGGCGCTTGAGTCAATTAAGAGGCTAATTTCAGCTCTAGTGTACTCAAAAATGCTATTATTGTTAAAGAGATTTAGGCCTCAATTCTCGTGCAATCTAATTTTAATATGATATGTTTCTTTTCTTAAAATTGTAAAAATTTGTAAAAGACATGCACTATTTTCTTAGGAAGGTTTCATTTTTCTATTCATATAATATTTGTTAGATAGTTTATCAATAGTATGATTTTAACCCCTAAAGTTCCTTGCTTGTAAACACCTCAAAACTGCTAATTTTAGTGCAAAAATGAGGAAGAAAATAAAAGTTTGATTATTGTTTTTAACCATAAGATCTTTAACTATACATCTAAAATTATATGCTCTCAAAATTTCATTGAATTTGGCCGTACATATTGAAAGATTACAATGTTTAAAAGTGAAAAACAATGTTCTTTTCTTCCCTACGTTTTGATGATCAACAGACTTTGACTTCACTTGATGTCAAATTTTTGCATTACACATGGCCAAGTTTTTATACCATCATGGAGTATGTGATGTTAGTTCCATGTACACCAATTTTTAGAAGGAGAAGAGAGGTGTAGCATATTCAAAATAATTGTGAAAGGGACGGAGGTTCAAAAATTGCAAATACACATTTTTATTTTTTGTGGACTCAATTTGTCATAGAATGAGAATCTCAACGGTCAAATGCACCACATCTTGCCATAGAGAAACAAAATCCAAAAGATGTGAAAATCTCTAATATTTATGTGGAAAAGGAAATTTTTTTTGTACCCTACTGGGGAGAATGTGGAACTGTCTGACTTGCATTAAAATTGGAATATTCACAAAAGACAAGAAATTTTTTAGGCAATTTGAAATAAAATATTATTATCTATTAGTAGAAAAATCTCAATGTCAATAGAAGCTTTAAGCAAAAGTTTGGAGTCCAAGAATTAGCTTTTAAAATAGTATAACTTTTTTTTGGGAGGTCAAATATGAAAAAAAATTACATTTCCATGAAGCTACTACTATGCTACATCTTCACAAGAATTTTTTTAAAAAATTGACGAATAATAACATCAAGGGAACCTGCTCGAAATGTGATTTGTCCCCCAGGGACGAAATGTCCTTTAGGGGTTAATGATTGAGAATTTTTTTTTGTAAAGAAGACTATTGTAGAATGAAGAACTTGTTGAAATAGTGCTATCAAATAGGCCATGATGAAATAAATGATGCATTCTACTCTAAGTGCTTCTTCTTGAAGGTGAAATTCATATTGTTGGTCAACAAATGATTCAATGCATGTCTATTTATATTCATTTTCAAGGATTTCTTTTGCCCCATTCTGACCATATATATACTTTTCAATCATCTTGTGTTACAAATTGTATGGAAGAAAGCTTATATGAAGATGTAGAAAGCACACGTTATAAGATATTTAAGTTCTTCCAATATAGTCCACTAGGAATTGATTGTTATGACCTTCTCGTTTATTTCCATTCCATGTATAGTTTTGAATGTTACCCCCCCATTGAAAATTTCATATGTTTAAGTGTGCAGCTAGGTCTCTTCAATTCATTTACTTCAAAACATTGAAAAGTAAAAGTAATTTCTCATCAATTTGCTATAATTCAAACGCTCAAAGCTGCATTTAACTAATGAAATAATGAGGATTCACAGCTACTTGAACCTTATTATGAGAAATGCAAAAATAAAATCTCCAGCTGTAGGAATTGTGAATTAAATCTATGTTCATCATGAAGGGAACTGAGGGCCGCTTCACACTTGGTGGCCAAGTCGAGTGGCCGTCGATTTCCACCAATGAGATTGCTAGAATGGCCAAAGTCCGGACTTTGGGCCTTCACACTTGTGCCCAAACTCCAAAGGCCGTCGTCCTACATGGCAACACTTTTGGGTTGTTTTGGCGCCAAAGCGACGGCCTCTCGAGCAAAACTTGGGTCGCCCATTTTAGTCGACCCAAACTACAATCGAGAGTCCGTCAAATTTTTTGATAAAACAATCAAAAACTGACAAGATCTAGACCGTTAGATGAAAGAGGCTGATTTTTTTTTGGCTGATTTTTTTTTGGCTGATTTTTTTGGCGTAATGATATGGGGTTTGGACTTTGGACTTGGGCTTTGGGGCTTCACACCACGACCGACCAAACCTTTAATTTATATTATTTAATGTATTTTTTTGGCAAAATAGTTTGGCCTCTCGCCATAGTTTGGCCACTCATTTTGACGGACGGTCACTCGACTTGGGCATAATGTGAAGCGGCCCTGAGCATGCAAGTTTCACTGAAAGCAAAGATGGTGGTGACACAGGTGCAAGTCATTCAAAATGCTTACCTCCCACCAAACCAGAGCACTCACCACACCTTCATACTCACAAATTGCATCAACTGCTATATGATGTGTACACTTAACTCTTAAAAGAAACCAGGGCACTGTATACATGGCTGCGTATTCATCCTGTATACGCACAAATGAATGATCTCATTGTCACATAAAATACATCATTGAAAACACATGTGTGGGTGCAAGTAAGGGCCGGTTTACATTAGGCCTAGGGTCAGATGGAAGGCTGGCCGGATTTGCCTTCAATCCGACCTTCAATCCGGCCCCAACTCTTCCATCCGGCCCCAAGTAATGTAAAGCATTGAGGCCGGATTCAAGGGCCGGATTTCAAATTCATCATCTTGGCCCTAGCCAATGTAAAGTGTTGGGGCCGGATTCTAGGGCTAAATTTCCAATTTTTAAGTGTCTTAGATTTATATAAGGCTCAACTAAAAATTATAGAAGCACATGTGTCAAGCTTTTGTCTTTGTTTCTTTCCTAGTCTAAAGAAAAATAGGTTTCATATATTAACTTTATATGTTTTCTTTCCTTATTACATTTTAAATTTAAAAATAAATAAGAGAATTTATTCGATTTTCATAATTTTTTTTCCCTTTTCTCTTATTTTTGATAGGTCTAAAATAAAAGAGAGTTTTTTTTTCATATATATGCAACTTCTAATTCCTCTTCCTATTTTGACTACTAGAAAAAAGAGTTTTATTTACTTTATTTGGCCAAATCCCTTTTTCTGGGTGCATATCCAAAAGGAAGGAGTATTTTAACTTTTTCAAAAAATAAATTAAAATAATAATTTAAAAAAAAATCGAAATAATTTTTTTTTTCAATTTTTTTTTTCAAAATTCAAAAAAAAATTCAATTTTTTAATTTTTTTTCAAAATTAATAATTAAAAATTATTATTATTAATTTTTTTTCAAAATTAATAATTAAAAAATATTATTATTAATTTTTTTTCAAAATTAATAATTAAAAATTATTATTATTAATTTTTTAATGAATTGACGGTAACGATTTGAAGGATCCAACGGAGGAACCGAATCCGGCCCTAGATGGGAGTTTGGGCCACCCCAAACCTTGTCCCAATTGCTCCCTTGGGGCCGGATGGTTTGGCGCCAAAACCATGCCACCTAAGGCGACACGAAGGATGAAACGTGGTTCCGGCCGGCCCCAAGTATAAAGCTCTTAGGTTGGATTTTGAGAGATTGAAAGATCCTATTGGTTGAAAGTTGGAGAGTTCCGGCCGGCCTTCAATCCGACCCCAAGTATAAACCGGCCCTAAGGTAATCAAGACCAAAAAGTTTGTGTGCAATGTTAAATTCTTGGTTGAAGGTTTTTTAAACTAAATTCAAATGTTCTCCAAGCTGAGAATTTACATAGGAAGAAGAACTCCGGTCTCCGAAGGAGACCAGTGTGAATATAGTGTTTGTTCATTCTTTTCACTAAGCATATGGCCACAGGACATAGGCTAGTGTAATAGAACTACTCCCCTCTCTCGAGGGTAAACACTTTTCTACACTAAGTGCTTCCCTAAACTAATTGCCTTAAAGACAACCGACATGTCATCTCCCCCAAGGGCAATTTACATAGGACATTATCACAAAGCACTTACATTCATTCAATTAAAAATAATGTTTTCAAACAATGGCACTAAATGTAAACTCTAAAATCAAGTGAGGAAATATAGTTTTGGATGTAAATATTTTGAAATTGAAAATTTCTTGATAAAATTCAATTTCTTGATAAACTTAAGGACTTTGTTGAAAAAAATAGATAGAGTTACTTTTGTATATTTTAAGGTGATAAACTTGTACAAGCCTTTTAATTGTCATCAAATGACTTTTTCAATTTCAGAAACTTTTACAACCTTTTAAAACACCCATTATAATCAAAAGATATTTTTTTATAAAAGAAATAAACACATTGGCAGTATAAAACAACATGAATCTTAAGATTTTGTAGAAAAAAATCACAAATATCAAATTTCCTACACAGAATTAAATCTTACATTGTTCAATCTTTGTAAGGAAGAAGTGCTTCGCTTTGTTGTGCTTTCACCTTAGCATAGGCTCCAATTTTTGTTTTGTAAATTATTTTTTCAATTCCAAGTATACATTTCTCAAATACTACTGAAACAACATACATCCAATGCTTGCCCCAACCATTTTAATCCTTTAAGAATTCACTTGGTGCTCAACTTCCATCGCTACAGCCACAAACCAAGCTTGCCATAAAGTCATTTCAAAAGTAGAAATTGTTGGAAAATTATGAAAATCGATTTCATACTATCAACGCTATTACAGAAATCTTTATCAAATTATTGATTAATTTTCTTTTACAGAATTTGAAGAAATCTCTTCCATATTAAATTAGTTTTAAAATTTCCAAAGGATTTTTTGCAAGACACAGTGATGGATCAGAACTTTTCATGCCTTCCCATGTGAAATAACATTTTAAGAAAATTAAAAAATCTATTCTATTCTTTGACCACTAAATTTATGTAGCACAATGGAAGAAATGACTGTGATGAACTATTTTCGATTTTTCTTAATTTGATTTTGTGGAATTTTTAATACTTGTATGCTAATAATTTGAAACTCTTTCAAACATATACACGTTATTGGTACTCATCTTTGCTATTCCAATATGAAATATGACTTTGGTAATGAAAAAAAAAAATTGGATTACAATCTTTTCAAAAATCTATAGATTCTATTAATATATAAGTGATTTTTCATTTCAAGATGTATTAAATCAGAATTTTTTTAAAACATTTATACTATTTATAAATGTTCTAATTTGTTTTTGTGTGATAACCACATATTTGTTTGTATTATTCATTTTATTATTGATATGACTTATAGTAACAAAAGGATAGCCCAAATAAACTTGGGTTCAGGATTATTGCTGAAGCATTTGAAGCGAAAATTGTACGTTGTTAAATATACGTTGGTTGTCAATCTGACACTTTGACATGTTGCAATCTGAGCTACACAATTACACTAACTTTCATGTTGAATGGTAACTACGGTGACTTCAATCCGATAATTTCATCTGATATTAACTGGCAATTTTTATATTACTTTAAATTTCAAAGTACTAAATATTAATACTTTATTTACTTATAAAAATTATGTGAAGATTTATCAATTAAACATTAAATTAGTAATGTTGCTCCAAAAAAGTATTGGCCATCTCCAATGTGACAATGTCCTTGTCCTTCATCGTGCATTCAAGTATCAAACAATCATTTGCTACTCTAAAATTATTGCATAGATAATATTATAGTTAAGTGAAGGCTTTAAAATTGGAGCTTGAAGCAAAAAACTTACTATCGTGGAAGCAGATAGTTGGCAACACAATGGTCACATTGTATCTGGCCCCCTTTTTTTTTTTTTTTTCTTTTTTTAAAATTCTTTCATCTTCTTCTGTAAAGCTTACTTTGCAAACACATGTATCAAAATTTGTGAAAATTCAAAATAAAAATGCAAATAGTATCCTTTATTAATACAAACATAACATGGCCATAAATATTTAACCCCTAAGGTACCAAGTGTCCAAAAAGGGCTTTTTGAAAGTTCGGTCAGGTTCCTATGGTGTCAATTTCCAACATTCTTCTTTGAAATTTTTACTATAGAAAGAAATTACCAAGACCTTAGTGGGAAAACAATTTTTTCCTAAATTGGACATTTGATGAAAAAGTTATAGGGTTTTGAATTTTAAATGGGGAGGGCGAGCACCTCGGGCACCTCCAAAAACTTTTGATAGGACACTCTATTGAAAGTGAGATTTTCAGTGTTCGCAAGTAATATTATTTCCCTTCATGTTGTCAAAAAAAAGTTCTTGTCTTTAGTGAAAAATAGCATACCAACCCAAGTCAAACATTTTCACACATTGTCACTCATTGTCGGGCAAGGTACCAAAAAAACTTCTTCTTTTCCACATAAAACCTAGAGATCTTCATATTTTTCACTTTTTATTTTTTTCACATCAATATGTAATGTAAACCTTCATATTAACCATTCGGATTATCAATCGAAAACATATTAAGTTCAAAAAAAATTAAAGTGCGAGTTAACAAATTTCGAGCCTCCACTCCTTGTACACTTGTTTTGAATATGCTACACCCGGTCTCTACCTCTAAAAATTGGTGTGTAAGGAGCTAACATCATGCTTAACAAGATGGTAATAGATTTAGACCTTTTGTAGTGAAATTTTTTGACACCAGCTGAAGTCTAGTCTGCTGATCCACTAAACGCAGGGAAGAAAATGAACCATTTGCTTGACTTCAAACACTATAATCTTTTAATATGTGCGATCAAAGTTTATGAAATTTTGAACATGTATTACTTAATAAGCCTTTATTGAGATCCTACGGTCAAAACTAAAAATAGAAGTTTGTGTTACCTTCTTTATTCGTTGCACTAGAATCCATTTAGTTTGAAGTGTTTTTAGTGTAAAACTGTCATGGTACCTTAGGGGTTAACCAAATTAAGCATTTGAGTCAAGATTCTCCAATCTACAAGTTAGGATTTGTTATTTAAAAATTAATTGCTTCTTGGTTTGCTATATAATGACCTAAATGGCTTCATTTTCAGCTTGAATTTAACCACCTTATTTTTTATTTGATTATAGCTTATTATCTATAAATAGATTCACATATAGTTCCGTAAAAAGATGATGTTAATTAGTTTACTTTAATCAAAACACTTTAAAAACAAGTCTCCAATTTTCTGAAGGATACATGTATTATGATCAAATTTACATTTCATTTGATTTCCACACAAGTGAAAAGGTTTATTTCATTGCAAAGTTAAAAAAATTGTAGTCACCTTCCAAGTCAAAAGTCTCTGGAATGTACAGTACTTTGCAAATGAGTTACGTTTATTTCTTGAACTGTCAAAACACGTCTTCTATAGTGGTGTCACTTCGGAATGAGATCTTGGCAAGAATTTCAAACACCTGGCTACGTAACTTAGTGGATACATGAAAATCATAGTTGTGACTCACCAGCTGTTAAATTTAGGACGTACCAAAATGTCAAGAGCTACAAATTCGGGATTTTTAAGAGACAACTTGAATTTGCTGTCACTACAACTGGAATGCTTGCAACAATGTCAACTGCGAACACGCCATCACAACAAAGATTTTTTCTGACTTGCAACTACAAAATGGATCCTTGGGTTCTAAGAATCATAGTGGATTTGAGTGCTAGAGTGTTTGTAGCAAAACTGAGTGTTGGTGGAGGTCGAAATTGTTGGGTATATGGTCTGTGCAAAGTTGTGCATGTTGTTGTTGTCTTTGCATGCTTGTTGTGTATTGGTTCCATTTGAGAGAGATGAAGACAAGGACTTTGAGTGAGGAAGAAAGAGGGGTCATTGTGGGAATGCGGAGTGCTGGAATGTCAACTTATAGTATTGCGAAGGAACTGGAAATGAGTCAGTCAACTGTCTTCACTATCTGGAAGAACTACTGTGAGCGTGGTACAGTGGTAGCGCGTAAGCCCTGTGGAAGGGCTCAAAAGCTTTGAATTCGTGATAAGAGGGACCTTGCGCGCATTCTCACCCAAAATCGTCACCTATCTCATGAAGATATCATTGAGCAGATGAGGGTCAAAGTCTGCAAACGCACATTGTCAATGTATATCAACAAATTGGGTTTTGGCAATCGAATTGCAGTGAGGAAGCCATATTTGAGCGAGAAACACAAAGCAGATAGGATAGCATTTGCAAAGGCACACAAGAGATGGACTCTATCAGATTGGCGCAACATTATGTGGATAAACGAGTCTTCTTTTGAAATTGGAAAGAGGTCCCGACAAGTCAAGGTTTGGCGTCGAGCGTATGAACGCTACTCAATGGATTGCATAGCCCCCACATTCAAGTCGGGCCGCACTTCCGTCATGATTTGGGGTGCCTTTAGTAGCTTTGATAAGTGCCCTATTATTGTTATGCCACTTCACAAACGCACAAGTGAAGATTTTGTGAATATTGTACATGAAGGTCGCTTAAGTGGCTTTTATTTCATGCATGATGAGCGTGAGAATCTTATCCTCATGGAAGACGGCGCCCCATTGGATCGTAGTAAATACGTTGAAAGTTGGAGAGTGGCGCATCACATTAAGAAGCTGAAATGGCCGGCAAACTCGCCGGACTTGAACCCTATAGAAAACCTATGGATGATTGTAAAGGACTGTGTACAAAATAGGCCGATACCAAAAAACCAAGAAGAAATGATTGAATCCATTGAACGGGCATGGGAAGGCATCTCTAAGGAAATAATTGAGATCCTCATTGCTAGCATGCCTAAACGTATGAAGGCTGTAATTGATGCTAAAGGTGGTAGCATAAGATGGTAGGTAGTATATTCTAAGATACTTTATTGTTGTATGATTTTGCAAGTTTGTTGTAAAATTTTCTTCTTGCAGTAAAGTCCACTTCATTACCTTTCCAATGCAATTTTCCATACATGATTTGGCCCAAAATTGAATCTGTAATGCCAATTCGAAATTACAACTCCATGTCTGTTAACTGCCCTGTGGATACAATAAACGTAACTCATTTGCAAGGTACTGTACATAAATCTGTTGCCACCTGAGTCACTGCCCAATAATTCTTCATATACATCTTCCAACAAAGCCATTATCACTATGATAATTATTCCCATGAACTTCGGAAGGAGTTGGAATTGCATCTAACCAACATGGACATGAACAGTGTACGGCTTACAGTGTAAGGCTTGTGTAAACCATCGAAGTTGTACTTGCTAAACAACATTAGAACTTGTTGCAATAGTTAGAACTGTATCATAACATACTTGCAATTGCTCTGTATGTAGCATTGATGGCTGTATATGTACCATGTCATTTCAAAATAAAGTTTTCAATGTTTTACCATGCCTCAGAGATAGCATTAGGTTAAATGATTGAGATATACATTTTCTTGTAAAAGCCTTGACTCCTTGCATTAGGAATAAACATCCATCTTGTTCAAAACCAGAAATGATAATGAGGATCACAACCACAGCTAGGTTTTCTTCTAACTCTTAACTGTGTACACTATTATAACTTTTAATTGCTGTAGCTTTGTGAGAAGTGGAAATCAATCAAGGATGCTATAACCCTAACTGGGTACTGTAAGTAGCATTCATGAAGAGTGTTATGCCATTCATTGAAAAAGATCACCTACTCTTTGTCCTCATTCCCTCACTTCAAATTAGAATTCAGAATGCCCCATCCATGACTTTCTCTCTTCATAATACCCTTGTGGCCTGTCATTAACCTAATTCAGTTTCATAACCTTATTCTTCAAGGATTTCATGCTATTTGAATTTCACACATCGAAATACCACATTTGGGTCTCTCAGGCACTAAAGGATTACCAAAGTGAGTATGTCAATTAATTAACCAAGAGATAAAGGAAATGAACAATAGTGAGCCTTTCAAACTAAATAGTATTGACCTGATGTTTAATTGCCCCAATTTTCAATTTGTTCAATTGCATTTGTCATGTAGATGAACTGATAATCAATCATAGAGGAAAAGATAACCACATCGGTAATGTTTAAAATGACATGCTTATCACATAATAAGGAAGAAGGGAGCCTAGTTTTGTACTTTCATGGAAACACAATATTTTATAGATGAAATCAATGATTATTTGATAAATTATTGATGTACAACTTGCCAAGAGGTAAAACAAAAGTTTACTTTGTTACTTTAAACTATTAATCAATATTATTTAAATGCCTAATTCAAAAAATTATATTTGAATCATATTGGGATATATAATTAATTCCAAAAATATTTCAAAATTCACGATCCTAGTGCAATGAGTAAAGAAGCTAGAAACAATACTCCATTTCTAGTTTTGGCCATAGGACTTTAAATAAGACTTATAGATTCAATGTACAAATTGGAAGGTTATTGTGTTTAAAGTACAAATGAAGGTGCTTTTACTTCCCTATGTAATGATGACTTCACTTGGTGTTAAACTTTCGCATTACATAAGGTCTAATTTTGTTCACATTGTTGTGTACAATAGGAGGATAACCAAAATGGTGTTTTTGCATTCCCAAGGGAAAAAAATTAATTGCGGCCACATTAATACCCTCCCGAGGATTGAACAATTGCTAATTTACGGTGAATTGCCGTGAATTACATAAGTTATAAGGAAGAAATCGTGGCATAAGTGATAAGAAAGAAAATACATATATTACTTGTAAAAGTTTAAAACAACTAAAATATTTAATATCACCTTTTTTTAAATATAATAAATTTTAATTGTTAAAGACGTTGGTAATACCTCTATATCATATGTGTAAGAGTTGGTAGCTTTTGAACCCATGGCAAAGTAATTTTAATTTGGATTAGAAGACCACCAAGCTTGTTCATTGTTATCTCTAAAGAGCTTAATCCATAAAAGGATATTTTGCTAATTTAGTCAAGCTTATATGATGACAGTTCTGGATGAAGAACTTTGGATTTATTTAAAAGTAAGATATCATATACAGGTTGTAGGCATATATTTGATTTCCATCAAACATTGGAAAAAAGTTGTGATGCATAAAGCATTTTTCTTTCATACAATGTTATTGTGAAAGTTGTTGTACATATATTAAATATTGGTCTTTTTGTTATGGTAGTTGTTATGGCCTAATATATAGATTTTCCTTCAATCTTATTCTTAAATCTATATATTGCTTCTCTTTCAAAGAGGTTGACTTAGGCTACTTTGATCTTGTGAAAGTAACTGGCTCTATATCTTCCAATTACAATACTTTGCATGCACATTAAAGCCTTATGGTGCTACCTACCCCCAAAATTCTAGACTAAGCAAGATTTTGACAAGTAGTAGTGATTATTACTAACAACTTAATTTCATTGTTCCAACACTCATTTCCTTTGTTTTTATGTAGTGCTACACTTCTTCCTTTGTAAATGTTATAGTTAACAAGAGATTATCCTCCAAATCTTATTACTATTGCTTTAAAATCAACTAAAAACAACCCTTCAAAGTTTATGCTTTGATTTGTGAGCTCCCTAGATCCCCTTCACTTCAACACATCTTTGTTCCGTGCTTGAAACTACCACAAATATGTGGTTGACTTTGTCCTTAAAGACATCTTTAGATATTTTCTCAGTAAATAATTTTAGCAATATGCCTAAAGGAGCAAGATGTAGAATCTTGAATTCTTTAAAAAATAAAAGTAGAAGATGCAATTATTGTACTTGGTGCATTTCTTTACTCTTTCATATAACTTCACTATCCTTGAATCCTCTAAGCACTCACAAATATTTTTAAAACTCCTGCAAACACTCAAAACCAACACCATCACATATTGCCCCAACCTCAAGCTTCTAACATATTCATACAACACTCAAGCTCAAGAGTTGTCCAATGATAAGCTATCATGCCATTAGCCTCTATAAAGAGCGCTCATTGAGGAGTTTTATTCAATCATATGGTGGCTTTTCATTGAACCCACCTTGTAGAAGCCACCACAAAGACTTCTTTTCATATTGTTCAATGACAACTGCACGCTTGGTTGAAAAAATATTTCTCCTCCTTCAAGTCAATGGTTGCTCCACGCTTGGTTGAACAAAGAATCCTTCTTGGTTGGTCCCACAACAAGCCTCCATTTTCGCATCACCACAACTAGCCAAATCCTTATTGAATTCTAACCTAACCCTATCATCCAAGTCTTCTTGACCACAAATCTAGTGATCACTTAAACCAATTCTTCACCAAGAATATCATCTACATGAAGTAAAACACCATATCAATATCAATTCAACCACAAATCTTATAAATACTAAACACACATAATTGCTTAATTTAACTAGTGAGTCATCTACATGAAAACAATGCAAAGTTTATGCAATTATACTTTACACTTCTATTCCCTTTGATTCTTTAAAGAATCACCTAACACAATCGTTTTTTATTTCTTTTAAATCACTTTATAACACAACAAATTCATTTAAAAGGGTTCAAAGGTTTGAGTGTGTATAAAAAAAACTCTTCTTTGAAACATTAAAACTAGAGAATTTTTGTTTTTTGTTTTTTTATGATTTATTGGGAATTAATTATATATATACACAAGTTTAAACTAGTATATTAAAAAAAATGCTAGCTTAATGTTACGTATGTTACTTCTACAAACCAATTTTAAAAATACTATAGATCATTTTATGACTTCTATATTTGATTATGCTTGTACTTAATATAATCTTGTTTAGAATTCTCAACTTTTGTAATAATTTTTTTATTTCCATGGCTAATTTAAGTGTGCTAGGAAAGTGTTAAACGATCAAGAAAATATCCCAATTCATATAATAAAAATTCTATAATTATTGTGATTTAATTATCTATCATTCCATTTTTTACTTTTATAGTTGAAAAATAGAAATAAAAAAACTTAAAATATAGTTGTATTCTTTGGACTACAAATGATAACTTATGAACATGTTTTTACGAAACATAATCATAGAATTTTGTGGTTAAACAATATTCAATAGATAGATAGAACACATATTTTATAAAAAGGGGAAGATGTGAATTGGAGTACACCATTATTCATTATTTGCTTGTTACATTTTATTCTTATGGTGTGCTTTAAGTACGAGTATATGCTTTCACAAAACAAATGGAGTTTGAAGTAAAAAATTATTAAATTATAGAGCTTATATATAGCCATTAAAAACATAAGATATATTAATATTTTGGAATGTAAGACCAAATTAATTATTAAAAAACATATCTATAAATTTCATGAAGAAATAAATTATATACAAACATAACATGTTAAATTGAATATAATTTCACAATTCCAATGAGCCAATGCTTTAAAATGTGCAAATATATATTCATATATTTGAAATTCAATATAATATTGTTGTGTTTGGAAAATCAAGCTTCAACTATATTACCAATTTTCACATCGTTACGCGACGATTTGATTTAGGATGGCCTTCAAACAAGATTTCATTTTGCATTTGGTTAAAACTTTCTTCTGCCAAAGTCTTTTCATCATGTGAAGAACATTCTTGGTTCATAATATGCTCGTACTCTAATTTTGCACATTCTAAGTTTCCTTGTTGTATATATAGCTCCCCTAGTTTAAATCGAGCCACAACTTTTCCGTCTTCTTCTTTTAGTGCATCCCTTGCAGCTGCTTCTGCATCCCTATTATATTCAAAAATATTTTGATAAAAACAATATGTACGGAATTTTACACTTTTATATGTTTAATGAAATATGTCGATCATTTCTTCAAATCTAAGATAGGATTATAGATGTAAGACTAATATTCTAATGTATTGGTGATTCTTTCATGAAGATACAATTCTAAAAGATGGTAGCAAATTTCTCAAAGATATTAGAATATTTTCAAAAGTGGTATAATTTGAAATTAAAATACAAGTTTTTAAAATAAAATGATAGTGTACCGATAATTTCCACATTTGGCAAAGGTATCAGCAAGTTCAAGAAGCAATGAAACATCGTACAATTCAACTTTTTGCAATTGTTGAAATGAGATTTCAGCTTCTTCGTTTCGGTCCAAAGCAAGACACACTAATGTAAGATATGCCCAAACCTTTTGGTTTTTGTTGTCAATGTGATTTGCTTCCACCAATGCTATTTCACATTGTTTGTAATCACATGTTCTAAAAAAGACAATGCCTGCACCTAGCCAAGAACTTGTACTAGGATCTTGTTGACAAAGCATTAGAAATGTTTTCTTTGCTGCATTATAATTCTTGAGCTTGAGGTGAATGTTTCCAATATCAAGGTGTACATAAGAATATACCACCTTCTTTCCTTGATAACGTATGTGCTGTAAAAAGAAGTTACATCTTTAAATATTTAAATACAAGCAGATTTATGTTGCACCCAATGGAAAAAGGGTAGTCCCCAATTTAGTAAATGTGTATATATGCAATAATAAAATGTACCCTTTCTTTACTTGTTATAATTTATACACCTTTTATTTACTATATATATCCAAGTATCCTAGGTATTAGCTTCACATGATATTGTTAGTTTATTATATACACAAAGATGAAATATATGTTTAATAAACAAATATATTTTATTTTTGTAATTATTATAAACTAAAACATTGAGATGTAATCAAACCCTCTCATAAGCCTCCAAAGCCTCTTCATATTTTCTGTTAACATAATGGAGGCGCCCCAAGCATAACCATGACATAGGATCTTCTCGATTAATAGACAAATTCTCTTTAATCCAGATGTCTGCTTTATTATACTCTTGATTGAGCTCATGTGCCTTTGATTGAGCCCATTTGTTGTCAAAAGCGGTTGAAAACACATCGCATTCAAGGTCTAGAATTTGTTTTCCTTCTTTTTGCAAGTGAAGGTCCAAAAGTAAAAGTGATGTTTCTACAAAAACAGTGCTATCGGGATATCTTTCTTGAATAAACAAGTACCCAACACTAAATGGAAATTTGAGGAGAGGACTGAGAAGAATATGTGAAGATGTGTAAGCATTACAGGTCCCACGTGATGACTTGAACAATGACTCGGCTTTCTTGATGCAATTTGTTTCATTCTCCTTTTCTCCTTGTGCATAATACACTTGGCTAAGTATGCACCAACACATCCATTCTTCGTCACTATGAAGATCTATAGCCGTTCGAAGAAGAACTTCAGATTGGGTGCAATAGTTGCGATGCCACATTAGGCAAGCTAATGCTAGTAAACTAAGAAAGTGATTGTTATCAAGTGTTAGCGCCTCTCGAAAGCATTCCTCTGCCTTTCCTCTATTCCCTATTGGGGCCCCCTCTTTTGACTGTAAAATTTCAAGATCATTTCTATAGTTAAAAATCAATAGTATAAAATTAATATATTCATGTATTTTTACAAATTTTATTAACATTATAGAGTACATCAATCTTCAATTTACGATGAATGTTATTCAAGGTTTTATTAAATGATTTAATTATAATAAACACAATGAAAGGCTTTAAGAAAAATCCTCACTCGCATGCTAAAACATCCATATTCAAACCAGATGTTAGGATTGTGGATTTCTTCACCAAGAAGTCTATCTTGGTGATACCTATTTGCGGTCCTATAGTCAAGATCATACTGCAAAATAAATATTGTTAAGTTTATCAATTTATTTACTGAGCTATTCTTTTTTTCAATTTCTTCAAAACTATGTTTAAATTAGTTAAAGTTCTTACACAATATCTCAATAAAAAATAATATTAGTTTTATAGTGATAGTCATAAACTTCCTTTCTAATTTGAAGACCAAGGCCTACCTCATACTCATCTGCAAGTTGTCGAAGATGAATTACTCTCCTTTCTTTTTCACTCAATACTTTACAAACCTTTCCTTCTAAAGCATCGATTGTTTTTTGTCTCTATATTTTACAAAAAATAAAAGCTTTGAATTGTATAATTGATTTATGCATGATAATTATATAAACAAAGAAAATTTATACTTGTAAGATTTATCCTAAGTTTTTATTATATGAGGTCTATATAGAAAATTGATGGTTACCAATATATTTCATTTAAAAATTAAAGTAGAATTCAAGGCAATAAAAACCTTCAAAAACATTTCTGCAAGGCATGCATGGATTTCTTCCATTAACTCTACATACAAGATATTGCAAAATTCAAACTTGCCAGCAGTAATAGCATCTTTTTGTCCAAGCCTAAACTTTTCTGCTGCAATTTTAAGTACTCGGCTCTTCATTTCTTCGCGCATTTGTTGCCATGCACCCGATTGGTGCAATTCCAAAACAACTTTTCTTCTTACATTTGACTTGATTTGTATCCTATATTGTAAATTAATGAATCTAAAGTTTAGAAATTTAAACGTGAAATCTAAATCATGTTTTGAATAATGTAAAAGAATAATTAATGAATATGAGTTGTTTTCATGAAATAATTTAGTAAAAATTCTTCTCACAAAGGTCCATAACTCTCAACGTGATTAAGAATGTTTTTTGAACTCCTCCAAAATTAGGTTGTTTTGGTAATTTACTTAATTTTTTGCTTTTTGTATGCACACATGTAAATAGATTTCTAAGCAGTGCATTCTATTACAAAATGTAACAAAAGAAACTCTTTGATTTGCACTTGTATGAATAATGTTTGAAAAGATGTAGGTTTGTTGATTTTGTAAATAAAGATGTTAAATGAACTTCATAAGCACCTAGACTTTGTATCTTGAGAACATGTGTTTGTTCCCTTGCAACTATAAAGTGGCGTATTTTCTTCTAGCATTTTTTTCTTATGTAAATCAGAAATGTCATGAGCAGCAATTTGAACAAATTGTTTGAATCTTTCAATAGCTACTTTTACTGAGTCGTGTAGGTTAGGGCATTTTACGCGATACGGAATAATATTCTCTACTTTAAGCTCCAGCTCAGGGGGTGGTTTCCATACATGTTCAATTGGAATACTTGTTTTAATAATTACATACATGGTAGATTTTGCTGCTTTCCATGCATTCAATAAAGGCTTTGAAGGATCAATTACAGGAGATGGTGGAGGCCCACTATCATCTTCTATAGTATGGCCTTTGCTTGGAGGTCGTGGATCAGAGGGACAAAAGATGGTCCCGGTTGCTTCATTAAATTCTTTCAATGGACATGGAAGTTCAAGACATGTAGCACCTTCTTTATCCAAGAAGGGCATCATATCCAAGTCAAAAGTACCTCGGTACCTATCAAAAAAAGGATCTGCAAAATCTTTGAAGCTTTCCTCGGTTAAATATCGTGCTATAGAACCTTGTATGTATTTTTTCCTCTTAATATTATCCCGTACTTCATTGGCAGCTTGACTTGGAAGATACCTCTTAATCCCCGTTGCCTTCCACACTACAATTTTTTGTTTCTCTACCTCCATACTTTCAATGATGGAACCAGGTTCTACATCTTCCCCACCAAACAGAAGTCTTTTCAATTCACGATGACCAACTATGGTATCCGAAGGCACTACTTCATATTTTGGAACCTCCACTTCTTCTTCAGTCACTACACCTGTGGTTGCCTTAAATTGACCAAATGTAGCCTTTACAATTGGATCTAAATCATTTATAGCATTCCACCATGTTGAATCAGAGGTAAATCCTGGAAGTGTAAACCCCACAGTATATGCAAATGGTTGAATGGATCCTTCCTCTAATGGTCCATATTGTTGAACCTTCGGTGGTAAGTGACGGATTGTCATTACACCAACTTCCATTACAAAGCCATATTTTTTGTCAGCTTCTGTAACGATTGGCTCACTTGTAGTTATTATAATTTTGAGAGTTGCACCTTCCAATAGACTAGGTTTTTCTTCTAAAGGTGCTTGAATGACAAGAGGAGGTGGATCTTTTGCTCCTTTCTTTGATGGTGGTGGTGTTTTTTTTCCAGCCGGTGGTGCTACTACAACCGGTGGTGGATTGGACTCAACATATGTTGTTAATGGATAAACTTCTGTGAAAGTGCATTTGTCCAAATGTAATAATCTTGCTAAGTTCACATTTGTCATTGCAATTGGAGCTTTTACAGCACCAGTAGGAGAGATCCAATATACATTAACAACCACGTCTTGTTGCACTAATGTGTTGCAAAGATGATATGATGGTGTACGCTCATATTCCCTTTCAAAATTAAAGTTGAAATTTGCAGGTTTAAGCGGAAGTGGAGGCTCTATTGGTGGCTCTATTAAATCTTGTGAAGGTGCATTGGGATCTAGTGGTGGTGGTGGTGGAGTTGGAGGTAGAGGCCAACACCTTTTAGGAATTGGCTCAATATCTGGCAAAAAACCTTCCATTTCACTTTCAGGTGATGTAGGATCTGGTAATAAGAGAGGTGGTTCTTCTGGAAATATAATATCAAACCCAATTTTTGACTTTTCTTCTTTGGATTCAATATTCCATACAGTTGTAGCTGCAACAATCTCGATCTTAATTTTCAACTTTGGAATTTCTTCCTCTTCACCCTCTGAATACTCATCAAGGAGATCTCCTTCAGCAATTGGTGTTGGTGGCAATGGTGGAGCTGTTGTTTTTGCCGGCGGTTTCTTTGGAGCCATTTTTTAACTATTAATTTTCCACATTGCTTCAAACTTTTCATCTGCATTGGATTACCAAATTTTTGGAAGAACATATAGAATAACACAAATATATATGAAAATCATCACATTTATATTAACTCATTAGTTAATAAAAGACAATAATTGAATATCTCATTTACATTGAGCTTATAAATTCATGGTTGACAGTGGTAACGCAAAAAATTCAAAAGAAGTAGGTTTTCAACATGTTTAGTTTTTTTGATGAAGTTACTCAACGTGCATCAAAAGATGTTTAATATCTTTGAAATTTTAGATTTCACAATAAATTTTTGTAAAAAATTGAATTTATTGTCATAATGAACTAAGTAACGGAATGGTTGAATTTATATACAGTAGTAATTCTTATAATGTAAACAAAACCATGAAGAAAAAACACACTTTTATAGAGCACATATTTGCGGCATGATAAAATGTTTTACGTTCCTTAAAATAACTTATCATATTGTTATAATTTCTACAAATCTTGAAAAAAAATTATTGCATATTGATAAGTGTCTTATTTTATACTTATAGTGCATCTTCATTACAAAGGAAAAAAAATTGGATACAAAAATGCATATTTTGATAGTGCTTAAATGAACATGATAGTTGTAGCTACAAAGTCAAGCTAATAAGATACACTTTGATTAAAAAATAAGGCATTGTAGATATACCTTGAAACCCTAACCACCTCTAAAACCTCACATTCATAATAGTTTTTATCTAATATTAGAGTAATAATACTTTTTGTTAACAAATGAAGGAGGTATCTATTGTCAATTGAAACTAACTTTTAGTCTAAAACATTCAATGGTTATGATTATAAAGAATGTATGAACCATGAAGAATAAATTCATCCTTTAGTTTAAAAGAAGATAATAGATGAAATCCTTACATCAATTATATTGTAATTGTACATGTCGCAACTTAATCTAAAAAAATAAGATTTATGAATTAGTTGCATTTATAATTGTATTCTTTAATCTCTAGACAACCGGCATCGGAAGAAACAATCAATAGATGCAAATTAAGTGGGTAAAAACACTAACCCAGCAGAATGTGTAGAGAGTGAGCTCCGCAATTCGTGGTGAGGGGAGGCACAAGGACTTAGTCTATAATCTCGAGGGATGAGCAGTAAGAGGTTGCTGGCCTTACTGAGAGCCCACATTGTTCGAGATCTAGACGTTGGTGAGGTTGGGGAGGCAAATCACTTTTGTTGGAAGCGCTCAAAACACTAGATCTGGACTTTTTGAGAGGTTGTGGTCAGGTCTTTGAGGGAGATTGTCGCAAGTTTTATCTGAAGCGTGGGAAACTAGTGTTGTGCATAGATCTGAACTCAATGACCCTCCTCAACCTTAGATCTGTTCAGATTGAGTGTAGTTAGATCGAGATCTGCGCCCACCACTTAGTCCTTGATCCTCCTTGATCCACGACCGCATCATACACGCAAGATTGAGCACTAGATCAACACGACGCTAGTATCCGGCAACAACCTCTCACCATTCCAGGCTATTTCTTACTCATCTCATTGCTTTTACACATTTTGGATCTCCACATACACTAGTCACAACACAATAGCTCTCACGCACACTAACCACAGCACTAAGCACAATCACCCTGCTACTAACCCTAGAATCTCTAGACACAACATTAGGACGTTTATATCTACACGTTGCACGCGGCAGCGCTGGAAAATTTTCTACAGATCCACACAACGCGCACGAGGAGCCCGCAACATCAACCCAAAATCACTTCGCGCGCACTCAAGAACAACCTGCAACACCGCCAAGACCCCACAGATCATCAACAGCAGCAACAATCGACCTAGAGACGACCTGCGACAGGCGACCAGCAATCAAATATTAACAACACAGCAGCAAGCACATCAAGAGCACGAACAAACAAGATCACGGACCAACCAGGTAAGTATTCTTACAGAACCGTCATACTTTCTCTCAACACTCCTACAACCTCTATGCAACCTCTCCCCCCCCCGCAACAGGTGCCCCCTCCCCACACCCCATCCAGCTCCCTATACTCCCTGTAAACCCAAGCACCCGCAGACAAGCACGAAGAGCGAGACAGGCACGATCCAGGAGCAAGAAACGATTCACGACTAGAGACAGACACAACATAGACGAGCAAGAAACGAGACAGGCACACACAAGAAGAACAGAAGAGCACGAACAAGATCAGACAGACAGACAAGGAGAGGCGCGCACAAGGTATACAACAGTGGAGCACAAACAAGAAGACCAAGTAGACGCTCAACCACTCAGACGAAGACGATCAAGCAGGCACATAAGGAGAGCAGACGCGCACAGAAGAAACACAGACGCTCAACCACTCAGACGAAGACGATCAAGCAGGCACATAAGGAGAGCAGACGCGCACAGAAGAAACACAGACACGCACAGCAGGTGCACAGACGCGGAATGACTTGCGACACTCCCTGCACCAACCTCCCCCCTGGTCCCGACCTACCCCCCCCTAACTACCGACCCCCCCACGAACCCCGAGGCCCAACGGAACTCCCCACGCCCCCGACCTCCCCCCTGACCGTGACAGTCTACCTCAACCCAGCAACCCCCCCCCGCTACCGACCCCCACTTGCTTGCGACCCCCCTGTTTTCCAACCTCCCTCCCCTAGCGACCTCTCTCCTAACCCCCTACGACCCCCCCTCCCCTTGCGACCTTCCACAGACTCTTTTATCTCCCCCTGCGACCTCCTTCCCCCCAAGTTGTGACCTCCCCCCCCCATTTTCGACCTCCCCCCTCTTCTAATATTTCCCCCACTACCTCCCACCACCCTCTCTCCAACCTCCCTCCCCATATACTTAACCCTCCACCTATCCACCACTAGTAGAGCCCGACAAAACTGCATGAGTCCTGGAAAACGGTGCCAATCCACTCCTCGCAACACCATAGAAAAGAAGAATAGTGGAGTAGAAGTACATCGGAGGACCAATAGTGAAGAGGTATTAGAAAACCCCAAAAACAACCCACGTCTACGACAAGCCAAGTCTACCAATACCCCTAGAGTTGAAGCCACACCCTCAAAGACAAGACCATCAACTGTGAGGAAATCAACAACCCCAAACCCGAAGCACGACCCCACTCCTAAAACACGAGGTAGGAAGAAGAAAACCTTGGAGGCAAACTCTACCCCACCCCAACAACTACAATTAGAATTCCCAACACACCTCTCAAACGACCAAGAGGACACCCCTCTCACATTCTTTAGAACAAACCAGAAGCGGAGGACTAATACCTCATTCCCCCCATCACCTGACCACAAAAAACAAACCTCATCCATAGACCCCAGGGACACTATGGAACAACCCCAGAGAGAACCTAGCATTACCACCGAAGCCATGGACATAGAGAACGGCGAATCCACCTCCAAGGTAATCCATACCAACACAACCGCCACCTTTGACCTTCTAGAAGCACCACACCCTGCAAAGAAACAAAGAGGTAGTACCCAAGACCCAAAGCCTAGCAGTAGCACCCTAGACCAACCCACGCCCCGCTTCTGGTTGGGCTTCCCCAACATGGAGAAGCTTGCGAAGGATGCAAACCTTGAGCCACTATTTAGTGGAGAATGTGTAGCGGATATGATGACCAGAGGAGTACCCAAGGCAAAGGCGGAAGAGACCCTTAATGCTATAATATCCTACCCCCGAATCCCACAAATGTTATATCCCATGGTGAGAGAGGACGGTGTCCCAGGGCAACACTACAACCTCACATAACTCCCATTCGATATCCCCACGAACCCTGACACTGGCCTATCATACGATTTCCGTGTGGCCATCTTGTTCGAACTGCCTAAGACCCCATTGTTTCACGATGAGGTCAAAAGGCTTGCTAGAGATAGGCTTACCAAAATGAATATCCCCCTTGGTACTAGCCTCTTGGATCCCCTTGCCATCCATTGCAAAGGAGTGAAGAAGGAAGGACAAAAGCATGTTTTCTGAGGGTTGATCAAACTACACTTGCTCTACCCGGAAATTGATGCCATCTCCCTACTTCAAGGAACAAGATACTTTATATTGCAACTCGACCCTATGGGACCGGCTACCATGGGGAAAGTTTGCAAAACATGGCATGCAGTGGCCCGACAAGGTTTATCTGTCAACATCAAGAGTGACAATCTATGTGGTATTCATGCGCATACATTGTTTTACAACGTGGTTCTGAATGGCTTTACCCGTAACCTTGAATTTGAAATTACTGATGTCCAGAAACAGGAGAAGGAGCCATTTGCATGGATTGTAGCACCCACTCCTACCCAAGCGAAGAAACTAGCAATACACCAGATTACGACCTTCCATGAGATCATCCCCGCGAAGCCCAGCAACTCTGGAACCTTTACAACCACTGATAGGGCCAAGAAAGATGCGCTCACACTCACGCTATCTCAATTACCAATCCTATTGAGCGTGGTTGAAACCACGGAGGCCATCACGAAAGCTTTGGAGGCCAAGAGCATTGTGAACATTTGGTTCCACAAGCAGATTAGTGGCAAGCACAATGGCTCTGCCAACGTGCAAGTCGCTAATCCTATTGTCTATAGACAAAACCTTCACCAAACCTTCAACATTGGTTGCCACCAAGTTGAGATTCGACCCCACCGCCGTAGCCTTGATGGCATTGATCCCCCCTCCACCACTTTGGTGGAGAAATGGGGATTCAACGACATAAACACCGCCTTGGTGAACACGGTTGCCGCCATCAACCCCACCATCGTTCCCACCACCAACATACGTGACGAGATGGCTGCTATTGTGGCGGATGGTCACGAAAAACTCCGCTTGGAGTTATCTACTCTCAAGAAGGATATCATTCGAGAGACTCGAGAATACTCCGACGCCCGCAACGCCGAGGTATACTCGAAACTTGATGATGTTGAGAAACTAATGAGTGCCCCTCTGTCTGTGATGAAGGGTATCAAGTCCAATCGTGAAAAGCCATCCCTCCTCTCCTTGGATGACCCGTCAAACGTGGATTGACCAAAGACCGCCCACGATCTCTTCAACAACATGGAGATCACCAAACTCCTACATACCTAGCTACATCTCCATTGGTAGTTGCATCTATCTCCATTACCTCGTCTATCTACCTTAGCACTCCCCTTTTCCCCCTCCTTCCAATAGTATTGTCAGTGATATATCTCAGTATATTTACTTATTATTGGTCTCTCTATACACCTACTATCCACCCTATTCTCTCTATACTTTCTACCTCTCTAGAACTTGTTTTAGCTCCTAATAGGTATTTTGTAAACACATGTCATTGGTATGAGTATAAACCCATGAGAAGGCCACAACCTCTCCCGTGGGCTCCTCTAACTCATATGACAAAGTTATATGTTCAATACCACCACGATAATATACACACTTCTTGTCATTGCCAATGGCATTGGCATACTACAAAAATTTCCACTACCACACACATACCACACGCCAAAAACCATAAAATACCACCACAACTTTGCCAACAACAAAAGCAATTGACCACAAGCGACACATATAAACACCCTCACACCACAGTACTAATAGAGTGCAAAACACTACTAATAACTAATTCACTCATCAAAACACCACGCAAAGCCAAATACCAACCACAAAATAAGCTACCGCATATACTCATCACCCAAAAAGCTAGACACCTTCTCCCACTCACACACTCTCACAAACACATACTCCCCAAAATCAAAACACCATATACCACAAATATACTACACCGCCCCACCACACCACACCAACTATACACACAACTACAACCAAACCCCACCCCCGTTAACCACAACAAAAATACTAAAACCACAAACAATAAACCAAAAGAACACCCAAAAAATACACATAAAACATTGAACCAAAACATACATACTAACACAAACATCAAAACAAACACTTATATAAACCCCAACATATACACCAACACACCTACATATAAAGACGTCCTCAATACCTCCTTCAATACTGTTATTAACCCACATAAAAAAATTCTTAAACACAACAATCACATACACACATGGCCAAACACAACCACAAAAATACACAAACAAACATACACACACCGATACACCATTAATAAAACAAAAACAACTACGCACATAAACGCATGGACACAAAAAAAAGTCAACGAGGACTACAATTACACCCACTATAAACAAGAACAAAAAAAAAAACTCACTACCCACATACAAAATAAAAACACCCACCTACCCCCAAACAAACAAGATTTTAATAACATAACAAAGCCTCAAAAAATTATACATAAAACAAAAACTTTAAAATATAGCACTAAACATACATATCACAAACTCCTACTACTTCTAGGAGGTGACATAGAAACCAACCCGGGACCCATGCCTAATATACTAAAAAGACACCCTACGCTACATAAGAAAAACGCCAAAATATACTTCATACCTAATACCATAAAATTACAACCGGAATATGGACACATTGCAAAAGCTTTCGCACCTTTCTTAAAAAACACACATACATTACACCACACACATAACAGCACACATCCAAACATTGCCCAGTACATACAACAAAAAACTACACATCCACCACCCCACATTTTATACGCCCTAGTAGTCACTATCCATCCACACATAAATGAATGTAACCATCTCCTAAATCCACAAAATTTGAACACAATTACATGGACCAATACACTTCTACAAACTTTACTAAACTTACAAAACCCGCCAGAACGACACATTCACACTCCACATCCGTACATAAAATTTCTTGAAGATAACCAAAACATTATAAACCATGAAAACTCAATACATAAGGAATTATATGACTTCCTACATAGTCAAGCCATACCCCCCTCAAGGGAAACAATAAAACTAAAATTCCCTTACCTCCCTAACAACCTCATCAGTGAATCGCTAAAATGTTTAGACCCTATACCAGAATACACCCACCCACCTCCACCTCTTCCCTACATCCCTCTACAAAATCAGAACATTAGATCAAATCAAGAAAATACACACATAATCACATGGAATGCCTCCTCTCTAAACACTGCCCTTCCTAGCCTACAAACATTGGCAACACACACAGACACACCACCGGCCCTCATAGTTATACAAGAAACAAAATTAACCGCCACGAAATCTACAAAATACATACAAAATATATTTCAAGACTATAAACTCATCTTTAATAATACACATACACTTACAAGATGCATTCAACAACGGAGACCATACACACCGGGCCGCGGTGGCTTCCTTACACTAATACACAAAAAATATGCCTTCCCAGGCAACATCAACAAAATTCCTACCCCAATGCACATATCACCTTACATTCAAATAATCAAAATCACTAACCACCCACTACAACCGTGGTTAATCTTCCACATGTATATGCCATCTCATCCCGAAGACACTAGATTTATCATAGACATATAAAACACTATTACATCCCAAATTAATAATAACCCCAATCACACATACCTATTATGCGGTGACTTCAACAGAGACATAGCATTAATTGGTCGCCAAAATGGAAATCATAAAACCCCCCCTCAAAACATAGATTACCAGTGGCGCCGCTTCACAGAACACCTAAGTTTCACTTACATCAATACTGACACACAATTCTCTAGACAAGGTGGATATAATTATAATGATTGGAGTCTAATAGATGGATTCTATATAAATACAAATAACAATACACAATACACCTCTACAACAAACAAGGATGTTATTCTCAACTCGGACCATTTACCTATACAATTGCACATCCCAAATAACACATTAATTAATAGAACTCCCATAATTCTAAACAATGACACTATACGCATACACAACCCCATCCCAAAAAATAATATAGAAAAATTCAACACAAAATTCTTTGAAGAAAACTCCATACAAATAGACTCCCTCATAAACACTCTTGAAAATAACAGTCAACTATCACAAGTACAATGGCAAGAAGCATGCCACACCCTAGACAAACTCATC
Organism: Bryoerythrophyllum caledonicum; assembly: GCA_963971425.1. NCBI lineage: Eukaryota > Viridiplantae > Streptophyta > Bryopsida > Pottiales > Pottiaceae > Bryoerythrophyllum > Bryoerythrophyllum caledonicum. The sequence continues at coordinate 5,763,715 of OZ020520.1, forward strand.
AATAAAATCTCTGATACACTAGAACAAACTTGTAGAGCACATACAATACCTCAAATGACAAAAAGGACTTCTCAACAAGGCGGGTACTTACCCCGCAAACTTTCTAAAACTTGGAAACAACACCTAACCACATACCATGCTCTACAAAAAACCATTAGAATTGTAAACAACAACCCGCAATGGCGTATCCACCCCATATGCACTGAACTACTAACTCTACAACACACCCAAATCCCCACCCCGCCACCTCCGGACCTTCCCCATGATACATGGATAAAAGATATCGCACTAATTGCAAAGAAAACCAACATACAAGCCAGGAAAATAACCACAAAATACACCAAAGATAACATTAAAAAAGCCATCTCAAAATATAGACAACTACACGAAATCAGCCCCAAAAAAATTAACAAAAAAGTCTTTAAAAACCTTGAATCCCCGCCTATGGACTGTATCAGAGATCAATAAAATAATATTCTAACCAGCCCCGAAGACATTGCGAATGAAATATTAAACCAACAAACAATAACCAACAGACCAACAGTACCAACATGCAATTATCAACCACAACATACAAACGAATGCACATGTGCAGTACGCCAATATCCATGGCATGACCTGGATGGATATACCCTTGACAAACGAGGCGAATATGAAATTCCACTACATAAATACCTTTACAGAGCCACGTATGATACATGCCTTCAAAACCTTGGTAGCAATAAAGCCCCAGGTCCAGATCGCATACCAAACTCAATACTCAAAAACATGCCTCCAAGATTTCATAAACTATTATTCCTATTCTTCTCCCACTGCTATAAACAAAAACAAATACCGGACTCATGGAAATCAAGTGCAACAATCTTACTATACAAAAAAGGCGACCCATCCATACTACCTAACCATAGGCCGATCGCACTAGCTAACACAATATATAAACTCTTTACCAGCACACTCACCTCTATACTATCCTCATATGGTGAAAAATTCAAAATCCTACATGATAGTCAAGAAGGATTTAGAGCCGAAAGAAGTACCGCTCGACAAATTCAAACTATAATAGCCGCACTAGAAGACGCAAAATTTACTAACCAAGATATATACATATTATACATTGACTTCAAAAATGCCTTTGGCTCAATAGATCATGCCCGACTACTAGCAATAATGATGGACCTTGGTTACCCAAAAGAGGCAACTACACTTGTTGGAAACATCTACTCCCACTCATCCACTTACTACATTGGTGAACACTTTGGAAAAACAAAACCTATACCTATTCAAAGAGGAACTATACAAGGGGACACCCTTAGTCCATATCTATTCATTATATTTTTAGAACCACTACTCAGATGGCTAGAAAGAGGCAACAACGGATATACTTTTGGCACATCACAAACCACAATAAACTCCGTCGCATACGCAGATGACCTAGCCACCATAACTAACAAAATCAAATCAATCCAAATACAACTCAATAAAATTGATAGATATTGTAAATGGGCTGGTATAGACATAGGTGTCCCAAAATGTGCTGTTACCGGATGCCCAAACAAATCCAAACTGAACCCTACCACTTTCAAAGCCCTAATACAAGCCTCCAACATCAATTACCGCAACCAACCAATCCCTACACTACACCAAAATGAACCTTACATATACCTAGGTACAAATCTTGTCCCCTCACTAAAATGGAAAATCCAAATTCACACTACAACCACGAAACTCATCAAACAATGCAAAGACCTAATAACATGCCCAGCCACCATGAAACAAAAAATAAAAATGGTTGACACCGTACTACGCCCAGGTGTGGCATACAGTTTCTACGGAGTTCCATACTCTATGCCAGCCATCAAAAAACTTGATCAAAAAATAATCGCCATACAAAAAACCATATGTGGATTACCAAAATGTATGTCAAACGCAATAACACAACTCCCACATAACCTTTTTGGACTTGAAGCTTTCTCCCTCAAAAACGCATATCTCCGATGTATAGGCGAACAACTACAAAATGCGCTAAACGATAAAGGTAGACTTGGAAAAATATATAATGGATTAACTCAATATGTCCTGGCCCAACACGCTGGCGCCGAATACATACCCAGAATTAAAAAAAGTGACTGCATAAGATCACCAATCACACGAACATTCTTCTTATTAAAACACATAGCTAAAGTCCACCTTAAAAGTACACTCCCAAACTTCCTCATCAACCCTACATCACTAGAAATACTATGGCGCCAAGAAACACTAAACCACAACACACTCAATGCCCAACTCTCCCAAAAGCTACTACAAAAACTCCTCTCAAAAAATATTTTCGAACTAACCCAAATTACTTTACCCAACGGCACACACATCATGAACAATGAGGACTTCAAAACCTTCCACTTCACCCCAACCAAACTCATAAAAGTGCCCTAAATGTTGCTAAACAACTATTTTGCCATCCAACATGCCGCACTACATGTAATACTCCTTGTTACATACACCCATACTCTCATATACTCAAAGATACATTCATCACCCTCCACAATAATGTATACCCAAGAAATACCCCCACACCAATCAATCCCCCTAACCTTCCACATACACACCATCTCCGCCCCCCAACATACATCCCCAAAAATCCTACCACATACCCCATTAATAACATCTTACGCCATAGACACATCCAAAACACAGACACAAATAACATACAAAATACCTACACTAAATATCTATGCCAATGGCAACACAATAATAATACATACAATAAATGGCTTCCCCAAAGAGACCTTTTCCCACGACACGACACTAATACTTCCAAATATAATACCGAAAAATTAAAACAATACTACCAAAAAATTCAAAACAATACATACTCGGATATCATCCTAGCCCACCACCCCCAAGAACAAATTTAAGACTCAAGATCCGTAACACCACCCATAATTATCCCACTCTTAAACATCTACACAACAGAATGTAACCCCGAAAATGATATTCTTACATCCTCAAACACAATTCAAATGGATAACAACCAAGCACATCTATATGAAGAAAATGGCCGACATTTACACACCATCCCCGTCACTCGACTCCAATGGTTATGGAACCAAAACAATACAAAATTACAAACCCCAACAAACATCGAACCACCGACCCAACCCTTTGAAACCGAACTAATATGGTTATACCAAAGATACAAATACCGAATACCATAAACGGACCCCCTAAAAAATGCGCAATACACAATACCCACTCCAATCTTAGACTCACTAATCTCATCCTTTAACATCGAACAATCATACTTTTCCTCCCCGGTCACATGTTCTACCAAACTAAACAAATTCTACTCACCTTATGAAAGAGACAAAATATTCGGATCCCTAGGAAAGGCCTTTGACTATAAATGGATCGGTAATGGTATAGCTCACCCCCACAACGAGAAGGACATGGAACAAGCCATACATTGGGCTAGACTTGCCGCAAAACACGATCCAAATAATACAAATACAATCATCATCACACCAAACAACAATTGGTACCAAAACAACAATCAACATTTAAACCCATTTCCAGATTCACATATCATTGCAGTATTTGAGGCAGATACAATACCATACGAAGAACCTACTATTCCACCCGAGCTAAAAAAACCCCGAATCGAGCCATCTACATTACAAATACTATGCGTCCATCATCAAAATCAAACCCTTGGCTCCCTAGAACAACTTGTTGAACTTACCTCCATAACAAACAATCTAGACATACACCCACTATACACAATACTGGCCCCACCAACACCCATACAAACCCCCGTAAACAAAAGTAAAAACTGGTCAAAACTAAGCTACGTCAACAACACATTAAACTACTACGTCACACCTCCCCCTCTACCAAACTACCCAACTCATACCACACCAAAATTTAACCCCGCACACAGTTATTACACTGACGGCTCCTTTAAACCACCAGAACAAATTAGCCCGGGCTCTTGGCGCAGAGAAAAAGCTGGCTATGGCATATATAACTCTACCAAAGAAATCAAAATAGCCAAAAGACTCCATGGACTACAAAATATCCTTAGAGCAGAACTCATGGCCATTCACAAAACACTACAAATCATCACAACAAAATACAACAATGAACCCGCACATATATTCACCGACTGTATAAATGCACTCTATCTACTAAACACTCAAATAACACACCCTACTCTTCACAATAGCCACCCCGACCAAATCATATTAACGTCAATGGTCCAAATGATACAAAACCGTACACAAATCACAACCCTCCACAAAGTGAGAGCCCATGCCAACATCGATGGCAACGAACAAGCAGACAAATTAGCAAAAGAAGGCCGAGAAAAAACACACAAAAATGCTAAAGACCCACACGAACATGCCCATGCCACCCCATACTACTTTCAAAAAGAAGATTGGCCTTCCAAAGAAGATACCCCCGACAAAGGCCCGATTAGATTTTTGGGCAAATATCTCAAAAAACAAGACTCCTACAACAACCTTGATACAATCTCGGACAACTTCCCTAACATAGAAAAGTGGACTAACAACAATGACATTGACAATGAACTCTCTACAAATTTTTGGAAAAACTCCATCATCACCGACTCACAAATCACATGCCTTATCAAATTCCGTACCGGTCAATACATGGGAAATGCCCGTAAACAACTCTTCTTTGGAACAGAAAGATTCCCATCCATAACCTGCCCCATTTGCCCCTCAACGGACCCCGACACATGGCTTCATGTTCTACTCAAATGCCAAAACCACCACATACACTCTCTAATTGTTAAAAGACATAATAAAGCGGTATGAGAAGTCCGAAAACTAATCACCTCCTACAATAAATCGAGATGTTTTATACTAATGAACGCCGGCACTTTTAATAACTATCCACAAGAAAATACAGTCCCTCCTTGGCTACTCCCATGCTCATGTCAGACTCAAAGGTGCCACTGCAACGCTAGGCTCAAACCTGACATCCTTTGTGTTAAAGGTTTACCATATAATGACCCATCACCAAATAACATCAACCAAGACTACACCATTCAATTCATTGAATTCACATATTGCAATGATAGATTTTCCCCGGAAACAATCCAAAATAAAATAGATAAATACCAACCCCTTATTGACGACATCATTGCCCTCGGATGGAATGTAGACCCCCTTATTGTAATCACATCCGGCGCTCGCGCTACCACTTTTATCCCATCTATGAAAACTCTGGAAGATACTTTCAAAATACCCATTGAAACAATCAAAACCACCTTTAAAAACATTAATACCATCGCTACCCAATATGCCATGTCCATTTTACTGCATAAACGCAAAATTGAAAACAATCAAACCCTCCCTGATACACAAGACCCCCCTTAATCTCCTCCCCTCGCTTTGATTTTTCTTGATTGGTTGGCTTTGTGGTTCTTGTCTGCTCGCTCGGTTGGTTTGTGGTTTTTTGGCTGCTTGCTTGATTAGTTGGATGGTTAGATAGTTGGGTGCTTTGTTTTGTAGGTTTATGGCTACCCGTTACATAGTGTCTACCCTCGAAAGGGGGAAGTAGTTCCAACTTGCTAATTCTTTGTTCGGTGAGCATGGTCTTAGTAGTGGAACGAACAGACACTTTATTCACGCCGGTCCCCTCTCGGGAATCGGCGTTCTTCTTCTTCTTCTTTAATCTCTAAAAGCCCAATGTCCCCCGACCTCAAATTAAAGTATGAATTTATGAGATTTTTTGATTTAATGGGCAATCTTTTATTAGCTTCCCATAAATATAATTTTTGTAAAAATCCGACTTACAGTTCAAAAGTTACAATTTTGTTTAAGTAACATATAAAAATAGTGCAGTGGTTTAGTGTGACATATAACAAATAGTGTAGCAAAACTCATATTAACTCTAAATTCAATAGAAATTCAAGTTTTTGTCCTTAAAAAAAAATCCTCTACGAAAGAAAATGGATATCCTTGCATCTACCGTACGGATTTTAAAATTTCAATAATATGAGAAGGATATGATTTATGCCAAACTTGAAGTGTATTGTTAATTCTCAGAACGGAGTTGCATTGTAGGATGTTTAAGGACATCTTCTACCCCTCTTCTATTTCTAAAATTTGGTACACAAATGCCTATCATGTCCTTTTTAAGTTAAAATTACAATATCACGGATTGTAGTGCAAAAAGTTGCCATAGAAGGTGGTCAAAGTTTGTTGAAGTGTTTAAAGTAGAGGCACCTAATTCCAATCAATTAAGCCAGTTGGAGACTCAAATGACATTGTATGTAAAAAAAATTATGTAGAAAGATGCGGAATTAGGAATGAATCTCAACAAATATATTTTCAAATTTAATCACAAAGATTTAGAATTGATATAGAATTTAAAAGCCCAAAAACCACCGGAGCCCATAATCAAATAGTAGTGTAGGTGAGATTTGGTGCCCTCCTTTGCTCAATACCAATAAGTGAGAGTGAATAAAAAGAAAGTAGACATGCCATGGATAATCAACTCATGGAGGTACCCAATGCCAATCGGTCTTGTTCGACTTTCAACGCAAGGCCACTAATGAGAGCTCAATTGAGGTGGAGCAACCCAAAATTGCACACTTCATGACCCAATGCCGATAATGCTTGGGGTTTTCAAATTTTGAGTTATTGGGTTTGGGTTGCTTCATGCACCATTTCATGCCTTTGCCATTTTCAAGCACCATGCCATGCATACTCTGCTGATCAGAATTGGGTGGCTGATCGGAATTGGCTGTCTCTACCTTAGTATAATCTAAAGTAAAGTTTATGTCTCATTTCAAAGGCTGATATCTTTCAATCCATGTAGTCAAATCCAACAATTTTTTTACCATACACACTTGCACAGTGGGGTGGCACCTAAATTGGTGTCTTGTGCAATTCCAGGGATAGTGTCCACACTGTTGCCAACTTGGACACCCTCCCGAGGGCTAAAAGTCCTTATTTTATCATGAAATTTTAGATACAAAACCATCTTTATGTTGAAAACATGTATACCAAATTTCAAGGCCATGAGATTTATACAAAAAGATATTAAGATTTACCAACAAGGGGTAGTTGTAAGAAAAGTTTCACAGCTGCCAACTTTGACACCCTCCCAAGGATTGAAGAAATTTTTTTCCCATGGGATTCTTGGAGTGGAAACACCTTTATGTTAATTATACATGTGGAAAAATTCAAGTCCAAAAGACCCACAAAGAAAATGATATTCCAAATCTACCAACATGTGTGGGTGTGAGAAACAAAGAGTAACATCGATTCACAACTTCCAACTTTGACAACCTCCCGAGGGTTGAGAATTTGTTATTTCAAGACGAAATTTTTGTTACAAGATCATTGTTATGTTGATAACATGTGTGAAAATTTTCAAGGCCAATGGATACACACATAATAGTTATTCAAAATCTACCAACGTGTATGTCCTCCATTAGCTTCAGTCACTGCTTGTAATCTAGAGGGCATGGAATGACATAATTGAAGGAGCTTTGTATTACTAATTGACTTCCACTCTCTTTCAAGAACTAGTTTTAATGCATCTATGTTTCTAAGACATGCCTTGTCACGTTGTACTGCATCTTCTAGAATATTCCACAGATTCTCAATTGGATTGAGATTGGGAGAGTTTGCAGACCAATTGAGTTTCTCAAGAAGGTGCGTTTGTCTCCATTTTTCATATGTTTTGTTGAATGGACGGATGCACCATCTTCCATGAGCACTGCATCTGGAACTTTATCCATTTAATGCGATAATTTCCCTTTATAAACCACTTCCACAAAACCCTTTGCAGAACGTCGATTTTTCAGCATAAAAACAAGTTTTGACTTCTTTCCTCCAACAAATGCGCCCCAAATCATGCGCTCTACACTTTGAAGACACACTCCAACACTGGCACCATCTATGGCGTCGATTGCGATGGCAGCCACCTCGGCAGGTCTTGTCACTCCGTTGGTGCGGACCCTAGGCTCCAAGTCTAGCTCCATTGCCGCCACCAGCTCCAGAACGTCGCTCGTCGTTAGCAACGCTGCCAAGAGGACATTGTGTTTAGTAGAAGAGGCTGCACTTGCACGTGCTTAGATTGTGGGTAGGTTCTCGATGGCGTTGGCATTGGCGGCATTGGTCGTCAAGGAAGTCCATCTACTTTTAAAAGTAGGAACTATACAATTTGATGAATAACACTTATATGCACATCTTGAAACATGAACTTGTCTCAAATTTTTCCCAATTTCAAAGGTAAAGTCATCTCCAAATGTATGCTCCCACTCTTTTGCGTTCCATCTACGGTACTTCTAAGCAAAAGCTAGCCATTGATATATGTGACGAGGTGTCAAAAAAGGTTTTTTGATTGCAATTCAACTAAAAATGCCACTTCTACGAAAGAGCCTTTGAATAGTACGTCCACACACTGGAGTATGGCATATACAGGCAATCTCTGATAGTGACGCACGACAATTATTTTTTGAGTAACGCAAAATACTACGCACATCCCTATCACTAAGTTTTGTAGTGTGACTTCCACCACATAGTTTGCACTTATAAGTTCCATCTTCTCTAAATTTTTTCACCAGCCTCTGAATTGTTCTAATAGAAATGCCAATAGTAGCTGCAATTTGAATTTGAGTACTTCCTCCTTCACTGATATCAATAATAACTCCACAAATTTCATCTGAAATTGCCATCTAAAATATGTTGGACTTCTTTTTAATAGGTTAACAAAGCTTTAAACTCTCATTAACAACATTAACAATTTCATACATAATGAATCACTCAACAACAGTCACTCATTCCATTGGGCATAACAACATATACATCACTCAGCCCAATACAAATAACCACATACACATCACTTAGCATGCATAAACATGCATCACTAAATTATCTAAGTTAGCAAGCATATGAGCAGGCATAGCCACATACACAAACATGCATCACTAAATTATCTATGTTAGCAAGCATATGCAACAGGCATAGCCACATACCCATTAGTCAATAGGCATAAGCAACCATGACTAAATTACTCATGCAACACATCACTCCATGTCTCACACATAATACACTCTTTCTCTCTTCTCTCACCATTACTCCAACATTCAATGATCACAAATCACACACAACATTCCCTTGAGTTTACATAGTAGTGCTCACTTGATATTTATGAGGGAGAAACTTTGTCATGCGTATATGGTGCAAGTAGTTTCTTCTTGCTGTGACAACTCCACACTTCTACATTTGGATGTTATTGAATTTATTAGATGTATTTATAATTAGGCGCTGTGTAACTTGGATAAGTTCAATGAGGCAGCATGAGGTGTCAAAGATATTCCAACACTTTCACCATGTTCTTGAATTGGTTATTGTAGTTACATTCGTTGGTAGATTTTGAATAACTATTATGTGTGTATCCATTGGCCTTGAAAATTTTCACACATGTTATCAACATAACAATGATCTTGTAACAAAAATTTCGTCTTGAAATAACAAATTCTCAACCCTCGGGAGGTTGTCAAAGTTGGAAGTTGTGAATCGATGTTACTCTTTGTTTCTCACACCCACACATGTTGGTAGATTTGGAATATCATTTTCTTTGTGGGTCTTTTGGACTTGAATTTTTCCACATGTATAATTAACATAAAGGTGTTTCCACTCCAAGAATCCCATGGGAAAAAAATTTCTTCAATCCTTGGGAGGGTGTCAAAGTTGGCAGCTGTGAAACTTTTCTTACAACTACCCCTTGTTGGTAAATCTTAATATCTTTTTGTATAAATCTCATGGCCTTGAAATTTGGTATACATGTTTTCAACATAAAGATGGTTTTGTATCTAAAATTTCATGATAAAATAAGGACTTTTAGCCCTCGGGAGGGTGTCCAAGTTGGCAACAGTGTGGACACTATCCCTGGAATTGCACAAGACACCAATTTAGGTGCCACCCCATTATACAATCCTCGTGCAAGATCCTACGGTTAGATATGTAAAAACTATGTTTATTTGCATTTTGTGTTGAATGAAGTGAAAGTGGCAATTTGTAGTGAATTTGGGTGCTAAAATGTTGCAGGCCTTTTGGGGTTAAATAAAACCATGTATTTTACAATAGAATCAATTCCCAAATCCTCATTTCATAGTGCTACCATGAATGCAAGAGAGTTTTAATCCGTATTTCTTTTATAGATGAAACCTACTACCTACTAAAAGTTATGATGTTTTGTTGGAAAACATAACTATAATTTATTCAGAGTTTTCTATAACCAAGAATTTAAATATGATCATTAAAATTTTAAAACTTTGAAATTTTACAAGATTTTTTTAATCGAATTACAAAACCATGATAAATAACAATATGATAGATGAGAATTATTCTTACATATAAAAAAGATAACAAATCTATGCAATTCATATTAAAGTTATAATTGCAAGAAAAGTTGTTTTGAAATCTTGAAATAATTATTTTTTAGACATTATATTGCTCAAAAAATCCCAAATATCTTTAAACACTTCAATTTATTTTTAATTTAAAATTTATACTTAGAAAATAAATATTCTATACTATAATGTCAATTATTTGAGTTTTTATATACCAATCTATAAAAATTCATGAACATAATGGTTGATGTGAGTAAAACCAAGAAATATGGTGAAAGACCCAATATCTTTCTAAAAAGAAAAAAATTAGATGAAAATTATAGTTCAATATGTTTTAATAGCAAGAAGATTCAAAAATTGCAAAATTCATTTAAACGAATCTATTGAAATATATGATCAATATGTCAAATAATAGTTTCAAAATACAAACTCCTATCTTCAAAGGAAGTCGACATAGTATATAAGATATTTGTTTGTTTGACCATTGATCATATGTCCACAAGATATTAGTAAGTAGTATGAAACTACTTTCTTGTCTCAAGGGTAGACATTTTTGATCTAGCCTACTACCATGTATCTTTAGAGAAGAAAACATATTATTTCCCTATGGTCATTTTGATGGTATTCATACAACAAGGACTGAAGACCTCCACCATTATTAAATGGACCATGGAAGTGATAGTAGGTACTTTATTATCTCTTAACCAAACCAAACAAAATCAACTTCTCACTTGTCGAAGTCACAACCATTTTATTTGTACAAAGACAAATTATATTTAGCACACTCTAATTCCTATCATGAGCCAAGTCTTACAAGGAAACTAACTTCCTTTGTAGACGAGTATTCATCTTTCATCCTCCATCTCTCACCTTTCAAATTTTACCCTTCATCTTTCATCCTCCATCTTTTACCCTTCATCTTTCATCCTTCATCTTTTACCCTTCATCTTTCATCCTTCATCTTTCATTTGGAATTGAGGTCCTTTGGAAAATAAAATACATCTCTGTGTCTTTCATCTATTTTATTTCCTACAATATCCTCTTTTTATCTGGCTAAAAGAAGGAAAAGAAAGGATGGAAAAAGATGTAAGAGAGCTATGGTGAGTCAACTTGATAACCATCATACCACTAAAATCACAATCTGCGCAGTTCTTGTGCGGTTGACTGCGTGGTTGATTGTTGTGTGGTTTATTGTGCGGTTTTGAAATTTAGGATTTTGAGTTTTTGGGTGTGTCAAATTTGCATTTGTGTGTCACAATTTAAGCCCTTGATTACAAATCTAACGTCCAAAGTATTTTTTGAGTTAAGCACTAAAAGATTGAATTGTAAATTATGAGTTGTAAACTTGGAGTGCAAAGGTTGTGAAGTTGGAGTTGTGATCTTGGAAGTTGGCATACAAAGTTGGAGTTGCAAAATTGCATATTCTAGTTGTGGAGATTGAAATTACAAGTTTAGAGGTGAGATTGCAAGTTTTGAGATTGTAATTGCAAATTGAGTTTGTGGGTGTGTGAAATTGAGATTGTAATTGCAAGTTGAGTTTGTAGGTGTGTGAAATTTGCATTTGTGTGTTACAAATTGTGCTTATCCAAAACAAATTTGTAACTCTTGATTACATATTTGACGTTCAAAACATTTTTGAAATTCCATGTTAAAATGCAAAAAATCTAAAACCTAATTTTTTTTCTTCCTATTCTATTCTATTACAGTATTAAAATTCATGCATAGATTTCAAAGACATATTTATATTTTATGGAGATTGTTGTTACCTTTCTTTTTTAATATTTTGTGATATAAAAATTACATTAAAATGGTTGAACTAATGGGTTGCAAAGCAAGCACCAACTGCTAGTAAATAGAATAAATGAATAAAGAGAGAAAACACTTATCAGATCAAGCAGGTGTCAGCAAGTACAGCGCCAAGGCAACCGTTGGTTGCTATGGAAGAAAAGGTTCCCCTCCCTTTCAGCTCAAAACCCAACACCCCCTCAAAACCACACCAACTTAACCCTGAAACGTCAATAGAGAACCGTATACACGACCGTATTTTACTTTATAGAATAGAGAAAATGTATCAAAGTTTGGCCAGACTTACACCTTTGGATTCAAGAATCTCCAACTAACATCTTTCATTTGAAAGTCATTTCAATATCTCAACCTTATTCAAATACGACACCATACATGTGTAATACGATGGCCATGAGCGGCACCTTTTGACAATTAAGGGTTAACCCTTAAACATCACAAGGTGCCGGTGGTGGCCAGAAGAAGAACGCCGGTCCCCGTAGGGCCGGCGTGAATAAAATGTCCGTTCATTCCACCACTAAGTCCATGCCCACCGGGCATGGGTTAGTAGTATGGAACTACTACCCCCTTTCGAGGGTGGACACTATGTATCCAGTAACAAGTGGCCAAGAGCAAGGACCATAGGTCCCAAAAAGCTACTAAAAGGGAGGGCGTGTACGGTGGGATGCATGTTCGGTCAATGAAAAAGGGGGGTTTTAAGCTTCGGGAAGGGGTTGATTGTTTTCAAGTTTGCGTTTATGCAGGAGTATCGACATAGCATGTTGAATTGCAATAGTGTTAATATTTGAAAAGGTGGTTTTCATTGAAGTGATGGGGATTTTAAATGTTTCTTCAAGGATAGTCATTGAGGGAATGAAGGTGGTGGCTCTAGCACCCGCGGTGATGACAATGAGGGGGTCTACTTTCCATCCTAGTGCTTGGATATCGTCAAGTAGTGGTTGGTATTTATTTGTTTTGTTTGTAATAGTGTCCACGGAGAATCTATCATTGCAATATGTGAATTCAATAAACTGAATAGTGAGACTGGGGTCAATGTGGTTTGGTGGGGGGTCTTTGTATGATAGTCCTCTAACACATAGTAGGTCCGGTTTGAATCTTGCATTACAGTGGCATCTTTGAGTGCAACATATGCATGGTAATAGCCAAGGAGGGACCGTATTTTCTTGTGGGTTGTCATTGAAGGTTCCGGCATTCATGAGAATGAAGCACCGGGATTTGGATGATGATACAAGTAGTTTACGGATAGCCCATACGGCTTTGTTGTGTCGTTTGACAATTAATGAGTGTATGTGGGGGTTTTGGCACTTGAGTAAGACATGTAGCCATGTGTCTGGGTCCGTGGTATTGCAAATTGGGCATGTTATTGTAGGGAATCTTTCTATTCCAAAAAAAAGTTGTTTACGGGCATTTCCCATGTATTGTCCGGTGCGGAATTTGATTAGGCATGTGATTTGTGGATCCGTAATTATGGGGTTTTACCAGAAACTGTTGGACAATACGTTGTGAATGTTTGGGTTGCCGGTCCATTTATCAATATTGGGGAAATTTTCTGTGAGTATTTATAGGTTATTTACGAGATCATGTTTTTTGAGGTATTTGTCCAAGAATCGTATGGGACCTTTATCGGGAGTTTCGCCCATAGAGGGCCATTCATATCTATGAAAGTAATATGGGGTGGCATGGGCGTGTTCGTATGGATGTTCGGCATTCTTGTGGGTTTTTTCTCTTCCTTCCTTTGCTAATTTGTCGGCTTGTTCATTGCCGGCGATGTTAGCATGAGCTCGGACTTTGTGGAGTGTAGTAATTTGTGTGCGATTTTGGAGCATTGCAACCATAGATGTAAGGATAGTTTTATCCGGGTGACTGTTGTGTAAAGTGGGGTGTTTATGTGTGTATTAAGGAGATATAGTACGTTTATGCAATCTGTGAAAATGTGAGCTGGTTCGTTTGGGTATTGCGTGGTGATTATTTTAAGGGTTTTGTGTATAGCCATCATTTCGGCTCTTAGAATATTCTGGAGTCCATGTAGTCTTTTACCTAATTTGATTTGTTTGGTTGAATTGTATATCCCATAACCAGCTTTTTCTCGGTGCCAATGTCCGGGGCTTACTTCGGTTGGTTCTTTAAAGGAGCCGTCAGTGTAGTAGCTAAAGTTAGGGTCGAATTTAAGGTCGGTATTAATTTGGTAGTTGGGGAGTGGGAGGCTCAATTCGGTAATAGGTGGTGCGGAGATGTTTATGTGGGGGATTTTAGACCATTTTTTGTTACGGTTTACTCGGATTGAAGTAGGTGTGGGAGGGGCAATTGCGGTGTATACCTTGTGAATGTTTAGATTTTTTGCTATCAAAGTGAGATGAGTGAGGTTTTCTAGAGTACCTATCTCACGAGTTTGGTGATGTATACATAAGATTCGTAAGGTTGAAGGTTCAAGGCGAGGTGTTTGTATTTGTGGTGGTATAGTGGGTTCTTTGTAGGTCATAGAGTCTGCTTCAAATAGTACTATGATGTGAGAGTCCGGGAATGGACCTAATTGTGGTTTGGAGTTGTGGTACCAATGAGTGTCGGGGGTAATAATAATGGTGATGTTGTGGTAGGGGTCATTATTTGCCGCTAGGCGTGCCCAGTGTACTGCTTGTTGTGTATCTTCTTCGGTGTGAGGGTGTGCAAGGCCTATTCCGCTCCACTTATAATCAAAGGCTTTTCCTAATGAACCAAAAATCTTATCACGTTCGAATGGGGAGGAGAATTTTGAGATTTTTGTAGAGCATGTAACTGGGGATGAAAAGTATGAGTGTGTAATATTCAGAGATGTAATAAGGTGGTCTAGGATAGGATCGGGTAGTGAATATTGTTCATTTTTTAGAGGGTTATTTTTGGGAATTCGGTATTTATATCTTTGGTATAGCCAAACAATTTCGGTTTCAAATGTTTGGGGTATTGGTTCAATGTTAATGGGTGTGCGTAGTGCGTTGTGGTATTGGACCCACAGCCATTGTAGTCTAGCGAGTGGTATGGTTATTAGGTGTCTGCCATTATCTTCATATATGTGGGCATTATCTTGTTGTATTTTGATTGTCTTTGTTTGTGTAAGGATGTCAGTTTCGGGATTGCATTCGGTTGTAAAGATGTTGAGGAGAGGGATAATAAGAGGTGGCGTGACAAATCTTCTGTCTCGAGGTTGTGCTTGGGGGTGGTATATTTGTATGATATTCAGGTAATGAGCGTTTTGAGTTCTAATGTAGTATTGTGTGAGGATTTCGGTGTTATGTGAGGAAGCGTTTGGGTTGTGCCAAGGGAAAAGATTTCTTTGCGGGAGCCATTTGGTGTAGGTGGTGTTATTGTGGGGCCAATGACATAGGTATGACGTATATTGTTTGCTTATGTTGTTAGAGTCAGTATACTTTCTATGTTTGTGCGCGGTTATGTTGTTTATTGGATGCATGGAAGGATTTTTTAATATATATGGTGGGGGGGCATGTGGTCGTGAATTTGGCGGGTTTGGGGGGATTAATGGAAGGTTGGTGTTGGGGTGGGTGTTATTGTGACCAATGATGTATGAGTCTTTAAGTGTGTAAGGTGGGGCGTGACTGGTGCAAAGGTTGGGGCATGTAGGGAGGCATGGGGGATGACAAAATAATTGTTTGGCAATATTTAGTGCACTTTTTATTAGTTTGTGAGGGGTACCGTAATATATTTTGTAGCTTTTATCGTCCATAAGGTGTGTTCCATTTGGTAGTGTAATTTGTTTTAGATCAGTAATGTTTGCAGAATTTTTTTTTGTAGGAGTTTGGCGGATAATTGTCGGTCGAGTCTAGGGAGGTTATGTATTTCATTTGCCCAATTTTGTTCAAGCGGTGCGGGGTCTAGTAAGAAATCTTCTAGAGTGCTTTTGAGAAATGTTTTGCCTACTGTTTTGAGTAGAAAAAGTGTGCGGGTAATGGGAGACCGGAGGCAATCAGATTTTTTAAGCCTTTGGAGGTGTTGTGCTCCTCCATAAATAGCAAGGATGTGCTGAAGGAGTCCACTGTAAATTTGTCCTAGTCGTCCCTTGTCGTTAAGTGCGTTTTGGAGTTGTTCTCCAATGCAACGTAGATAGGCATTTTTAAGGGAAAAGGCTTCTAATCCAAATAGTTCGTGGGGGAGTTGTGTTATGACATTGGGCGTACATTTGGGGAGTCCACATACTTTCTTTTGTATGGCTATGATTTTTCTATCAAGTTTGTTTATGGTGGGCATGGAATAAGGGACCGCATAGAAACTATATGAAATACCCGGGCGTATGACGGTATCTATCATTTTTATTTTTTGTTGCAATGTAGCCGGACATAGTGTGAGTTCATTGCATTGTTTAATAAGTTTTGTAGTAGTAGTGTGAGTTTGGATTTTCCATTTTAACGATGGGACTAGGTTTATTCCAAGGTATATATAGGGTTGGTTTTGGTTTAGAACCGGAATTGGTTGGTTACGATAGTGGATATTGGTAGCTTGGATAAGGGCTTTGAAGGCGGTTGGGTTTATTTTAGATTTGTTTGGACAACCAGTTACGACACATTTTTGAACCCCAAGTTCCATCCCGGACCATAGACAGAATTTGTCTATTTTGTCTAGTTGAGTTTGTAGTGATTTAAGGCGTCCAGAGATGGCCGCTAGGTCATCCGCATATGCGGCCGAGTTTATGGTGACTTTTGAGGTGCTAAAGGTGTAGCCATTATTACCTCTTTGAAGCCATCTCAGTAGAGGTTCTAGAAAGATAATGAAGAGATATGGGCTCAGTGTGTTGCCTTGGATGGTACCCCGTTGGATGGGGATAGGGCGTGTTTTGCCAAAAAATTCCCCAACGTATGTAGTGGTGGAGTGGGAGTATATATTGCCAACAAGTGTGACTGCGTCTTTTGGGTATCCAAGATCGCTCATAATGGTTAACAAACGAGGGTGGTCAATGGAGCCGAAAGCGTTTTTGAAGTCAATATAGAGTATGTAGATGTCTTTATTGGTGAATTTTGCATCCTCAAGGGCGGCAATGATCGTTTGGAGTTGTCGTGTGGTACTTCTTTCGGCTCTAAACCCTTCTTGGCTTTCGTGTAATATTTGGTGTTTTTCCCCGTATGCCGATAGTATTGATGTTAGTGTGCTAGTGTATAATTTGTAGATGGTATTAGCTAAGGCAATGGGTTGGTGGTTAGGTAGCTCGGATGGGTTACCTTTTTTGTATAATAGGATTGTTAAGCTTGTTTTCCAAGATGTGGGGATTGATTTTTGTTTATAACAATGGAGGAAAAATAATGATAGAAGGTCATGGAATCTAGAGGGCATGTTTTTTAGAATTGAGTTAGGTATGTGGTCCGGTCCGGGAGCTTTGTTGGATCCCAAATTTTTTAGGCACATGTTATATGTATCTCTGTTATAGTATGTGTGGAGAGGGATTGAGGGTTCGCCTCTTTTATCAATAGTGAATCCATCAAGATCATGCCACGGGTATTGCCTGACCCCGCATGTGCATGTAGATGTATGTTGTGGTTGGTAGTGACATGAGGGGGTGGATGGTCTATTGTTTATGGATTGTTGAGAATGTATTTCGTTTGCAATGTCTTCTGGGCTGGTTAGAATGTTATTGTTTTGATCTAAAATGCAATCTAATGGTAAGTTTGTATTGTTTTTTAAAGACTTTTCTATTAATCTTTTTTGGGTTAGTTTCATATAGTTGACGATATTTAGAAATGGCTTTTTTGACACATTCTCTTGTGTATTTTGTGGTGATTTTCCGAGCTTGTTTATTGGCATCTTTTGCAATGACTGCAATGTCTTTTAGCCAGTCTTCGTGAGGGTTGTTGGGCGGTGGTACTTGTGGGATTTGGGGGTGACGGAGGTTTTGTAGTTCAGAAAATATGGGGTGGGTTCGCCAATTTTGGTTAGTTTTAGCAATATAGATTGTTTTACGAATAGTGTGGTATGTAACCAGATGTTGTTTTCATTTATTTGCTAATTTTCTCGGAAGGAACCCCCCTTGTTTTGAGGTTCTAGATGTGAGTTGTGGGATAGAGGGTGCTTTACATGTTTTTTCTAGTGTAGTGGAAATTTCATTAATAATTTTGTCCAAAGAGGTGCATGCTTCTTGCCATTGTATGTGTGTTAGGTGTTGGTGGTTAGAGAGAGTTGCTATGAGGGAGTCTATATGTGGTGAGTTTTTTTCAAAGAATATTGTATTGAAGTTATCAAGGTTTTCTTTTGGGATGGGGTTTAGTATTTTGATATCGTTTGAGTTTCTGTTTGTGGGAGGTCTACTTATAAGGGTGTTGTGAGGTATATTTAGCTGGATGGGGAAGTGGTCCGAGTTTAAGTTAGTTGTAGTATTGGTGATAGATGTGTATTGGGTATGGTTAGGTGTTTTAATGTAGAATCCATCAATTAGGCTAGTGTGTGTGTGATTAGTTCCACCTTGACGAGAGTATCGTGTATCTGTTGGAATCAGATATAGTTCTAAGTCATCCGTGTAGTTTCGCCACTGATAATCTATACCGAGTGGGGGGTAAAAACCTCTCCGTTTTGTCGTCCAATAAGGGCGATATCTCGGTTAAAGTCTCCGCAGAGTATTATTGTGTGGTTAGTGTGTGTATTTATTTGTGAGGTGATGGAGTTTTGGATTTCCGGAATAAGCCTAGAGTCTTCGATGTGCGAGGGCATGTATAGGTGGAGAATAAGCCATGGTTGTAGGGGTTGGTTAGTAATTTCAATAATTTGAAGATATGGTGATATGTTAACCGGGGTAGGGATTTTAGTAATATTCCCGGGGAAGGCATATGATTGGTGTATGAGCATGAGGAGACCTCCCCTTGCTGGTGTGTACGGCATTCTTTGCTGGATGCATCTTGTGAGAGCATGAGTATTATTAAATATGAGTTTGTAATCGGGGAATGTTCTTTGGATGTATTTAGTGGATTTAGTAGCAGTTAGTTTGGTTTCTTGTATGGCAATTATGGCCGGTGGTGTGTTGCTGTGGGCGGATAGATTGTGGAGGCATGGGAGAGCAGTATTTAAGGATGCGGCGTTCCATGTTAGGATGTATGTATTTGTATCTATGGTGTTTTCATTATGATTCGCAGGGGGTATGTATGGAGTTGGTAGAGATGGAAATGTGTATTCTGGGATTGGTTCAAAACATCTCGTTATTTCCTTAGTTAGTTCATGTGGAAGGAATGGGAAGCGTAGTTGGATTGTGTTTAGTGTGGGGGGTGGGATTTGATTGTGTACAAAGTCAAAAATTTCTTTGTGTATGGAGTCTTTGTGTAAAATAATGTTATGATTCTCTGCTAGAAAACTTGTATATGGGTGTTTTGTATGAATATGTCTTTCGGGTGGGTTGGGTAAGGTGATTAATTTGTTTAGGAGAGTATTAGTCCAATGAGTGATGCCGGAATTTTGTAGGGCTAATGTTTGGTTGCACTCTTCTAGAGAGGGGTGTACTATGATAATTAAAGCGTATAGGATGTGTGATGGGGGATGTGTAATTATTTGTTCAATGTAGTGTGCTATATGTGGATAGGTCATGTTATGTGTGTTGTGTAATTCATGTGTATTTTTCAGTAGTGGTGAAAATGTGCTGGCAAGGTGTTGGTACTCGGGGTGTAGTTTTATAGTGCTTGGAATGAAATACATTTTTGCGCGTTTTTTATGGGCTGCGGGGTGTGTTTTTATTATGTTTGGCATGGGACCCGGGTTTTTTTCGATGTCCCGACTAAGAAGTATTAAGATTTCACAGTGATAAATTTTGGTAGGGTAATGTTGTTGGTGATTTAGGTTTTGTAGGAGTTGTTTGGGTGGTTGAAGTTGTTGGGGTTTTTGTTGTTGTTGTTGTTGTTGTTGTTGTTGTTGTTGTTGTTGTTGTTGTTGTTGTTGTTGTTGTTGTTGTTGTTGTTGTTGTTGTTGTTGTTGTTGTTGTTGTTGTTGTTGTTGTTGTTGTTGTTGTTGTTGTTGTTGTTGTTGTTGTTGTTGTTGTTGTTGTTGTTGTTGTTGTTTTTGTTTTGATTAGTAGTATATATATATACTAAGGTCTTGGTTTTAGTTTTAGTTTTGTGTGAATTTTTGTGATGTTTTTTCCAGCATTTATTATTATTTATTGTAGTATATAAGTATACTATTGTATTTAGATTTATTGCAGCATTGTTTGTCAATATTAGTTTGACGTGTCCATTTTGCCATCTATAGCACGTTGCTCCCGTTCCGAAGCTTGTGACTCGGCCGCCATGATTGTTTGGATGAGTTGAGATCGGAGAGTTGTCATTTCCCCTCTAAGGGACTTGACCGTGTTAGCTTGCACCATATCCGCATATTGTCTTGCCTCTTGAACGATTTCCCCCTTCATAGTCTTCATTTCCTTTCGGAGTTGTTCAAGGGTAATGCCATTGCCCTTGTTTGGTCCATTCTCCATGGCAATCACAGCATTGGCAACTGCCGAGTTTACATCTGAGAACCCTAACCTCGCAAGTTCATCCGTACTAGGTTTATTACTTCCATCTAAACTTTTGGGGTGGGGAGTGAACATGACATACTTTCCATGAATTTTCTTGCTTTGTTTGACATGTTTTTTGTATACTGCAGCGTTTAGACACTCAATGTTACAAGTCCCCACATGTCGCCCGTGCTCGAGTTTGAAGAATATATCAACCACATTCTCTTCACCGATTACGGACTTGATTCCACTTGCAAGTTCCTTTTCATTTTTTGTTTTATTGAGGTTTTTGGCAATGAGAATAAGACGTGTGCCTCGAAGAACTGGCACCAGAGCTCGTGTTTCTTGTTCCTTGCTTGGTTAGGGTAGCTGCTCTTCAACTGCTTCGCGTTGATCTGCGGCTTGATTCTGCTGTGAGTCTTGATGACTCTGCTCTGCACTTGTCTGTGACCTTCGTGGAGATCGTTTCCTAGTTTGGCTGATCTCTCCCTTGTTTGTTGCAGGTGCTGACCGGTCTGTGAGAAACATGCATAGATTAAGTTAGTGACAATCGACGGACAGGTATAACTCACAGCATACAATGAATTCGCAAAGCAAGGAGTAGAATGATCTTCACTGCTGGAGAGATTCCGATCTACGCGCGCGGAATGCAGCTTTCGACACCTTCGGTACTTCTCGTCACCTTCCAGGTACACGATCTCCTCATGGGCTTGGTAGGGAGCGCAATGTGTCCACAGCATGCGGAGTGGACGTATGTGAGGTATGCCAGTTTGAGAGGGTTTGAGAGTGAAAGGGAGTCGAGTTATATACCTTGTTTTTTGCTGGTTCTTGATGGATGTAGTAGCGGTCATCGAACGTCGTCGTATTCTGTTTGTTGATTCGCTAGGGTTGGCTTCGACAAGGAGCGGTTTGAATGCGGCTAGTCGATCTTGATTTTCCATGAATTTTCTGTCTATGTAGTGGCGGCTAGGGTTTCGTCTGTGACTTTGTGGCTGGCCGTGTGTCCCTGTATATTTCGCACCTTTGTGTGTTCTGTGAGTTTTTAGCGATGTAATGCTATCAGTGGGGAGAAGAGATAGAGCGTTGGTAAGATTGCTTACCTGGTTCCGTGCGTACTTGTTATTTGTTTGTTGTCTTGAGGTTCTGCCTCCATGTTGTTGGCGTTTTTGACATTGGGCCTTCACTCCATGTGTAGTTAGTGTTGTTGGCTTCTCACGTTCCGTTGTTGTGTCGCTATCCAGCTGCAGAATTCTGTATCTAATTCTTTGTCTTCTTGTTGCTGCTTGGCTGGGGGACTTGTGGTTCCTGTTGGCCAAAAACATGACGCACAAATTGGTAAAATATAAGGTAGGAGTACTCACCTTGGTCCCATGGGGTGACACGATGCTTCGTTTTTTGTTTTGTTTCTTGTTCTTGGCGCTCGTTGGATTAAATCTTTGGTGTCGATGCAGGTGTGTTGGTGTCGCCGCCGGTTCGGGATGATGCGCTGCTCGATCTGTTGTCCCCGGGCGATGCCGCCATATGTGTCGTCGCTGGATCTGTCGGCGTGCTTGTCGTTGGACATGCCCTTCGTGTGAAGTCGTTTCTGATGGCTTCTTATTTTTTTTTCCCTCGTTTCCATTCAGCTGCTGGTTCTTGTGTAGATTACCCTCTTTTCTGAATGCTGTTAGGTTGGGGGATATGTGGTTCCTGTAGATCAGAAACAAGGAGCACAAAGGGGTTAGTTGTGAGGTAAGATTACGTACCTTGGTCCGGGGGGGGTGCGCGTCGCTGCGTTTGTTGGTTTGTGTCTTGCCCTTAACACCGGATTGAATGATCTTGTGGTGTTGTAGGTATGTTGATGTCGTCATCGATTCAGGGTGGTACTCTGTGCAGCCTTCTATCCAGGGGCGGTGCCACTCTATGCATCTTCGCTTGATCTTCTGCACCTTTCTCACATTGCAGCTGTCTTGTAGCTCTTTATGATAAGGATTAGATTTGAATATTGTATCTCCAACAGCAATAACGGTTTGTCTTATGATTTTATGAGAGAAATATTGAGATGAAATAAGGTACTGGGAGAATGTGTACAACTTAGCTGTTCGACTGGATCGTCGTTTTTTCGGTGGTTTCCTTGGGTCTTTGTCTTCTGGGCTGTTGGAGTCTTTCGCCATCGGCAGCTGCTGTCTTGGCGGCGGATCTTGTTCTTGTTCGTGTGGCCCTATCGGTTTCAGCTCCTCTCCCATTGCGTGCTTCTCTTGTAGACCCTCGTACTTCGGTACCATCTTATGTTGATCAATGACGTTCTTCTTCACCTGTGGTTCTACTCTTTCTGCAGACTGTGGAGTACATTTGATCCTATGGTTGTTTGTGCCAATTTCCCCTGTGCCGGGAAGATTAAGCAACGGGTCTATTCCTATCATGTATACTAATGTATGTGAATTTTCAGTACAAACATTAATTTGACAATATGCAATATGTAGGGCATCACAGAGTAACTTAGCTGGTTTCGCATAATGTCGACCGTTGCAGAATCTTGTGTCTCGGCAGCTGACTTCACTTTCTTGCAAGAAACACTGTGTCTTCATGGAATCACTAGAGTCCTAGTAGAGGAGGGATTTGATGTGTGGTATCACGATGGTGTAGTGGTAACCAAATCTCGAACTAATTGACTTAGAGTTGGTATGATAAGTGCAACATCTAGATCTAGATCTGGGCCAACACAGAGCCCCGCTTCAGATCTACTCTCCCAAACTAGTACTAGTTTGTTGCACCTTCACACAACTTTGTACCAATCGATCTAAGATTTGCAATCCCTCTCAACATTTTCCTCATCAAACGCATACCAATCAGCAACAGATAATACACACCGGGATTTACAATGAGCCCAGCAGCCCTCATTGTTGTGTGTAGAGTATTTGCGCCTAACATCAAAAGTCCCTCCTCACCAGGATTTGCGGAGCTACTCCTCTCTCATCTCACCCGCCCATTGTCCGGTGGTGGCCACAATATCCTACATGTATAGTGCCGTATTTGAACATGATAAGGTTCAGATATTGAAATTACCTCCAAATGAATGATGTTAGTTGAACAATTCTCAATACAAAGGTGTAAGTATTGCTCAACTTTGATAAAAAAAAATTAGTATTATACAGAGTGAGATACTTGCATGTATATTTAGTTTCCTACTGACGTTCAAGGATCAACCTTTAAATGTCAGTCAATTGGAGTTCATTTCAATATGTGAACCTTACCATGTTCAAATACAACACCCCACCTATAGAATATTGCACCCACCTTCTGACATTTAACTCTTACAGGTGAGTCAAGAACCATACATACAAGGAAGTTATTGGCTCTATAGAAAACCAAAAAAAAAAATACTAAAGTCTAACAAGACTTACACGAAAATATAATTTTATCTAATTTATTTTTAAAGTTCACAAAATTTCCATTGAACTTGTTTAGATCAACAACTTGGTCATACCCCACATCAAGTTAGTCCAAATTGACATGAAGTTAGTTCAATCCCACATCTTGGTCCGAACTCACATCTGGGTCCGAAGTCACACCTCGGTCCTAACTCACACCTCGGTCCTAACTCACACCTCGGTCCGAACTCAGGTGTTGGTCCAACCCAAAGCTCTTGGTGAATTTCACGAAGCGGGGATTTATTTTGTTGTTTGTATGTTTGTATGTTTGTTTGTATGTTTGTTTGTATGTTTGTTGGTTCCAGAAAGCAGACAGTTGCGGCGATCAGTATTGTAGTAGGGGATGGAGAGATGGGGCCCTTGCTAGTTGTAGTAGGAGTAGGGTCACTTTGCAGCCACTGAGTGGGAGATTGATTCAGAGTGGGCTGGTGTGAGTGGAGTTTGAGGATCATCATCAGCAGCAGCAGCAGCAGCCATGGAGAGCATCACTAGCTACTTCACTGGGAAGACCAAGGAGCCGGAGGGCAAGGTGATTTTTCTTCCAATGTTTAGGGTTTCACGATGTCATGTAATGAAAGACCAGCACTATGTTTCGGGAAGAATTTCATCAAGTTTTCCGAGGTTGTGCGAATTCGGGGCATTTGGATGGGTTTTGAAGGGCGAGCTTCTTTTTGGGTGAAAATTGGGCTTCCTTTGGGTTCCGTGGTCTCGGGATGTAGTGAAAAATGAAGGAAAACCATGAGAACCGGAAGAACTCTGTCTTCGGGCGAGTTTTAGGGTTTTCAGAGGTTGTCTGAATTTGGGCCATTTGGACGAGCAGATGGGTTTTGGAGAGTGGAAGTTTTGGGGTGAAAATGGGGTTTCCTTTGGGTTTCGTGGTCTCATGATGTGAAGACCATGAGAAGCGGAAGAACTCTGTTTTTGGGCGAGTTTTAGGGTTTTCAGAGGTTGTCTGAATTTTGGGGCCATTTGGACGAGAAGATGGGTTTTGAAGAGTGAGTTTCTTTTCGGGGTTTTGTTTGGGTTTCGTGGTCTCATGATGTGATGAAAAATGAAGAAAAATCATGAGGACCGGAAGGACTCTGTTTTTGGGCAAGTTATAGGGTTTGTAGAGGTTGTCTGAATATAGAGCAATTGAATGTTTGATCCTCCGAGAGTTTTGTGAGCAGCAACTTCTTTTTGGGTTCAAAGTTTGTCAATGGAAATTGGGGTTTTTCGTTGATTTTATTGGGGACTGGAGATGTGATTTTTGGAATCTGATATCAGGGTTTGAAACTAAACGACGTGTTTGCTGATGGTTTTTGGTTTTTGTCCTGTTTTGTTTTCTCAACAGATTGAATTTTGGAATAACCCGGAACGGTCCGGTTGGCTCATGAAACAGGGTGAGTTTCTTTTGGTCTTGCAAAAAGAGTTGACGTTTCTCATCATCATAAGACTGTTTTTCTAAAGGCTATAAGTTTTTTGGAGGTGCAGGGGAGTTCATAAAGACATGGCGCAGGAGGTGGTTTGTTCTGAAGCAGGGCCGCATCTTCTGGTTCAAAGAGCAGCAGATCACACCTGTAATCATCTTCTTACCCATGCCCTGATGCCTAACCTCAGTTTATTTCTGAAGTAAGGCAAGGTACCCTGAGTTTTGACCTTTTAAATTTTTATAAACAAATAAAACCAGCCCCAAGTAGCTCCAAATCTCTACAATCAGTCAGAACTGACATTGGTGGATATGTATCAATTTTCTGCAGTACTCAAAATCAAGAGGAGTCATTCCTGTGAGCAGCTGCTTGACTGTCAAAGGCGCCGAGGATGTGCTCAACAAGCAGTTCGCATTTGAGCTTTCTACCAACAGAGATACTATGTACTTCATCGCCGACACTGACAAGGTAATTCCTCCTTCCAAAGTCACCTAAAGTTTCATTAAGATACTGTTTGTTATCTCACTCTAAATAGTTATTAGATCAATAGAAGAGCCTGCTAGTCTCATCCTTCAATTAAGTCAATACATGAGCTTGTTCACACTTTGGGTGACTTCACAAATAACTCTGGTAGTTGTTCGCTTAACTTTAAGCCCTCTTAAAACATCAATATGTTAATGCATTCAAAACTCAACATATTATTCTAGGAATGGCGGCCCTTCATTTAGGATTCCATGAGGAGGAGGATTCCTAAATGTAATTAGAGCCTAGATCCAATGAAAGTGAAGCATGTGAACATCAAAGGGAGGGAAGATATAGATGTGACAATTAAGGACTGGGAAAAGGAATTAAATCACTTGAGACCGTGGTAGCATGGACTCTAGAATATTATGCAAGCATGAAAATGTCAAAGTAGTAGAGTTATCTGTCACCCAAAGCGTCAATAAGATACCGGTCCTTTTGATTCTTAATATTACTAATTGGTGCCTGCAAGTCATCAATTCTGAACAAACTTGTTTATCCGGTTCACATCACTATTTTTACTGTTTCCTCATCTTCAGGTTTCTCATGTGCTTTTTGACAGGAAAAGGAGGACTGGATCAACGCGATAGGGCGATCCATAGTGCGCCACTCCCGGTCGGTGACGGATGAAGAGGTCTTGGACTACGACAGCAAGCGCGCTTGATGTAAGTTCCAAGCTTGAGGACGGTGTATCTACTCGTTGACAAGGTCCACAACTCATGCGCCTCCGATTCTTCCCAGAGGCGCATGTAACAATAATAATACTATTCACTGTTGCATTAGATACTAGACACACTTTGATATTCCCAGAACATGTGGACATTCTTGAATGCGTTTCAAGAATGTGGGCTGTAGTAGTGGCTCCGGTCAACCAACCTGACCTGGACTAGTTTGTAGATATGCTTTTTTCATCACTTGTTACTGATGCTGCTGGTGGTTAGGATTGCTCACTGTTCCAACAGATAATGCAAAACAATTGCTGTTGTACTGTACTGTTTGACCTCATTAATGTCATCCTTGTTACTATCACACCTTGATTGTATCACCTCGAAGTAGGCAATGGATGTCCCAGTGAAAAATGACCCTTATCTTCTTTGTCTGTGTCACAGATCTTGTTTATAAAAAGTACAGAGTATGTGTGACACGATCAGACAATTTACATGAAAGGGATATCCTTCCTCTCTCTCATCTCTCCCCTTTCTACACTATATCTTTTGTGTAGAAAACTCTTTCATCTCAAAATCCACAAGAATTTTCTAGAGAAGATCTATGTTTTGAGGACATTTCAAGTGTTGTTATTGATGATGTTAACGTTGATGTCAATGACATCGAATTCAAGGTTATTTGAAACTAGTATCCTATCCCGTTATTTCCATCGGGTAATGTAAGTTTAGGTTAAGTTAGCTAAAACTGCAAAACTAAAAGTAAAAATTACATCCCTGTCCTGTTTGGAAGTATCTCCTAGATATCTCGAGTCAAGTCCTCAGTTATTACCTAGGTATTGATGATATCCGTCAGCGCTTTTATTATATAGAAATAGATAGCTTGAAGGATACGTAGGCATTCGGTAGAGATTATTTGTTAGTTTTATGTTCTAAGGAAGTTGATGTGAAGTTGATTCACCGCCATGAAGACTTTGTAGATGAATAGAACACGTCACAAAGTTACAAAGATGCATATTAGCCCAATCAACCAATCTACTAAGTTAAATGATATTTGAAGTTTCTCCACTTCCAACTACACTAAACACTGAATATAGTGTGGATTCATTATTGATGTGGATCACCCACACTAATTTCCATTAAAGCATGTGCATGCCAAGTTCTGATTGGGTATTTGTTCTCAAGCAAGTGTGTGTCAGTCAACAATTGCATGTAAATTTTCAATTAGTGTAGGAAATTTCAAATAGTTTAGTCTACACTATATTTAGGGAACGGTGTAGTGATGTAGGACAACAATCCAAAACCGATTGGCAATCCGATTCCGTTCCCTTCTATTCCCTTCCTAGACTCCAGGGAGGAAATGTCGGTAGTCATCACATCACTCGTTAATGCATGAGCCATGAAATCCAGGAGCGGTATTGGGTCGTCCGCCGATTTTTGGTTTGTCATACCATAGTAGAGACGATTTTATGTTTTTGCACTTGTTATATACATGCGCACTTGACATTATTTACACTACTTCTATAACTATCTTATCAATGTCACACCATGCTCCTTTATCCTATGAGCATCGCTTCAATGGTGGAACGAACATACACTTTATTCACGCCAGTCCCCTCCAGAGACCAGTTATGTAGGACTAGTGGACACCCATCGTCCCTACAAGCCACCAGCAATCCCAGACGCCACTCCACTCCCACTAAGCAAACACACATGCGATGGCTCTCAACCCCCCATCTGGTCCCTAGAATCCTGGATTCGGACCCGGATGACCCAACGTGACGAGCGGAAGGGGGTCCGGGTCCAAGGCCATGTGCGCCTGCTAACATCAGTCCACATGGCTTCACCTGGGGTGAAATTATATAGAGAAGGAGAAGAAGATTAAATGTGATATTATGAATTACATCACATATTTTCCAAGAGCCAAGGGTGTGACATAAAAGAGGTCAGAATGTAGAAGAAACCGACACAAGTATCTGGCGCTGGTTGAGTTCACCTCACACAGAAAACAAGCAGTGATGAGGATGATTGGCGTTCATACTGATGAGGGAAGGAGTGGGGGGCAGGAGTTCGGTGGTTTGGGAGCGGGAGCGTCGCGTCGGGTCGCGGCGCGGCGCTCGAGGCAACGCGGGTGCTGCCATCAGAAAGCGGGAGGAGATAAACGCAGTCACGGATTACAAGGGAGGTGAGGTGTTGAATATGCCTGCCACGCCGAACAAGCGCCTGACAGCACCACGCGCTGCACAGCGCGCTTCACACGACACAGGCAACTGATCACCTGGTTGCACTGCACTGCTGCTGCGGATAAGTACACGCTGCTGAGTGCTCCATGTACAACTAGGATATGCCTACCTTTCCCTCACAGCCCTCCACGCATCCCTCTCTGGCATGGGCTCCATGTACTTGTACCACTTCCTCCTCATCTTCGCCTTCTCACCAGCTACTACCTGGAACGTACTTCTCCCGGCTCGCCATGCAGCACCTCCGCCCACAAACGTTGACCGTTATCCATGTCTCATGTTTTCTTCCGTCTCAAAATAATGAAACAATATTTTTCTCAAGTGACATGGTCAAGTTTTTACAGTTGAGTAAACCAGTTGACGACGTGATGAGGTTTACTAATCTGGGAGTAAACTTCACTTGGTGTGATGACGTTTACTTTGGCAGTTGAAGTGAAACATGGTCGGGGATGAGCTTGACACGATGAGCTCTTTGAGGAGGTGTTACTAATTTGGGAGTGACGAGGGGAGTTTTTCCAGGAGGTTTACTTCGGCAGATGAAGTGAAATGTGATGGAGCTGAGGAGGATGCAAGGGTAGTAGCTCCTGAGGTCTGCGAGTAGCCAGCGAAAGCAGTAACGACAAACGAGGTGGAAGAGAGCTTTTGGAGTTTTCCGGAATCAGAGAGAGTCGAATGAAGCGCACCACGTGGGCGGAGGAGCGATTCGAGTATGTCAGTTGGTGAGGTGGGAAGCGGCGGCTGCTGCGGCTGCTGCTGCTGCTGACTAGACGGTTAGAGGATCGGCCGAAATTACAGTTGGTGGAGCCGACAGTTGTTGGTGGTGCCAAGCATGCACTGGACCCGCCACTAACGTAGCACTGCACACCTCCATACTGAAGATGATAACTTCGAATCCCACTCGGTGAGTCGTACTAGTGCTGCTACTACTTCGTCGTGGTCCTGGAAACCATGGATGTGTGCAGCTTCGCGGAAGAGCTCCGTGTGCCCACCTCATCGCGCAGATCCATTCCATAAAGGAGTCTGGAGGGCGTGGGGGGGGGGGAGATAATCTCAGACGTGATGCAAGGCATGTGCTGAGATTCTTTCGAGTGGCTGCTGGTTAGTTTTCTTGCGCGTTGAGGTGACCATGGTGGCGATGGACATGGAGACGTTGGTGGCGGCGTGTGGGCCGGTGGGCCTGTCCACGGGCGTGTCCAAGCTGCTCACGTTGTTGGTCACCATCCAGGCCGCAGCGCTGGCGTCGTTCGGCGGCGGCCCCAGCTTCGATCCCAAGTACTTCGTGGACATCCCGCTGCGCTTCTCGGTGAACGAGACCGCGCGCGCGTTCGACGCGTTGCCGCGGTTGTCGAACAACACCATCGAACCAAGTTCGTCCTCTCCCCACCTCCACTCTAGAAGTAGTGCAGGACGACCACCTCTCTGCAAATGCATGTCGACAGCTTCGTCTCTCTCTTAGTCTCCAAAAGCTCAACTCTCGTGGTAACCCACAACTCTCGTGATTTTCTTGTCCTAGATGTGGGTTTTCGAAGTAGAAGTTGAGATTTGGTGGCAGGTTCTGAGTCTTATGGCGGCTGAGTTCGTTTCCAGGCATCAAATCTTGAGAATGTAGAAAATTTCAGTGCAGGACTCGAGTGGCGTTCTCATGATGAAGGTGCCTCTTGTTGATGACGCGACACTTTGATCCAGTCCCTGAGAGAAGCACCAGAGTGATATTCTTCGCACCGGTTGTTTGACTCGTTGGTTTGTTTGCTTTTGTTTCAGGGGAGCTGGAGCAATTTGTGAAGGAGTACTTCAATGCGCCAGGGAGTGATTTGATTCCATCCACTCCCAAGGACTTCAACGCCACCCCTCCCAACTTCCTCCCGCGCGTGCAGAACCTGAGCGTCCGGCAATGGGCGCTGCAAATCCACGGGCTATGGCTGGAGCTCACCCGCAAAGTCTCACCTGCCGTGGCGCAGGAACCCAACCTCCACACTCTAGTCCCTCTCAGCCACCCTGTCGTTGTCCCCGGCGCGCGCTTCAGAGAAGTTTACTACTGGGACAGCTATTGGGTCATCAAGTACGCCACACCTTCTCACTCTCCACGAAGAGTTTCACACACTTTCTTTGTAAAAAAGCCCACTACAGTACTTGATTGTGCTTACTAGAGTTTCTTTGTTTTGGATCTATAGAGGTCTGCTTGTGAGCGGCATGTACGACACGGCCACGGGAGTCGTGGAGAATTTGATGGAGCTTGTAGAGAGGTACGGGTTCGTGCCGAACGGAGCGCGGATCTATTACGAGAATCGAAGGTATTCACGCTCTCTCTCTCTTACTCTCCACTAGAAGAGGTTTGTTGTTTTTTCTCTAGCGACCTAGTTTGTGCACTCATTTTTTCCCCCCTGCTCTATGATGATGAGATAGGATGTGGTTTTCCATTCTGAGATTGAACATGTTGATACGTTTTGCACAAGTTAAGCCAACCTCCACTGCTGAGTATGATGATACGTGCTGTGTACGCCAAAACACGCGACCAGGCTCTCCTCAAGCGCGCCATGCCCATTCTCCTCAAGGAGTACGCATTTTGGACCTCAGGTATACCCCTCTTTTTTTTTCTACTTAAAAAAATCAATATATGAAGAATTGTGTTTTCCTTACTCATTTTTATGTTGTGTGATTTTTTCAGAGCCTCATGAGGTGAGGGTGCGAGACAAGTATGGGGATGAGCATCGTCTGAGTCGGTTCTGGGCGAACTGGAACACTCCACGTCCGGAGTCTTTTACCATTGTAAGAAGACAGCCCCCCCCTTTTTTTTTGGTCAAGCAACAGACGTGGTAGATTAGGGTTTATGTTCTATTTGGGTGTTTTTGATTGATTTTTTTGCTGTTTTTTCCAGGACTTGAATGTGACGCAAGGGATGAACAAAACCAGACAAGCCCAGTTGTATCATGACATTGCCACAGCTGCCGAGTCCGGCTGGGACTTCAGTTCTCGATGGATGGAGTAAGTTTTCACAGGTTTTCATGTCAGTTTTAGGGTTTATGCCTTCATCTTTTGTTTTCTATCAGTAGAAAACGTCTTGGTCTTTAATGTTGACAAGACTTATTGGTTGTGCGGTGGCAGGGACCAACAGAATTTGAGGACTCTTCGGACGTCTATGATCATTCCTGCAGATCTGAACGCCTACCTTTTTCAGGTATATTGGCTTCTTCTTTACATTCATTACTACATCATGAGAGCACATTTGTGAAATACCCTTGGTTAGAACAGCAGATTTCTGATTTTTTTTTAATGTGATGAGCAGATGGAGAAGAATGTAGAGTACTTTGCAAAGGTGCTTGGTAACCAGACCGTGGAGACACGGTTTGCAAGTGCGGCCAAGGACCGGCAGAGAGCAATTCAAAAGATTCATTGGAGCAGGAAGAAGGGCCAATGGTTCGACGCATGGCTCTCCTCAAACCAGTGCAGTCTCAGCAAATCAGACAATAGAACGGTGAGATAGAACTCCTCATTTTTCTTCTAAAGTCACCCAAAGTTTAAACTCGAGTCAAAAGTATATTTATCCATCTTTGAGAATGAAGTAGAGGTCATATTGCATCGTGAATCTTAGCTGCTTATCTCCTCTTTCAGCTGATTATAGAAGTCTGGAAAGAAGTAAAATCTCATGGTATCTTTGTCTTGCTCACTGAGGGATTATGATTGTTTGTGCAGATTGTTTATGAGTGGAAGCAGAAGCAGCTCACATATGCCTCCAACTTCATCCCTCTCTGGGCCGGCGTCTTGTCGAAAGGTACCATTTTCTAGCACTTTTTCTGTGCAAAGAGTCTGCAACCAAGATAAAATTCTTTTGCTAATGAGGTACTACTGCATTCGGTAATTCCAGGAGATGTGCGGAAGGAGAAGGTGATTGAAGCTCTCAACAGGTCTGGGCTGGTGCAGCCTGCCGGCATTGCAACCTCACTCAGGAACACAGGCCAACAATGGTAAGCATCTCCAGAAACCAATGATAAACACACCCAAAGTTTCAGTAAGATACCCGTCTTAAGATCTATGTACTACTTTTTCCTAGTCATTAGTTTTAGTGGTGTCTCAACTAGTTTCCTTGGAACAACTTGGTGTTCTCTAAGCGCAAGGTAGACCTAATTTTAGCTGCCTTTGAGAACGAAGAAGGAGAGCTCATGTTAGTCACTTGTTATGGTCTTTATTTCTTAATTAGCTGCTACATATGGTGGCTATCCTCTTGAATCCTTCATTTAAATATGGAAGAGTTTGGATGGCTTCTAAACTCAAGTTAGAATTAGTTTTAGCTGCCTTTGATTATGAAGGAGAGAATTGGTGAGTCATTTGAACTGAAAGTTTCAATAAGTTATCAGTCTGTAGCTTCTCAGAATCCTTGAAAGAGTATGGTTAGTTTAACCCTTTAACTCCGTAAAGACCCAAAATGGGCCTTTGCAGCACTGCTCCAGGAATTCCGAGGCATTAAAGAATTAACCTCTCAAGTTAACTACTTTTAACTGCTTTTATGAACAAAGGAGAGGACATGTTGTACCGTGAGTCTAGCTCATTACAGAGTAAATGGAAGCTGATGTTAATTGACTAAATATATTTTTCCCTCACCTCACAAGTGATTGTCATGTTGCCAGGGATTTTCCGAATGCATGGGCGCCAGTGGTGGACATGATCATAGAAGGGCTGGATGCAAGTGGATATGCGAGAGGCAAAATGATGGCCAAGCAAATTGCACGCAACTGGCTCCGTACCAACTACGTTGCTTTTGAGCAGGTCGGAAAGATGATTGAGAAATATGATGCCACAAGCTGTGGAAAGATCGGTGGCGGCGGAGAATACAATCCACAGGTAACTCACCCCCATAACCTTTTTGCTTTAGTACCAATAATCTTTGAAGTACCCTTTATATCCTTTTTGCTTCCCTCTAACAAATGAAATCACCAATTTTTACATTAATTACTGTAGGTGGTCAGTGTCCAGGTTAAAAATCAAATATGGTACTTCAAAGATCTCTAGGAACTTGCTATGTACTTCTAAAGCATCCCATGTTGTACGGTTAACTTTTGCCTCTCCATTAGCATAGAATATGGAATAGTGTCACCTCATTCACTTGAGGTTTTAAATGTACAAGCTAAAAACCAAAGTGCCACTTAATATTTCTAGAAGAAAAAATAGAATTTTCTTAGTAGGGAAAACTACTTGCTTTTCATTGATATGTAGTTTAGTCTCTTCTTAGAAGTTTCAAGTGATTTAACTCCTAAAGGACCAAAGCATTGTAGAGGAATTCCTACGCCAGTCATTCAAAATTGCAAAGATGAATCTTTTCACAATGTAAGCGTAGAATCTTCCTCTAAATTGATATGAAATGATGTGGTAAAATATTTGTGAATTTTGACCGTATGGATTGAAAGATAATTGCAGTCAAAGTGAAAAAAAAATTGTCTCCTTAACAGACACTTGGTCCTTTAGGGGTTAATGAGTTATATTAATGGACAATTTTGGTCGGTGAGCAGTTAGGGGCTAACTACCAAGTAAAAAATTAGTGAACAAGTGCTTTATTATTTTTATTTTTTTGGGGAGCTAACATTTGGGTTGTTTGATTGTACGATGGCAGACAGGTTTTGGGTGGAGTAATGGTGTGGTGTTGTCGCTTTTGCAAAAGTATGGGTGGCCAGCTTCGGAGCCATTTCACTGTCCTGGTGACTTTTCCTGACATAGTATCGCATCAAAGACTGCGGAGGAGACTTGCCAACAGTCCCAGCATCATTTTTGCAGATGTGTTACAACCTTGTACATAAATTCAAATTTTATCGATGAGTCAAACTTTGTACATTGTGTCTTGTACTATTACAACATATATTGTGTCTTGTACTATTAGAACATATGCTGTGTCTTGGACTGTTATGACATGGTATCTGCCTTTTTAGTGATAAGGGTTGAATATGTAGACTGCTTACTAAGTTGTTATCCGGTTCCTGTAGTACATGCACAGTTGAAGTGTTCTAAAGCCACATGCCATCATGATAGTTGTCACGGTTTTCTAGAAAACTGCCTTTTCATTCCCTATGAAAACATTCCATCATGGTAGATGACATCATTCCCATTAGTTTAACCCCTTAATACGTCAGTTGGGAACCGTATATGCAGGCATGTATTTTACTTTGTAGAATACAAAAAATGTGTTCAGCTTTAGCAAGACTTGTGCCTTTGGATTGAACATTTTTCAACTAATGTATTCCACTTGGAGGTCATTTCAATATTTCAACCTTATCATGTTCAAATGCGACACTATACATGTAGAATATTATAGCCACTACCATGATGCCACCTTATGACATTTAAAGGTTGAATCATGCAACATACTTGTGATAATCTCTCCTTGAAATTCACAGAGTGGTTGCCATAATTGAGTACGAAATAGCTTAGTCTACCTTTGGCCATTCATATTTTATAATTTACTGCATTTAACCCCAACATGACCAAAGTCTCCTTCGGGGGGATTTCACATTTTGGGCAGGTTCCTAAAATTCGAAAAAAAATCTTTTTTTTAAAAAACTTTTATTGTAGATCGGCCCTGATAAGAGCTTCGTGGAGGTATTTTTTTTTTTAAAATTGGATTTACGGTTTGAAAGTTAGTACCACCTATTGTCAAAAATGGGGAGGCTGGGCAGCCTGGGCACCCCTGGGAACCAATGACACACAAGTGTGAAAGAGGGGCAATAAGTAGGGGCACAAAGGGTGGAGAAAGGGTGGGGCAGCCCAAATCAAGGGGAGGAATAGTGGAAGGGAAGACCCCACAAATTCCAAGAAAAGGGATAAATATAAAAAAATTTAAATAGCAAAAAGTGGTGCATGGCATGGGCTGTGGGTACTGAAAGAGATGGCACGTGTGAAAAAATAAAGTAAAAAATTAAAAAAATGTCGCCTTGCAGTGGCGGGCCACCCCCGAGGAGCTGCGCGGGTCCCGCACAGGGGAGTGGGTGAATGACGTGGCCCTTCATTTCTTGAAGGGTCCCCATTTTGAAGCCCTGCCCTCAACCTATAATATTTGAATAATTCAATAAACTCATTAAAATTAGAGATTTTACCCGTTTTAGAAAAGAAAAATCTCTAGAATAAGTAAAAAATTAAATTCCACATTTCAACCGTACGGATTTCTAAATTTGTAAGTTCATATTTAGCAAATAATTTCTCACTTCATTTGTAGTCATTTGCATTGTTTTATACCCCCTTTCACTAAAGTATTTATTTGAGCATGATGTACCCCTCGAAATGACCTCAAATTTTGCACACACTTAGCTAACATCACATTCTTTACATTGGTAATGGTTTCCAACACAATGTACTATAAATACTAGACGATATGCTTAGTCAAAGTGAGCTGATTTTGTCGGGCAAGAGGAAAAAATAACTACTTCTTGCACTTCAAACACTATAATCTTCACATCCGTGCGGTGGATTGCAACTAAAATTTTTCAGGATTATTATACATGAGTCTAGTTTTAGATCTTACGGTTAAAAGTTGAGAATTCTTCTAAAAAATGTGATTATTGCGGCCATGTTTGACTATGGCAGTTTTGGACTAGTTTTGGACAGAAATTGTCAAGGAACTTTAGGGGTTAATCCTTGAACGTCAGTCGGGAATCGTATATGCAGGATTGTGTTTTACTCTATAGAATACATAAAATTTATTAAAGTTTAGGAAGACTTACACCTTTGGATTGAAGAATCTTCAACTAACATCTTTCATTTGGGAGTCATTTCAATATCTGAACCTTATCATGTTCAAATACGACACCGTACATGTAGAATGCGATGGTCACCAACTACACCATATGAAGTTTAAGGGTTAATGCCAAATCAGTTGACGTCAGTCGGGAATCGTATATGCAGGATTGTGTTTTACTCTATAGAATACATAAAATTTATTAAAGTTTAGGAAGACTTACACCTTTGGATTGAAGAATCTTCAACTAACATCTTTCATTTGGGAGTCATTTCAATATCTGAACCTTATCATGTTCAAATACGACACCGTACATGTAGAATGCGATGGTCACCAACTACACCATATGAAGTTTAAGGGTTAATGCCAAATCAGTTGACGGCTCAAGTAAACATGCAAGTAAATGATGTGGCTACCAAATTACAAGTCCAGCAATGCAAAATAATTTGAGAAAGATATAGATCAAAGTAGATTTGCTTTAAAACTTAGTTATGCTCACACTTGGATTACGCAATGAATGCTACAAATTTGACATGCATATGTGGTTTTCTAGGTCTGTTTTTTTGGATGGGCATGATTTGGCCTTCACATTTATAATTGTATCCCTATTTAGTACACATCATGTATGCAAATTGAGCAAAATGGTTTTGTTGAGGTCTCTCTCTGTTGTTGATGGAGAGCATATAGAAGAAGCTACTTAAGAGAAAATGAGAAGGGTGAAAGTACTAGAAATGCTGCTAGAGACTTATAAGTATCCCAAAGTTGGATTGCACAATTTTATAAGCAACATTCGAGTGAGTTAAGTGATGTGAATCGTAGTTTTAGTGGCAGGCCACAGGTGTACAGTGTAGCTGATTGCAGGGCTTGTGTGAGAGAAATCATTGTAGGTGGCTTAGAAATTCCACACAAAGTTGGAAATTACTTGAGAGAAGAGCTTCATGTTGGTATGACTGATAGTACTGTGAGAAGAATGTTACGAAAAGCAGGTTTGAAATGTAAAGTAAAGCAAAAGAAACCAAAGCTCACACTTCTTCATATTGAGGGACGATTAGAATTTGCTAGACGTCATTGCGATTGGACTGCTGATGGTTGGGATTCTCTAATGAAACAAAAATCAACCGATTTTGCTCTAGTGGTCGCAATTGGTGTTGGTTTCGTGATGAGCAGAGTAGAAGTGCTGGAATCGTGGAATAAACTGTCAAGTTTGGAGGTGGGGGAGTGATAATGTGGGGTTGCATGACTCCGAGTGGCCCTGGTATGATATGTAGGATTGAGGGAAGAATGGATCAATACGTGTATAGAGAAATTTTATAGCGAGAATTGATTCATACACTTTATACATACAATTTAGATCCTGCCAATTTGATTTTTCAACAGGATAATGACCCAGAACATACATCCAAGAGTGTGCGTTGTTGGCTGAATTCGTAAGAATTCACTCTTTTGAAGTGGCCGGCGCAATCTCCAGACTTGAATCCGATCGAACACTAGTGGGCAACTTAAAACGTCAACTGAACCAATATGAGAGATTTCTCAAAGGAATGTTAGAATTGTGGGAACGTGTTGAGGATTGTTGGGCTTCAACTACTCCCAATGAGTATAAGAACTTGTATAGAAGCATGCCTAAGCGCATTGCAGTTGTTACAGCTACTAAGGGTAGGTAATAGACCTCAATCCCCATCGAGGTATGACTGATTGCAATGGTAATTCTATGCAATTTATAGTTTCATTTTTGGTGCATCCAATTTCTTTACATTGTTTGTTGAATTTCAATATGCTCTATTTGTAGTGAGTTTTGGCAGTCACTGTACATAGTCAGCTCCCTTTAAAATAGCGTCTGTTACTACAACCTCTTTCATTGTAATAGTCGGCTTCCCAAGTACATTTGTACATTTCCATACTAAAACTCCCTTCATTATTATATCCGAGTTGCTTTATTATAGGCATAACAACTAGGGATGTTGTAGAGGGAGTTGATTGTATGGACTCTAAGAACTTTGAATGAGAAGTCTTATCCATTTTAATCTTGAAGAATGATTTACTATGATATACTTATAAATTAGTGAAGGAAACCCTTGTAATTGTTAGGAGAGTATTTTATTTTTGTACTTGTATTATCCACAATTACTTGCCCACCATTTTGGTAGTTTTTCAATAGATAAGCAAGTACAAGATAATTGGATTAGGAACTAAGGAGTGGAACTTCAGTACATTTAAGTGCAACCTACAACAAAGTTAGAGTAGAAGTTATGTAGTCACTTTATGGATATTGATATTGGTTCCAGACATCTACTATTTAATGCTAGCATAAATCAAGCTAGACATTGTGTCGTTACCCCACCTTTTTGGTTCCTCAATTAAAGCTCGCCACATTGAAGGCAATCGATTAAACTCTAGATCCATTGTCAAAAGGTAGGTCACCATACTAACTAGTTTTAGGGAAACTCTTTGATTCTAAAATGTCATGTGGTTGCAACAACTAAAATTGGCATTGAAATTTATTTTATTTGAAAATAATATTCATCTAGTTGAATGTAGAAACTTGAAAGGGTGGTGAATAAATCCCTACAAATTCTTGACTATCTCTCATCAAAATCACTCTAAACTATTCATTCTAGTGTGATGAGTGTAAATAAATCATCAAATCTTTATTGTATTTCAACCAAAAAATCATAATCTAAATTATAAAAAAATAAGTTGCTAAAATTTTATCAATTTTTAACACATAGATTGGAAGATTATGGTGTTTCAAGTTAAAGAAAAAGAGATTTTTCTTTCCTTCCGTTAAAAGGATTGGCAAACTTTTGTGTCAAGCTTTGTTGAATATCAAAATTTAGCATTACACATTACACATGGTCACAATTTTATTCCATCGTGGTGCACATGATTTTAGTTCCTTGTGCAACACTATTTGATTAAAGGTAGTAGAGGGTCTGCAATAGCATGTTCATAACAATCTTGCAAGGAAAAAGAGAACCAAAATTTGTCATAATACATTTCAAAACTTTGTAAATTCTTCATGGAATGCAAGTTCATGCTACTTTTAAAATATTGTGGAAAAATAATGAAATAGACCAAAATCTCTAGTTTTCATGTGGACATCAAGAGGTTTTTTTGGTAACTCCATGCCATAGAGTGTGGCATCAAGTGCCTCACCACATCAAAGTAGTATTTTACCAATCTACTTTGTGTTTCATTGATTTTTGCATTCTACATCCGATAGATGATTTCACCTGCATTGAATTTGAGTGTATTAGAAAGAGACCCTCCTTGACTTGACATGCTTGTCAAATCAAGCTTTATAAGTGATGTGGAGAGTTAGTTGTTGTTAGTTCTTGCTTGGAAATGGTGGTTTAGTTGTTTGAAAGAGACTCCCACTTTCTTATGTCACTTACATGCTTTGATTCTCCCATGGTGGAATGTCGTGGAGTGAGAGACGCTTGACTTCTCTGTGATTACCTCTTTTCACTTTGAAGGTGTGCTATGTGTGCATTGTTGTGCATATGATTTTTGCATAGCTGTTATTGGTTATGGCACTCTATATGTTGTGTGTGACAATGTACATTTACACAACACCTATCCAACATTGTTTGGTTCCATAAAAATTCCTTTTGATGTATTTTTTATTTATTTACTGTACATGTCCAACCATAACTTTTTATCTACTTGTTTGATTTTTATAAAAATTTGTTCTTCCACCAGTCACTTCATTTTTCCCATTCTACAATAAATAAATAAAAAATCACCTCCTTTATACTAATTGACACTATTGATACCTTTCCAATACCTCTAAAATCATCTTAGAACTTTGGGAGTTTAGAAGTTAAAGTGACTCTATTCCTACATACAAATTTTTCCAAAAGTTTTGTTTGATTTTTTACTAAGAAACTAATAGAAATAAAATAAGTGTATGTATGCATGAAAGATGGATTTGATAAAATATTCTTTCTAATAATAAATCAATAAGTAATAGGAAGATATCCCAAATTGATGTATTTGAAGATTTATGAAGTATTTTTTGCTTAGACATATATGTAAAGAAAAAAATCAGAAATGAGTAAGAATATATCTTTTCTAAAAGTGAATATAGTTGTGATTCAATTCATCATGTTTGCATTAAAATGAATGCTGACCTTATTTCGTAGTATGGGTAGAAAATTACAAATAAAAAGAGAACATAAAGATATAGAAATATTTGACCTGTATGTTTTCAAAAAAAATATAATGTTTTGAAATTATATTGTAAACTACAATCATGCATAATGATGTTCATTCACAATTCATTAACATTATATTGAAACACTAGATATCCAAAAATTTGAAAAAATATTTGAAATACTATAACATCCTAACTTCTTTTTTTAAAAATCTAAAATAAGCAATTTAAACATAAGAAATTCAATTGAAAAATGAATCATCATGAAATAATTCATCTAAGATAAAATAGACAATGAACATTTTTTTCTCCTTAAACTCCTATTTAAACGAGTCTATCACTCATTGAATGTTCTCATTGCCCAACATTATTATATTAGTTCTTGGAGTTGTCTGAGTATATTTCTTAAACAATTATATCACTTATTAGACTAGGTAAAAAGTTTTCAAAATAGAAATAAGCTAGAATTTAAAAGCACCATACCTTTAAAAATGTTTGAAACCAATTATTCCTTATTATACCAAATAAGCGTAAATCCCTATAGTCTCAATGAGACAAGGGCAGTCCATTAGTTAAGTAAACATATGTAAATGCAAAAATCAAATGTATCCGTTATACAACTGTCATTTACTTTATATAGTCCTTATATACCTGGTATCTAATTCAACCTTACTAGGTATCACATGTTTTTTGTTACATCAAAAGATTCATCATCGCTTAATAAACATAATGAAAGAAGAAGAATCTTAGGATAGTGATCATGGTCATTTGAACATGATTCACTTATGTATTTTTTTAACATTATACCAACTCTAATTTGTTCAAGAATCTAATATGCATCATTTCTTTCACCTTAAACTTATAAGATGGTTAATCATATCATTGGTTTTTTATTTTAATATTTAAATATTCATTTGACCAAGCTTGGACCAATTATGCATTAATAAGTGTGAAAAAAGTTTTATAATTCAATTTTATTTTTATTTGATTTTTACTTAAATGATTGGCAAGATTTTCTTGATAATTTTGGCAAAATAGCTTTGCATATCAACTGAGTCAAATAAATGAGTCAAGAGATTGTATACTCCATAAATTTAAATAATGTTGGCAAAAATATTGGCAATTTAAAGGCCTTCAATATAACCTCCATGCACCATAATCTATCAATTACATAACATTGTCAAATCAAAATGGTTACGAAGTATTCCCTTTTTGCTGTCAATAAAATAAGCTAGAATATATTGAAAATTTATATAGTCATACAACTTGTGGCCAATATTTTGGAATAACAAACACTACAAGAAAACAAGGTGTTTAGTAGCGTTTTGAAAAATTCCTAAGCAACGCTTAGGGCCTTGCTTTGTACATAAAATCACGCTACAACTGTTGCTTGTTTAAAAAGCAAGCCCCTAGGCGTTGCTTAGGAATTTTTCAAAACGTTGCTAAATACCCTTTTTTCTTGTAGTGAAACTTAATGGACATAATATATAAAACTATTTCTATATCTTATTGGAATTTAGATGTTAAAATTTTGTCTATATTTATGA
Source organism: Bryoerythrophyllum caledonicum (assembly GCA_963971425.1). Classification (NCBI taxonomy): domain Eukaryota; kingdom Viridiplantae; phylum Streptophyta; class Bryopsida; order Pottiales; family Pottiaceae; genus Bryoerythrophyllum; species Bryoerythrophyllum caledonicum. The sequence goes on from OZ020520.1 coordinate 5,806,017, forward strand.
TATTAGAGAGATAATTAGCATTATAACTTTATGGTTTTTCATTGTCTTTTGAACTAAAATTTCACTAAATCATATGAAACATTCAAAAATATTTAAGAATTATGTACTTGAGTTTTTTTTTAATCTCACAAAATCACATTTAAATATAATATTAATGGATGTTTATTTAAGATACATCTTCAAGTTATTTGAATATACATCATTTCAATTAGTTTATAGATTTCATTATTATATAATGACCAAAGCACAAACCAATTAAATCTTCAAACCAAACTATGTATGTTCCTTAATTAATGAAAGATCCTCATATATTTTTTTCCATTCACGTTCAAAAAAATTATTCTATTTTGTACAAAAACCTGTATACAAAAATCATGTTAACTTATTTTTGAATGTGTACAAACCTCATGGCATATATCATAGCTTTTTATTCACGAAAATAATTACATTGAATATATAATCCAATTCATGTATTGAGTCTTTTGATCAAATTTAGTACAACAATAAAAAACTCATGACTCACTATTAAATAGTTTTTATATAAATATATAATCCACTTTTTAGAGTATTTGATCTCTTCCTTATAAATGTATGTATTTTTGTTGTTTAATAGTATGACTTATGTATATTTACATGCATTGACCTTGAAATCAATCAAAACAACCATCAATAAAATTTGAAGTATTTTGGTTATTCATTCAAATTGAAATCAAAATTTATAAGCTGATCATGGAATATATATATTTTTTCAACATACAAAATACAAAAAAAAATCAATTAAAAAAAACCGTATCCAAATATCTCATACTCACTATTCCAACTTGAAATGTCTAATATAATTGCCAAAAATCAACAATAATCAAATGATTTCTTCTAAGAATACATTTCTTGAATATACCGCATATTAAGAGTGCATACGAGCAAGTAAGATCAAATTTTATTTCAACTTTGTAATTTTAGTTTCTTTGTCTTGAAGTACATGATTCTCCATTGAGACACTTTAGACAACAACAATTATTAAATACAGTTGTTGGTGACCACACAACATTTGACCATTGTGCCCTTGATGTACATTGCGTTGTTCGAATTGTTGGTGTAGGACGAGATGTTGTTTTATAAGCACTTAAAGGTTGTAAAACATAATGCTGAGAATTATTGAGATTATATAGAAGAGGATTTGTTTCCGTGTGAAATTTAGAACTTAGTGGATCCGATCTTCCTTTTAAATGCACATTGTGAAATTTACAACACTGAGCATAATGATCTCTAAATCTCTTTTTTTGAAGGCATTGTGAGTTTGGATCAATGGGCCTTGTCAGTTTTGACTTTTGTTGTTGATGATTGAAAGCCACTTCTTGTCTTGATGAATTATTTCCATGTCCATAATTTGGAGACCTTGGACAAAAAGCATTCGGACATAAACACATTCCGCAACAACAAGAATGTAAATTACCACAATGAAAACATTTTTTTGAAGTCCTCATTTCAAACTCTTCACCACATTTGCATTTTCCACAACAACAATTATGAACGCCTACCAAAGGATGAGCATGTGGAAATTCTAAGGCACATGCATTCTCGGGTTGCCATAAACTTTGTGGTGACGTTGGAGGATATATAGGTTTATCATTGCATACATGATCTTGATATGATGTACCATAATCTTCATATGGACACGGAGGATCTTGCATCTCACCTTTTGCACACTTTGGGCTATGTTCATGTTTGCTAGGTGAACAATCCGGAGATCCACAAGGAGATTGTGGAAAAGAATCAATTTCTTGAGTTGAGGGAAGTGGGGAACATACTCTACATGAAAAGGTTAAAGTTCCACATGATGAAAAAGGTGGAGATGGAGATTTACTTTGACAACATGAATTTGATGGAATATTACGTTGACAACGTGAATCATATGAAATTAATGATCGAGGTGTAGAGCTTTTAGAAGATGAAGATGGTATAGGACTTGTTTGAGAACACGAAGTTACTTTTGTATTATTTGCTTGACATGCAAATGGAATCGGAGAGGTTGAAACTTGGGCTTTTGATAGAGGTGAAGAACTTTGAGAACATGGACTTGTTTGAGAATATGAAGTAATATTTGGAGTGGTTTCTTGACATGCAAATGAAATTGGAAATTGGACTTTTTTAATATCGTGACTTTTTTTGTTTAAAGAAGGAGATATACATTCATTGCTTGGACAATCATTTTCTTTAAAATGCATTGGTAATAAATTTGTTTCTAAAAAACGATTCTTTGTTTTTGAAGATTGTCCAGAAGTCATTGAATCTCCTTCATCATGGATAAATACAGGATATTTGTTGGATTGAATTGGTGGTGCAAGTTCATCGAGATTGCGTTTAGTTCCAAATATGCAATCATCCATAAATGCATCTCCAAGAGGTGATGTATTAGGAGTAGGACATTGTGTGGCTTGAATGTGCATATAAAGAGAGGCTCTTTGTTTAAGAAAAATATTATTACTTGTAGGTTTTGATCTAATTTTTACTGTGATCATATGAGGTGAAGAAGGTCTTGAAAGACCTTTACTAGCATCCATAGAGCTTGATTCTCGAAGCTTTTGAGAATTATTAGAAGCTTTCCATTTGAACATATTGTTAAAAGTATAATGGACCTTTAAATTTTCAATATCTTGATGTAAATTACAACTTTGTGATTGATTGATAGAATTTTGTTCAATAGAATTTGAACTTTCTTGTTCGTTGCATATTATAGATGAAATATCAATGTAGCCTTTGTTTTTTGTTGTACAATAATGTATTGCCGATTTGCTTAATTTTGATCTATTGTGCAGATTTTAGGAGTTTCAATATTATGATGATATAGATAAAATTCACCAAAAAAAAATTTGAACAAGGTAATGTGATATTTCAAACTTTTTAGCAATTAAAAATTTAATCTAAGGCTTCAAATATATTGCATACAGACTAACTAGAATTTCATCTATATAAACAAGTCCTTTGAAAAATCAATAGCAAACGGTAAACTTTTGATTTTAACTTTTTGAAATTTTGAAGTTGATTGAGTTGGTGATAATTGTAAAAATAATTTTGCTAAAGTGTCATATTGATTTCTTAAAATGTCAAAATGGTTATTTGGTAAATCAAAGATTGACTACATGGAGAATTTTTACTGTAGACTTAAAACCTTATTATATTCATTTGATATATAAGGTTTTATACTCACTTCAAATGATCTTTGTCTTGCACAAATGCACCAACAACATTGTTCTTTTTTCCTGGAAAAACAAAGACAAATATCATCAACAATTTTCATCATGAATAATAATAGAGCAATCTTCATGACAATCCAAATACAATGTTTATGTTAAAAATGTATTCCTATTGGGAAATATTGGGCAATTTGTATGGTTGGTATTTTTGTATTCGTATTGAAAACATTGGTTGAACATTACGGTCTTTGTTTTGTAGTTTGGTTTTCTTGTATTCTTAAAATTTTAAAAACCCTTTTCTTTTGATATGTTATTTTCATTTTTCAAGTTAATTGATGTTTTTTTTGTTGTGGGTTCTTTCAATGAAACCAGTATTTGGCTCAAAGAATGATTATGTAAAGAAAGTGTTTTATAAAACTCTTTGTTTTTTAATTTTCCAATTTGAATTTTCACAATTATTTTGAGAGTTTCTAAATTCATCTACATATTATAGTTGGATTTTGAAATTATTTAAAATAAAATCATTTTAAGCTTCAATTATGGTTTCCTCACATTATGATACTACTTTCACATACTTCAAACCTTTTGTAGAATTATTTATCAAAGATCTTTGTGATATATTTATTGGTCAAACAATCATAATTTGAAATATATCATATGAAATGCATAATGCAAACTTGAAATTAGTTTTTAATACATTTTTTCTGTCATGAAAAGAGTTTGCATCATTCAAAGAAAAAGATGTGTAACACATACCCATATTCAAATTGAAAAACCTCAAATATTATAACTTTTTGTAATTTCTTTGAATACTAATTATGAATATTTTTGTTTATCGTTTGCCAAAAGGATAAAAATTCAACAAACCCTAATAATAATATATTTTCAATATTATAATTTTGTTCAGATATATCATCTAGCCTGAAAAGTTTGTTTAGAGCTGATTCATAATTGACTTATTCATAGTTAGTAATAAGTCAAATGTTGCATTTTTATATTTTAAACTTTAAATTTTGTATGTTGTCAAATCACATGTTATAATTTATTTAACTTACACCATCCAATTTAATTATAAATCTTCAATGACCTTATGGTTGTTGAAGTCATATTAATCTCAAGATTGTGTGGAATGTGATTGTATAGAAATGAGTACCATATAGAATCAAGATTTTCAAATTCAATGGAAGTATTTATTTTTGTCTCTACATCTTAATAAACAAGAGTAGTCTAATTCTAATATAAAAAATGTTCGAAGTCTCAATGATGCAGTGGGACAAAGACTCATGCCCTTCTATGGCCCCTGTATACTCAAACCACCAATATATACATGAGTCAAGTTTCACTAAATTCCATTCACCCTTTGAAAGAAACAAAATCTTTGGCTCTCTAGGAAACACCTTTGACCACAAATGGATTGGAAAGGGCATTGCGCACCCCCACAATATTGAAGAAACACAACAAGCAATATACTAGGCAAGACTTGCGGCCAAAAATGATCCAAAATATACTTTTGCATTTATCATCACACTAAATGATGACTAGTACCAAAACTTTAACCCACACTAAGGCCCATTCCCATATTCTCACATCATTGCGTTATTCAAAGAAGACTCGGTACGATGTGAAGAATCCACTATCCCATTTGAATTAAAAATCAAACGTGGGCTCGAGCCATCCACCATACAAATACTGTGCATACACCATCAAAATAACAATATTGGTACCATGGGACAACTTGCCACACTTACCTCTGTAACAAATAACCTCAACACACGCCGATTATATACAAAATAGCCCCACCTACTCCTTTCCAAACCCCGGTGAATGGCAACAAAAAATAGTAGCAACTAAAATATGCAAACACAACACAAATCCATCATAATACGCCACCCCCCTCTCCACATATAGTGACCATATCCCCTTAAAATTTGAATCTGCATGTATTTACTACATAGATGGTTCTTTCAAAGAACCAAGAGAAGCAAGCTCTAGTAGTAACTTTTTCAAATTGATGTAGTTTATGTTGTTTTGGTGTGAATAGAGTCTCAAAATCCACTTGAAATATGTTCGGTTATGTGAATACAAATCAAATGGATGTTTAAAGTAGTTTTGGTAGTTAGGATGTGAAACGACTCAATTGTATAACCACCTAGAACTATAAGAGAAAGAGAGGAGGGCCAAGGAAACACTACACACTTAGTTTTGAGCGATTACATTTTACACTGTTAGTCATTATCTTAGCTTGGATCTACTTGATCATGTTTCATCATCGATTAGAGAGTTTTGTGACTGTATAGTGTTAGTGGTTATGTTCTGATCATATCAACTGGATTACTATACACATATATATACTATCAAATCAATGTGTGATCAACTGGATAAGAGTTGGATTACTGGAGATGTTTGGTTCCACCTATAACATACCAACTGGATTCACTAACTTGTATACACCCTGATTGCAGCTATCTATTTGTTTTTTAAGTCAAGGATTGGGGATTTCGTTAAGTCATAGTTGGGAGTGTTCGGGAGAGTCCATAGTTATGTTATCAACTGGATAACAGAGAGAGAGATTGAGTTGATAAGTGGGAGTCCAGGGGAGGTCCAAGGTTGCCTGAGAGTTACAGCCGTGACTATCTATTGGATGTTAAGAAGTTAATTGTAGAGATAACTATCCTACAATAGCTATGACTTGAATCTTCTATCAATTGGAGTTAAGTGTATGTGACTAAGTACAAGAGTATTATACATGCTCCAAATTAAAACATAGAAAATACAAAGTCAATAGGAAATGTGAATGCTTAATTGAATTATGTTATGCTAGAAATGTGTTTGGCCAACCGTATCCATTAGATGATTTACTGAATGGTTTGACATACAATATCATTAATCCAATTGAGAATATCCTACTTGATAGAAGGTATGCGCAACCTTCATTAAATAGAATATTATAACAATGATTGGAATTAATTAAGTCTTTGTATTTAAGGAAGATCAGGATGGTAAATTGATATGTGAGAATCCATGAATTGCAATCAAGACATTTGACATACGCAAAGTTATCTCAATGGAGGATCGAGATCAAATGACAAGAAGTAAAGACGGGAGAATTGCATGAGTTAAGTATTTAAACCCTAATTTCAATTACGCAACATGGCATAATACAATTCATAACATAGGATAATTTACAATGTTGTGACTATCAAATTGATCATGGATACATCAACTAGATACTAAGGTTTCTATCAATTTGATTGGATTAAGAGTGTTCCCATAATACAAATCAATTCCTTAAAAAAGTATACTTTGGGTTAATTCAATAACAATCACAATTACAACCTTCGTGTGACCTTAAGCTACTTATACACTAAACGAAAAGATCCATTCCCTATAGAAGTTCCTAGAATTGAATTGCATGGAGTGTTTTGATGGGTTCAATTGTAGATAGAATTTTCTATACTACCGTAGGTGAACCTCTGGTTCGGCATAAATTAGTTAGAAAATCCCATGCCAAATCAAGTGTAATTTTTTTTTTGAAAATGCCAAAATTGTAAAAAATGTATATTTACAGATTTTGGCACATGTAGAGACATCAAAGGGGATTAAGGCTTGGAAAAGTCTTCATCCATGGCAATCATGCATAAGCACTTGAGTTTGAAATCCCAAGGTCTTAAGTTCAATCCCCATGGGTGCCAAAACATGCCAAATATAGTAGTATTTGATTTCTTGCCGAAAATAACATTATTGTAATTTTGAATGCCGAATGTCATTTTTCACTTTAATTAATTATTCGGCATTAAGGTGCCGAACCAGAGGTTCTCACGGTACACAAGCCCTGGAAATTGGCATAGAGAAAAAGCATGATACGACATATGTAACTTCACCAAAGAATGAAAAATATCCAAAAGACTACATGGACATCAAAATATCCTCATAGCATAAATAATGGCCCTCTATAGAGCCCTCCAAATTATTACTACACAATATGCTAATGAATCCACACACATCTCTACACACTATATAAACATATTGTATCTATTAAACACACAAATAACTCATCCAAAACATTGACATTTATTTATTTATCTATTTATAATAATTTTAATGCGTGTTTAGTTGTATATATATCAACCTCAAAGTTTACATTGCCATTGTGCATGGGGATATGTGAGGGTCTTACTTCATGGGCTTGTACAATCAACTCAAACTTGTGGAATATTAATATGTATTTTGTAACCTTGATTTACTAATGCTATATCTTCAGAAGAGATAGTTGATTGTGGTTCTTGTCATCTTATATTTATGAACTAAAATAGAGAATTCAAACAAAATTAAATTATACTACAATATAAGAAAGATTGAATCGTATACTTGAGTCACTATGTAAATAGTTGCTTGAGTCTATGTACTACAATTTTTATAACCAAGTTTTCTAGACTAACGAGTTATGAGCAGATTAGTAAAAATTGAGGAATAGCAAACATAGGAATTTGAAGTGATAATCATGATACACTTCTAATGATTACATAGATTATGACATACAAAAGGGACAATGATTTAAGCTGTGATTTTCTTTAATCTTCTAAACTGATGTGACTTAAAATCAATGATTACCAGTTAGGATTTATAGTACATACCTACATGATTGAATATTAGAAAATAGTGTGATATGAAATTGGTTACCAAAGAAAAAAGAAATAACAATGAAGTCAAAGTCAAGAAATCCTCAAAAAGAACAAGAAATAACCGTATATAACTATTTTTTTGGGTGGAACATCAAAGGAAGTTACATTGATTAGTTGCATACAATATCCCAAATCTTTTGGGTAAATTGATAAACTCCCCAAATCACCCATCTTTCCAAAAAAACTCCCATGGATAACAATTTTTTTTCATCATATGTCAAATAATTAAAAATAAATAAAACCCTATTAAGCTTTTAGAAGTGCCCATCTACAATAAAAACCTCAAAGTGAACCGTCAAAAATTGACACCACAAGAACCCCCGAGGTTCTAAGAAAATCTATTTCAAGACATTTAATCACGTAGGAATTAAAAAATCCCTCAAAGTCAAGAAATGCAAGAATTTGGACTCATGGGATTTGAAGTTACAAAACTTAAACTTTTGAAGAAAGAGTTAATGAATCTCAAAGTAATATCTTATGCCAAAAATAGAGAAATCTCTCTACATCTTTTCTATCTATCTATCTTTTCTCTTTATATGATAAATGGCCAAGGCCAATAACCGGACCGATACCTAGGCATCTCAAATGCGCCACGTGGCAATATCTGGATCACTTTTTACTGTATATACATAGGAAATCCAAGTATCTAAATAATGGGCATATGTTTATTTTATTGAGGATTATCATTGGCCCGTTGAAGACAACGGGGGTCCACTAGTCTATCTCTCTATCTATATACTGGAATTTGATAAGGCTCTGGGTGAGGCAACACCCATACTTCAACTAAACTTAAGAAAGATAAAGCTAGAAATAAACTTCTGATTAGTCAAAATTGGAATATAAAGTATACTTTTGGAACAAAAAGTCTACTTTTGGAATAGAAAGTAAGAAGAAGAAGAAGAAGAAGAAGAAGAAGAAGAAGAAGAAGAAGAAGAAGAAGAAGAAGAAGAACGCTGGTTTCCGAAGGGGACCGGCGTGAGTAAAGTGTCTGTTCGCACCACCCCTAAGACCGTGCCCACCAGGCAAGGAATTAATAGTACGGGGCTACTTCCCCCTCTCGAGGGTAGACACTATGTAACAAGTAACCATAAGGATGTAAACCAAGACAAAGAAAAGCCACAATCCGAACAAGGGAGAAAAGAGAAGAAAGGGAAAGAAAGAGAAAGGACAATGGGGGGGGGGAGGACTGATGGCGGGGCTTAGGGCGTTTTATGGTGTGTTGTGTGGATCGGGGAGGGTTTGATTATTCTCTATTTTTCGTTTATGTAATAGTATGGACATAGCATGTTGGATTGCGATGGAGTTTATAATGTGTTGGGTATGTCTAATTGTGTTCATGGGTATTTTGAAAGTTTCTTCAAGGGTGTTCATGGGTGGGATATAGGTTGTGGCGTGGGCACCAGCTGTGATGACTATGAGGGGGTCAATTTTCCATCCGAGGTTTTTCATGTCGTCAATGAGGGGTTGGTATTTTTTTATTTTATTTTCAATAGTTTCTGGTGAAAATCTGTCATTACAATACGTAAATTCAATAAATTGAATGGTATAATTTGGGTCGATGTGGGTGGGAGCCGGGTCGTTGTATGGTAGACCTTTAACGCAAAGTATGTCGGGTTTAAATCTGGCATTACAGTGGCATCGTTGGGTTACACACCTACATGGGAGTAGCCAAGGTGGGACCGTGTTTTCTTGTGGATTGTTATTGAAAGTATCGGCATTCATGAGTATGAAACATCGGGATTTGTTATGTGAGGTAATTAGTTTTCGGAATACCCATACTGCTTTGTTGTGTCTTTTAACAATGAGGGAGTGTATGTGGTCGTTTTGGATTTTAGTAGAACATGTAGCCATGTGTCGGGGTCTGTACAAGTACATATGGGGCATGTTATGGAGGGGAAGCGTTATGTTTCAAAGAAGAGTTGTTTACGGGCATTCCCCATATATTGATCGGTGCGGAATTTAATAAGGCATGTAATTTGTGAATCGGTAATGGTGGGATTTTTCCAGAAGTTTGTAGACAGTTCACATTGTCTATGTTATTATTGCCGGTCCATTTTTCTATATTGGGGAAATTTTCTGAGATTGTGTCAATGTCATTATATGTGTCTTGTTTTTTGAGATATTTTCCTAAAAATTGGACCGGGCCTTTGTCCGGGGTGTCATCTTTGGAGGGCCAATCCTCTTTTTGGAAGTAGTATGGGGTGGCATGTGCATGCTCATGTGAGTCTTTGGCATTTTTATGAGATTTTTCTCTTCCTTCTTTGGCTAGTTTATCGGCTTGTTCATTTCCTTCTATATTAGCGTGGGCTCTAACTTTATGGAGTGTAGTAGGTTGTGTTCGATTCTGACATGTCTTACTCAGGTGCCAAAACCCCCATATACACTCACTAATTGTTAAAAGACATAACAAAGCGGTATGGGCTATTCGTAAACTACTTATATCATCAACCAAATCCCGATGTTTCATTCTCATGAATGCTGGAACCTTTAATGACAATCCACAAGAAAATACGGTCCCTCCGTGGCTATTACCATGCATCTGTTATACCCAAAGATGCCACTGTAATGCAAGACTCAAACCGGACCTACTATGTGTTAAAGGACTTTCATACAAAGACCCGCCACCAAACCACATAGACCCTACTCTCACCATCCAATTTATTGAATTCACATATTGCAATGATAGATTCTCTCCGGACACCATTTCAAATAAAACAAATAAATACCAACCACTACTTGACGATATTCAAGCATTAGGATGGAAAGTAGACCCCCTCATTGTCATCACCGCGGGTGCTAGAGCCATCACCTTCATCCCATCAATGACAACTCTTGAAGAAACCTTTAAAATCCCCATCACTTCAATCAAAACCACCTTCTCAAATATTAACACTATTGCTATTCAAGAAGAAGAAGAACGCCGGTTCCCGACAAGGGAACCGGCGTGAATAAAGTGTCTGTTCGTTCCATTGCTAAGACCATGCCCAACGGACAAGGAATGAGCGAACCGGAACTACTTCCCCCTTTCGGGGGTAGACACTATGTGACGAGTAGCCAGAAACCAACCAACAACGACCAACCACGACCAAACTAACGAAAAAAAAAAAAAAAAAAAAAAAAAAAAAAAAAACCAAACAGGCAGCCAATCAGGAAGAGACAGAGTGGCGAAGTTCTTAAGGGGGGTCTTGCCTATCAGGGAGGACTTGGTTGTTTTCGATTTTGCGTTTATGCAGTAAAATAGACATGGCATGTTGAATAGCGATGGTGTTGATATTTTTAAAGGTAGTTTTAATTGTATCAATGGGTATCTTGAAGGTATCTTCGAGAGTTTTCATAGATGGGATAAAGGTGGTGGCACGAGCGCCGGATGTGATAACAATAAGGGGGTCCACATTCCAGCCGAGGGCAATGATGTCGTCTATGAGGGGTTGGTATTTATCTATTTTGTTTTGTATTGTTTCCGGGGAGAATCTATCGTTGCAATATGTAAATTCGATGAATTGAATGGTGTAGTCTTGGTTGATGTTCTCGGGTGGTGGGTCGTTGTATGGTAAGCCTTTGACACAAAGAATGTCCGGTTTGAGCCTAGCATTGCAATGACATCTTTGGGTCATACATGAGCATGGAAGTAGCCATGGGGGGACCGTGTTTTCTTGTGGATTGCTATTAAAAGTGCCGGCGTTCATAAGTATGAAACATCTCGATTTATTGTAGGAGGTGATTAGTTTTCGGACTTCCCATACCGCTTTGTTATGTCTTTTAACAATTAGGGAGTGTATGTGGTGGTTTTGGCATTTGAGTAGCACATGAAGCCATGTGTCGGGGTCCGTTGAGGGGCATATGGGGCATGTTGTGGATGGGAATCTTTCTATTCCAAAGAAGAGTTGTTTGCGAGCGTTTCCCATGTACTGACCCGTACGAAATTTGATGAGGCACGTTATTTGTGAGTCTGTGATGATGGGGTTTTTCCAAAAGTTTGTAGAGAGTTCATTGTCTATGTTGTTATTGTTAGTCCATTTTTCTATGTTAGGAATATTTTCTGAAATTGTATCCAGGTTGTTGTAGAGGTCTTGTTTTTTGAGATATTTGCCTAAAAATCTAATTGGGCCTTTGTCGGGGGTATCTTCTTTGGAAGGCCAATCTTCTTTTTGAAAGTAGTATGGGGTGGCATGAGCATGTTCGTGAGGGTCTTTGGCGTTTTTGTGTGTTTTTTCTCGGCCTTCTTTTGCAAGTTTGTCTGCTTGTTCGTTGCCATCAATGTTGGCATGGGCTCTGACTTTGTGAAGGGTTGTGATTTATGTACGTTTTTGTAACATTTGTACCATTGATGTTAGTATGGTTTGGTCGGGGTGACTGTTGTGAAGGGTTGGGTGTGTTATTTGAGTGTTTAGTAGGTAGAGTGCATTTATACAATCGGTGAATATATGTGCAGGTTCATTTTTGTATTTTATTGTGATGATTTGTAGTGTTTTGTGAATGGCCATGAGTTCTGCTCTAAGGATATTTTGTTGTCCATGGAGTCTTTTGGCTAGTTTAATTTCTTTGGTAGAATTATATATGCCATAGCCAGCTTTTTCTCTTCGCCAAGAGCCCGGGCTAATTTGTTCCGGTGGTTTAAAGGAGCCGTCGGTGTAATAACTGTATGCGGGGTTAAATTTTGGTGTGGTATGAGTTGGGTAGTCTGGGAGAGGGGGAGGTATGACGGAGTAGTTTAATGTGTTGTTGTCATAGTTTAATTTTGACCATTTTTTACTTTTGTTTACGGGGGTTTGTATGGGTGTTGGTGGGGCCGGTTTTGTGTATGGTCGTTGTATGTCTAGATTGTCTGTTATGGAGGTAAGTTCCGCAAGTTGTTCTAGGGAGCCCAGGTTTTGATTTTGATGATGGACGCATAGTATTTGTAATGTAGATGGCTCTATTCGGGGTTTTTTTAGCTTGGGTGGGATATTAGGTTCTTCGTATGGTATTGTGTCTGCTTCGAATAATGCAATGATGTGGGAATCTGGGAATGGGTTTCAATGTTGGTTGTTGTTTTGGTACCAATTGTTGTTCGGTGTGACGATGATTGTTTTTGTGTTATTTGGATCGTGTTTGGCGGCGAGTCTAGCCCAATGTATGGCTTGTTCTATGTCTTTCTCGTTGTGGGGGTGAGCTATTCCATTTCCGGTCCATTTGTGTTCAAAGGCCTTGCCTAGGGATCCAAATATTTTGTCTCTTTCGTACGGTGAGTAGAATTTATTTAGTTTGGTAGGACATGTGATCGGGGAGGAAAAGTATGAGTGTTCGATGTTAAAGGATGATATTAGTGAGTCTAAAATGGGGGTGGGTATTGTGTATTGCGCATTTTTGAGGGGGTCAGTTTTTGATATTCGATATTTATATCTTTGGTAAAGCCATATTAGTTCGGTTTCAAAGGGTTGGGTTGTTGGTTCAATGTTTGTAGGGGATTGTAATTTTGTATGATATTGGTTCCATAACCATTCGAGCCGGGTAATGGGTATGGTGTGTAAATGTCGGCCGTTTTCTTCGTATAGATGTGCTTGATTGTTATCTATTTGAATTGTGTTTGAGGATGTAAGGATATCATTTTCGGGGTTGCATTCTGTTGTGTAGATGTTTAAGAGTGGGATAATTATGGGTGGCGTTACGGACCTTGAATCTGAGGATTGTTCTTGTGGATGGTGGGTAAGGATGATATCTGAGTATATTTTGTTTTGGATCTTTTGGTAGTATTGTTTTAATTTTTCAGTGTTATGTGTGGAGGTATTGGTGTCATGCCGTGGAAAAAGGTCTCTTTGGGGGAGCCATTTATTGTATGTATTATCATTGTGTTGCCATTGGCATAGGTATTTTGTGTAGGTATTTTGTATGTTATTTGTGTCTGTGTGTTGGATATGTTTATGGTTTATGATATTATTAATGGGGTATGTGGTAGGGTTTTTGGGGATGTATGTTGGGGGGCGGGGGTGGTATGTATGTGGAGGGTTAGGGGGATTGGTTGGTGTGGGAATATTTCTTGGGATGATATTATTGTTGAGGGTGATGAATGGATCTTTAAGTGTATGAGAGTATGGGTGTATGTTGCAAGGAGTATGACATATAGTGGGGCATGTTATGTGGCAAAATAGTTGTTTAGCAACACTTAGGGCACTCTTTATTAGTTTAGATGGGGTGAAGTGGTAGGTTTTGAAGTCCTCATTGTTCATGATGTGTGTACCGTTAGGTAAGGTGATTTGGTTTAGTTCAAAAATATTTTTTGAGAGGAGTTTTTGTAGAAGCTTTTGGGAGAGTTGGGCATTGAGTGTGTTATGATTTAATGTTTCTTGGCGCCATAGTATTTATAGTGTTGTAGGATTAGTGAGGAAGTTCGGGAGCGTACTTTTAAGGTGGGCTTTAGCTATATGTTTTAATAAGAAGAATGTTCGTGTTATTGGCGATCTTATGCAGTCACTTTTTTTAATTCTCGGTATGTTTTCAGCGCCACCATATTGGGCAAGGACATAGTGAGTTAATCCATTATATATTTTCCCAAGTCTTCCTTTATCGTTTAGAGCATTTTGCAATTGTTCGCCTATACATCGGAGGTATGCGTTTTTTAGGGAGAAAGCTTCAAGTCCAAATAGGTTATGTGGTAGTTGGGTTATTGCATTTGACATACATTTTGGTAATCCACATATGGTTTTTTGTATGGCTATTATTTTTTTGTCAAGTTTTTTGATAGCTGGCATAGAGTATGGTACACCGTAGAAACTGTATGCCACACCTGGGCGTAGTACGGTATCAACCATTTTTATTTTTTGTTTCATGGTGGCTGGGCATGTTGTTAGTTCTTTGCATTGTTTGATGAGCTTTGTGGTTGTAGTGTGGATTTGGATTTTCCATTTTAGTGAGGGAACAAGATTTGTACCTAGGTATATGTATGGTTTGTTTTGGTGTAGTATAGGGATTGGTTGGTTGCGGTAGTTGATGTTGGAGGTTTGCATTAGGGCTTTGAAAGTGGTAGGGTTTAATTTAGATTTGTTTGGGCATCCGGTAGCGGCACATTTTGGAACTCCCACATCCATGCCAGCCCATCTACAATATCTATCAATTTTATGGAGTTGTATTTGGATTGATTTGATTTTGTTAGTTATGGTGGCTAGGTCATCTGCGTATGCGGCGGAGTTTATTGTGACTTGTGATGTGCCGAAAGTATATCCATTATTGCCTCTTTCTAGCCATCTAAGTAGTGGTTCCAAGAATATAATAAATAGGTATGGGCTGAGGGTGTCCCCTTGTATAGTTCCTCTTTGGATGGGTATAGGTTTTGTTTTCCCAAAGTGTTCGCCGATATAGCAAGTAGATGAATGGGAATAGATGTTTCCAACAAGTGTAGTTGCCTCTTTTGGATAGCCAAGGTCTGACATTATTGCTAGAAGTCTGGCATGATCAATTGAGCCAAAGGCATTTTTGAAGTCCACGTATAGTATGTATATATCTTGGTTAGTAAATTTTGCGTCTTCTAATGCGGCTATTATAGTTTGTATTTGCCGTGCGGTACTTCTCTCTGCTCTAAATCCTTCTTGACTATCATGTAGGATTTTGAATTTTTCGCCGTATGAGGATAGTATGTGGGTGAGTGTACTGGTAAAAAGCTTATATATTGTGTTAGCTAGTGCAATTGGTCTATGATTGGGTAGCATGGATGGATCGCCTTTTTTGTATAGTAGAATTGTTGCACTTGTTTTCCATGAATTTGGTATTTGTTTTTGTTTATAGCAGTGAGAAAAGAATAGGAATAGCAGTTTATGAAATCTTGGAGGCATGTTTTTGAGTATTGAGTTTGGTATGCGGTCTGGGCCTGGGGCTTTATTATTTCCAAGATTTTGAAGGCATGTGTCGTATGTGGCTCTGTTGAGGTATTTATGTAGTGGAATTTCTGGTTCGCCCCGTTTGTCAAGGGTATATCCGTCCAGGTCGTGCCAAGGGTATTGGCGTATTGCACATGTGCATTCTATTGTATGTTGTGGCTGGTAATTACATGTTGGTACTGTTGGTCTATTGGTTTTTGTTTGTTGGTTGAATATTTCATTCGCAATGTCTTCGGGGCTAGTTAGAATATTATTATATTGATCTTTGATACAATCCATTGGTGGGGATTCAAGGTTTTTAAAGACTTTTTTGTTAATTTTTTTGGGGCTGATTTCATATAGTTGTCTGTATTTTGAGATGGCTTTTTTAATGTTTTCTTTTGTGTATTTTGTGATTATTTTCCGGGCTTGTATGTTGGCATTTTTTGCAATTATCGCGATATCTTTTATCCATGTATCATGGGGAAGGTCTGGAGGCGGCGGGGTAGGGATTTGGATGTGTTGTATATTTAGTAGTTCGTTGCGTATGGGGTGGTTACGCCATTGAGGGTTGTTTTTTACAATTCTAATGGTTTTACGTATGGTATGGTATGTGGTTAAGTGTTGTTTCCAAGTTTTAGAAAGTTTGCGGGGTAGATACCCGCCTTGTTGAGAGGTTCTGTTCGTCATTTGGGGTATTGGGTGTGCTCTACAAGTTTGTTCTAGTGTATCAGAGATTTTATTGATGAGTTTGTCTAGAGAGTGGCATGCTTCTTGCCATTGTGCTTGTGTTAATTGACTATTGATTTCAAGAGTGTTTATGAGGGAGTCTATTTGTACGGTGTTTTCTTCGAAGAATTTTGTGTTGAATTTTTCTATGTTGGTTTTTGGGATGGGATTGAGTATGCGTATAGTGTCTTTGTTTGGGACACGAAGCATAATGCAATGAGGGGTGCTGGGTCTCATTGCAAATCCCGTTATGCACTTCGTTTTGTTGCTAGATGGTGTTTCTAAGATGTGTAGAGAGTTGGCAGGGATTGCAAGATCTTGATCGAATGTCACTAGTTTGAATGGGCTGCAAAAGATCTAGTGCTAGTATGGGAGAGTAGATCTGAAGCGGGGCTCTGTGTTGGCCCAGATCTAGTTCTAGATCCTGCAATACCCATGTCAAACATGCACACGTAGATCTAGATCTGGACACCACACCACTACTAGAAACATCACACCTATCACCTCCTCACCTAGGACGCAAGCACACATACATGAGGATCAACTACTGCCTACAACATGTCCAAGACCAACATCAAGATACAAGACCTACCCAAAAGGATCAACATTCCCAAGGACCAGCTAAGTTCAATATGTGTATTACTTACTCAGTGAAATTTCAATCTTGCTCTTACAGACTTGGTAGTATCATGCTAGAGACTGCTACTACTAATATACTCATGCCTAGTCTTTACTACGAAGTATTACAAAGCTGCCATAGTACGAGCAGCACAACACCGAATCAGCACTCACGGATCAACAACAAACGGTACAAGGAGATGCATTCACGAGAAACCAACGAACGACGTCGCACGGAGCAGGATTTGTGGAGGACCAACATCAGACGATGCTGCGAATGGAGTCGCGCCAGGAGAAGCAGGCAGCTGCAGTACGAGCTGCAGTACCAAGAGAGTCGCGCCGAGAGAAGACGCAGGGAGCCGCAGCGTCAGGGGAATCTTGACAGGGGACGAAGTAGGCAGCAACACAACCCGAGAAGGGACACCAAGGGGCGAATTTGGAAGCCGAAACAGATACAGGGGATTGCCATTACACCTACAAAGCCCACAGCACCGACACACCAATATCACCGCTCAGCAGCAAACGTTGACATCAACAAGTGCGAGTTATGCAACAAAAATGACACAGCACCCCCCATGGTCCAGGTACGTATTTTAAACTTTCAACTAACCACTATTTACTTAGTATTACATACCATCAAGCTGGCAGCAGAGACAAAAACAGGAGCAGCAGTAGTGGAAGCGTTAAGAGCAACATCATCAACAAAAGCCAAGAAAAGATGTCTCCAATGGAATGCCACCCCTACACCAAAACAAGCTCCCAAGACACCTACGTCGCCAACACCAATGCAACATCAACAAACCACAATCAGCTCAACTTCGATTAAGGTAAGTATTCTAACCCCTCTTTCAAACCTCACACAATATATATGCCTAGTTGGCAGGAAGAAGAACAAGCGCAGCAGACAGGCAACAGCAGTCAAAAAAGCAGAACTACAGACTAGAAGAGATCAGCTGAAACAGACCACAAAAAGGGAGACCAAGGACCTACCAGGAAAGAAAGTGCGAATCCTCATGCAACACTCTCTGACCAGCTGCGAACGACATCACCATCAAGATCTACAGCTACAAACATGCCAACACCAACACAGAAATAAGCTTGCAAGACAACTAACAAAACCAAGGTATGTATACATTCAAGTAAGTGGCCTCATCACCTCAATTACTCTATCTTCCTCTTCTTGCATGCCTCTACCAAATGAAAACAGGAACAACAGGAAGCACACGAGAACAAACTGCCAGCTGCAGCTGCAACGAAACCCTAGCCGCCGCAACATTCATAGAAACATCAAATCCATGGGAGACCAAGATCCAGGCCTCCATCTACAACATTGCAACTTCCAAAGAGCATCCAAACAGCACCCCGAAAGAGCCGACCCTAAACGACCTCAAGCTCAACTACAACGACGTTCATCGTACACAATGAAGACATCTACCAAACAGCAGCCAAACAATAGGTATATAACGTGCTACCACCGGACTATCACACCCTCTCACTTTGCTCTAATGCGCAGATCTACTTACACAACCAGCGTGAAGGAAGCTTGCCTGCGGGAGAAGGAGCCACCGTTCCCACGGCTCGTGCAAACGCGCCACATCTGTGAACACTTACTCACCTCTGCTATTCAGTACTCCTTGTGTTGCGCTTTGATTGATTTTAAACAAGCTGATACTAACTTGACTTTGGTACTCCCTTCACAGATCACGCAATACCTATACACAAGGGAAGAAGTGAACGGATCAGCAGTCAACACCCAGGAGCAGTATAGCCGAACGAAGGAAAGAAGTGAAGGAAAGAAGCAAGCACAGACAGGAGGATCATCACCGAACTCAGCGCTGCCTCCAGGGGTCGACTGCATCAAGAAGGTCGCGCGCCAAAACCCCAGCCCCTGCGCCGAAAACATACCACTGGTATGTGAGCCGCAGACTACAGGGACACACCGAAGTCACTCAAACCGCCCCAGATCCACATCGAACCCAGGCTCGCCAAAGACGTGCAGCTCGCTTTGGAGTTACGACGGGCGTGCCCCTGCGCTGAAGATCGGAGGACTGCCACCAACACTCAACTCACTAATTCCCGTTTTCAAGACTCGCAGGCATCCCAAGAAACATACCGTTGCTTGGCTGTGGTGGGAAGACGGCGCGCGAGGAAACCCCACAAGTCGTCCCAGCTGCACCAAAGTTCGCCCACAACCCAGCTCGACCTCACTGCAGGTCGCAAACCTAAGCGACTCTCGCCGAAGACCTGTAGCGCCATCCCCCAACTCGACCCTCGCCGACCCACACCAAAGACTGCCTGGGAAAAGACCTCCCCTCGCCAACTCTCGCCAAAGTCTGCCTGTGAGAAGATCCGCCCCCCTCAACTCGACCCTCGCCAACTCTCACAGAAGACTGCCTGCGAGAAGGTCCGCCCTCGCTTCAGGAACACCAACTCTGGGAACACTGAAACCAACCTCAGAGACAGCCAACTTCGTGGACAACCAGGTGGGACGTGGGAAGACGTGGAAATCTGAAGACGGCCTTTGCTACAGGATTCCAAACGGCCCTCTTGTTCGAGGGAGGACGTGGGAGACCAAAAGACGCTCGACCAAACAACCAGGTTATAGTTCACTATCACTCTCCTCACAGGAATTTGTTAGCTTTCTTTTGTGGGTTTATTATGCAAACCCATTGGGAGCCACACTATTCTTAATATTAAAGTTGTTCATTAGGGGAGGTGACCACTGTTACGGCACCCCCCATGTGTGTGTATGTGTGAAAGTCACGGAACGGCACAGTCTTGATTTCCTTCACTTGAAATTCTTAGCAAATAGGGGTCAAGTTAATTGTTTGTATGACATATCTATAGCTCAACCACTCCCCTTCTTGTTCATTTCAGCCTCACCAAGCCCTCAATACATGTTGTGGGAAGAAGCTAATGACAAGACGATAAGGGGTAACGCTATAGTAACCTTTCACACCACTGCTAGTAACACACTTTCTCTTGATATCTACAGCATGGCTCAACTCCATACAACGGCCACTTCCTCCAAGAGATTATTTGTTGAAGTTGTTGATGCAAGTCCAAATGTTGTGAATATCTCCCAAAATGCCTTGTTTGTTGCAAATACTACCCAGAAAAAGGTGAAGGCAACAAGTTTGCCTCACACCGAGTACTGGTTAGGATTCAATACAATGAACACTATTGCAAAGAATAGGGGCAACCCCAAAGTTCCACTACAGACTTTAGAAGAATTGGTAGAAAATGGTCAAAGTCCGGAAGAAGCAGCTGAAAATATTGAAGCACTCCCATCTTTTCCCTTTGTGGCACAAGAGCAATGGCCTCCAAAAAGGATTGATGGAAAGGCAGGAAATCACTTCAATCTCACCCAACTTCCAAGTGAAGTTGAGGTAGATGGAGAGGGTTTCGCCTTAGATTACCAAGTCTCAATTCACTTTGAGCTTGGTGATCAGATATGGACAAAGGATGTTGTGTTAGAGATGATTAAAACGAGATTAAAAAACATGGGCATTCCCTTGGGCACTCGGATTGGCGAACCAATAGCAATCTTTTGCTATCACCAATCAGAGAAATGGAATGGGGTTGTGAAGTTGCACCTAGAGAACCCAGAAAAAGATGCAAATGGGTTGCTCAAAGGAGTGAGGCCCTTCATTATCACCTTGAATGAAGGGATACCACATAGAGGTAAAATATGCAAGTCATATGATGCCTTGGCCTTTTCACACCTCCTATCCGTCAAAATATCCGGTCCTAGCCTATTGGATAGAGAAGCACATGACCTACACGACGAAATCGTGAGGGATAGCTTTGCAAGAGGCTATGACTTTGAAGTCACGGGGATTGAAAAGAAAAAGCTCTTTGAGTTTGCATGGGTTAAAACCCCCTCTCCATTGCAAGCGGCCAAAGTAAAAGATTACAAAATCTCATCTAATAATGAGATCTTTGTACCGGTCTTTGCAACAAGGAGGATGGATGAGGATGAGATTGCAAAAAAGAATTGTCTAATTCTCATTGCAAAAAACCTTAACAAAACTAAAAACGAAAAAGAATTAGCGGATGGTATCAAATCCATACTTGGGGAGGAGAATGTGGTTGATACATTCTTCAAACTTGAACATGGACGGCATGTGGGAACTTGCAACATTGAATGTCTTAACGCAGCGGTCTACAAAAAGTTTGTCAAACAAAGTAAAAAACTTCATGGTAAATACATCATGTTCACCCCACACCCTAAGAGCCTAGACGGTAGTAACAAACCAAGTGTGGATGAATTAACAAGATTAGGGTTTACGGATGTCAACTCAGCTGTAGCAAACGCGGTAATAGCCATGGAAAATGGCCCAAGCAACAACAATGGCGTCACTCTACAACAGCTTCGGAAAGAAATGAAGACCATGAAAGGAGAGATCGTAGAAGAAGCTAGACAATATGCGGATCTAGTTCAAGCAAACACGGTTAAATCCTTAAGGGGAGAAATGTCTACCCTACGTTCTCAACTCATTGCCACTATCATGGCAGCAGAAACTCAAGCGTCGGAACGGGAGCAAAGAGTCATCGAAAACAAGATGGATACGTCAAACTAATAGTGTCAAACAACGCTACAACCCAAGACAACATAGTATATATATATACTAAAATACATTACAAAAGCCAAAAAATATATAAAACAATAAATAAAATAAAAGAAAAAAATATAATAGTATATTTTTATACTTTAATATATAACAACAACAACAACAACAACAACAACAACAACAACAACAACAACAACAACAACAACAACAACAACAACAACAACAACAACAACAACAACAACAACAACAACAACAACAACAACAACAACAACAACAACAACAACAACAACAACAACAACAACAACAACAACAACAACAACAACAACAACAACAACAACAACAACAACAACAACAACAACAACAACAACAACAACAACAACAACAACAACAACAACAACAACAACAACAACAACAACAACAACAACAACAACAACAACAACAACAACAACAACAACAACAACAACAACAACAACAACAACAACAACAACAACAACAACAACAACAACAACAACAACAACAACAACAACAACAACAACAACAACAACAACAACAACAACAACAACAACAACAACAACAACAACAACAACAACAACAACAACAACAACAACAACAACAACAACAACAACAACAACAACAACAACAACAACAACAACAACAACAACAACAACAACAACAACAACAACAACAACAATCACAACCACAACAACAATCACAACCACAACAACAACAACAACAATCACAACCATAACCACAAACACAACCACAACCACAAACACAACAACAATCAACAACAACAACTACAACACCCCTCACCCATCCCACTAGTAGCTATAAACAGTACTCATTTCAAACTATTAATTATACTCTGCGGAGACATAGAAACCAACCCCGGCCCAATGCCAAATGTCTTCCACAACCACCCAAAAATACACAAAAGGTTATCAAAAATATACTTCATTCCGAACACTATAAAACTCCACCCCGAATATCAACATCTAGCATCTTCCTTTGCACCACTCCTAAAAAGTAATCACATACTTCACCAAAACTACTCCACCCTCTACCCCAACATCTCCCGTTATATACATCAAAAAAACAACCACCCATCCACACATATCTTATTTGCCATAATTACCACCCTCCACCCATCAATAAACGAATGCAACAATATCACTAATCAAAACTCTACCAACACAAACCCAACACATTGGACAAATATATTACTAAACACCTTATCCGCTCTACATAATCCCCCTGAAAGACACATAGATACACTCCACCCATACACTAAATTCCTAGAAGAAAATCAACACCTTTTTGAACACAAAACCTCTCTACACAATGACCTATACAACTTTATTCATAGCCAAACCATACCCCCTTCCACCAATGAAATACAACTAAAATTTCCCTACTTTCCGCACAATCTCATCCTTGAAGCTCTCAGATGCTTTGAACCAATTCATGCCTACACGCACCCCACCCCGATACCCGCCTACATTCCCCCTTCACTTTACAACCACGACAATATAGACAATAGAAATACATATATAGTCACATGGAACGCCTCAACGTTAAACACTGCTTTACCATGCATCCACCATCTAACCACCCACACCGACACACCACCCGCCATAATTGCTATACAGGAAACTAAAATAACCGCTACCAAATCCACAAAATACATTCAAAAAACATTCCCTGACTATAAACTTATATTCAACAACACTCATTCTCTCACACGTTGCATCCAACAACGAAGGCCATATACACCAGCAAGGGGAGGTCTACTCATGCTCATACATCAATCATATGCCTTCCCCGGGAATATTACTAAAATCCCTACCCCGGCCAATATATCACCATATCTCCAGATTATTGAAATTACTAACCGACCCCTCCAACCATGGCTCATTCTCCACCTATACATGCCCTCGCACATAGAAGACTCCAGATTTATTCCGGAAATCCAAAATTCCATTACCTCACAAATAAATACACATACTAACCACACAATAATACTTTGCGGAGACTTTAACCGAGACATCGCCCTTATTGGAAGACAAAATGGAGGGATTATCACTCCTCCACTGGACATAGACTATCAATGGCAAAACTATACGAATAACCTAGAATTACATTTAATCCCAACCGATACACAATACTCCCGGCAAGGTGGTCTTAATTACACTCACACTAGCCTAATTGATGGATTTTACATTAAAACACCTAACCATACTCAATATACATCTATCACTAATACCTCAACCAACTTAAACTCGGACCACTTCCCAATCCAACTTAATATACCTCACAACACCCTTATAAGCAGACCTCCCACTACCATCAAATCAAATGATATTAAAATATTAAACCCCATCCCAAAAGAAAACCTTGATAAATTTAATACAATATTCTTTGAAAAAAACTCACCACAAATAGACTCCCTCACAGATACTCTTTCTAACTACCAACACCTCACACATATACAATGGCAAGAAGCTTGCACGACTCTTGATAAACTCATCAACGAAATTTCCACTACACTAGAAAAGACTTGTAAAGCGCCCCCAATACCACAACTTACACCTAGAACCTCAAAACAAGGGGGGTATCTCCCAAGAAAACTAGCCAAAAAGTGGAAACAACATCTTGCCGCATACCACACTATTCGCAAAACAATTTATATTGCTAAAACCAACCAAAATTGGCAAACCCACCCCATACTCTCCGAACTACAAAACCTCCGTTATCCCCAAATCCCACAAGTACCACCACCCAACACCCCTCACGAAGACTGGCTAAAAGATATTGCAATCATTGCAAAAACCGCCAATAAAGAAGCCCGGAAAATTACCACAAAATATGCAAGAGAATGTGTTAAAAAAGCTATATCTAAATATCGTCAATTATACGAAACTAGCCCAAAAAAAATTAATAGAAAAATCTTTAAAAACAACACAAACCTACCACTAGACTGCATTTTAGACCAAAACAATAACATATTAACCAGCCCAGATGACATTGCCAACGAAATACATCTTCAACAATCCATAAACAATAGACCAACCATCCCCCCATGTCACTTTCAACCACAACATTTGCCAACATGCACATGCGGAGTTAGACAATACCCGTGGCATGAGCTAGACGGATTCACTATTGATAAAAGAGGCGAGCCAACAACACGTCTCCACACATATTATAACAGAGACACATACAACATGTGCCTAAAAAATCTCGGAACCAACAAAGCCCCTGGTCCGGACCATATACCCAACTCAATTCTAAGAAATATGCCCCCAAGATTCCATGATCTGCTATCATTATTTTTCCTTCACTGCTACAAACAAAAAACCATTCCCGCATCTTGGAAAACAAGTCTAACAATCTTACTTTACAAAAAAGGCAACCCATCCATGCTACCTAACCACCGACCCATTGCCTTAGCTAACACCATTTACAAACTATATACTAGCACACTAACATCAATATTATCGGCTTATGGAGAAATACACCAAATTTTACACGAAAGCCAAGAAGGGTTTAGAGCCGAGAGAAGCACCACACGACAACTTCAAACCCTCATTGCCGCTCTTGAGGATGCAAAATTCACGAATAAAGACATCTACATACTCTATATTGACTTCAAAAACGCATTTGGCTCCATTGACCACCCTCGATTGCTAGCAGTTATGAGTGATCTTGGATACCCGGAAGACGCAGTAACACTAGTTGGCAATATATACTCCCAATCTACCACTACATACGTCGGAGAATTCTTTGGTAAAACACGCCCTATCCCCATCCAACGTGGCACCATCCAAGGCGATACACTGAGCCCATATCTCTTTATTATTTTTCTAGAACCTCTTCTGAGATGGCTTCAAAGAGGCAATAATGGCTACACATTTGGAACCTCTAAAATCACCATAAACTCGGCCGCATATGCCGACGATCTAGCGGCCATCTCCGGACGTCTTAAATCACTCCAAATTCAATTAGACAAAATAGACAAATTTTGTCTATGGACCGGGATGGAACTCGGGGTCCAAAAATGTGCCGTAACCGGATGCCCAAACAAGTCCAAAATAAATCCGACCGCCTTCAAAGCCCTTATCCAAGCTACCAATATCCACTATCGTAACCAACCAATTCCGGTTCTCAACCAAAACCAACCCTACATATACCTTGGAATAAACCTCGTCCCATCCTTAAAATGGAAAATTCAAATTCACGCTACTACTACAAAACTTATTAAACAATGCAAGGAACTTACACTCTGTCCGGCCACACTGCAACAAAAAATAAAAATGATTGATACCGTTATACGTCCGGGTATCTCATATAGTTTCTATGCGGTCCCTTATTCTATGCCCGCCATAAACAAACTTGACAAAAAAATTATAGCCATACAAAAGAAAGTATGCGGACTCCCTAATTGTACGCCCAATGTCATAACACAACTCCCCCACGAACTATTTGGATTAGAAGCTTTTTCCCTTAAGAATGCCTATTTACGTTGTATTGGAGAACAACTCCAGAACGCACTTGACGATAAAGGACGACTAGGACTAATCTACAGTGGACTCCTTCGGCACATACTTGCCATTTATGGAGGAGCACAATACCTCAAAAGACTTAAAAAATCGGACTGTCTTAGGTCTCCCATTACCCGCACACTTTTCCTACTTAAAACAGAAGGTCAAACATTTCTAAAAAGCACACTAGAAGATTTCCTACTAGACCCCGCGCCGCTCGAACAAAACTGGGCAAATGAAATACATAACCTCCCTAGACTTGACCGACAACTATCCGACAAACTCCTACAAAAACTTTTCTCCGCAAACATTACCGATCTAAAACAAATCACACTACCAAATGGAACACACCTTATGAACGACAAGAGCTACAAGAAAATCTATGGTACCCCTCATAAATTAATAAAAAGTGCATTAAATATTACCAAACAATTATTTTGTCACCCTACATGTCTCCCTATATGCCCTAACCCTTGCACCAACCACGCCCCACCGTACACACTTAAAGACTCATACATCATCAATCACAATGGCATCCACCCCAACATCAACCCCCCACTAACCCCTCCAAACCCGCCACATTCACATCCATATGCCCCTCCACCACATATACTAAAAAATCCTTCCATACACCCAATAAACAACATAACCGCGCACAAACATAGAAAGTACATTGACTCTAACAACATAAACAAACAATATACGACATACCTATGCCATTGGTCCCACAACAACAACACCTACGCCAAATGGCTTCCACAAAGAAATCTTTTCCCTTGGCACAACCCGAACACCTCCTTACATAACACCGAAATCCTCACACAATACTACCTTAGAACCCAAAACAATTATTACCTAAATATCATACAATTACACCACCCCCAAACACAAACTCGCGACAGAAGATTTGTCACGCCACCTCTTACTATCCCCCTTCTTAACATCTTTACAACCGAATGCAACCCGGAAACTGACATCCTAGCACAAACAAATACAATCAAAATACAACAAGATAATGCCCAAATATACGAAGATAACGGTAGACATCTCATAACCATACCACTCGCTAGACTACAATGGCTATGGAACCAATATCACAACGCACTACAAACCCCCATTAACATTGAACCAATACCCCAAACATTTGAAACCGAAGTTGTTTGGCTATACCAAAGATATAAATACCGGATATCCAAAAATGACCCCCTTAAAAATGCACACTACACATTACCCGATCCTATCCTAGACCACCTTATTACATCTATGAATATTACACATTCATACTTCTCATCCCCCGTTACATGCTCCACAAAAATCTCTAAATTCTACTCTCCATTTGAACGCGATAAGATTTTTGGTTCTCTGGGAAAAGCTTTTGATTATAAATGGAGCGGAATAGGCCTTGCACACCCTCACAACGAAGAAGAAACACAACAAGCAACACATTGGGCACGCCTAGCGGCAAATAGTGATCCCAACCACAACATCACCATTATTATCACTCCCGACACTCATTGGTACCACAACCCTAACCCACACTTAGGCCCATTCCCGGACTCTCACATTATAGTATTATTTGAAGCAGACTCTATGACTTACAAAGAACCCACTATACCACCGCAAATACAAACACCCCGCCTTGAACCAGCAACTCTACGTATCCTCTGTATACATCAACAAACTCAAGAAATAGGTACTCTAGAAAACCTCACTCATCTCACGTTGATAGCAAAGAATCTAAACATTAACAAGATATACACCGCAATTGCCTCTCCCACACCCATTCCAACCCATGTAAACCGCAACAAAAAATGGTCTAAAACCCCCCACGCAAACATCTCCACATCACCAATTACCGAATTGAGCCTCCCCCTCTCCTACTACCAAATTAATACAGACCTTAAATTTGACCCCAACTTTAGCTACTACACTGACGGCTCCTTTAAAGAACCAACCGAAGTAAGCCCGGGACATTGGCACCGAGAAAAAGCCGGTTATGGGATATATAACTCAACCAAACAAATAAAACTAGGCAAAAGACTACATGGACTCCAAAATATTCTAAGAGCCGAGATGATGGCTATACACAAAACCCTTAAAATAATCACCACTCAATACCCAAACGAACCGGCTCACATTTTTACAGATTGCATAAATGTATTACATCTCCTCAATACACACATTAAACACCCCACTTTACACAATAGTCACCCGGATAAAACTATCCTCACATCTATGGTTGCAATGCTCCAAAACCGTACACAGATCACTACACTCCACAAAGTCCGAGCTCATGCTGATATCGATGGCAATGAACAAGCCGACAAACTAGCAAAGGAAGGAAGAGAAAAAACCCACAAGAACGCCGAACACCCATACGAACACGCCCATGCCACCCCATATTACTTTCATAGATACGAATGGCCCTCTATGGGTGAAACTCCCGATAAAGGCCCCATACGATTCTTGGACAAATACCTCAAAAAACATGATCTCGTAAATAATCTAGAAAAACTTACAGAAAACTTCCCCAATATTGATAAATGGACTGGCAACCCAAACATTCACAATGAACTCTCCAACAATTTTTGGAAAAACCCCATCATAACCGATCCACAAATTACATGCCTAATCAAATTCCGCACCGGACAATACATGGGTAATGCCCGCAAACAACTCTTCTTTGGAATGGAAAGATTTCCTATAATTACATGTTCAATTTGTAACACCACGGACCCGGACACATGGCTACATGTCCTACTCAAATGCCAAAACCACCATATACACTCACTAATTGTCAAAAGACATAACAAAGCCGTATGGGCTATTCGTAAACTACTTATATCATCCACCAAATCCCGATGTTTCATTCTCATGAATGCCGGAAACTTTAATGACAAACCACAAGAAAATACGGTCCCTCCTTGGTTATTACCCTGCATCTGTCATACCCAAAGATGCCACTGTAATGCAAGATTCAAACCGGACCTATTATGTGTTAGAGGACTTTCATACAAAGACCCCCCACCAAACCACGTAGACCCTAGTCTCACCATCCAATTTATTGAATTCACATATTGCAATGATAGATTCTCCCCGGACACCATTGTAAACAAAACAAATAAATACCAACCACTACTTGACGATATCCAAGCACTAGGATGGAAAGTAGACCCCCTTATTGTCATCACCGCGGGTGCTAGAGCCACCACCTTCATCCCCTCAATGACAACCCTTGAAGAAACATTTAAAATCCCCATCACTTCAATCAAAACCACCTTTTCAAATATTAACACTATTGCAATTCAACATGCTATGTCGATACTCCTACATAAACGTAAACTGGAAAACAACCAACCCCTTCCGGTCGCTTCAAACCCTCCTCCATAGTCCTACACTTGCATTTTGCATTTCATCATCCCTGCACTCCCTCTTTCAGTACATTTTGGGACCTAGGGTCCTTTGGTACTGGTTACTTGTTACTGGGTATATAGTGTCCACCCTCGAAAGGGGGAAGTAGTTCCATTCTACTAACCCATGCCCGGTGGGTATGGACTTAGTGGTGGAATGAACGGACACTTTACTCACGCCGGCCCCCTCACGGAGACCGGCGTTCTTCTTCTTCTTCTTCTTTGTTTGGGATTGTAGGAGTTCTACTAATTAGTGTGTTATTTGGGATGTGTAGTTGTACGGGTGAGTGGTCCGAATTGAGAATAATATCTTTGTTTGTTGTGGAGGTGTATTGTGTGTTGTTGTTTGTATTTATATAGAAACCATCTATTAGACTCCAATCACTATAATTGTAGCCACCTTGTCTAGAGAATTGTGTATCGGTATTGATGTAAGTGAAGTTTAAGTTTTCTGTGAAGCGGCGCCATTGGTAATCAATGTTTTGAGGGGAGGTGTGATGGTTTCCATTTTGGCGGCCAATTAACGCTATGTCTCTATTAAAGTCTCCACATAATAGGTATGTATGATTGGGATGATTATTAATATGGGTTGTAATAGTGTTTTGTATATCTAAGAGAAATCTAGTATCTTCGGGATGGGATGGCATATACATGTGAAAGATTAACCACGGTTGTAGTGGGTGATTAGTGATTTTAATTATTTGAATGTATGGTGATATGTACATTGGGGTAGGGATTTTGTTGATGTTGCCGGGGAATGTATATTTTTTGTGTATTAATGTAAGGAGGCCACCGCGGCCCGGTGTGTATGGTCTCCTTTGTTGCATGCATCTTGTAAGTGCATGTGTATTGTTAAAGATGAGTTTATAGTCTTGAAATATATTTTGTATATATTTTGTAGATTTTGTGGCGGTTAGTTTTGTTTCTTGTATAACTATAAGAGCCGGTGGTGTGTCTGTGTTTGCGACTAGAGTTTGTAAGCTAGGAAGGGCAGTGTTTAGTGAGGAAGCATTCCATGTGATTATGTATGTATTTTCTTGGTTTGGTCTAATGTTTTGATTTTGGTTTTGAGGAGGGATGTAGGGAAGAGGTGGGGGTGGGTGGGTGTATTCTGGTATAGGGTCTAGACATTTTAGTGATTCACTTATGAGGTTGTTAGGGAGGTAAGGGAATTTTAGTTTTATTATATCATTTGAGGGTGGTATGTCTTGACTATGTAAGAAGTCGTATAGTCTTTTATGTATTGAGTTCTCATGGTTTATAATATTTTGGTTGTCTACTAGGAATTCAGTATAGGGGTGTGGAGTGTAAATGTGTCGTTCTGGTGGGTTTTGTAAGGTTAGTAAGGTTTGTAGGAGTGTATTAGTCCATGTAATTGTGTTCAAATTTTGTGGATTTAGAAGTTGGTTACATTCATCTATGTTTGGATGAGTAGTGATTATTAGTGCATATAAGATGTGGGGTGGTGGATGCGTATTTTTTTGTTGTATGTATAGGGCAATGTTTGGGTGGGAAATGTTTTGTATGTGGTGTAATGTATGTGTGTTTTTTAGAAATGGTGCGAAAAGTTTTGCAATGTGTTCATATTCTGGTTGGAGTTTTATGGTATTAGGTATAAAGTAGATTTTGGCATTTTTTTGTGTGATGTAGGATGTCTTTTTAGTATATTGGGCATGGGTCCCGGGTTGGTTTCAATGTCTCCTCCTAGAAGTAGTAGAAGTTTGTGGTATATATGTTTAGTGGTGTATTTTAAAGGCTTTGTTGTGTTATTAATGACTTGTTGGTTTGGGGGTAGGTGGATGTTTGTATTTTGTGTGTGAGTTGTGGGTTTATTTATTTTTATAGTAGGTGTAGTTGTTTTCGTCTTTAGTTTATTTTTTGTCCATGTGTTTTTTGTGGTTGTTTTTGTTTTAGTAGTGTATGGATGTATGTATGATTGGTTGTATTTTATCTTGGTTGTTTTTGTCCGTGTGCATGTGTAACTATTATGTTTAAGACTATTTGTATGTGGGTTTATGTTGGTTTTTAAAGTGGCTTTTAAGTCCTTTTTTTCATATGCGGTGTTATTATATACTTTGTGGTTTGTACAATTGTTTGTTTTGGTGTTTGTATTAGTATTTGGTATGAAATATGTTTTGGTATTCTTTTTGTGCGAAGCGGGGTGTCTTTCTAATATGTTCGGCATGGGTCTTGGGTTAGTCTCCATGTCTCTTCCAATTAATATTAGTATTTTGTAGTAGATGGGTTTTTTGTTTTGTTTTAGAATTTTTCGTTTTTGAATGTGGCTTTGGTATTTGTGTTTTTTTGATTGTATGTGTTTGTCTTTGTATGTGTGTGTGTATATGTATGTGTTTCGTTGATGGTGTGTGGTTGTCTTTGTGTGTGTGTATGTAGTTTTATGTGGTGTTATATTAGTATTCTTTTGTATGTTTGTATTAGTGTATGTCACAGTTTTTGTCTTGGTATTTGTATCAGTATCTTTGATAGTATTTGTGTTAGTATTCGTATGAGTACACGTACCGCTATTTGTATAGGTATTTGCATTTGTATAAGTATAAGTATTTGTATTTATATACATACCAGTATGTGTATCAGTATACGTACCAGTATTTGTATCAGTATATTTATAAGTATATTCACCGGTGTATGTATCAGTATAAGTATCAGTATATATACCCGAATATTGAAATAATGAGTTTTCTAAAAGATTTCTTTCGAAACATATTTTGTCTAAAACTATGATTTCTAAAAACAGATTGATATTTATTTCAATCAGATTCAAGTATATTCTTACTTATATTAGAATTTCTATTTTTAGTAATTATATTTTTGGAGCCTTCGGCGCCCAAACGGCCGGCGACACATTCATCCCACCTCCTATCCTCATTATTCTACATACTCTCAAAAAATTTCTACTCTTTAATCGCAAACTCTTCTCAACTTTATATATATCATTTTTAATGTTATTATTAACTTTCCTTTTATCCCTACAATTTATATTCCAAACTCTATTTTTAGTCTTTACTATTTTATCATAACTATCTTCTCTGTTTATTTTTACTCCAAAATTTTTGTTTCTCTTTACAAGTTTGGTTAATTTTCCATCCCTCATTTTTGATTTCCTTATGAAGCCTATTCTATTTTTAGTACTGCTGTTTATAGCTATTCTTTTACTATTTGTATTTCTATTATAATTAATAAAAATTACAACTTTGGTGAAATTTTCATCCCTTCTTCTTGTTTTTTCAATGAAGTATATTCTATTTTTAGTACTGCTGTTTATAGCTATTCTTTTACTATTTGTATTTTTATTATAATTAATATAAATTACTACTTTGGTGAAATTTTCATCCCTTATTCTTGATTTTTCAATGAAGCATATTCTATTTTTAGTACTGCTGTTTATATCTGTTTCTTTAATATTTATATTCATATTATATTTAATTCTCATTGCTACTTTGCTTAATTTTCCATTCCTTACCTTTGTTTTTCTTAGGAAGCATATTCTATTTTTAGTACTGCTGTTTATAGTTATGTTCTTAATATTTGTATTCTTATTATAATTAATTCTCATTATTAATTTTGGTAATTTTTCATCCCTTATTTTGGATTTCCTTAAAAAGGATATACTATTTTTTGTGTTGCTGTTTGTTCCTATGTTCTTATTATTTGAAACTTTTATAAATTTATAAATATCTATCTTTTTCCTTTTTAATTTATAATATGTCTTTTTACTCTCCTTGTTCTTCCTATTTTTAGCCATTTTTATATTCCTTATCTTCTGATGGTTTTTGGGTTTTGATTCCCTTCTACCATTATTTATCTTTATTACAAAATTTCCATTATTGTTTTTATTAGTATTGTTTCCTTTTTTGTTATATGTAGTTATTATACTTATTTTTACTTTTCTTTTATTATTTATTCTAATTCCATCTCTTCTCTTATTCCTTTTATTTTTTATTTTGGTTTTGAAGTCCCCTCCAAGTAGTATTAGCAGCTTGTAGTGAGTGTGTTTCTTGTTTTGTTTTGGAGTTTTTTGTATGCGGCTTCGATATTTTGTTTTGTTCTTTTTTGATTGTATGTATTCAACTGTGTATGTGTATGTGTACGTGTATGTGTATCTTTCATGATATGTTGTTGATTTTGTATTTGTATGTGTATTTGTATGTGTATTTGTATGTGTATTCTTGTGTCTGTTTGTATTAATATGTGTCTCAATATGTTCAATATGTTGTGGTTGGTAAGTATGTTTGTGAGATGTGTATGTAGTGTGTGTGTTTACCCAAGGGATGTGGTGTGTGTTTTGAGTATGTTTGTGGGAGTTCAATGTGTTTTTTGTGAGGGTAGAGTTGCCCTTTGTTGGTGGTAGGTGTGCAATCTTTGGTATTGAGTGTAGTTTGTATGTGGTTTCCCGAAGGAGGTATGTGTTCCATATACACTTGTGTGGACAAAGTGTGTATGTATTAGGAGTAAAATTCATAAGAGAATACGAGGAAACAAGGAGTCCTAGAATGTAGGAGAGTTTGTTGGTCCGTGGCTTGTATCTATGTATGTGTGTGATACATGCGATTTTTCCAATAACTCTAGAGAAGGAGAAGACTATGGTGGGGGAGGGGAAGGTTACTAAATGTTGGGGGAGGAGGGGGGGAGATGTATCTATAAGGTAGATTTCTATCAACGAGTTGCAAAAAGTATAGTAGATATTGTGGGGGTAAGTGTAGAGAAGTGTGGAGGTGGGTGCATCTAAGAGGTGCGGTGGATCTATTGAGGAGGACCTATCATAATAGTTTAGGAGGAGAAATATGACAAGAGACATATGAGGACGTAGAGGTAACATAGATGACTTCTGAGATAAAACTAGAGAGAGAAGTTGAGATGGGGGTATGATAGTGGCCAAAATGACAACTATGATGGTGATAGAGGGATAACTATGAGTAGGGGTGATAGGTGTAGAGGAGGTCAAATTACCAATCCACCACAAAATTCCGTGTTGGTGGAAACTTTGTCTGTGGTCCGTGGTCAATCCACGTTTGTCGGATCTCCTGGGGCGGGAAGCTTGGACCTCGAGATATCTTGTAATGCTAGTAATGTGGAGGCCATCAAACTCTCCACATTGGTGAATTTGGTGCGGAGCTCATTGGTGGCATTGTTGGTATACTCTCGTGTTTCCTTGATGATGTCTTCTCGAAGAGTAGATAGCTCCTTGCGTAGTCTCTGGTTACCTGCTTCCATGATGGCTGCCATTTCCGACCTGGTGATGCCGGAAGGGGTGGGTGTGACCTGGATTGAATCCACGGTGTTGACTAGGGCCTTGTTGATGTCGTTGAAACCCCATTTCTCGACCAGGGAGGGGTTGGGGGGTGCAATGCCTTCAAGACTCCTACGGTGAGGAGCAATTTCTACGTGGTGACTACCAATTGTGAATGTTTTGTTTAGCAGTTTCCTGTAGATAATGGGATTAATAAGTTGCACATTAGCACTACCATTGTGCTTCCCCCCTTCCTGCGTATGGAACCATATGGATATAACATTCTTCTCTTCGAACACCTTGTTGATGATGGCCGAAGTTTCCTCAACACCCATGAGGATGGGGAGTTGTGAGAGTGTGACCATGACAGCATCTCTTTTCGCTCGATCAATGGTTCCAAATCCACTCGAGCTAGTAGCCCTTGCTGGAATCACTTCTTGGTGTGTAGTGATTTGGTGAAGTTCGAATTTCTTGGCTTGTTGTGGGGTTGGGGCAACAATGAAGGCGTGTGACTCTCCAAGCACCTTTTGCACGTCCACTATTTCGAACTCCATCTTCCTAGTGAATCCGTTCATAACTATGTCCTGGTAGAGTGTGTGTGCCGCAATACCTTTGAGGTTATCACTCTTAATCCTCACTGATAGGTTCTTCCTTGCTACTGCGTGGAAGGTCTTGCATACCTTCCCCATGATAGCTGAGCCTAGAGGGTCTAATTGTAATATGAAGTACCTGGTGCCTCTAAGTAGAGATATAGCATCCACCTCTGGCCTGAGGAGGTGGAGCTTAATTATCCCTGCCCATATGCCCATGCCATGCTTTTTGACCCCTTTGCATAGGACTGCAACAGGGTCCATGAGGCTAGTGCCAAGAGGGATCCCCATGTGCTCGAGTCTAGCGATCGTGAGTATCTTCACGTCATCATGATACATGTTGTGTTCTGGCAATTCAAAATGAATTGCTACGTGGAAGTCAAGGGAAAGACCGGTCACAGGGGAGGTGGGAATGTCAAATGGTACTTGTGTCAAGTTATAGTGTTGCCCTTCAATGTTGTCTTGCCGTATTGAAGGATATAACAGTTGTAGGATTCTCGGATAAGCCACCTCAACTCCAAAGGCTTCCTCCGCTTCTTCCTTGGGCACTCCTCGTGTGATCATGTCTATTATACTTTCTCCACTAAATAGAGGTTCCTGTCCAGCATCAATGGCAAGTTTCTCCATGGTGGAGAAGCCTAACCAAAAATGAAAATAGGTGAAGTCGGGAGTAGAGACTTGTACCACGGGGGGGAAATTGCCTCTTGCTTTCTTTGATGGGGTTGGTGCGTCTTCTATGGAAGAGGTTTTAGTATGGGCTTCTGTAATCCTCTTGGAGCTCTCTGAAGAACTCTCCACCTCCATGTCTACCGCTTTGTGTGTCAGGGATAGTAGTGTATGGGGGTCAGGGAGGTCACCAAAAGTTCCTAGGGCTAGTGGGGGGATGATGCTCGCCATTTGCGAGGGGGAGGTAGTGGTGTACTCACCGCCGCTTAGGTAGTAGAGGAAGCGGTAGGTCACGGGTGGGGGGGGGTGGTCGCAGTTGGGAGGAGAGGGGGTCACTGGGGAAAAAGAGGTTTGATGTGGGAGGTCTTAAAGAGAGATGGGGGTCGAAAGGAGTTGAGAGGGAGGGTCGGTGGGGAAGGAGGGTCACAGATAGGGGAAGTAGGGGGTCGCTGGTCGTAGAGTATAGGTCGTGGGTCTGACTAGGTAGGTCGCAATGGGGGGGTCGCAATCGATTTGAGTCTCGCAGGTTGCAGGGGTTCAATCGCAGGAGGTCGGTCACAGACTTCCGGCGTTGGGCACGATTGCTGGTAACGTGCGAAGACTTCGGAACGGAGCGCAGCAGGGAATTAGGACGATGCAGGGGATTGGGGCTCTGCAGGTAATCGATTGCAGACCGCTGGCAGCGGCTGCCAGACCGCAGTTTCGGAGGTTTGAAAGCTGATGTAGGATCGCTGGAGGAGACAGGTCTAGCGGTCACCCGTGCAACTGTATGAGTACGGGGTCTCTTGTAGTCGTTGTGAGGTCTTGTGCACGCTCGTCTTTCGTGTTCCTCTTGGTGCTTTGTTCGTATGTCTTCGTGTTGTTCTTGGTTCTGTGCACGTCTGTCTTTGTGTTGCGCTGCGTTCTTCGCTCTTCCTCCTTCTTGCTGGTCGTGGTTCTTCACTTGTCTGCCGCTACGCTTGCCTTGGTTTTGTCCTTCTCCTGCTTCTTGATTACCGTCTTCTCTGTTCCTCTCTTGACGGTCACAGCCTGCAGTACTTGGTGTATTGTTCTTGACAGAGTTCGGTGCTCTTATTTGTGCCTGACAGTGCTGGGGGTTCTGCGTGCAGAGTCTTCTTCGTTGTGCACTTGCTTCTGCGGAGGCCAGCAGATTCTTCCTGTCTGAGAGGACGCACAATCTTGTATTGCCTGTGGGGAATGTGCGTGCGCCGTCTGCGGGAGTTTTTGTGTACGCACTCTGCTCGTTTCCTTCGGTACTCCTTATACGTCCTTGGGCAGGCTCTGATCTTGATTTTGTTGGCTTGCAGAGCCTGTGAGTTTGTACGCAGGGGTTCTCTAACTGTTCTAGGTCTACCTGCTTGAGGGTTTCTGTATAAGGAGTCGCGGCTTCCACACGGGCTGAAGGGGCTGGGGTTGGAATTTGCCGAGTCGGGGTGTTGAGAGCGATGGATTGTGGGGGGAGGGAGGGAGGGGCTGTGGGGGAAGAGGGGGGGTTTACTGAGAGTGTATGGGTAGAGCAGCGATCGCGGTGGGAGGGGGGGAGGGAAAGAGAGAGAGGGGGGGGAAGGGTGGGGGAGAGAGAGGGTAGTGGGAGAGGATGATGCAGGCTGTGGGAGAGAGGGGGCACCTGTTGCGGGAGGGGGAGGATTTTTGGAGGGGAGTAACGAAAGATGAAGGTTTAGCAATTAAACTCACCTGTTCTGTTCTTGTCTTTGTCTGCTTGTGTTCGTGTTGTATTTGCCAATGCGCTGTGATTGTGCGCCTGCTGATCTTCTGTCGCAAATCTCCTTCAGGCTGTTTTTCTTTGCTGCTGATGTTCTGTAGTGTTGTGCCGGTGGTGCAGATTGTTTGAAGTTGCTCGCGGAGTGGCTCCAGTTTGGTGTTGTAGAGTTTTTGCTTCTTCTCAGCTAGATCTAGGTCTTGAAAAAATTTCCAGGGCTCCTGCGTGCAATCTGTAAACACTAATTTCGCATAATACTCTTGAGGATACAACTTTCTTAAACATGTGATGTTATAACTATTATGTAAAGCGTGTGTTTTACTAGCAAGGCATGGTGACAGTGTATGAATAACAATGGTGAGGTAAGGAAAGGACAAAAAGGTGGAGGAGGGGTAAGAGGTAGCCTGATGTGATGCGGTGCTGATGCCTTGCGGCGATGGTGGATCGGACGTGTCGTCAATCTTACTTGTTTGAGCACCTGGGTCGGGGAGAGGGAGGGAGTAAGTGGGAGGTAGCAGATCTAGTCAATCTATTCTCAGATCTAGCGTGGAGTGACCTTGTGGGTGAGATTGAGATGACCAGATCTGTGCTCCAACACCGGTGCCCCAAGCTTCAGAATTCACACAGCAAGATCTTACCATCAACCCTCAAACCACAATCCACTAACCCCAGATCTAAAAATTTTGAGCCTTTCCAACACTAGTACCCTGCGTTCCACACCTAACCACTTTTCCAACAACCAAGACTTACGCAGGCTCAACAGCAGGGTCAGCCACCTCCTGCTGTGCGTGTTCTAGGGTTTTGCAACTAAGTCCCTCTCCTCTCCCCTCACCAGGAAATGCGGAGCTCTACTCAGTGTTCATTGTTCTCATATATTTGTTTGCTATTCAACATGCTATGTCGATACTCCTACATAAACGTAAACTTGAAAACAATTAACCCCTTCTGGACCCTTTAAACCTCCCTCCATAGATCTACACTTGCATGTTGTACGTCACCGTGCTTGCCCTCCCTCTTTTAGGACTTTTTGGGACCTTGGGTCCCCTGGTATTGGTTACTTGTTACTGGGTACATAGTGTCCACCCTCGAAAGGGGGAAGTAGTTCCATACTACTAACCCATGCCCGGTGGGCATGGACTTAGTGGTGGAACGAACGAACACTTTACTCACGCCGGCCCCCTTCGGGAACCGGCGTTCTTCTTCTTCTTCTTCTTCTTCTTCTTCTTCTGTTCGATTTTGAAGCATTTGTACCATGGACATGAGTGTTATTTTGTCGGGGTGACTATTGTGGAGAGTAGGGTGTGTTATTTGTGTGTTTAGTAGATATAGGACATTGATGCAATCCGTAAATATGTGTGCGGGTTCGTTGGCATATTTTGTGTTGATGATTTGGAGTGTTTTATGTATGGCCATCATCTCTGCTCTGAGGATGTTTTGAAGTCCATGGAGTCTTTTGGCTAATTTGATTTCTTTGTTGGGATTGTATATGCCATATCCGGCTTTTTCTCTCTACCAGTGTCTAGGGCTGCTTTCTACTGGTTCTTTGAAGGATCCATCTGTGTAGTAACTATGTATGGGGTCATATTTTGGGTATGTATGTGTGTGGTAATTAGGGACAGGGGGATTTGTCAAGGAGTAGTTTAACGTGTTGTTATTGTATTCTAGTTTAGACCATTTTTTGCTACGGTTTACTGGTGTTTGGGGGGATGTGGTCGAGGCAATATTTGTGTATATTCGGTTTATGTTCAGACTTTTGGCTATGGATGTGAGCGTGGTGAGTTGTTCCAAGGTTCCCATTGTTTTGTTTTGGTGATGGACATATAATATTTGTAGTGTAGCTGGTTCGAGCCTAGGTTTATTTTGTTCGGGTGGGATAGTGGGTTCTTCGTATGTTATTGAGTCCGCTTCAAATAGTGCAATGATGTGTGAGTCAGGATAAGGGCCTGAGTGTGGGTTAGGATTTTGATACCAGTTTTTGTCGGGGGTTATGATTAGCGTGGAGGTATGGTTTGGATCATGTTTGGCCATGAGGCGGGTCCAATGTAGTGCTTGTTGTATTTCTTCTTCATTGTGGGGGTGAGCCATACCATTACCTATCCATTTGTAGTCAAAAGCTTTATCTAGTGATCCAAATATTTTATCTCTTTCAAAGGGGGAGTAAAATTTGTTGAGTTTGGTGGGGCATGTGACGGGGGAGGAGAAGTATGAGTGTTGGATGTTGAATGTTGAGATTAATGAGTTTAGTATTGGTGTGGGTAGTGTGTATTGTGTAAGTTTAAGGGGGTTATTTTTTGGTATTTTGTATTTGTATCTTTGGTATAGCCATATGACTTCGGTTTCAAATGGTTGGGTTGTTGGTTCAATGTTTGTAGGGATTTGTAGTGTAGTATTGTATTGATTCCATAACCATGTGAGCCTAGTGATTGGGATGGTAAAGAGGTGTCGTCCATCTTCTTTGTATAAGTGTGCTTGGTCTTTGTCAATTTTAATTGTGTTAGATGAGGTAAGAATGTCGTTTTCGGGGTTACATTCCGTTGTGTAAATGTTTAGTAGGGGGATTCTTATGGGTGGGGTGACGAATCTTGTGTCTTCGGGTTGGTTTTGTGGGTGGTGAGCTTGGATGATTTCGGTGTAGAGTTTGTATTGAATTCTTTGATAATATTGTGTCAGTTTATTAATATTATGTGTAATGGTGTTTTGGTTGTGTCTTGGGAAGAGGTTTCTTTGGGGAAGCCATTTGTTGTAGGTGTAGTTATTGTGAGTCCATTGGCATAGATATCTAGTGTAGTTGTTTTCAATTTGGTTATTATCTGTTTTTCTTTGTATTCGTGGTGTATGATGTTGTAAATGGGATATGTGGTGGGGTTTTTAAGGATGTGGTTTGGGGGGCGGGGGTGGTGTGGGTGGGAGTGGGGAGGGTGTATCGATGGTGGGGGGTATTTCTTGGGATGATGTCGTTGTTTATAGTGTTGAATGGGTCTCTAGAATAGAAAGTAAATTACTCTTCAACTGAACTTAACCCCTAAAGGACCAGAGTCTCCTTCGGGGGAATTTCACATTTTGGGCAAGTTCCTAAAATTCGATTTTTTTTTTTTAAAAACTTTTAATATAGATTGGCCTTGATAAGAGCTTCGTGGAGGTATTTTTAATTTTTTTTTTGGATTTACGATTTGAAAGTTAGTACCACATATTGTCAAAAATGGGGAGGCTGGGCAGCCTGGGCACCCCTGGGAACCAATGAAACACAAGAGTGAAAAAGGGGCAGTAAGTAGGGGCACAAAGGGTGGAGGGAGGGTGGGGCAGCCCAAATCAAGAGGAAGAATAGTGGAAGGGAAGACCCCACAAATTCCAAGAAAAGGGATAAATAGAAAATTTTAAAAAATAGCATAAAGTGGTACATGGCAGGGGCTATGGCGGGGCCCGGGTACTGAAAGAGATGGCACATGTGAAGAAAAAAAAAAACAAAAAAAAAAAAGCACGCCGCCCTATTGTGGCGGGCCACCCCCGAGGAGCTGCACGGGTCCCGCACAGGGGAGTGGGTGAATGACGTGGCCCTTCATTTCTTGAAGGGTCCCCATTTTAAAGCCCTGCCCTCACCTATAATATTTGAATAATTCAATAAATTCATTAAAATTAGAGATTTTACCCGTTTTAGCAAAAAAAAATCTCTAAAATAAGTAAAAAAATAAATTCCACATTTCAACCGTACGGATTTCTAAATTTGTAAGTTCATATTTAGCAAATAATTTCTCACTTCATTTGTAGTCATTTGCATTGTTTTATACCCCCTTTCACTAAAGTATTTATTTGAGCATGATGTACCCCTCGAAATGACCTCAAATTTTGCACACACTTAGCTAACATCATATTCTTTGCATTGGTAATGATTTCCAACACAATGTACTGTAAAAACTAGAAGATATGCTTAGTCAAAGTGAGCTGACTTTGTCGGGCAAGAGGGAAAAAAAACTACTTCTTGCACTTCAAACACTATAATCTTCACATCCATGCGGTGGATTGCAACTAAAATTTTACAGGATTATTATACATGAGTCTAGTTTTAGATCTTACGGTTAAAAGTTGAGAATTCTTCTAAAAAATGTGATTATTGTGGCCATGTTTGACTATGGCAGTTTTGGACTAGTTTTGGACAGAAATTGTCAAGGAACTTTAGGGGTTAAGAAAGATAAAGCTAGAACTAAACTTCTGATTAGTCAGAACTAGAATAGAGAGTCTAATTCTCGAATAGAAAGTCTACTTTTGGAATAGAAAGTAAATTACACTTCAACTGAACTTAAGAAAGATAAAGCTGGAACTAAATTCTTGATTAGTCAGAATTGGAATAGAAAGTCTAATTCTGGAATAGAAAGCCTACTTTTGGAATAGAAAGTAAAACATACTAGAGATAGAGTTGGTAGTTGATAGAGTTGGTATGTAACGTATGGGAATTGTGGGCTCACACGCAACGGGTATATAAGCGTGTCAAAGCACTTAGTCAGAAGCACTTCATTAATTAGCGTGTCGCTCCCGTTGGTACAACGGGTATTTAACTAGTCTATCTATGTAATAAAAGCACTACGGGTATCATGTGACAACCACCGTAGGAGGCGACAACATGTTGCATTTAATTTTAT
The DNA here is from genome assembly GCA_963971425.1 of Bryoerythrophyllum caledonicum. Classification (NCBI taxonomy): domain Eukaryota; kingdom Viridiplantae; phylum Streptophyta; class Bryopsida; order Pottiales; family Pottiaceae; genus Bryoerythrophyllum; species Bryoerythrophyllum caledonicum. The sequence continues at coordinate 5,848,452 of OZ020520.1, forward strand.
TAGATGACTTCTACTTTTACTTTTATAATTTTAGTTAGCTTACGTAAACTTACATTACCCCTTGGGGACAGTATACTAGTTCTAGTATATATATAATTCCTAACAGATATCATCAAGTGATAACTCCGGACTTAACTTGGAGATAACTCGGAGATATTTCCAAGGAGGAAAACGGGGACTTTACTTCTACTTATACTTTTACAATTTAGTTAACTTCCCTAAAGTTACATTAACCGTTGGGAACAACGGGTCAGTTTACTACCTAACTCAATAATAGTTCACATGTACGTTTCAAGGCATTCACAAACAACTCTAATCTCACAAACTCCATCACGGTACACCGATTTTGGATTTAGTGTTACCAAACCAATTAATTTGACAATGCTGTAAGTTTTTACTTTCACAAATATTTTCACTAAGAACACAACTACCTGCAAGTATTCAAAGAGGAGGATCATTTAAAAATATGGTTGGTAAAAGTATTCATCGAGAATGAAAATTATAATATAGAAATTATAATTCATGGACTGTGCTAAACACTAAATTCTAAAATCAGTGTAGGACTTCGGACTGCGCCGTCAGAGCGGACAATACGCAGTCACAAGGCCCACAGTTCTGAAGTGGGGACGGACTGCGCCGTTACACGCAGTCAAAGGACCCAAGTGGGGACGGACTGCGCCGTTACACGCAGTCAAAGGACCCAAGTGGGGACGGACTGCGCCGTTACACGCAGTCAAAGGACCCAAGTGGGGACGGACTGCGCCGTTATACGCAGTGAAAGGACCCGGGGACGGACTGCGCCGTTACACGCAGTCACAGGAGCCACAGTTCCGAAGTGGGGACGGACTGCGCCGTTAGAGTTAGCGCCGTCGGAGTGGACGGCGCGCGGTCATCGTGGTGGAGACGGGAAAGGGAGTGAAAAGGCTTTTACTCGGAGAAGCTTATTGATTAGGGTTTAGAGCGCGAGGAGGGCAGGGACATCATCATCATCATCATCGCCGGGAGGGCTATGGTCGAAGCGTGACGGGAAGCGGACTCACGAGCAGCAATGGGGCGGGAGAAGCACCGGGAGAAGGAGTACGGGGAGAAGGAGCACCGGAAGCACCGGGAGAAGCATCACGAGGAGCGGAAGCGGAGTCGCCGCGGCGAGGACGACGGCGCGGAGGGGAAGGAGAAGCGGCGCGAGCGGGAGCGCGAGGGGAAGAAGGAGCGCGAGCGGACGGAGGAGGACCGGGATCGGAAGCGGAGGAAGAAGGATGATGAGGAGGAGGTGGAGGAGAGGGATAGGGAGAAGAAGCATCGGAGAGAGAAGGAGAGAGAGCGGGAGCATGATAGGAAGCGGAGACGGAAGGACGCGGAGGATGATGTGAAGGTGGTGGTGGTGAAGAAGGAGGAGGAGGAGGAGGATCCCGAGGAGGAGCAGAAGAGGCTCGACGATGAGATTGATAAGCGGCGACGGAGAGTGCAGGAGTGGCAGGAGCTCCGGAGGCGGAGGGAGGACGAGGACCGCCAGAAGCGCGGGGTGGTGCTGCAGGCCGACGACGCGGGCGACGTCGTGTCGTCGCCGAAGAACGTTAAGAAGACGTGGACTTTGGAAGGCGAAGATTCTGATGATGATGATGGTGAGGAGGAGGATGACGCAATTTTGCCGAAATCGGAGAGCGCGCCTGGAATCAGAGTCGTGGCCGCTTTCGAGAATGGAGATTTGGTTATGGCTCATGTAGGCGGAAACGGAAACGGGAGCGCTGAAGGAAAATCTGCGAAGGTGATGCCGAAGCTGGAAGATAGTGAGGAGAAGACTCCTGCAACCACAGTCCATGCTGTTACCGTTAAACAGGAGGTGAAGGAGGAGGAGGAGGAAGAGGTTGACCCTCTGGATGCGTTCATGAACTCGATTGCCATCCCAGAGGTACGATCATTTCAAGTTTTGTTGTGAGCGGAAGCGTGCTTTTTGATTAGGGTTACGAGAGCGAATTATATCATTTTCATTATTCTACAAACTGATTGTTGTTGAATGTGGTGGATAATGTAGGTGAGCAGTGCTGATCCTGTAGTTGTGGAGGCTCCGCAACCGAAACCTTCATTTGTCGGTCGGGCTGTGAAGAGAGGGCAGGAGAGCAGCAAATTTGTGAAGAAAAATACGAAAAATACGAAAAATACTCTCGGTCGAATAATGCCTGGAGATGATTCAGCCTCCGAAGAAGAAGACGATGGAGAGGGGAAGGAAGGTGATGAAGATGATGAGGACTTTTTGAAGAGGGTGAAGAAGACGAAAGCAGAGAAGTTGGCTATTGTGGATCATTCAAAGATCCAGTATCCCTCTTTCCGCAAGAATTTCTACATTGAGGTGAAAGAAATATCTCGAATGACTCAGGAGGAAGCCTCTGCATACAGGAAAGAGTTAGAATTGAAGATTCGGGGAAAGGATGTACCTCGCCCGTTGAAGACTTGGAACCAGACGGGTTTAAATAACAAAGTTTTGGATGTAATTAAGAAGGCTGGGTTTGAGAAGCCGATGCCTATACAAGCACAGGCTCTTCCAATTATCATGAGCGGAAGAGATTGCATTGGCATTGCAAAGACAGGGTCGGGGAAAACGTTGGCTTTTGTATTGCCCATGCTTCGGCACATAATGGATCAACCACCCCTGCAGCAAGGAGATGGGCCGATTGGATTGATCATGGCTCCCACAAGAGAGCTTGTGCAACAAATCTACAACGACATCAGAAAGTTCTCCAAGGTCGTGGGCTTGACATGTGTGCCAGTGTATGGTGGCTCGGGCGTAGCGCAACAGATCAGCGATCTCAAGAGGGGTACAGAGATTGTAGTGTGCACACCTGGTCGGATGATCGATATTCTTTGTACGAGTGCAGGGAAAATCACCAATTTGCGCCGTGTCACGTACCTTGTGATGGATGAAGCCGATCGTATGTTCGACATGGGTTTCGAACCGCAGATAACCCGTATTGTCCAGAATACGAGGCCAGATAGGCAGACAGTTCTTTTCTCTGCAACTTTTCCTAGGCAGGTGGAAGTCCTTGCTCGCAAAGTCTTAACCAGGCCTGTGGAAATTCAAATTGGAGGACGAAGCGTTGTGAACAGTGACATCACGCAGACTGTGGAAGTTCGGCCCGACAGTGAACGATTCTTACGACTCCTCGAACTCCTCGGAGAGTGGTACGAGAAAGGAAAAGTTCTTGTTTTTGTGCATTCTCAAGAGAAATGTGATAGCTTGTTCAAGGATCTGTTGAAGGCCGGTTATCCGTGCCTGTCATTGCACGGTGCGAAGGATCAAACAGATCGAGAGTCCACCATAACAGATTTCAAAACAAGTGTATGCAATCTTATGATTGCTACAAGCATTGCTGCTCGCGGTTTGGACGTGAAAGAGCTTGAGCTGGTGGTAAACTATGATGTTCCTAATCATTATGAGGATTATGTGCATCGTGTGGGTCGCACTGGCCGTGCTGGACGCAAAGGGTGTTCAGTGACCTTCATATCTTCAGAGGAGGAGAGATATGCGCCAGATCTTGTGAAGGCATTAGAGCTGTCAGAGCAGCCAATTCCAGAGGATTTAAAGAAGCTTGCAGACGATTTCATGTTGAAGGTCAAGCAGGGCAGTGAGCAAGCCCACGGAAGTGGATACGGAGGAAGTGGATTCAAGTTCAATGAAGAGGAGGATGAGGCGCTCAAGGCAGTGAAGAAGGCCCAAGCCCGAGAATATGGTTTTGAAGAAGAAGAGGACAAGACAGATTCAGAATCCGATGACGAAGGCATTCGTAAAGCGGGTGGGGAGATGTCACAGGTGGCTAATATGCAAGCAGCAGCTCTAGCAGCAGCTGCTAAAGCTGGCCTACCGTCAGCAATGAACCCAGCATTAGCTGCTAATCCACAGTTACAAGCAGCTCTTGCGAGTATGGCGCAGGCTGCTGCAGCTAATCAAGCAGCAGCCGCAGGAGCGGCCGCTTTGCCTGGGATGGCTTTCCCAGGTGTGGGAGTGCCAGGGCTTGCAGGTATGACCATGCCCAGCATGCCTGGTATGCCGATGATGCCGAACATGGCACAAATCATGGCTTCGATGGGTATGCCCAGCATTGGGGCAGTTCCAAATTATGCGCAAATTGCGAATCAAATGGCTCTAGCCAATATGGCAGGTGCTATGGGCCATCTAGGTTCTCCAATGTTAGGTCTGGGAGCTGGCGCATCAGCAGCGGCTGGATTGGCTGATGGAAACCCTGCTGCACGAGCTGCAGCTATGGCAGCGGCTTACAACCTTCAGAACAGCTTGGCTAAGATTCAAGCGGATGTGGCTCCTGAGAGTTACGAGATTGAGCTTGAGATTAATGACTTTCCTCAGCATGCGCGCTGGAAAGTTACTCACAAGGATGCCTTGGGGCAAATTAGTGAATGGACCGGAGCAGCAATCACTACCCGAGGTCAGTATTTTCCACCAGGAAAGGTCCCTGCACCTGGAGAGCGAAAGCTGTTCTTGTTTATTGAGGGCCCCACAGAAGCATCTGTTAAGAAAGCCAAGGCGGAAGTGAAGCGCATTCTGGAGGAATCAACTGCGTCAGCTATTCAACTCCCAGGTCCAGCTCAACCTGGAAAGTATTCGGTGGTGTGAGATGCTGAAGCCAGAATTGGAGCACGCATCTCGGCGCAGAACGGACTCCTGAAGGTCAAGCTTCGATGTCTCTCAGGTTGTTTGGAAATAGTCCGTTTGTATCATTGTTTACCGGCAAGTCTCTTTTCTATTACCGGCGCTCGTTTTAAGTTGTCCAGAGGGTCGTCCTTTGCCATTAGTCGTCGAATAGGTTGGAGCTTGTATTTGGGAGTTTATCGTCTTTCAATAATGGTCTTGTGAAGTAGTTTCAATGTCATGAAACAGAGGTTCTTGGCTTCAGGAGTTTGACTTGGGCAACTTTTTGTACGTTTGCAGCTCATGCTTGGGGGCGATGTGTGCTGTCCGATCATTTGTGTGGGTACTTCCAGCATCCACAAGGATGTGGATTCTCTTCCAAGACCTTATATTGTCATGCTGGACATTCCGTATATCCTTGTTGGTAGCCAAGAGTACATTGACGGCACTAGGGTCATTCCGTAGTATCCATTTACCATTTGGTACTGCCGTACACTAGAGATTTATTCGCGTGCTCGACCGGAAACGCGATGTCAATGATCTGCTTGTACTCGTACAATCTAATAAACATGTGAAAGCCTTTGCAGCTCGACCACCGCTGGACGTTCTGAGTGCGATGTTTCGCTCCGTTCTTTGCTGCATCGTAAATGTACATGCGCTTCGCTTCCAGGGATCAACCCGGTTCTGACCTGATGGAATTGTTTCCAGGAATTTCCAGCACGAAAAACGTCACGTTGGAAGAGATTGGAGGTATACAGCTCTGAACTAGTGATTGACTTAGTTCTTCAACCGGTTAACGTTACTGCCGTTATTCGCTGGAATAGACAGGTCTTTCAACATAGAAGCGAACTTAGCAATTTTGCGACACTCTGCCAAGACTAAATATACTGAATCCATGCGCTTACCCCAGAAATATCGCAGGAAAGCTTGGAACGCCGCCTGTTTTAAGGGCCATGGTGTGGACACTCGCGAGTCACAAACGTGGTGGCACCAGAGTGGCCCACATTAAAGAGCACGCCCAGTTCCCTGCGCCAGATCAGAAAACTTAGGTGGCTGTAGCATACTTTCCGGTCGTAAATAGCCTCTTGCTCTTTTGTGCTTGCTGTCGTGGAAAAACCGAAGTCATAGAACATCTTTTATATATAACACCTGTGCTTGGCAGGCACCCACCTATCCATCCACGACCACCAAGCTCCCATCTCCAACTAATTGGCCACCTAATATTCCCCTCCCGTCATAAACCAAGGTACGAAAACTTTTGTTGCTACTTCCAACTTTTGTTGTTAAAGACACGAACAATTCTCATTCATAAGATGAGGGAATGAAAACTTACTAAAAGCTGACAAACTTTTCCCGACGGATCGCACTGTGCACGAGAGGGCGAGGAACGCACCCCTCACCTGCAACCGCAGATTTCGTTTGATTGCGGTCGAGGTTCCGAGGATGCACCGAGAATTGAATTCAACGGCAGCCGTTTCCTTCCATCGCCGGGCATCCAGTCTACTTTCATTCTACTGCTCTGGGTTCTATCTCTTTTCTGGCTCGCTGCCAGCTCCCACAGCCATTCTCGTCTCTAGCCCTTGCACAGCCATGCTCTGGACTGACCTGCCAGGGGATGGGGAGCTGTTGCTGCTGGGCCTGAGGGGAGGCCGGGAGCTGGAGCTTTGGCAATGAGTGTGGAAGGAGATGGTGGTACTAGCACTCCTTACGGAAAGGTGAGAGAGGGAGAGAGATGGTGACAGGCGTGTGAGGTGAGAGGTGCAGTGCAAGATGAGGGGCCGGGGCGGGATGGTGGTTTTCCTGGTGGCGTTGCAGCTGTGGAGTGCTGTGGCGGCGGTGGTGGTGGGAGGTGCGGATTCGTGGCCTGTGGAGGTGTTGGTGTCTGGGCTCGATGTGGGGACAGTGTTGTACAGAGTGGCGGTGCGGGGGCCAGCGGATGGTGGCGCGCTCTGCTGTAAATTTGTGGATGTGGGTGGGAGCCGGAGTGTGGACGCGGAGTGTGGTTATGGCGTTGGATCTGGGGCGTGTGTGAGAGTGGAATCCTCGCTGCGGCATGGCAAGGTGCAGCTGGATTCCGTGCTGGCGTTGTCGGCGTTCCTAGGGCGGGTTCGTGGTGACGGAAAGCAGGTTTCGTTGCGCACTCAGGGTGGTGAGTGCGCCGAGGATAAGGATCGCCTCTGTCAGCTCACTGTGGTAGCGCCCGGCATTCGAGCGGTAGTTAGATTAGAACGTCGCGTTTATAATGAGTGGCAGTCGCGCGAGGTGGCGGCCACGTTGCGGAACTTGTCTGGATCTGGCTCAGATTCAAGCAATGGTGGCTCCGGGGCACTTGGCTTCAATCGGACTCAGGAGCTTTATCTTATCGTGTTGTCGGAGGCGGATGGTGGCGTTCAAGCTCGATCCGCACGCGTGGGTTATCTAGGTCGTAGGTTACTGCGGGTGAGTAACCAGGTTATCTGTTTTTTTCCCTTCCCATGAGTACGAAAATGATTTTAGAAAACTAGGTTGTGAGTTGATTTGGAGAGAGAAGAGAGCTACCGTGGGTTTTGAGTTACAGTCGTCTGACTGATGTAATCCTTTGTTGCAGGCTAATATTGGGGATGCGTCATATCGGTGTGAGCATGGGCGGCTTCTCTGTGTAAGATCTGCAGATCAATCTCTTAATTTGTATCATTGCTGCCCACATTGTGCAGATTCAGTTTTTCTGATGGATGACATGACCCGGTTTATGGCAGGCGCACTGGATAGGGTTGTCTGTAGGAGTAGTCATCTCGTTGGCTGGGTTGTCCATGGTAGCAATACTCTGCGCCGGATCGAAGGAGGATGAGACTCCGGCCGACTTTTTGGACACCGTTCCGAGTCTACCCCCGCGATTTTCCTACTCCAAACTCCAGAAGGCCACAAAGAATTTTTCGCGGAAACTCGGCGACGGCGCCTTCGGATCCGTGTACGAGGGCACGCTGCCGAACGGAGCGCGCGTGGCGGTGAAGATGCTGGAGAAGACGTCCGTGCAGGGGGAGAAGCAGTTCAGGGCGGAGGTCGCTTCCATGGGCGCGATCCGGCACCTCAATCTCGTCCGTTTGCATGGGTTCTGCTCGGAAGGCGCTCACCGGCTGCTTGTGTACGAGTTCATGCCGAATGGTAGCCTGGATGCCTGGCTGTTTGGCAAGAAGCAAGGCGAGAAGTTGCTGGATTGGGAGCAGCGCCTCAACATTGCTCTGGGCACAGCGAGGGCCTTGGCTTACCTTCACGAGGAATGCAGCGATCACATCATCCATCTGGACGTCAAACCAGAGAATATCCTACTCGACCACCAGTTTTGCCCCAAGGTCAGACCCCACTTGTACTCGATGCTTTCAAATTCTACACCCTGTGTACTAATTTCTCGTGTTGAAGCATGTACATGAAGTCAGGGTTTAGAGTAGGGTTTAGTGCAATGGTGAAGATGCTGCTCATGTCATACAATGAGTTTCTGCAGCTGTAGGTTTACCGTCTTAACGTGGAATCGGGGTGGTACAGTTATCAGATTTTGGACTGGCCAAGTTGATGGACAGGGAGCAAAGCAGGGTGGTAACAAGCATGCGCGGCACGCCCGGGTACCTCGCGCCAGAGTGGCTCCTCCCGCACGCAGCAGTGACAGCGAAGACCGACGTGTACAGCTTCGGTATGGTGTTGCTGGAGCTCATCAGCGGGCGGGAGAACACGAACTTCTCGCTGGGCAAGGAGCAGTGGTACTTCCCAGCGTGGGCGTTCAAGCTGATGGGCGAGGGGCGCACGATGGAGCTCCTAGACAAGCGGCTGCACGTGGAGGAGGTGGAGTATTTCCACAAGAAGGACGCGGTGCGGGCGATTCACTGCGCGCTCCTGTGCATCCAGGACGACCCGTCCGCGCGCCCGCCCATGAGCCGCGTCGTGCACATGCTACAAGGCCATGTAGAGCCCGAGCCGCTGAACGCGCGCCAGTCCGCCATCCAGCCGCCTCGCCGCCTCCTCACCGCCTTCGCCGCCAGCCGGAGCGACGTCGAGGCGAATCACACGACTTCTCAGGATCACCAGCTGCAGCAACAGCAGCAGCAGCAGCAACAACAACAGCACCAAGCCGTGGGGCCTGCAACCAGCACGCGCATCCCAGTAGTGGATTCGCCCAGAGTGAAGGAATCCCCCCGAGTCATGAACCTGGCGCCCTCGCCGCGCACTCTGCATGAAGTGGACCAAGGCGACTACTTCGACAGAATGGAGCCGCTGCCACCCGCAGTGCAGATACCCAACCAGGCGCGGGGACAGAACGCTTCCCGAATGGCAGGCGCGCACGCCCTCAGCAACAACCAGAAGTCCATCCCGCCCTGGCCCGTCAAGGGCGACATCATCCTCACGCGCGGCCCTGGCGGCGACCAGCATTGCGTGGTGCGAGACGTCAGAGTCCAGGGAAAGCAGATGCGGCTGGCGATCCTGCACAGACTGAGCTCGGAGACCAGGTGGAGCGTGCGCGAGGAGGAGCAGAGCTGGCGCAACTGGAACGAGTCGATCAAGACGCTGGACTTCTGGGTGGTGGTGCGGTGGTCCACCATCCCCGGGCGCGGATTCGAGAAGTACCCGGTCGAATGGATGACAAGATGACCGTCATCAGGTGTTGCCACCTTTTCCCAAGGTTTTTTCCTTTTCCCCTCCCTCACTCCTTCAACTTCCTTGCCGATTCGAGGGGCGATTTTTTGAGCTTGCAACTAGCTTTGCCGTAGAGAGCTGGATTTTCGTTCTACTTAGAATCTGTGGGTTTATGAGCAAATAGCACTTTTGTAGCTAGGCAAGTTTTCTCATTCTTTCATTTAAAAAGTAATCATCGTGTTCATTGGAAATTACCAGTCACTCAAATCTCAGAAAGTTTTGCTTGACGTTCTTTCAACATCTGGTAATGGTCCCTGGAAACATATCCGTGTCTGATACCTGTTTTAGAGATGTGTGAACATAGTATGCATTGTGTGTAAAAACCAGATAATTACCGAAAATATACCTTCCTGGTTTAAAGATTAATATCTGTATATATATTTGACATACCCGCCAAACACTTTTTACCATGGAGTCTATGTTAGGGCCGCTTTACATTATAGTGGAGAGCTTCACCGGTTGGTCAAGAGGTTTCGGCCAAGACATGGTTATTTGAGGCAAGCAGTGGATGTTGGACAAGATAAAAAGTAAAAAAAATAATGCATGAAGAAGTCTTGACCGGGTTGTAGTGTAAACACCATCTGGTGAAGTCCACTGGCCAACTTCACCACCGAAAAAGTTTAGGATAGTCAATAGGAACTACAACCTTGAATGGTCCCCATGGACATATTATGTATGTTTATAGGGTGTACGTTTATAGGCTACATTCAACTTAAAAAATCTGTAACTTTTGCACCCAACGCTCAAATCTAGTAAAACTTCTTGAAAAAAATGCTTCTACTTGACTAGTTTAGGTGGTAAGCTTTTCAGATCAATTCAATATATAGTGTAATTTTGGAACTCATTTTAGTACACGAGGTTTAATTCTAGTTCTTGTATGGAAAACATAGTCAAGGATGGAGAAGGGAAATCCCATATTCATTGTATTAAGAACTACTCTTCTCCACTATATTGCACATGTGTTCTTGTTCCCTATACCCAGTTTTCCTATCTTTTACATTGGTTTAGCATTCTGAGCCTTGAGCAAGCTACAGTAAAATTGAGAATTAGTGTAACCACACTAATTAATTTGTAAATGCTATAAGTTTTTACTTTAGATGAAGGTTTTTACTTTGAGTACAACTATTGATACTATTCAACGAGGGGAATCATTGTAAACATTGTTGGTAAAAACATTCATCACAAGTAAAAACTTATTAACATTTTAGATCATTTACTGCGCTTAACACTAATTCTCAATTTAGTGTAGTCCTCTTTGTAAAACTTGAAAATGGTCTCAAACTTTTTCTGACATGCTCCAAGAGTGCGGAAAGTCTAGGAATTCTAGTAAGCATTCGTGTATGAAGTCGAATCCATGTATCCACACCTCCAAAAAAAGTAGCATGTTGTTAGAAAAGGAATTGTATCTATATGTTAATGCATATAAAATTGCTAAAAAACAATGCCCAAACCTTTGTAAATAACTTAAAAAAATTGAAGACAACAATTACACAAGTAAATAATGAAACTGAGGATAGTAAAGAGTTCAAAATTAAACACACATATGATTGAAATATATTTTAGTAGCTTAAATATGATAAAGTATCTTATGCTAAAACATTATGACGTCATGGAAGTTGTAGTCATAAAAATGGACATTGGCAAATCAATACAAAATTACATGCAGTCAAATGATTTCCAAAAATTCAATACTACTTATAATCATATAAAAAAAATGTCAAAAAAACTAGAAGACATAACAAAGTTTTTCAACAAGTTTTAGTGAATTCCAGCACTCAATGTAATAATTATAGATCTTCAACATCGAGAGTAATCTAAAAATGTCAACAAAATAAAATTTAACCACAATGAATGTAGAGCATACCTTGCTTTTTAGCATTCCTGAGACATTCTGCGTGCATTTCACCTTAAATTGCAATAAGTTGTTCAACGTCACCATTCAGCCAATTGTACTTTTTCTCCATGTCTTCTTCTTCAACTTTCACTTTTTTGGCTCTCTTATTGGCTAGAGTCTTCTTCTTTATAGGTCCACCTCTTCCCCTATTTGTGGATTCAACAATTTGACAATCTTCATGTTCCTCTACTTCCTTCCAACATCCAAATTGTTCTGATAGGGTTCACTTTCTCCAATCAAGGCACTACTGGTTGAAGTAAGATATTGAAAGTAGGACTTGAAGGCACTCTCACTTCGAATTGGAGGACTAAAAATATTCTCACTACCCACATACTCTTCTTCTTCGCTGCAAGTGAACGGAAATTGCGAGAAACTAGCCATCCTCAAGGAGAAAAAGTAACAAATATTGAACTTCTTCCTGAAACACAAGATCCACAATCATATTACTGACAATTCAAAAACAATTTGAAATTCAACCGCAATACATCTGTCTATGCAAAAAAAATGAAGTAGAATTCTATGCAAAAAAATGAAGAAGAATCCTATGCAAAAAAATGAAGTAGAATCCTATGCAAAAAAGATGAAGTAGAATTCTATGCAAAAAAATGAAGAAGAATCCTATGCAAAAAAATGAAGTAGAATCCTATGCAAAAAAATGAAGTAGAAAATGACATTCAACCTCAAAAGCACAAGAAGAACCAAAATGCAAGAACCTCAATGGTAAGAAAAGTTGCAAGAAATCCATCTAAAACAGAACCTCCTTGTACTAAAATGCAAGTCAAAAACTCAAAATGTATCAAATTGGTTTGAAAATTTAAACCACAAAAACTACCCCAACAAAAATCGTTGAAAATGGACCTTGCATGAGGAAGATATAAGACGCTAGAGTTGCAGCCTTAAAAAGTTACCTTGAAACATCTATGGCTAAAAAATAATATTTTAATGAAAGTTGCTCTTCTTTGGTGGCTAGTTTCTTGTTCAGGGGTTGAGGCCAGACAAAAAACTAAACCACCGTAAAAGAATTCTTTTGAAAAGTACGACCACATAGCGGCCATGTCATTTTTTTGTCCATGCTTAAAGTTTTCCACGGATCAAGTCTTGGTTGTAGTGTAAATCCAATCTAGTGAAGAACAAATTTTTCTCCAATCATATTGTTTCGTTTCCCTTGAAATCTTGATCGGTGAAATTCTCCACCGTAGTGTAAAGCAGCCCTTAACTTCATTACAAACAACATCTCTTGGTGTTGATCCACCAACTACGCCACAAACAGGTACAAAATCTCCTCTTCCATCTGCCTTTGAAAAGTTGATCAGATCTTCCAAAATCCAAAACTATACAGGACCTTGATGAATGAAGACTAACCGAATCGAGATGCTGCAGCTACTGACTCTTAAAACTGAGTCAATAACTACTTACATCAAATTTAACACACAATGCCAGAAAAATAAAGATATGAACATTAAAACTTTCATTTGTTTATATTATCAATCTCAATCTAGTACATCATATTCAAAGGTTCATGCTAGTTGTAAAATCATACATGAGAAAACAAGGATACAAAAAGACTACATACATTGACTCGGTTTTGTAAGCTATATCTACCTACATATCAATAATTTGCCCACCTTTCCTTGGAAGCTAAAACAACTTGGATGTGGATGGGCATGCTTTGATAAATCCTTTGAGACTGCATAGAAGTTATAGAATTAAAAGAATCTTGTACACGCTGCCATAACTCAAGCATTCCCTTGGCTGGTGCTCGATACTCATTTAACCTACGTTTCACAATTGCCCGCACATGCTAAATTGGATTTAAATCAGGTGATTGAGGGGACCAAGTAAACACATCAAAATCTTGCATTGATAACAAATGTTTGATTGATTTAGCAATATGCTTAGGATCATTATCATGTTGGAATATAATATGAAAGGGATTGAAATGATACAATTAAATTGTATCCTTGAGCTCATCTCAAAGAATCCTAAGATATAAATTGTGTTTCATCTTTCCCATTATCATCCACATGTATCTCATGCCACGAGAAGCCATACAACCCCACACAAAATTGCACCACCTCCATGTTTGACTCACAAGACGAGCTTGTAAATGAGATTCTTCATCTCGTACTCAACACTAATCACGACCATGAGATTGGAATTGATTAATCTTAGTCTCATCACTAAAAATCACCTTGATCCAATCATGCACAATACAATTTTTATGTCGTTGAGCAAATTCTAACCTAAAACGCATATTTTTGGCCGTGAATACTCGCTTCTTTTGCTTCTCTAGAGACACAAGACCTACTTCATGAAGCGTCCACCTCACTGTGTTGGTACTAACTACCATGTCCAGTTGCTCACTCAAAGCATTTCTCACATTTACTGCAATATTTAGTCCACCTAGTGTAATAGCTTTGACGTGCACTCGCCTTTGAACATGGGTGATGCTCTTTGGACTACCTCCTCTTTGACGTTTTACATGGGAAACATACTCTCTTTGAATCCTAGAACATGTGAATTGACAGATGTCCAACAATTTGGACACCTCACATGTCCTACACCCAATCTGTAATAGGGCAATAGCACTCAACATTTTTTCATCTGTAAATGATCTCATAACCCTAGAGAAGTGTTAAAATATGAAGAGAAGTCTCCTAAGAGAGTACAAAACTATCCACAAGAGAAAGCACGAAACTCCACGCAACACCTTAAACCCAATCTTGCAAAAAGCAGTGCTTTCTGAATACGGTTCCAAAACTGAGCCAGCATACCTACTTTCATTCAAAATGACATTTCTTTCTCATTGCTATAGCAACCAAGTTGAAACTTGGCAAGATTATAGCCAACTTGATTGAGCATCTTCCCCAATTTACAGTTTGCCAAAAAAATCAAAACTCTAGTAAATATAGCATTTCGAAGGTGGCAGTTATCCTTCCGGACTCAGTTTTGGACTGAACCTCGTGGGAGACCAAGTCATGACTCTCCGGTTTGTGAGCCTCAAAAGGAGTGACAAGCTGTACAGGAGGACGTGAAGGAGGACGTGAAGGTGATTGCAGCTTCTATGATCAGAGGTGGAGACCAGAGGAGGTGTATTTCTGGACCTGCTGTTGCTGCTGCTGCTACTGCTGCAGGAGCGAGTGGTGGAGCTGGTTTCCTTGGCCTGCTGCTGCTACTGGTGGAGGAGGTTGGGTGAGGTCGCCATTGTCGTCCTCCAGATCGATGAGCTGGCCCAACTGCGGCCCTTGGGCGTTGCCTACCTACAGGACAGAACCTCCAGCATTAATCCGAAGTCTTTACTTATATAATTATGCCATAATCATGTGGCCTGATGTGATCTTACAGAGAGAGCATGAGGAATGAGCGTTTACCCCAGCGAGTCTAGATTGCCACCGCTCCAGTTGAGGAGTGCTGATTGTGAGAATGGTCCCCAATGCTCCTACCACTGTTGCAGCTACTCCAGCTAGGAGGAGCATAAGAAGAGTGGCACCTGTGGCATGGTCACCAACCACCAGGTGAGTATTTGGTAGTACTGTGGAAGAGTGACAATGGTCTGGTATCGAGGCTATACCAAACGGATAGAATTCAATCCAAGGGAACCTACTTGTGAATGGAGAGTTTGGAGGAGTACTGCCACTGTTACAGCGTCCAATGAAGTGCGGAAGCTGGATCTCCCGAACCATGCGGTTCCCTCGATCGGCAACCGCCAACGTGCAAGTGCTGTGCAGAAAAGCGACCTCGAAATCAGTTGAAAAAGTGACATCGCTACCCTCGCCGTCGCTGTGACCCGTTCGGTTCGAGCCCCCTGCAATCGTCGCAACAAGGCCTGAAGAAAGGGACACCACCCACGTGAGAAACTCTCAGCATGACAACGTTGAGAATTAGGGCAACAGCAACTCATCACAACCTGTTTTAGTGACCATGCGCACTGCTCCATTCCTCGGATCCGCAACGTAGATGTTGCCGTCGCTGTCGAGCGCGAGCATCCTCGGATGGTTAAACAGCGCCTCATTCATTGGGCCATCACGATATCCTGGTTTTCCTTCAACAGACCCGGAGATTCGCTCTACAACGCTGCCTGAAGCCAACAAGAAAGTTACCAACATGAACTTCAAGAAAGCGATGCAATCGAGGAACCTGGGTTGTTGACGTACTTTGCGACAACGGCAACGAGACTCTGAGAAGGCTGCTCCTCGAGGAATCCAGCGCAATGACGGATGCGCCGTCTCCATGCAGGTAGTCGAACGACAGCCCGAGCTTGTTCCCATCGAACACGGTCTTCACATGGAATCCGACCGCCGCACCAACTGCAGTGCCACCAAACCACGTCAGTTGAGGAACCACAAGGAACAAGGAACTGCCACAGCAACAGCCCACGTACCTGGATCGCCCAATACCGCAACAGCCAGCGCAATCGCGAGGCCTGCGAGACGAAGAAGCGCCATAGCTTTCACAACCTGCAAAACCCTCACAGCGAAACCCCAGCAAGTTTACTTCTCATCTGGAGCAAATGCAGTAGTACAAGGTCAAATACCACCACCCGGGAAAAAATAAATAAAAATCTGTACGGTGTCCAACCAAAAGTACTAAATATTATGAGCATATGTTTCAATATTTTAGCGTTGCATGTCATGGGATCCACTATTTAGCCCCCACAAGCATTGCAGCAGGCCCAACCTTGGGTTTAATTAGGTAACAAAAACCCATAGCCAACGCCTATAAAATTGGGGTATTTCCAACTCTCTTCCATCCCATTACCACCAACTCACCTCCAGATGGAGGTTTGCTGTAAGTTAAGACCCTTACTTTTGGTCGTTGGTTACAGGGGTACCTACTGCTGGCCACCCACTAAACATGGCTGTACAATTTGAAAATTCATAACTAAATCAGTTTTCAGCGAAAAAATATGAAATCACTTGGGTTGGAATTGTAATTCTATTGGCTATCACTGGAAAATAGTAGTATAATTATCTCCTCTCTCCGCATATGCACATTCCTTAACTTGTTGGTTTTAGGGGGGCTTACCTTATTTTCTCATAGAGGTGTCAAACTATGGTTTTTATAACACCAATGGGAGTTTTCAATTCTTTAGAAGGGACCCGACCAACAAAAAAAAAAGAAAAAGAAACAGGGGGCAGGTTTTCTCCATATTCCCTCCCACCCTCACGACTCCCGAGGTACGCTTGTGGGGGATTTTTAGTGGGGTTTGTCTGCACGCACTGCCGGAAAATTCGCACATGATATCTGCACGGCAGATTCTCACATACTCTTTTAAAGACTTCTTTTGTAGCTTCACAAAACCCATAGCCTCACAATCTTCTACAATATTGGGGGTTAGGTTTTTTTTTTAAAATTATTATTTTTGTTTATTTTTAATTTTTTTTGTTTTTTTAAGCCAGAGTGGCGACACAAATTTTTTGGAGACCATACATGTGGCGACACAAAGTTTCTCTTGAAACCATACAAAACCAAATTTTCTCTATAAACATATTTTTTGGAGAAACCATCTTCATAAACATAGATTTGTACATCCTTTTTGGCGACATAATGGAGTCCTTGCTGTTCACTAGTAGCTATATGGCGATATGGGAATGGCCATCAATGCAATTTTGGCGATATAAAATCATAATTTCCCCACTTATTTGGAAATATTCCTTTCTTGGAAATAAAATTTGCTAGTTGGCTCCGAATCGCCAAAAAAAAAGCCCTAGTAGGGGTGTGAGAATAGAAGGATGGCTTGGTGAATGAATTCAATGTTCAAGGAGACCCACAAAGTAGGGTACAAAGACTCAACCACTTACTTACAAATCACCTTTCACTAGTCGTTAGGGGGGTTTCACATGCGGACCAAGGGTCGAGAGGCCGAGTGCTACTTGCAATTCGATTGGTCCAGAGCCTCAAAATCGACCTTGGTCGGCCTCTCAGCTTTCACACACGGACCAAGGGTCAAGAGGCCAAGGGCGTCTAAAATGCCTACATGGCAACACTTTTTGGAGGTTTTGGCGGCAAGAGTTTGGCCTCTAGAGGGAAGTTTGGTCCGAATGATAATAGAAACCCAAACTCTTGCAAGGTGCGGAATTTTTTTTTCCATTAAGATATTCAAAATCTGACAAGATCTCAGCCGTAAGATCAAAACGGCTACTTTTTAACCTGAATTGATAAGCCGTGACCATCGTCTCTCTCCTTCTCTTTCACTTGTCCTCTTTTGGCCGCTCTTATTATTGCTTGTGTTGTGATTTTTTGGCCCTTTTTAAATGTTCTTGGATTGTTCAAAATCCTTGTTTTTTTAAAAGGAGTGAGAATGGAATGCGATTCCGAAATCCCATTTTTTGGTAGCCAATTTGAGGTCTTGGTTGGTGAGGAGAATTTTTTGGAGCCAAGTTCTCTTCATGCATTTTAGCAATACTCGGCTAAAAATCAAGAGGAGGAAATAGAAGAGAGAGTAGTTGAAGGGGATGATGATGTGTTCATTGTGAAACCTTCAAAGAAGAGGGCGGCTCCAAAGAAGAAGGCAACAAAACCCGTGGTGAAGATTGAAGGTGAAGGTAAAGAAGATGGAGGGAGAACTTGGTTGAATTCCGACGTACTTGCCTTGATTGCACATCGAGGGGAGATGGAGTCCAAATTTGTGAGAAATGGCAAAAAACAAGGTATGCTTCATTTAAAAGTTTGCAAAAGTGTTGGGTTTGGAGAAATTTGGGGCCCAATTGGGGCCCCGTGCCCGGCCCCCAGTCCCCCAAAGCCCATCCATCAAGGATGTTGGCGAAGGATTTGGAACCCTAGTCTCCCCCATACCGCTCCATGGATCTAGCATAGTTGGCAAGGATCCCACCTAGTACTCTTTAGTGACAAAATCCTTGTTCATTCATCTTTTATCGCATTTACAATGTAGATATTAGTGCTAGAGTAAATTTTCCAATGCAATTTTTGGCCAATTCCTTAATGTTTTTGATTGTTTGAATGCCAGGAATCGATACATGGGTAAGGCTTCATGCTAGATTGCTTGCGGTCCAACCAAAATTTAATCTTACAAGCTTAGCACGCGAGAAGAAATTCATGGCAAGGAAGATAAGATGGCCAATGGCATTTCGGGAAATGGCCGCCATGAGAGCAAGTATTACGAGGCCATGGACCAGTGGTGGCATCAAGCGGGCCAAGTCATAAATTCTAGTTGCTTCCGCTAGCATGTCTTTCATCTTTTCTTGTCTTTGTTTCTTTGTTTCTTCCTCTTCATATGTGTCTTGAATTTCGTCATTATTTTCCTCAATGAATGCGTTTTCTTCTATGTCAAGATTTTTCCATTGTAATAACCTCATCTCTCTCAGGGACGCCTCCAAAATGTTAAACATACTAATATTTTGCATATCCCCTAGGCAATTATTTGCCTCCATCAACATTTCTTTTTCCGCATCTTTGGGCCACTCCATATCAAACTCATCTCTCTCCAAATGCATAAATTGTGAAGGCAAAGGCACGCGATTTCAGTGTCCGGTATATTTTTCACAGGCACATCAATTCATTTCAATAAAATCCGCCATCATCCTTTTTAAAATCCCAAAAGCCCTTTCCACAACCATACGTGTACTCGATTGGATAAAATTCCAATGAGCTTTCTTCCTAGATAATCCTTTTCTTTCTCCTTTAAAAGGTGAATAAAACCACAACATCATTAGATATGGTGCATCTCCAATAAATTTGTACAGTAAAAATGCACCTCTCATAGTCTTCTTTTCTATTTCAAACTTTTGAAATAATGCCCAATCGTGTATCCGACCTGCCCATCCAAAATCATAATCCCTAAACTTACATTTTGCATCTACAACCCCTTGTAGAAGACACAAATAAAATCCCTTTCTGCAATAATATGATATGGGGTCATGAGAAGGTGCTACAATAGGAATATGATTCTTTTCAATTGCTCCAAGTTTATAAGGAATAACATGTAATTCTTCAAATTCGGCTGCTATCTTTTTAATTCCAAACAATGTGGGTTTTTGAAAAACCAATGGCCTCAAATGGATCTTAATGGCCTGACAACATTCCCTAAAAATTGTAGATGTTGTATTCACTCCAATTCCATACAAATCAGCAATCATAATTAAAGAATTCCCCGTCACTAATCATGAAAGAGTTACTACAACCCTTTTCTCTAATGAAATGCCATCTCTCATTGTTGTATCTTTCTTTTTCAAAACAGGCCCTAATAAAGTACATAAATACTTGAATGTCTTTGGCCTTACTCTCATCCGCTTGTAAAACTCATCCTCGGGAAATGATCCAAAAAGAGTATGTTCCATAAAACCCCCGTGCTTCTCAAATTGCCAACATGACCTATGTGATGCAACCCTCCATTGTTCCCTAATAAATGCCGTCATCATCAGTAATTGAACATTTTGGTGAAAAATTGCAACCTTTTGCAAAGCCAAAATGCCCACAATAATATATTTCATAACCATAAAGAACAAAAGAAGCATAAAAATCCGATCCCTTGTGGACTCCATGGCAAGAGAATAATGAAAGAAGAAGATTTCAGAAAATTAGGACCTTCAAAAAGTAAAATTTGACTTGGGATTTACCAAATGATATAGATCACAGCCTCTCAACTCGGTCCCTCAGGCTTTCATACTACAAGGACCCAAACTCCGCAAACTACATATTTCAATATTTTTTTCCAACTCCAAAACTCGGCCTCTCGACATAATTTGGTCCTCAACATAGTTTGGTCCACGGTCCACATGTGAAACCCCCCTTAGTGTGGTACTGATTTATATATAACTTTTTTTTGGATTCCCTAGTGAAGGAATCACTCACTCTGACACCCGCTAATCTGGAGTGTTGAGTTAGATTGTACCATATTCATGATTGTTGGTATGCGCAGTGATGTTGATGTTGAAAGGCTTTGTTCTGTGGGGTAATTGGATGCTAGTTGTCTTGTCACATCCACTTTGTTTGATCATTGCAGATTGAGAAGGGAGTTAACTGCGGCTTTGGCGACGTTGAGCTTTCTCTTGTAGGTGACGCTTGCGGTGTCTGCTTTGGCTGTTCGTGAGGTATGCTTCTGCTCCATCTCTGGGTTTGTTGGTATGTCCCTCAAGTGTACCACGGACACTGCAGCGTAAATTGCCTCCTCTTCACCTTCCAGACCTGACTGCAGGCCACAATAACGATGGAGGGGCAGTGGAAGGAAGTTCAGCAGAGAGCCTCGCACAGACCGACGGAGAAGGAGCTGGTTACCTTGCAAGAGCGTCTGGGGTAAGTTCGAATCACTTCGTTGCAGTCTTTCCAGCGCAGCCTCCTCACGTGTTCTGATGGGTGAAGGTACAAGTTCAAGAGGATCGACCTTCTCTTGGACGCGCTGACGCACTCCTCGTTCAGTGGAGCGAGCAACGATGTGCTTCAAGTGCTGGGAGTGAAGTCGGTGGAGCAGGCCGTCGCCCTGTATTTGATCATGGAGAATCCGGAGATCGCCAAGGGCGAGCTAAATAGCTTCATACTGAAACATTCCAACGCGAAAGAGTGTGCCAATAATGCAGCTGATCTTGGCCTGGACTCCCTCGTCATGGTCGCGAAAGGAGTCGTCATCAACAGCAAAATCCTCTCGACTGCCTTCACCGCTGTCTTTGGAGCAATCACGATCGACGATGGTCCAACCACGGCAAATTTCGTGTACTGGAAGGTGAAAAAGTGGAGGGATCACCACGTAGATGTCATCTGATTACATCGACCTATTAACACGCAATGACAACTCAATAGGATGCAAGAGCAAGTAATCCAGTGGTACTTCAGTCTGTCATACTTTAGTGCATAGGTTATTGCTCATTTGATGCGCAAAAACTACAAGAACCAAACTAATGCTAACCGTGCTTGCCGAACACAGTGCTGCGATTTCTGTGCGTTTGGGTGATGAAACTTTTCTACTGTATGCATATAATTTTTGCGACTCTGTCCAGAAACTCTGCATACTGTTGAATCAATTTCAACATGATTTTCCTCTTATCTACGTCTAAGGCAAGGTGTGCCTTACCTCGGCGGTGGATAACCTTACACGTCCTATTCCACCATGAATTGGGTGCTTGAAGACTCTCAACGCGCTTGAACTCTATTCTCTGGCTCTATCCCTAGTGGAATATGACATGGACGGGTTAATATGACAGGCAGAAAAGTAGAACCAGATTCGATGCTTGATCCTTGTTTGTAAAACTCATCACCTGACAAACGATGAAGAGCAGAAATGTATGATTTACCTCACTTGCTTGGATTCTCCAGTTGTTGCGCAGCTCTCCACTCTTGACCTGGTTCTAAACGCACCGATTCAATCGACCGTGCCAGTTCAATACATACATACGAATCCCAATCCTCAACCCCTGACTCTTCACCAGGATTAGACAGGCAAACTTCATCGAAACCAATGTTGTGGAAGTTGATTGTCCGCCTCTTCCCCTGTTCAACAATCAGGAGATCAGTCAGATTCATGAACCAATCCTAAGCATGAAACCCTAAAAATCAAGTAGTATACTTACCCGATCAAGGAGCGCCACACAATCTGAGACCTCTGTGTACCGTCTCTCGAACCCGCCCTTCAACCTCACCATCTCCTGCTCCTCCACGACCACCTCGTTCTCACTCCTTTCTTTCCTCTTCTCGCCACGCGAGAACCACGAGAAAATTCCTTCCTCGCTCTTCGGTGATGCGTCTGAAGCCCCGGCCAGGTACTTACAACCTTGCAGACCAAGTGCGAAGACTCCATCAACGAAATTGACCGCAACGCTCGTCTGAAACGAGCCGCGGACGCTGACCGCACTCTCACCGACGTTGGTGGCGATGAGCGCACACGTTAGCGAGGCCTTCGTCAAGGTGAAAACGTACTTGAATTCCAGCGTACCGTTCCGCGCCGTGGACGTCGTCGACAACGTAACCTAATCAGAATCACAGGAATAAGACAATGTAACCTAAGCAGGAAGATAACAATAATAACCGTCCATCAAATGGCTCTAGCTTCTTCCTCATGCCACGATGATGTGTAATTCAGACTTTTTTTCTTCTCCAAGGATTTTGAACATGTTATTAAGGTATATAAGGGACCAGCAAACAAGAGAATGTAACCTAATCAGAAACAGGAACAACACAATGTAACCTCATCAAAAACAGGAACAAGACAATGTAAAACGTAATCAGCAACAGAAACAAGAACGCAGACGAGTTCCAACAATTAGAAGAGAAAAATGCAGAAGCTCCAGACCTGTACAAACACCGCGGGATTGCTTTCCACGTTCTCCACATTCCAGCACGCCGTAGCAAAATCCGCGTCGCTCTCCCAAACACGAACGCCAACGCCTCCAAAAGTCGAAGGCCGCTCCGACACACCCCTCCCTGGCACCACCGCGGTGTACAGCAGCTCCTCCAGGCCGCCATGCCACATCCTGGACTTAAACGACGACACGAGCGCGTTCTGCAGCACAACGCGCGCACTGGAGCCCTCGCTCAGCCGCATCTCCACGATCCTGTACCCCGCGACTTCCACGAACTTCACGCCCGCGCTGCCGAACCGCAGCGCCACCTCCTCGCTCCATGGCACCGCCTCAACTCCACTACAACGTGCGCTCCTCCTCTCCTCCCTCACAAGATGACGCGCGCTCTTCTCGAGCTTGGACCGCACACGCAACTGCCTGCTCCCGGCGCTCAGACCGCACACATTCCGCGTCGCCGGTGCGCTCCACAATCTCAACGCCTGCGAAGTGCACAGAGCATGCGCCATGGCCACGACTCTCTCCTCTTACAACATCTGCGCAAGGTTTTGTCGCCGATTATAAAGCCTTATCGTCTTATCGATACTTATGAAGGATGCACAAGCAACTTCACTCCGGCAATTCTCCCTCTCATTTTTGCAGCTCTATCGTCTCATCGAAAGTGATTGCAGAACGATGAGTGAGATATCAATCCCAATTTCCATTCGCTCATGTAGATAACAATAAAATTAAACCTGTCAAGATCAAGGTAACCAAAAAACAATAAACAAAATCTGTCAATACTATAACCAATAATAAAAAGAATTAACATCAAACAAAGTCTTGTCTAAAATTAGCCAACGATGAACGAGGAAAACTGATTCTAATCATAAACAAGATTCAAAACAAGAACACATCGTCAAGAATAGAGATGTAAATCACATGTAGTCAAGCGTCTTGCATACTACAAAGGAAGAATCAACGAGTGTAAGGTAGTGCAAGTTTGTATGTCAAAAATGCATGTGATCTAAGCTTTGAAAACCAAAAATCAAGGAGGTTAACAATTGTCCACCCATATTACATGACATACTCAATGAGAAAACCATATTTCCTTGGCTGTAATCTACTACATGGATGTGAAGATTATAGTGTTTGAAGTGCAAAGAAAAGTTTTTTTTCCCATGCCGGGCAAGGTCAACTGACTTTGACTTAGCATATCTTGTAACATTTATACCAAAGTGTGTTCAAATCCTTTACCAATACGACCCATATGATGTTAGCTATTTGTGTGCAAAACTTGAGGTCAATTCTAGGGGTAGAATATGTAGAAATAAAGACTTTAGTGATAGGATGTACAAAATGATATTGACTACAAAAGTTGTATGAAATCGTTTGACTTGTACAAGTTTTCAAATTTGAGGATCCCAACATTGCAAACTTTCAATTTATTTGTTCACTAAGTTTTAGAAAAGAAACGACTAATATTAGTGCAATCTCCAATTTTCATGAATATATTGAATTATTAAAGCATTATAAGGAGGGCAGTGGTTGAAATTGGGGACTTTTCATGATATCAAAGGCCACATCATTCACCCACCACCTACAAATCAGACTCTTGAAGGGATAGACTTGGATAGCAAGTACAATCTTGTCTTGAATAGAAAAATAAAAATAAAAAAACAAAACAAGCCCGTGCTAGAGTGGAGGTTAGCAATGGTACCCGCCGCCACCGGGCCGCTGCCAAGGTGGCGCCAGTTCGGCCAACCAAGTCTAAGCTGACAGAAGGAATATGATAATACTAAACACTACCGTTTGGGGTTGTCCTAAATCAACCCTACAACAAGCTTACACACACCGGTGCACATTAGTCGCCATTGAGAACAAAACGAGAGTTGGTAAGCCCCACCTATTGCGACCTTTTAAAAGTAAAGTCAACAATAATTTGAAAAGTAAAAATTTGCCCCCTATGGGAACGTGTTAGGATCACGTTGGGAATGCCCGGGGAACGCACAGGGACCGCTGAGGGATCCCATAGGAACACATAGGGAACTCATAAGGAACGGGTACGGAACACATAGGAAACGCAAGAGGAACTTACAGGGAACTTACTATGAACTCTTCAAGAACAAGGTGGGAACATCATGGAAACGGTATGGGAACAAAATGGGAATGATCTACGAACCCAATGTCAACATAGTGTGGGTTTCCAACAGTGTAAACCAACAGACTCCTTGTGAATCAACCCTTATTTGTTTGTCGATCTAGAGCCAAATTGCGAAAGAAATTTCCCCAAAAAAAAGAATACTCCCAAAAAAAGTTATGATTTCATGTCGCCAAAACTTCATTGATGGCCATTGCTATTTCGCCATATCGCCACTAATGAACAACCGGGACCCCATCCTATTGCCAAAAAGGATGTACAATTCTATGTGTATGGAGATAAATTCTCCAAAATGGATATTTATGGAGAACATTTGGTATTGTACGGTTTCAGGAGAAAGCCAGAAGTGCTACGTGATACAAATTGTTGTTAGTGCTACGTTGAAAAGTGTTGCCAGATCAGCAACCTAACACTTCATTTGGGTGTCACATGCGTGTGCTTATTTGTACAGTTTGTCGGCAACAAGGCGAGGTACGTCTGTGAAGTCGGTGCAGTCGGGTAACACACACTATCAGGAAAAGTCTCTTGACGGTGGACAAGACCATTTTCCAGGTTAAAGAGGCACCTTGATAGGCAACATCAGAATTCGTTCATGTGATGGTTGAAAGAGTACGAGAATTGGTGGCGCTCTAGCACGATTGACAGGCTTGATGGAAGAGGAGGAGGGCGTGGTGCTAGTGATCAGCCGGGGGGGCGAGGATGCGGCAGAAGCAGGAGGAGCTGGTGGTGATGTGGTGGACTGGCGGGAGATGGGGGGCGAGGACTGGGAGGCGCTGGTTGCGGACGTTGCGGAGGAGGAGGATGTGGTGGTGTCTGTGCGGGTGGATAAGGAGCGCCTCTTGCAGCACTCCTGCTACTTTCGCAGCTTGGAGAATTTCAGCGGATTCAACCGCCGGGAGCGCTTGCACGTGGAGTGGAGCCCTGCCATCTTCTGCCTCCTCCTGGGGTGCATCCACGGGTTCCAGCCTCCGTTCTCGTCGGACATGATTGCGCCACTCATGCAGGTTGGATACTGGAGGGAGCCGGCTTGGATTCACGTTGTGAATGACTACTAACTTACTCATTTCTTGTGTTGCATTTAGGCGGCGGTCTATTTTGGCGTGGATGAAGTGGTGACGAGGTGCAGGGATTGGGTGAAATCCGAGATGTGCACCGTACGATGTGGAGCTGAGGAGGATGGGTTTGTTTCGGATCTGTTGTCGATCTGGTCCATGGCAGCGGACAATGGTGTGGATTAGACCCTAAACCTTGCTTCCGTTTTTGGAATTGGCTATGTTGATTGACCAGGCTTTGGTGGGCTTGTCTTGTCTTGAAGGAGAGGGAGCGATTCAGGAGCTCTGCGTGAAGAGCCTTGCCATCAACTTCGTGAGTCGCCGTCTTCACTGCCATTGGGCTAGATATCAGGAATGATCTGGGTGAATGCAAACTGAGCCTGGTGCTTTTCATGTGTGCAGGCAGAGGCGATGGTGAGCGAGAGTTTCGTCACTGTGCCATTTGCGCTGCTGGAAGCTAGTGTCGACCATGCAGAGCTCACAATCAAGAGGTTGGTGACGACCAGCTGTGTACTGGTTTCATACTGCAGTCATGGTGTTTTGTGATGGTGCGGATGTACTCAACCGCTGGGGTGTTTTCTCTGCAGTGAAATGGATTTGTGCAACGCCTTGTTACTTTGGTGTGAAATGCAAGGAGGGGAGGGTTTGCATGAGGAAGACACGAACTCCTTGTTTCAAAAGGTGAATATCAACATCAAATTCATGTTCTAAGCTTTTTTATTTTTGAGTTTCTATCCTCATTGTTTTTTCCTCCAGTTTTGTTAATTGAGATGATCATTTGGTGCGTGTTCCTCAACAGATTCAATTGGACTTGCTGCCTCTTGATTTTATCCTAGGTGGGTTCTTGTTCTGTTGATATGTGAGTAACTTTAGAAGTTGAATCACGTTTTGAGCCTTCTTAGATTCTGAAGCACTTGTGTGTTGTTTATGACGAGTACAATGAAGCCGTTATCCTATAGTCAAGCACTTATGATGTTTGTCTTAACGTAGGGCGGTTGTTGAGGAAACATGCACTGAGGGTGGAAGACACTCTATCAGAGAGGTTTGGTTTGGGGGTCCCATCATCGCTGATTAACATGTTGGGCGGATTTCCAGTAGAGCTGGTTAAGAATTACTCGAATTTCAAGCCTGTAATACGTCTCACACACCACTCAAAGGTGAACACAACTTAGGTCCCTCCAATCATTTCTAGCATTTTTGCGAGAAGAAGTGACTCAGTTCCTTGCCTATTGCAGGTGGCTTTTGTTCTTTGCATGCTTTGTGGAATACAGCTTTGAGCAGGGTTTCTGAGCAGCTAACAAAGGGAGAGTTGATTATCATCTACAAAATGCATGGGTTTCTTCTTTAATTATTTGAATCGTTCTTTTATTGCTCCAGGAGTTGGATCTCTCTTTCTGTCAACCAATCACCTGTGACCACTTGGTTGCCGCGGCGGCAAAAGTGGCACCTACATCAAGAAGGGAGCGTCTCTTGATTACTAACTGTGGTATACCAAAGCTCATTAATATGGAGAAAGTGAATTTCTCTCACTGCTCCCGTCTGGAACAAAAGAACTTGCAGTGGTGGCTTCAGCGTGTGTGTCCCAATCTACTTGAACTGCGATTGCAGCATTGTGGCCTTCCATTGGTGATGGTTTTGGAAGTTGGTTCCAAGCTTCCAAATCTCCGGGTGCTTGATTTGTCGGAGCTGGAAGAATTGGGAGACATAGTGGGAGGAGTTACAAGAACGGAGGCAATACGTACGAGTTCAAGATTACAGCGTGCTGGATATTTTGAATGGAATTCTAGAGAGCAATCTGTTCCAAACAGATTGAGAGAGCTTTCATTGCGGGGTCGATCGGAGATGACAGGTTGATCTGAGCACCTTAGTAGTTGATATCTACTCCCTGCATCCCATCCTGGTAGCTCATGCAGAATGAATTCTTTCCGTGAATGAATGTGAAGTTGTATTGACTGGTGTTTGATTTTGACAGACAGCTTCTTACGGCGCATAGCAAGAAACTCTCTGTCACTTGAAGCAGTGGACCTGAGTGGCTGCTCGCAGTTGAGCGATTCAGGGGTTGCAGCATTCTTAAATGTTTATAATCTTCGAGTGAGTATGTGGAACCCTCTCAAAGCGAGGTGACTCTGCTTATGACTGAGCTGTAGATGTGCAAATATTCATACTAAACAGTATTGTTTGGGGTTGTCCATCAGAAACTCGTTGCTGCAGGCACAAGATTTGGTCCGGTTTCGTGCAAAGCTCTCGTGTCACAAGCAGGCTCAGGAGACGAGCTCCATCACAATCTAAACATCTTGGATCTCAGTAGATGTTCAGGTGCTGCTTAGCATCCTATCTGCTTTGTCTTGGCTGGTGTACTTTGTTATTGTTAGGAACAACTGACATTCTCGCCTAGAGTTTACATCTGAATGTGGCGCTTGATCATGTGCAGGCTTAGGCTCTGAAGATCTGAGGTCGTTGTTGGGAGCGCTGCCCTCTCTGATGTCTTTGGATCTTGCCTTCACTGAGCTCGATGACAGGGCTCTCTCAGTATTCGTTGGGACCAGCTTGGAACGCCTCAATATAAGGGACACGAAGGTGGTGTTTGCACCCAACATTCCTTTGGCTCTCTGAGTTCGAGTTGTTAAACATGTACACATTCAACGAAATCCCTGACTTGCTTGTTGGCATGGCAGGTCTCTGGAGAAGTTGTTTCTCAGATTTTGTCAAGCAATCGAAACGTGAAAGACTTGAACATTCGAGGATGCAGACGCCTCGGGCTGCTCTTTAATCTCGTAACATCATCTAAGTGGGAGCATCTGGAAGCAGGATGGGGTTTGACAGATGCAGTACTTTCCTCATTTTTCTTTCCGGGCGGGAAGCTTCAGAGCCTTGCGGTTGGAGTTGGGGGAAGTATGAGTGGGCAGACTCTATTGCGCATTTCTGAAAACTGTCCACAATTGAAGCGACTTTCTTTACGCTCGAGGGTTGGAATTTCTTTCAGAACACTCTCTAGCATAAGAAATCACGTTGTGGAATCTTTTTGGTTGAAGGGTTCATCATGTACAAGGTTTCGTCCAGGAATTTGTAGCCATGACCAAAGCATTATCCATGCTGACTGGCTCTGTGCCTGTGCTTTGTGTTTGGTAGGTTATACCCGAGGAAGACTTATTACATTGCATAAGGAAACTGACATCCCTGCACACGTTGGAGCTTCAGAATGTAGCATACAGTTCAGGAAGTCTTTTGCGTGAAATTGGACGCAGTTTGCGGGACTTGAAGACGCTGAAGCTTGAGAGGGTGGTGCCTTTACTGTCAGACAATGATCTGCTTGAGTTCAGTCAATCTTGCACAAGCTTGCACAGTCTCTCTCTTTCGGGGTGCCAACATTTGACTGACGGTGGGTTACATTTCCCTCTGGTTTGTAAGAAGATCTAGGAGACTAGCTTTGTGCAAGGATGGCTCCCCTGAGCCAAAAGAACCATTGAGCTTTATTTCTTTCCAATGCGTTAAGATAGTCACTGGAGATGCTCTACGTTTTGGTTGCAGCTTCGCTTCGAACTATGACGGATGCATGGCGTGGGCTTCGAGATCTCAGGCTTGAAGACTGTCAGCACATTCTTACAGAGGACGCTTGGCGGCGCTTGCTGACATCCTTCCAAGCGTTGGAAGTGCTCCACTTGCGTCACATCGTAATTCATCGTCACCAACCCTTGCTGTTGTTTTTCGTGAGAGGGAAAGATGAAATTCGCACCTGGCTACTGATGTTTTATTGAACTCTTGTTCAGGGAAAGGTGCTGCCAGAAGACTTCATAGAGAAGGCTGCCAGCAAAGTATGATTCTTTCTTTCCCTATTGTTTTCATTTCTTTTCAATTGGTCCATATATCTAGCAATGGAGGTAAACTAACAATGAATGGGAGATGTTTTGGCAGCTTCCCCTTCTGCAAAAACTTGCTATTGACATTTGCGACTCAAAGAATGGCCAGTTTTCGAGGCCTTATGGGGTAATTGCACTATAACTCCCGGGACCTGAAACGTGCATGTATTGTGTTTGTAAGGTGTCCATGTTATCTGCTATGTTTTACTTGGCAAGTGAATAGAACACCATATATTCACTTGGTTGTCTGCTAGGTAATCATGTCTTTCTAACATGATCCATGAAATGTCACCGATGTGCCTCAGAGGGTGGCAACGTCCCGGCTGAAAAAGGTTGTATACATGAGCAAATGCAAAACTGTCAAGGACGCTTTCCACACGGAATCCTCTAGTTCTTACGAACAGAAAACTCACAGAGAGGACATAGTGTTGGAGTGGGACGTGGAGGAAGCCCGGCTGAAAGAGTCTGTTGTGCAGGAAAGGCTCACATTCGAGTGACCAAATCTAGGTAATTTCCGATTGCTTGATATCTTCTGGTTGAATCAAGCTTCAAATCATCATTTTGTACGATTCAGTGAATGAGTCCCATATGTTGAAGAATCTGTTCCTTCGGATAGAGAGCATTTTTTGTCACTTCTTGTAAGCATTTTAATCCTCAGTCGTTAAAGAGTCATTGATAAGCCTATTAGTTGGCGTGAGAGGATTCTTTGATTGGTAATGTGCCATAACAATTGGAGTGGTTGTGATTTGGTTTGAAGCATATGGAGTGGAAGAGCGGCCCTGAGCTCAACCTCAACGGTTCCAATCCTAAACCGAGAAGTGGACAACAGCAAATTTGGTAAACTTGGAAGTGAACTGATCAAACAGGAAATTGATCCTGATAAATTGAACTTGAAGTCAATTGTTACCAATAGCACTAGTATTACGATCTCATAATATCCATGCACAAGTGTTACATTTACTTGATGATTCCATAATCTCCCTCTTCTTGTCAAGAAATTTCCTGAAGTGAGTTTGGCATTTGTTTGGTCTGTCACGGGATTATTGTGTGTGTTGGTGAGCAATTCTTCCTGACCTTGCTGACTTTTTTTTTATTGCATTTCCTTCACTAGATATTTGTGACACTACAACTAAAACTTGTATCACATCACCATTCACTGAATATAGTGTGGATTCATTATTGATGTGGATCACTCACACTAATCTTCGAGCACATGCATGTCAAGTTCTGATGAGGTATTTGTTTTCAAGCAAGTGTGTGGCAATTGTCGATTGGATGTAAATTTCTAATAAGTGTAGAAATTCAAATTACTTTAGTCACACTATATTCAAAGAAACATGAAGTTGATTTATTAATGCATAAGATTTTACTCTTGATGAGTTTTTCCACCAACTATGTATACAATGATCCCCCTCTTTGAATAGTATAGGTAGTAGTGCTTCCCGTGAAAAATATTCATCAATAGTACAAACTTATAGCATTTATGAATCAATCGGTGTGGTTAGTACTATTTATCAGATATTTTGTAGTTGCAAACTTGTTTTTCATTTATGATTTTAAGCATTGTAAAGAAGGATAGAGAAGGACAAGGAAAAGGAACGCCTCCACATTTTTAGTGAGTGGAGCGACAATTTTGAGTGAGAAATTGCATGGATTTTTGTTGTATAAGCTTGGCTAGGAATTTGGCTCCTAGATTTTCTTGAATGCTATGACTTGTATAGTTAAGCTACTCTTCCATGTGATATACTGGTGCAAAGCCTTCAATTTCTTGTGGTAGGCTAAATATTCTTGATGATATTGTATAGGGAGAGGCCTGCTCAGGGGCCCTCATTAGAAATGAAGGCCCTGTCAAGGAGGGCAAAGACAGTGGCCTAACCCGATGAAGATGACCACTTATTTCATAGACAGGCCTCTCCCAACATAAGACTAGCTCTAGAATACAAGATCAATTTCAAGAGGAATCCATGAATCCCACTTGAGAGGGATAATACACGTGAGTAGTTGTAAGTCTTGCTATTGAGCCTTGTTCCTTGTATAGAGTATCATTCATGTAAATAGGACCGACAACACATTGGTTGTTACGAAGGCAATATTGATGCATATTTCCTTTCTTTCGACTACTTTATTAGTTCTCATTCCCATTGCCTTCATTGATCCGTCTCCGCTGCTCGTCTCCAAGATAGAACATAGAATAAACATTGTACTTAGTCTTTTAGTGCCCTGGATACTATAGCCATGGAGTTTGGATTTGAAATAATCTTCTCCTTTGAGTTGTTGCTCGTGAACATGAAATGTCTTACTTTAGTATTTAACCATATAAAATTGCACTTAACCCTTTAACACCTATGAGAGCCTAGCAGGATCGGTTTTTGTGCTTTTGGTGTTGTAACCTTTAGCACAATTGCCTGTTGTCGTTGTGGTACTCAAAATGCACTTGGAGCTTCAAGAGAGCTTTCCAACAAATCTCTCATATTAACTTAAATTGATGCAAGCATTGACAAACTATAGTGGTTTCCTTCAAGTGGGGTTGTAGTGAGATGTACCTTTCGTGTAGATGAATTTCTGCATGATCTATAATCCTTGCAGATTCTTTCAGTGCCTCATGGTCCACTTAGGCGTTGAAGGGTTAAACCATGCTACAAACTTTGAGGAAAATTTGCACAACATCCAAAGGTTGACCAAAAAAATACAGTGTTTAGAAATCCTATATACCAATAGTGAAAATTAGGGATTTTGAAGGGTAAACCACTTTACTGTCAATAGAACCTTTAAAAAGTTATTCATTAAGATACTGGAATTGGTCCATATATGTGCTCTGTTGACAGCTTCCCATTGACATACAACTTGTGAAGTAAACCTTTATACATGAAAATTCCCCCTCATTCATGATAGAGCAAGGATAGTCCCTAGTGAATTAAATGAATGTAAATGCACCAAGTAGCGTGTCACTATCTTGTTCATCTCGGAGTGATTGATTGATTTCAAAAGTTTGGCAGTTTATACTGAGTTGATTTTGCTTGTAGTCTTCAATTTTATTGCTTGTTGAGAATCCGTAAGTAGTGCGGGTGGGTAGACCTTCTAATTCAGACATCCAAAGGAAATCCATCACCTTGCAAAACAATTTGCGGTCCTTGAAATTTGCCATCAGCTTATAGAAAATTTTAGTTACATTGAATACATACATAATTGAATCCAATTGACCTTTCTTTGTCCGCCCGAGTTCCGATTTTGTTGTTATCTCAGGTCATTTCAAATTATATATGAACGCCATAAAAAGGTCTGGCCGTCCTAAACTTGGTTACTATGGCCACGTCATCCTAATAGATTATAGCGTTGATTCATTTGACAACAACCTTCCAGAGATTATGACGACATGATGAACATTGTACTACTGCTCATTTATGAGAATGCTGTGAGACTACAAGGGCCACAACCAGTGAGTTTTAAATAACATGCCTCACTACCCTAAACCCTGCATGCACCATATGATGATGGAATATACTTCCCCGCTACATTACACCCAATGCCCTCATCTATATCACTTTCTCTTGTCCATCCACGCCCTAAATCCTCAACCCTAAATCCCACCCATACCTCCTTCTCCCTATTTATCCCTATTCCAGACTCTCCATTTTCCTACTAATCTCAAAGTCTCTCTCTCCAGCAATCCCTAGACCTGCTTATCCGTGTCCATGAAGTATCCTCATCGTAATTTCCCTTATCCTCAATTCTCTCCATCCTGAACTTTCCGATTGCCTTATTGTCTTATCCAGAACTCTCAATAATTCTCCACGACCATAGAATATTCCTCTCCAAAATTGTCCCTAAACTAGACAAAGGCATCTCCTTAATTGTCTCTTTCCAGACCTCTCCCTCACCGTGATCATCCACATCCGGACCTCTCCTTCTCCCTAACGATCCATAAACCTAAAACCTTTAGTTCTTTACATGCAAATGTACGGAGTGTTCCATCATAAATTTTTACAAAAATAACTATAAGCACTGAAACTTTTGCTATTTAATCCACGGTAATAGGTCCAAGTTTTATATTTAAATGAGAAATATCTTCATCAAAAATTATTATCTTTTACTTTTTTTTCTAACTTTTTGGCTTTGGGCTCACGTCCAAAGGCTCACGGCTCACGGCTCACGGCTCAAGGCACGCAAAATAGCTTTCCCCTGTGTCACTCACCTCAAGCCATCCTTGCCTCTAACAACATTAGGATCCACTTTCGCAAACTTGGAGCCTTTGGATTCAAAGCCTCTTAATAGGATATTTGGAGACCATCCTCTACAACCGTTGGGAAAAAGAACCACGCAATGCAGTGATGAATATGCAAAATGTAAAGTTGAGATCTATTGAAGAAGCCTTTAACTATCTTTGACAATAATATTTTGGTCTGACGTGCTGCCATCATAGTCGTTGCCAACCATGATCGTGCCAACCTTGTTTGTTGTGCATATGTTGTACCTTTGTCAATCTTAAGATTGCATAGCCAATAGATGAAGTTCTAAGTCCATTGTTGATTGTTTTATCAATTGTTGACAGTTTTATCAATTGTTGACAAATACTTTCAAAAATTCATGGATGAAAATGTGCTCTAATAAGTACATGTCCAAGCCGACTCCGTTATATTGCAATCTAGACTCTCAAAATTTCAATTGGTTCATTTAAATCATCTTATTTAAATTTTGCAAAATATTGTACAATGATGAACACTTGTGATCTCCCCTTATGCTATGAAAATATTGCCCCTTCTATGATACAACACACCTTGAATTTGGAAAGTGTAGTTTTTACCTTAGATTAAACGCAAATCAAAATGACTTTTAGTGATATGAACTTCAAAGCGTTGTTGTACCTTGGATTGTGTTCTTAGCAACTCTTTGCTTCTCATGTGTCTCATTGTAGCAAGCCTCGTAGAGGTTTAAGAGGTGCTATTGGCTATGGAAGTTCAACTTTTTCTTATTTGTAATATGTAGGGAATAGTGATTAACCTTGGTTGAGCCCCTTCCAATGATGCAATGCTCCATCTAGTGCTAAGCGCAATAAACATTGCAACAAATGTTCACTTGTTAAAATACATGTCAAATTTTGCCAGCCGTACCATCACTATTAGAATCACGAGGTTTAACAACGTCAAATTAAGAACGTCTATATAAAAAACAACTTTTCTATAGTTTTTGGCGCTTCGTGAACCCTTCTGTAGAGAAAACAACATTTCTTGTTGCTATGACCATTCCCATGGGAATCCACGGCTTCTAGGTGGTCATTTCAGAAATACGTGGCATTACCATCAACTAAAACTGACGTGGTTGTACACATTGGCGGTTTAGGCCAATCGTAGCCAATCGTAGCCAATGTAGTCGTCTAATCCCGTTGTATTCAGTGACTCAACGGTGGCTTCTTACTCACCAAATTTCTCCCATTCCTTCCTTACTGACCAAATCTCTCCCATTCTTCTACAACGCTGTCCATTAACTTAGTGTAGCCTTGGCTTAATTGAGGTTTGCAATGCTTTTCTTGAGGTCTACCACTATACCTTCACAAAACTCAGTTGTTCGTAACTCCTCTCATCCACGCCACTCCTCATATCAAAATATGCCACTCTTCATCTCAGAATGCCTCGCGTATCCAAGGCAGAGTTGATCTAGGTTTGTATTATCTCTCTAAATTTTGCGTTCTTCTTCAAAAATCTTGTCTTTATGTGCTACAACTTTTTTGAATCTAGTAGCAATGGTATTGGATTCCGCGCCCATGAAGAAGGCGTTGATCTTCGGCATCATAGGTTAGCACAACTCCTACTTGACCGAGTTCTTGCTCAAGAAGTGCTATAAAGTGCACGGCATGTTCTGCGAGCCCTCCAACTTCAACACGAAGTGCTTAGAGCACATCTACATCGACTCGCAAAACTCAAGCGTGCTCATGAAGTTCCACTACTTTGACCTCTTGGACGCATCCTCTTTATACAAGTAGGTGGACACCAGTGGTTCTAACGAGGTCTAGAACTTGGGCGCGTAATTGCACATTCGTGTCTCCTTAAAAAATTTGGATTACACTGTAGATGTTGTTGCTACTTCAACGACGCTATCTTGTGAGCCATGAGCGGCGAGCAGTGAGCAGAAAAAAACATGAAAATGGGAAAAAAAAAAAGCGATTTATTAAAAAAATGGATTTTGAAGGAAATTAATGGTATAACTATAAATTTTGACCAAAAAAATTGGAAAATTTTCTAAACTAAGAAAGTATCCTATAGTCGTGGATACGTTTACCATTGATAGTTTCTTCCTCCTTTCTTCACTCCTGGACTCGAATTGGAATCATGAATTTCATTTATTTATTTCCCTCTAAAAGATAAGAGTTATAGGGGCCTCTTATATATAAAATCAAAATGTAAAAACTTAGAATGCAAATGAAGTGTTGAAGTGGCAGATGTGGAGTAAGAGATTTTATTCGTCAAAGCAATATGACAAGTTCTTTTGGCTCGTATATCAACGGTCCGAGCTGATCCAAACTACCAAGTGATGTAGGGAGATAGCCAGTTTTTCCAAAAGGAGTGGTTGTGGGTTCAAATCATGGCTATGACATGCTGTCTTCACTTGACATCACTATCGCTAGTTGCCAACATAGCACCTTGTGCATAGTAGAATTTTTTTTTAAAAATACTGGGAAAAAAAATATAGAAAAAACGGCAATGAGAAAAACACTGATGTTTGTGACTACTAGCCACACCACAAGATGCAATATATTGATTCAACATTTTTGAATACAAGCTATCTAGAAATAGAAATATTGATGAAGAATAAGAGTTCCTTGCATTTTTCATGCTTACTCAGCGATATTAGCAAGCTCCAATATGTGCATAACTTCATTATAGTTGTAACTTGGAGCATGCATGAATAAGTCCTCATTGTAGGTTATCTTACACAAGTAACGTAAGATGTAATACACATGTTTACAATATTTCCATTGCCCCTTCTTCCCCAAGGCCTCCGATTGCATCTTCAAAAAATCAGGTCATGAACATCCTAGGAGGTCTATGAAGGTGATGCAATAGGGTTGCTCATTCCTGGTGTCAAGAGTGATAACGCATCCCCATCTTGGATATGGTATGGCATAGAGATTGGAGATATAACATATATTCATAAGCGCGGCGCTTGACCACTTGTTTTGGTGCTCAACCAACGACGCACCCAGAGTTCTGCGAACTTGGTAGCCGTTGGAGAAGGTATGGTATGAATCCGAATTCTTTGAAATGGGGAAGTGGGACCGCAAGAGAGGCATGTTCAAGGACACCTGAAATTGTCTTTGAGGTGATATAGCTTCACATTGCTCTAACTGAAAACCTGCTTCTTCCAATAATAAAATCTCTTGCATTGCCAAATTAATGCCAAGCTTCAGTGGCCACGTCATTTGGAACTAATGGCCAATTTACTACAAATGGTTTCTTTGAGCCCTTCACGCACCAGCCAATATCATCAGCACAAAACCAAACTCATCGAAAGTATTCCCAGGTGATTTGAATTCCTTCCATCCGCCATCATATATTGGGACATGTGTACCATGGCTTCTATGCCCAACTCTAGCGTCACACTTCTCACTAGTGTGAGCTTGCAGTGCCAGGCATTTTGGATGAGAGGTCTTTGAGAGGCAGACAATGTGCCACTTTGACGGATCACAATTGGATTCCAACACTGATGTTGTGTGTCGCACTCCAAAGTTTTCTCCACTTAGGGCCTTTTCAATCCGCGCTCAAGTCACCCTTGTGCCATCCCGTGGAATTGAGTAGTTCACAGTATCGGACCGGTGGAAGACGTGACTAGAACCGGGTGGTGCCATGTCAAGCTTGCGTTTGGTAGACCCAAAAATCTCCGCCCCTTCAAGACTGCTTGTCTTTGTGAAAAGATCCTCCGCCCTTGGGAAACTCTCAAAGGCTTCTGCTATGAGTTTCGGATCACGAGAACGTTGGCTAGATCTTAAACAAAGCGTACTTTTGTCTGGACCTTTCTCGGAGGTGACCCCCTTTAACCATGCTCGATAAGAAGTGATTTGCATGAAAGCTCGGATGAGGTCATCCACTATATTCGCGTATAAACACTTCATGATATTTCCAAATTGTTGAAGCCAACGGTTGTAGACTGTCTCTGCAAGGTTGCAGGATGACATGTCTGCTCCCTCGTCAAATATGAGGTCCTGATAAAACACACCCACTCTCATTAGTGGATTCACTAATAAGTCATTCTAACAAACACGATAAATTAAAAGAGGCATGGAAAGAACTTACAAGCTGCATTGCGCCATCCCATTGTCGATATCAAAAGTATCAAAAAGCCATCCAATCTTCTACGGCACAACGTTTGCTCTCGGTAGTGGCTCCAGATGACACCCACCACCCTCAAATAACGTTGCATTGTGCTTCAGCCTCCTCTTGTGGTCTAGCATTTTTTCATATCTTCCAAAGTGCAATGTGTTGATCTTGGAAGGTAAGGAGAATGCTCTTGGTGGTTGCTCGTTGAAGGCACTTTGTCCAATGGAACAAGCATGTCCGTTCTCTGTTTTCCATGGGGACGTCCTTGTTGCCACTTGTCGGAGTCTGAAACTCCCACTTGGTTGCCCTTACCTAAAAAATGAGCTAAAATTGTGATTATTAGCTCAGATAACCGACAAAGTAGTTAATAATACGTAAAAGTAGGTTGTATAATGATTAGGAAAAGTAGGTGAACGCTCAACTAGTTTATTAGTGTTATAGTGGTGATATAATCGGGCCTTAAAACCACCATGGTTATGCCCGGTAAAACTTAAAAAGGATCTCCGGGACAAAAGTCCAAATCACCACTTAAAACTAATTTAGCTAGTCAAAGTTTTCATCAAGTAGATAGATTAGTTATTAGTTTTTCTTTCTAGTTTAATTGTTTAGGTTTCCTTTCTAGTTTATTTGTTGTTGAAAACTTAAATTCTTATTTGAAATAGTAGGAATTTAATATTATACGAAAGAAAAATATAAAAAAGAAAAAAAGAAAAAGAAAAAGACATCGGTTGATAACCCGTTGGTACCTGGGTATCAATTGGATACCGGGTACCAGATATGAGCCTGAGATGTCGACACCAAACGGCCATGTCGAAGAGGGTTTTGAAGAAGTTGCAACCACGTAGTCAAGAAAAAGAAGCCTAGGCTTTTGAGAGAAAGATTTAGTGGAGGTGCTACCAACTCTCCTCCAAAATCCTAGCTTCCGCGCCTTTCCTTCACCACCTTCAACATCTCTCCTTGCGGCGTTAGTGGAGGTTGCAAGTCTTCCGGTTTACCGGTCTATGGGTAATCCGTCGGTGACTAGGCTTCCCTTGATTTTAGGATCAAGATGCCATTTTGTTTCTGTGGATTTAATTTTGGAGGATAGCTATTGACTTTAGTGCACTCTCTAGATGCCATTTCCACCTTTTGGGGATCTAGTTTTGGAGGGTAGCCAGTAGCTTTAATGTACTTAAAAAGCCTTGGGCTCTTGATTTAAGTACTCTTCTTTTTGTTTCCTTGCTTGTGTCTTGCCTTCATTACTTGTGTGTAGTCATTGTTGAGCTTGTGTGAGTAGAGGTGGAGAGGGTTGAGTCCTCCTAGTGAGTCTTTGCTAGAATGTGCAAGGTTGTGGCTTGTTGAATGTTATGTGATCTTCAATGTGAGTAGAGGCTTCCGGAGGGTGTAGGATATCTAAGTTAGATAGGTGGAGTAAGATCCAGGATCTACTCCAAATCCTTGACCGGTGAGATTGGAAAGGGTTGCTCACCGGATGGGATCCGGGAAGCCCACGGCTATTTATAATAGACGCCCTTAAGTGGAAAGTGTTTGGATTGGTGGGGAGGAGGGGTGATATCCTCCCCTCTTGGTACACCGAGAGAGATCCCGACTAAGCATGAGTCCGGAGTATTTTAGGGTTTCTACCCTTACAGTGGATGAGATCTGATGATCCCCGTAGAAGGTTGTTTTGCTTATGTGAGTTGCTTAGCATTAGACTGTTGTGATTCTTGTATCTTCTTTGTTTGATTCATTGGGTGTGGTTGTAGTTGGAACCCGGTTTTGTGTGCCCGGTTTACCGAGACTAGTTTCCGGTACATTGTGAAGACCGGTAAACTAGCTGCAACATTTTTAAGTCTTTCAAGGTGTAGAGTTAGATTGTGGATATTGTGGCCTCTGGACTGCGAGAACGGAGGGCAGTGACTTTTCGGGCACCAAAAAACTACTCTGACATTCAACAGAGTTTAAACTAAATACTTGTGGTTACTTGTTACCGGTCATTAAGGTATCGGGGAAGCCATCTTGATTCCTCCAGGATGTGCTGCGATATTTAGTGTGAAGCATTGTTAAGATTTAAAGAGTTTAATGCACGATAAAAATCCCTGGAAACGATTTGGTTTGGTGTGCTCGTTTAAGGTTAATTTTGGTTAACTTTGAGAATTGCGAACCACTAGAATACGACACCACTGCCATACACTTGACGAACTGTGTGTCAATTTGCGCCGGCACTATCAGCCATGAATCCTTTGAAGTTCGTGTCCTCTACTCTGTGTTTCATCATGGCATTGTTGAGGTTCTCCCAAAACAATTGTTGTGCTTGGACATCTTCCGATTGCATATCGCACATGGCTATTGTCATCATTCTACAAAACTTATTGTCGTACACATGACACGCCATGGTAGTCCAGTCTTTAACTTGCTTGACATGATTAAACATCAACCAACAATCTTGGAGGTCTCCACTGGGTTGCATCCGCCTATAAGATCAATACCACTACTAGGCCGATCAACAGACATTTTAAAAACAAACACTTTACCTTTGGATTGGCCCAGAAACTTGTTCTTGTGAAAGATAACAAACTTTGACAACTCCTTCATGTCCCCATTGTAATTTTAAGGCAGATACTTAACACGTGTAATCTATAGACTATCGAAATCAATGCAAGCCAACTCAGAGTTGAACCCCTTCTTAAAACAAGTCTTGCGGACATACGGAATGATACTACGAATACTCTTAGACTTAGGATGGACAGGAGGCTTTTCGGAGGAAAGTAATGAAGACATTAGGGATGTACAGGGCTTTGAATTGACTCATCGGGATGAATTGAATCTTGTGACTTAAGGATGTATGTAGAGCCAAAATATAAAAAATTGCTTTTTTCTTTAAAAAATAGCTTAGAGGGTTTGAAATAGTTTAAAAAGTGGATAGTTAGTGATAAAAGTTAAAGGAAACTTTAAAAATAAGTTTAGTGCATAAAATAGCTTAAAAGAAATAATATTAGTGTGAAAGAAATTAAAGAAAAGACTTAATGGAATAGTCACATCTTTTAATTAGTTGAAAAGGTTTATAGAAACTTGAAAGGATGGAAGTGGAAGGAAAAAACCTTTTAGCAAAAAGTGTGATTCTTCATAGTTTAAGCTTAAGTGGAATAGGAATTCATTTTTGAATTCACCACATTGAAGAAGCAATTGTGAGTCCTAGCTTGGAGCTAGTAAAGAATTTCTTGCAAATGGTTGTAAGATTATTGAATTAATAAGTATAATGGTGTACATATTATTTGGGTTTTCAATGCACGAGGAATCTCTAACAATCAAGCATTTACAAGTTTATCTACCAAATCAACAACGTGTGACGTTTAGTGCACACAAAGATCTGGTGGAGATGCTCAACACAGATCAAGCAAGGAATGGTTTGATGCAAATTGGACATTTCTGCTTGCTAGAGAGATGCCATACGTGACCTTCCCTTTTAATTTCATATGGCAGCCGTATACAATAAACGATCTATTAGAGGGAATTTGCAATATGGCGGACTTTCTACTTTGTCAGTCCTTCAGCTCGCGAGAGGTATTTTTTTCATTTGCTTTAACGGTGGTTTAAGGCATGACATCCTTTAAAGACTTGTGTACCTTCAAAGGCCTTAAACATCCTACTTTCAAGAGTGCATGCGTCGTGCGTCAATTTTATGAGAATGACGCATAGTAGGAACAAGTCTTTGAAGATGATGCAGTGATGCACTCAAGTGCTTAGCTCCGTTCACTATTTGTAGCCATCTTGACACTTGGATCGATGGCAAATCCACCAAATATAGGAGAAGTTTTGTGAAAGCTTATCAAATGATTGAGGACATCGGTTACAACTGGATGGAGGGGAATTACCATCAGAGGAACAGATTTATAGTCTTGCATTGAAGAAAATTTCTCAACTACTTACAGAATTTGAAAAGTCGTTGAACAATCACACTTTGCTACAACCGAGCCCATTTTCTATGAGAGGATTGCGTGCAAATTGACTTATTTTGGAGCAAGTCAACA
Organism: Bryoerythrophyllum caledonicum; assembly: GCA_963971425.1. Taxonomy (NCBI): domain Eukaryota; kingdom Viridiplantae; phylum Streptophyta; class Bryopsida; order Pottiales; family Pottiaceae; genus Bryoerythrophyllum; species Bryoerythrophyllum caledonicum. Next base: position 5,890,261 of record OZ020520.1, read on the forward strand.
ACAATGCCGCATAATTTAGGGAAGAAGTTGAACAACAACTTTAAACCTAGAACAATGAGCAACAAAACATTTACAATAGAGGTGTAGCATCTAGCACGCTCGAGAGCTCCGACAAGATTTCTTTTGTCAATAGATCAGAAGGTATATAGAAGACATACTTGGAAAATCTCATTTTGAAGACCATGCGTGCAAAATCAAATTGCGTTGGCAATTGCTTTGTCGGGAATTGTTGCATTGTTGCTACAGAAAGGAAAGACCGGTCATATAAAGTTTGAAATTTCAATTTAGTGAGACACGACTTCTATATGCACCAATAGCAAACATAGTTACTTAGCAGAAATGATATGCCATACAAAGCTGATTTTGTAGGACGAGGTGCCTATGGTCAACAAACTAGCTTTTGAAGTTGTCGACCATATGTTCCGTGACATAACCAAGCGAGATGTGCCTTTTGGAGAAATCACTTTCATGATGTGTAGTGCATTCAAACATGTGCTGCCTATTGTAGTGAAGGGCTTGTGGATGATGAAAGGAATGCAATAAGTTTTAGACCAATTGGTGTGGCTAATACTAAATTTCAAATTCATAGCAGTGTTACAAATTCTTGTGACTTAGAATATGCAATAAAAACAATTAGCAAGATTAGGAAGAAATTCTCTCGCCAACACACATTATATTCCCGTGATAGACAAAACAAACGTCACAAGAACTCCACTGATTTGGAGTCTATCTCGCAACTCGAGGAAATTTCTTGACACAATGGCAAGAAGAGGGAAATTATGGAATCATAAAGTAAATGTAACACTTGTGCATAGAGATTATGAGATCATGACATTAGTGTCTTTGGTAACACCTAAATTCACATTCAATATAAGGTAAGCCTTTCATAACCGAAAAGTTAAGCAATGTGCATAAATTTTTTAGTGATAGCCAATAGAATTATTATTTCAACCCAAGGAATTCTATGTTTCTACATGAGATGTGAATTAGTTATGATTGTTCAAAGTGCGTTGTCATGTTTAGCCAGTGGCTGCCATTAGGTACCCCTCAAAAGCACCAACCAAAAGTAAGAGGTCCTGACTAATACCAAACCTCCATGCAGAGCTGCATGGGTGGTAATGGGTGGTAATGGGATGGAACTGGGTTCAACAGGTTATGGTCATTCCAATCAAAGAATCCAACATAGTCTCCTCTAACACCAACTAATAGACTTATCGATGACTCTTCAACGACTGAAGATTCAAATTCTTACAAGTGACAAAAAAATTCTAACCGAAGGAACAGAGTCTAACATTTGGGACTCATTCACTGAATCGTGCAAAATGCTGATTTGAAGCTTGATTCAATCAGAAGATCAATACAGCGATCAAGTTCTAACAGGACTTGGTCACTCGAATGTGAGCCTTTCCTCCACAACAGACTCCTTCAGCCGGACCACGTCCCACTCCAACACTATGGTCTCCTTGTGAATTTTACGTTTGTAAGAAATGGAGGACTCCGTGTGGAAGGCGTCCTTGACGGTTTTGCATTTGCTCATGTAAACACTCTTCAGCCGGGACGTTTGCTTCCTCTGAGGCTCATCAATGTCATTTGGATCATGTTAGAAAGACATGGTTAACCAGCGGGCAACCAAGTGAACATATGGTGTTTTATTCACTTGCCAAGATAAAACATAGCAGATACCTTGCAGACACGATACATGCACGTTTCAGGTCCCGGGAGTTATAGTGCAATTACCTCAGGCCGCGAAAACTGGCCATTCTTTGAGTCGCAAATGTCAATACCAAGTTTTTGCAGAAGGGGTAGCTGCCAAAACATCTCCCATTCATTGTCAGATTACCTCCCAGATATATGGACCAATTGAAAGAAATGAAAACAATGGGGAAAGAAAGAATCATACTTTGTTGGTCGCTTCCTCTATGAAGTTTTCTGGCAGCACCTTTCCCTGCACAAGAGTTCGATAAAACATGAGAAGTCCAGGTGCGAATTTCATCTTTCCCACTCACAGAAAACAAAAGCAAGGGTTGGTGACGATGAATTACGATGTGACGCAAGTGGAGCACTTCCAACGCTTGGAAGGATGTCAGTAAGCACCCCAAAGCGTCCTCTGTAAGAATGTGCTGACAGTCTTCAAGCCTGAGATCTCTAAGCCCACGCCATGCATCCGTCATAGTTCGAAGCGAAGCTGCAACCAAACGTAGAGCATCTCCAGTGACTATCACAATATGGCACCGGAAAGAATAAACGTCAATGGTTCCTTCCGCTCAGAGAAGCCATCCTTGCACAAAATTAAAACTTCTTACGAGCCAGAGAGAAATGTGACCCACCGTCAGTCAAATGTTGGCACCCCAAAAGAGAGAGACTGTGCAGGCTTGTGCAAGATTGACTCGACACAAGCAGATCAATGTCTGACAGTAAAGGCACCACCCTCTCAAGCTTCAGCGTCTTCAAGTCCCGCAAACTGCGTCCAATTTCACGCAAAAGACTTCCTGAAGTGTATGCTACATTCTGAAGCTCCAACGTGTGCAGGGATGTCAGTTTCCTTATGCAATGTAATAAGTCTTCCTCGGGTATAACCTACCAAACACAAAGCACAGGCACAGAGCCAGTCAGCATGGATAATGGATTGGCCAAGGCGACAACTGTTACCATCTGAAACTCTGGGATGCAACCTTGTACATGATGAACTCTTCAATCGAAAGGATTCCACAATGTGATCGTAATTTCTTATGCTACAGAAGTGTTTTGAAAGAAGTTCCAACCCTGAAGCATAAAGAAAGTCGCTTCAATTGTGGACAGTTTTCAGAAATGCGCAATAGAGTCTGCCCACTCATACTTCCCCCAACTCCAACCGCAATGCTCTTAAGCTTCCCGCCCGGAAAGAAAAATGAGGAAAGTACTGCATCTGTCAAACCCCATCCTGCTTCCAGATGCTCCCACTTAGATGATGTTACGAGATTAAAGAGCAGCCCGAGGCGTCTGCATCCTCGAATGTTCAAGTCTTTCACGTTTCGATTGCTTGACAAAATCTGAGAAACAACTTCTCCAGAGACCTGCCATGCCAACAAGCAAGTCAGGAAAGTTGACTACGTACATGTTTAACAACTCGAATTCAGAGAGCCAAAGGAATGTTGGGTGCAAACAACACCTTCGTTTCCCTTATATTGAGGCGTTCCAAGCTGCTCCCAACGAATGCTGAGAGGGCCCTGTCATCGAGCTCAGTGAAGGCAAGATCCAAAGACATCAGAGAGGGCAGCGCTCCCAACAACGACCTCAGATCTTCAGACCCTAAGCCTGCACGTGATCAAGTGATACATTCAGGTATAGACTCTGGGCGAAAATGTCAGTTGTTCCTAACAATAACAAAAGGTACACCAGCCAAAACAAAGCAGATAGAATGCTAAGCAGCACCTGAACATCTACTGAGATCCAAGATGTTTAGATTGTGATGGAGCTCGTCTCCTGAGCCTGCTTGTGACACGAGAGCTTTGCAAGAAACCGGACCAAATCTTGTGCCTGCAGCAACGAGTTTCTGATGGACAACCCCAAACAATACTGTTTAGTATGAATATTTGCACATCTACAGCTCAGTCATAAGCAGAGTCACCTTTGAGAGGGTTCCACATACTCACTCGAAGATCATAAACATTTAAGAATGCTGCAACCCCTGAATCGCTCAACTGCGAGCAGCCACTCAGGTCCACTGCTTCAAGTGACAGAGAGTTTCTTGCTATGCGCCGTAAGAAGCTGTCTGTCAAAATCAAACACCAGTCAATACAACTTCACATTCATTCACGGAAAGAAAGAATTCTGCATGAGCTACCAGGATGGGATGCAGGGAGTAGATATCAACTACTAAGGTGCTCAGATCAACCTGTCATCTCCGATCGACCCCGCAATGAAAGCTCTCTCAATCTGTTTGGAACAGATTGCTCTCTAGAATTCCATTCAAAATATCCAGCACGCTGTAATCTTGAACTCGTACGTATTGCCTCCGTTCTTGTAACTCCTCCCACTATATCGGCCAATTCTTCCAGCTCCGACAAATCAAGCACCCGGAGATTTGGAAGCTTGGAACCAACTTCCAAAACCATCACCAATGGAAGGCCACAATGCTGCAATCGCAGTTCAAGTAGATTGGGACACACACGCTGAAGCCACCACTGCAAATGCCTATGTTCAAGACGCCAGCAGTGACAGAGATTCACTTTCTCCATATTGACGAGCTTTGGTATACCACTCATCAAGAGAAGCTTACTTGTTGGTGTAGTTGCCGCTTTTGCTGCCGCGGCAACCAAGTGGTGACAAGTAATCAATTGGCAGAATGAAAAATTCAACTCCTGCAGCAATAAAAGGAACGCTTAAAATAATTAAAATAGTAACCCATACATTATATAGAAGATAATCAACCCTCCTTTTGCTAGTTGCTCAGAAACCTGCTCAAAGATGTATTCCACAGAGTATGCAAAGAACAAATACCACCTACAATTGGCAAGCAAAAATGCTAGAAATGATTGGAGGGACCTAAGTTGTGTTCACCTTTGAATGGTGTGTGAGACGAATTACAGGCTTGAAATTCAAGTAATCCTGAACCAGCTCCACTGGAAGTTCGCCCCGCACATTAACCGGCCATTTTGGAAACACCAAATCAGACCACTTTGATGGTGTGGAAAACACGTTCCGTGCATGTTTCCTCAACAACCGCCCTACGTTAAGACAAACATCATAAGTGCTTGATTATGTGAACTTGGATGTGTCAACAGCTTCATAAACAACACACAAGTGCTTCAGAATCTAAGAAGGCTCAAAAACTGATTCGACTTCTGAAGTTACTCAGACATCAACAGAACAAGAAACCTACCCAGGATAAAATTAGAAGGCAGCAAGTCTAGTTGAATCTGTTGAAGAGCACCCACCAAATGATCATCGCAGGGAAAAATAATGGGAATAGAAACTTGAAACAAAAAAGCTTGGAACATGATGAAGTTCACCTTTTGAAACAAGGAGTTGGTGTCTTCCTCATGCAAACCCTCCCCTCCTTGATTTTCACACCAAAGTAACAAGGCGTTGCACAAATCCATTTCACTGCAGAGAAAACACCCCAGCGGTTGCGTACATCCGCACTATCACAAAACACCCATAAACCCTGAACCCCAAACCCTGACCAACATGAAAATCTACGGAATTCAGAACATCATGACTGCAGTATGAAACCAGTACACAGCTGGTCGTCACCAACCTCTTGATTGTGAGCTCCGGATGGTCGACACTAGCTTCTAGCAGCGCAAATGGCACAGTGACGAAACTCTCGCTCACCATCGCCTCTGCCTGCACACATGAAAAGCACCAGGCTCACTTTGCATTCACCTAGATCATTCCTGATATCTAGCCCAATGGCAGTGAAGACGGCGACTCACGAAGTTGATGGCAAGGCTCTCCACGCAGAGCTCCTGAATCGCTCCCTCTCCTTCAAGACAAGACAAGCCCACCAATGCCTGGTCAATCAACATGGCCAATTCCAAAGACGGAAGCAAGGTTTAGGGTTAAATCCACACCATTGTCCGCTGCCATGGACCAGATCGACAACAGGTCCGAAACAAACCAAACCTCCTCAGCTCCACATCGTACGGTGCACATCTCGGATTTCACCCAATCCCTGCACCTCGTCACCACTTCGTCCACACCAAAATAGACCGCCGCCTAAATCCAACGCAAGAAATGAGTAAATTAGTAGTCATTCACAACGTGAATCCAAGCCGGCTCCCTCCAGTATCCAACCTGCATGAGCGGCGCAATCATGTCCGACGAGAACGGAGGCTGGAACCCGTGGATGCACCCCAAGAGGAGGCAGAAGATGGCAGGGCTCCACTCCACGTGCAAGCGCTCCCGGCGGTTGAATCCGCTGAAATTCTCCAAGCTGCGGAAGTAGCAGGAGTGCTGCAAGAGACGCTCCTTATCCACCCGCACAGACACCACCACATCCTCCTCCTCCGCAACGTCCGCAACCAGCGCCTCCCAGTCCTCGCCCCCCATCTCCCGCCAGTCCACCACATCACCACCAGCGCCTCCTGCTTCTGCCGCATCCTCGCGCCCCTGGCTGATCACTAGCACCGCGCCCTCCTCCTCTTCCTCCATGTACGCTACCTCGAATGTTTGAGGTCGCTCCTCAAACCTGTAAATCGTGTAAGACCACCATCAATTCACATACTCTTTCATCCACGTCGCGGAGAGCCCATCACCAGGAGGTCATGTCGAACTAAGGTAAGCCCCCCAGAAACCGACGAGTTGAGGAATGAGCATATATGGAGAGAGGACATAATTATACTATTATTTTTTAGAGATAGCCAATAGAGTTACAAATCCAACCCAAGTGATTTCATATTTTTCCAATGAAAATTGAATTAGTTATGAATTTTCAAACTGTGCAGCCATGTTTAGTGGGTCGGTAAAAATATTCATCAAGAGTGAAAACTTTTAGCATTTACAAGTCATTTACTGCCCATGACACTAAACATCAAAATCAGTGTAGCACTCACTCATGCATGAAGCACAGTTCCCATCATCTTTCCAGAGTAAGAATCTAATTTGTGACATGAATGGCAACTAAACATTCAAGTTTTAGTTCAAAGAAGGTGAAACGAAAACAAAGGAGCTCGGTGCAAAGGCTGGAATTTACAACAATGTTTGAAAATATTCTCTATTTTCTGTAACCCTTCAGCTATTTTTGGCCGCATATACAACACGACTTTCAAGCTTACGTGAAACTGAACGACTTATCCCCTTTTCCATTAACTTATGTGAGCAAGGTCTCTTTTGAAAAAATGTTGAATTGTTCCATCAAAGAAGTCTGTCAATCAACCTAAGCAAGCTGACTATGTGGACATCAATCTAGATATTACAATCGAAACAGCAACTGTAGATATAAAAATCTAGTCAATTGTAGATAATACAATCTAAACAGCAAGGGTAGCAGTTGTGCGTGTTGATGACTGCTTTAACCTCTTGAGGACCGAGGCATTATAGAGGAATCTCTTCTTCATGGATTCTAAAATTTCCAAGATGAACGTTTTGAGAATGTAACTGTAGGATCTTCTTCTAAACTTGTATAGGGATTTATCACATGCACCCCACACAATGATTATCCCTTCTCCCATTGATTACCCCCTCCCCCACTATTTACCCCCCCCACTGATTCCTCCCTTTTGGCCAAAATTAGAAACTTCCAATCTACAATTTTTGATATTCTTAATATTAATTACTGAGTCACTAATTAGGTTGGAGAGATGTCTGTCATAGATGTAGGTTACCTTAGAGCATCTCCACCCCTGGCCAGGGAGAGATTTTGGTGTGGGCCAAGGGAGACGGAGGAGGAGTTATCCT
>OZ020520.1:5897840-6069816 GCA_963971425.1 Bryoerythrophyllum caledonicum
GCGGGGAGTGGGGGGGCCGAAACTGCAAATGCCGGGGAGCTTGGTGCCCAACCCCAGTTCCCCGTTCGGGGCTCGTCTAAACTTCAAATCCCTGCACCGATGCCTCGTTTTGGGGCATGCGGTGTGGGCACTCAACCACCCCGCACCACCAGTTTGGCGGTTTGCGATGCGGGGTGGAGATGCTCTTAGTGGGCAAAATCTATGCATTATTTTGTTGGTGTTTTGGCATTTTTTTAATCCCTCTGAAAGACGCAGTCTAAGAATTCATGTGTTGAAGTTTTTTTCCATGAAGTATTGAATTCCTAAAGGACCAAGTTTTCACTTGATTGCAATTATCTTTCTTCCGTATGGTCAAAATTCATAAAAAAAATTACCACATCATCTCATATATGTTTAGAAGATCCTACAATTACATCCTAAAAAAGGTTCATCTAGGCACTTATAATCAATAGAGTAGAGATTCCTCTAAAACACCTTGCTTCTTAGGGATTAACTCTTAATCGTCCTAAGGTACTACTGGTGGCTACAATATTCTACATGTATGGTGTCGTATATGAACATGATAAGGTTCACATATTGAAATGACCTTTAAATGAAAGATGTTAGTTGAAGAATCTTCAATGCAAAGGTATAAGTCTTACTAAACTTTAATACATTTTTTGTATTCTACAAAGTAAAATATGTGTCTGCATATATGATTTCCGACTGACAAAGGTGAGTACATGGGGAACAAGGAAGGAACTCGGTAGGGGACGGGGACTGGGGGTAGGAAATGGAGACGAGGTGAGGAGTAGGGGATAAGGGACGTGGACGAAGGCGGGAGGTAGGGGGGCGTGGATGAAGGCAGGGGACGGGGAAAGTAACAAAGTTGTTGTATAAGGTGAGGCCCTCCCCGCCGGGCCTCACACGATGTGAGCTACACGACGAGGAGGGCAAGGGCGGAGCTCGGTCCCAACGAGGAGGGCAGCTCACATCGCGTGAGGCTTGGCGAGGAGGGCCTCACCCAACGTAACGCCAAGCCAAACCCGAAAAATTCCACCTAAAAGTACTCGTCAGGCGGGCATTATGGCTGTGAGGCCCGGGAACGATACAATTTTGCTCGGGAACTTGGGGAACAACACCTCACGCCAGGTGAGGTTCGTCGGCGGCACAGTAAGGAAACAAAGCACAAGCGTTACGTGTTGACACATGGCATTTCAAATTTAGATAATTATAACACCTACTACATATTTAAATGGTCCCTCACGGGATCTTTAAGATATTTTGGAAATCTAAATAACAAGGACTACCCTTACCCCTTGGGACACAGGTCAATATACTAGTCCCCCTAAAGCTCTTAGGAAGCTCAACACAGTGAACGTCAGGCACTGCACAAGTTACACAGTGAACTCTCAATCAAATGTAAAAACAAAAGCCAGTCATGGTTTGCATTTCTATCAACCTCATTATATACAAGGTTTGCATTCCTATCAACCTCATTATATACAAGGTTTGCATTCCTATCAACCTCATTATATACAAGGTTTGCATTCCTATCAACCTCATTATATACAAAGAGCGATGGAAGCATTTTGATATTTAGCTTGCAATCTCCAGCAAGTGGTTGGTGTAGATCTGGTCGAGTTGAAAGCTATCCGGATGGAGAGGAGCCCCGGCATTGCCCTGGCGGAGCTCGTCCAGGCTGACGCTCGTGCCAGGGACGGGGCTCCGCGACTGGACGTGCGCGGTGAGCAGGCCCTCCCGCTGCAGCCACGCCAGGAAGCCCGCCCACACGTTGGGGTCCATGCGGCCCCACCGGCCGTCGTCGCGCAGGTAGTGCCCCTTCATGTAGTGCACGGACTCGCGCACCAGCTCCCTCGGCACTGCGCCCTCGGGCAGGTCGGGGTGCTCCTTGCCCACTTGCTCTAGGAACAAGGTGGCCACGTCTGCGCTGTGCGTGCGCGCCGCCCACGCGAACCCCTTCTCTGTTGCCTGCAAGAACTTGGAGAGCGTGGCCTCCGAGGCCCTGCGAGATGGATCATTGTCTCAGCGTGATAAACTGACAGTTTGCACCAACATGAAGCGAACATGGACACAACATCAACCTGGACAAAACATGGACACATCAACATGGACAGGATTGAAACGAGACTCACATGATAGTGTCTGGATGGCAAAACACCACGGGACTATACCCATACGGAATCCTGTCACAAGAAGTTTACCACACAAGATGAGCAACTCGTGAAGGAAATGAAAATCTGAGCCACGATGATCGAGCACGTCACGATTTCTACGAAAGGACGTCGATGACACATGCTAGCTGCACCTACCCATAATCCGAGAGGCGGAGCTCGTTGAGCTTGATCCCAGCAATGGCAGCAGCGCAGCCCTCCCACCCGCTGAACACCCACGTCGCGTCCGCCTCACCCTGCAGCAGCGTCTTCCAGATGCCCAGCTTGGCCGGCACGACCTCCTGGAACTCGCCCTGGCCGCCGTCGTTCTGGATCATCTTCTGCACGATCCGGCCCTCGTAGCGTGCGCCGTAGGACGCGTAGCGCTTGCCGTCCAGCTGTTGCGGCCGCTCGATCCCGCTCTGCTTCAACGTCGCTGCGGAGAACGTCGGCAGAGCGTGAGGATGGGGAGGTGAGTTTAGGGGGAGGATAGAGAGGGATGGAGAGCTGGTCTTACCGATCGAGCTCAGGTCGTGCTGGAGGATTGTGGCCACTGCGATCAGGTTGGGGCGCTCGGTGAGCGAGTGGTAGCTGAAGAGCGTCTCCGATGGGCCCAACCCGAAAGCTGCATCACACGACACAATCTGTGAGGTTTTACAAGATACAATTTGTGAGGTAATTACAGCACACAAACTGTGAGGGTAGCGGAAGACACAGACTGTAGTTACAAGATAAACTTTGGAATTTGAGAGAGAAGGATTCTCAATTACTTGCTTCGTGAGCCGCCACACGCGACGCGGGCGTGGTCTCGTAGTTGTCCGAATGCGGGCTCACGAACCGGACCGCCAGGCCCTGCTCGCTGTAGAGCCCATGCGCTTGCGCAAGGTAGAACCCCACATGGTTGGTGTTGGGCGTCCAGTCCAGCGCCACCGTCACCTGCTCCAGCGCCATAGCCAAGGATATCAGCAGCTAACCCTCGCCGATCTCCCCACACATCACGAGCTCGCCGATATCCACAGCAGAAGTGACAATTGTGGGCCTCTGTCTGCTTTCCAGGTCGGTACGGCGCACCCCGACGTCTCGGACTGGGTGCATCGTGGAGTGGCACGCCTTTTAGAACGCAATCCAGTGCGCAACACCATCATCATCGCCACGAGTGCGTGAAACATGAGTTGGGTGACGCACAACGTGAGGCAAATTCCATTCATCGCCATAGAAGCCTCATCCATCGGTCTTATCTTAACCGAAATCATGGATTATGAATTATGGAGCAGTACAGTAATGCGTTAAGAGAGTCTTGTTGTGAAATCCCGAGAGCGTGAAGAATTACAATTGTGTTTCATGAAGTGATGACCGGGCAGGATTGAAGTCAGGCAGTAGTAGCCATGGAGGGGTCGATGTGCCAATGTGGGAAGGTAGAGCTGGGGTTGTTCAGCAGTGTGACGTTGCAGGAGTGGAGGAGGGGTGTTCTTGCAACGAAGTTTGTGCCCAGTTTCGCAGCACAGAGGGGGTTGAAGAAGAAGCTGCAGAGCGCAAGAGCGGGGCATGATAGGTATCCTGGAGGTGAGCGTGTAGGGTTGAAGGATGTTTTCAGGAGAGACCCCGGCGATGGCAGAAGAGATGGCGAGGCTGGAAGGAAAGAGAGCAACGCGCTTGCAGCTCATGTGGATACCATCACCAGCGTGCAGAACTCCTACGTGAAGCATTTGGTGAAGCTGCGGACCAACACGAACTACCGCAACGCCGCTGGATGCGTCGTCGTCGTCGGTTCGGTGCCTCTCAGGTAAATTCTTCCATCCCTTCAACAAACAAAGCAGAATTTAGGATTTCGGGTTCAGAGTTCAAGTCTTCTCTTCCTGCAACAGCTCTGCAGGGTTTAGGGTTCAGTTCTTCTCTCCCTGGCACAAACCTGCAGGGCTAAGGGTTTAGGGTTTGTTGTTCAATTCTTCCCTCCCCATGCAACAAATCCGCAGGGTTTAGGATTTTGGGGGGTTTGGGGTTTAGGGTTCAGGGTTTTGGGGTTTAGGCTCATTTCAAGAGCTTGCGTTGCGCTTGTTTATGTTTTGAAGGGAGATATGTGAAGTTGTCTCAGAAGAGGAAGAGAATGCGAAGCCGATAAAAGTGTTGTTGGTTTTGGAAGACACGAGTCCGCGAGCGGATCTGAGGTCTTGGGCGGAGCGGGTAGTGTTCGTGAGTGAGCCGGTGTTGCGAAAGGTGGCCGGTGTGGATTCCACTCAGGGTTTGCAAGGCGTTGGCCTTCTGGCCTTGCCTTCTACCTTTTGCAATTTGGAGGATGGTGCTCCAGCGAAGTGGGTTTCTTCTCCAAAGCGTGTGTTGGTGCTCGATGGCATTCAGGTGCTTTAACCCTAAACCTTAAACCCTGAAGTCTGCACCTTTTCTCCGTTCTCGTTTCAGCATTTTGTAAAGACCAAGTCATTTCACTCCCAAGGTCTGTCTCACTCGGGCTAATATGAATGGTTGCGTTGACAGGATCCGGGCAACTTAGGAACATTACTGCGAACTGCCGCAGCTTTCGCTTGGGTACGGCGCTTAAATCTTTATACATTTGCATTGCGTTTTCTCACTATTATCATGACATGCCACCTCTGTTTGTTGTTTGCAGGATGGAGTGTTCATGCTCCCAGGTGGCTGTGATCCCTTCAACGAGAAGGCACTGAGAGCTTCAAGAGGCGCATCTTTCAGGCTACCCATCGCCACCGGCCGCTGGACTCACCTGCAGACCGTCGCCGACAAGCATAATATGAAGTTATACGCCGCCGACCCCGACTCGAAAGACACATGGCCATCATCGTCAAGATCATCGTCGGATGTAGAGCCAGAGAGCAGCAGCAAGGACTCCATTGCATCTGCTGCTGCCAAGGAAGCTCTCTGTTTGATCCTCGGTAGTGAAGGCCAGGGACTGTCAGAAAATGCGCACCGCTCCTGTGAACGTGTGTCCATTCCCATGCCGGGCGACTTTGAGTCTCTCAATGTGGCTGTCGCTGGCGGCATTTTGCTGTATCTTCTTAGTAATAAACTTGCAGTGCCGAGTGTGGCAACTTGAAGGGCCTAAGTTTGTCTCAGTTCTTAGTTGTGAGGAAAACCAGGTTTGAAATAGAAATTCGGGTTACTCATGAGCATTGCAGTTGGAAGGACGACAACAAGAGCAGGGAGTTTGTATTGTGGACAGGGCTACAACCGAAATTTTCTCTTGATTCTAGTCTGGTGTTTGGTTGATCTAGTACTAAGCTTCTAACCCTTCCTTGACGTGTCTTCAGCTTCTTGTAGTTCAATCCGTGCGGGTAAAGGTCACCTCCACGCATTGTACGCTGCATCCACCACGAGACAAGAATTCACATCAGTCAAAACACCTGTGAGTAATTTCGCACAACCCTAGCCCTGTTACAGAAGTTAACTCACATAGTCATACCAATAGGTACAACGAAACATGCTTCATTAAACTAAGGTTTCCGTGTTTCTGAGGTATTTGAACACAATCAGGACAAGTCATACCTGCTGCAGCCAGCGACGAAGGATTGGTGTCATGATGCAGCGCCCAAGCGAAGTACCCCAACAGGTTCCTGCTCTTGGCGTACCGCACCTTGGCAGCGATGGTGTCCGGATTATCATACCCCACCCAAGTGAGTTCATCCACCTTGTAACTATACATTGACACAGTGGTATTGTCGTACACGACAGTAGCACCCGGCCCCGCATTGTACTTGACAATGTCTCTGTAGACGATGGGGTCGCCTCCTCCGTTCGCCGGCGCGCCCACTCCCACCTCTTGAGCGCTGGTGAGATTCCACTGCTTTCCGTAGTAGGCCAGTCCCAGGCAGAGCTTGCTCGGGCTCAGGCCTGCCTGCAGCCAGTTGGAGATGCCGTAGTCCGTGTTGATGTTGGACGCGGGATCGTAGAGCGCCGTGTGCTCGCCGGTCTGCGTGGGCTCCCAGGAGCCGTGGTAGTCGTAATTCATCACGTTGGCCCAGTCGAGGTAGGCGTTGAAGGCGGCGATCGGCCACGTGTGGTTCCTGTCGCCCGTGTAGAGCAGGATGGACTGGTAGCTCACCGCCGCTGCAACAAAATTGTGTAGACTAGTTAAGTGTCATAGTGGCTCGTTTTCCTACTCTTTTCTCTCTTTCAATCAGAATCTTGAGAATTTGCATAAGATCAACTCTGATGAAAGTGAGCCGCCTTTCTCTCAGTGAAGTAGAATCCTTCAATTCAGTCAATGGAAGTGATTGGTGCCAGTCTCCAAAGTCAAGTTTCAGCCATGTTTTGAGAGTGAAAAAAAGAGGTTGAATCGTGAGATCAACCCCAGGATGAACAGTAGTCTTAGATGAATTGAGAACTATGCAGAACCCATCGCAAACAGAGAAAAAGAGGGGTTCAAACTCCGGACGGCTTTGCAAGTTACAACTCCGGGTATGTATTTTGACAGAAACCCACGCACGTACCAGTGAGGAGAAGCCTGGTCTTTCCCGAGGCCTGCGCCTCGACGACAGTCGCGGCGCGCCACTCCATGAGCAGCTCCGCCAGGTTCTGCATCTCCGCCTGCGTCTGAGGCGACTCCCAGTCCAGGTCCAAGCCCTCAAACCCATGCTGCCTCGCAAGCGCCACACTGCTGTTGATGAACGCCTTGCGCCGCGCCGAGGTGCTCACCATCTCGGCGAATGTGGCGAACGGCGCCGCGGCCCCTCCAATGGAGAGGAGCGGGACCACGGCCGGGTTGGAGCGCTTGACCGTGGCCACGAAGGCGCCGATGGTGGTGTCGCCTGTCTCCGGGACGAGGCGGTACGTCGTGGGATCCACTCCTGCAAAAGCGTAGTACGTGTGTGTCACGTACGTGAAGTTCACGTCGGCGGGGGACCCAGATGTGTAGCCACCCTTGACGACCGCTGCGGACGCCTGGATCACGAAGTGTACTCCTAGCAACAGCAGCATCACAGCAGGTAACGTCTCCATCCTCTCAAATCTAACAGGAAATGGCGCACACAGCACCAAATCTCTTTTGTAGATAGTTCCTTACAACCTTTGATGTTCTACCAGCTCTATCACTGCACGATGCACACGAGCTGCACCCGGACTATTAACACAGGTGACAACATCTCCATTGATGTTATACCCTTTTTTGGTTCATCAGCTCTACAGAACCTGTAGGTGCACATGGCTATCATGTGGAAGCCTGTGTCGTAAGATAGTTGACATCTCTGGCATAGTCTACGTCGTGTACGGCACCGAAAGCTTCGATTGTGGTACTCTAGAAACGCTTCGAACCGAAGTTTGTCTGTCAAGGCGATGAATTGCTGTCCACTTATTGTGTCATGGTGTCAGTGGTGCATGTTGTGTTTTATGATATTTCTTTTGCTTTTGACAATTCGGGTCGAGGGCTTGACAAAGTTAGTGGTGAACTTCATACCACTTCCAAGTATCTTCCAGGGACTCTAGAATACTTTGGCCAACTGTCATAACTGGATAAACCTTCTTCTTTGTGATGGCGTTGGATATGTCTGAGTTTATATCTACTGTAGGTCATCTTTAGCTGAAGCTCAATAGTTCTAGAAGAAGGGGTGATTTGATGGAAATTTCGTACATAATTAATTTTATTTTGGTAGGGCCCTTGTCTTTCTTCTCCCTATTCTAGTTTTCTCCCCCACTATTACATTTCGTACTTACGTACAACTGGTAAACAGTCTTCTGTTTCTTTTGTGTTGATGTTTGAATATTTTCCTGGTCAAGATATATTGTGAGGATTTGGTTCGCTGCATTGACCGATGGCAACCTTCTCGAAGACAAGCTGCACAATATTTTTTGCAGCATGGGATTTGTTTCTTTATGTTTTATATTTTTTTGGACAAATGAAATGAACTATCATTGCTTGGGAAATAGCCCTGCTCCATCCCCCAGGGATCTGACCGGACGAGCCGGTTGGCGAGAGAGGTCTTGGCATACACTCATCCCTCAGATAAGTTATAATATGCTAAGTTAGAATTAACTTTTAACCTCTGATGAGGGGGGTGGAGGTTGTGCTCAAGTTTCCAAGCTTTCTAATAAGTTTTAACCCCCTAACCCCTAAGGTACCGTGACAAGTTCATACCAAAAACACCTCAAAATAGTTGGATTCTAGTGCAATGAATAAAGAAGGAAATATAAACTTCAATTTCTAGGTTTGATTGCAAGATTTCAAATACAACTTATTTCGTAACATACTCACAAAATTTCATAAACTTTAACCATAGAGATTGAAAGATTAGAGTGTTTAAAGTCAAAAAAATGGTTAATTTTCTTCCTTGCATTCACTAGATCAGAACACTTTGACTTCACTTGGTGTCAAATTTCTGCTCTGTAGAAGGTCTAAATCCATCACCATTGTGTTGAGCATGATGTTAATTCCTTGTACACCAAGTTTTAGAGGTAGAGGAGGGATGTAGCATATTCAAAACAACCGTGCCAGGAGTAGAGGTTCAAAAATTGCCAATTCGCCTTTTAATTTTTTGTGAAATTAATTTGTTTTAGATTGATAATCCGAATAAGAAGATTTATTGTACATATTATTGTGGGGGAAAAAAAGGTAAAAAATATGAAGATCTCTAAATTTTATGTGGAAAGGAAGTTTTTTTGGTACCTTGCCCGAAAATGTGTGAAAATGTTTGACTTGGATTAATATGCTATTTCACTAAAGACAAGAATTTTTTTGACAATATGAAAGGAAAAAATATTTCTTGCTAGTATTGAAAATCTCACATTCAATAGAGTGTCCTAGCAAAAGTTTTTGGAGGTGCCCAAAGTGCCCACTCTCCCCATTTGAAATTCAAAACCCTATATCTTTTTCATTATATGTCAGATTTAGGAAAAAAAATCTTCTCCCACTGAGGTCTTAGTAATTTCCTACGACAATAAAAATTTCAAAGCGGAATGTTGGAAATTGACACCACAGGAACCTGACCAAACTTTCAATAAGCCCATTTTTGACACTTGGTTCTTTAGGGGTTAACCCCTAAAATCGAAATCGACCAGAATGTGGTCGATCTGACTCTGGTCAGGCTCTCAGTTACTAAATTTAGATCGTATGAAGTTCAACTTTTGGAAGATTGTAGAGTTTTCCCATACCTTTAAAATGACACCATTCATGCTTCAAAATTCCTCATACTTTAGGAGATATTCACGGTCAAAGTTTGAAAACACTGTTAGGGCATGCTGAAATCTGCCCAAAACTGCGGTATATGCTCATTTATTCTCAAAATCTGCCCAAAATCAATTAGATCGCAGTAACTTTAAAAATTCACCAAAAATTGAGATTTTACTTTTTTTCGAATTTTGTTTTTCGTACATGTAAAAGAGGTAATAAAGCATGGTCTCACAGTTTGGATTTTCAATCCAATAATTTCTTACATGCCTTTTTAATTGTTGAAAATGGGCATTTGTATTTGTATTTCAGCATACCTCCATGTGAAAAATTAAGCACTTCTTTAGGTTTTATAGGTCCTATGAGGGTAAAAATTATATGGACATATTCCTTACTCACATAGAAACAAGAATTTGAAGAGCCTCATGTCAAATTTCCTTTCAAAAATGGTTTTTTTGGCCCCCAAAACATTAGTTTTCCATTCTACAACAAGGAAAAAATCTTTTTTTTCAACTTTGAACATTACGATCTCACAAATGGTGAGGAATTTGAATCTAAGATTCGGTATGCATGTACATGTACAAGTTAGGTACTAGATCTAACGGTTACATACTCGAAAATTTGTCAAAAGTTAAAAATTTTCACCTTGCATTGAAAGAGGGCAGTTTTGAGGGTTTTTGGCAGTTTTGAGGGCTTTCGACTTTAGGGGTTAAAGATGGATTCCAGCAACTCACAATCAAGAGATTAACCACGTCACCAAGATGGTCATTGGGTATAGTTTGTGAGGTTGTTACTTGTTTAATACAGTTTGAGACTCGCAAGTGTTGGTTGAGCTAGTTGGGGATAGTTTAGGGTTTTAGAGCATAACCCACATCATGACATTGTAATTATGTGGATATCTTCAGCAAAGCCTCAAATTTTTTGGTGAGGTCTCTTGTGAGTTGCTAGAGTATTGTGAGTGCTTGGCTTGATATTCAACATTGCAACAAATGTTGTTGTATATCATAAATTCCCAAGGGTGCTATCTCAATGTAATAACGACATGGTGTTCAAATGACAATATCTTCTTGGAAAGAATAATATCATAACAACATGCTTTCAACGCTTCATTGATTTTGCATCCTCACAATGACACACTAATTTTATACACATACAATCATACCTTGATTTTTCAATGTACCAATGTAAATGCACAGATAGGTTTAAGTCTTCCATTAGCCCAACATGTAGTTATATCACCTCTTACAGGTATAACCATTCATTTTGTACTTCATTCATTGGTTTAATATTTAGTAATATCAACATGTACCATTTCTGAATGATTTCAGCTGGAACAATCATCCACTGTTTACTCCTTACATTGGTTTTATATTTAATATAATTACAACAATCATCTAAAGTATTAACAAAAAAATATGGAAAATGCTAACTTGGTATTTAATTCTGCAATTCCAGCAACATTGTGAAGGCTTTGGGACCATTGTGAAGGCTTTGGGACCATTCGAAACCAAAAGACAAAGAAAAGAAGAGGATGAAAGGCAAAGAGAAACTTGACACTCACGGTTGCAAACCAAGGAAGAATACACAGACTGAGTTGTTACCTTTTCCAAATGTCAATGAGAACTTTGCCAACGGCACTGTACACAGAACTTGGCAGGAAGAATGAGCAGCAACTGCACCACCTTTGGCAAGGCAAGGCAAGGCAAGGCAAGGCAGGGCTGGATCCAGATCTCTTCTAGGGGCCATGATTGCTCACTTATGTCTTCTGGCGCGCCTTCTCGATCAAGGGTCTGAGCTGCTTCTTCTCGGCCAGGACCTTGAGGAAGTTGAAGAGGAACGGGATGTAGTTGTGCTTGCGGCGGATGTTCTCCGTCTTCCACTTGCGGAACTTGTCGTCCTCCAGCGCGATCTTGTCCTGCACCTTAGCCAGCTCCGACTCCACCTCCGCCAGCTCCTGCTCCCGGTCGTTGGAGGAGTCCACATCCATGGCGTGATCATCGTCCTGGCACAGCCTGGCCCGGCGCTCCTCCAGCTCCGCCAGCTCCGCGTGGTAGATGTCCTTCCTGTTCTTGATCACCGCCATGAGGTTGAACCGGATCTCGCTCTTGGAGTACTTCTCGATGCGCTCCTGAATCACGGGCTGCACCATCTGCAGCCAATCCTCGCCGCACTCTCCCAGCGAGATGGGCCCCTCCTTCAACCCATCCAATTCGTACAGCACGCCGTCCACGGGCAGGTAGCTGATGAAGTGATACACGTCGTCGTCCTTGTCGGCCACCTTCTGGTCCTCGGCCACGAACGGCTCCGGCCTTGCGAAGCTGTTGTGCGCCGTGCGGATGGCCTCGCTGTTGTTGATGGCCAGCCCCTTGAGCTCCGGCGGGAAGCCGCGCGTGAACTCCTTCAGCGTCGCCAGCTCCGGGCCGACATCGATCTCAGAGCGGTTCATCAGGATCGACAGGATGGCCTGCGTCGCGCACGCGTTGTTGATCACCTGAGGAAAACAGCAAACGTGAGGCTCAGGCGAACTGAAATCCGAGTAGAAGGTTCATGAAAATAATATTACAACAAGAAACCGCACACATGTATGAAGACAACGGAAGACATCTAACCACCATCCCAGTCACAAGACTTCAATGGCGATAGAAACAATATCACATGTCAACACTGTTGGTTACGACGCCTCAGCTCCGTGTATTCCAACCATGATCATGGAATACTAGCCACGAATGAAAGGCTGACAAACGAACATTCGATTCACAAACTCGTAAAAAATGAATGCTTAAAGTTAGATCAAAAGCAAGAGGTTCGTGACACTTTTAAACAAGTTTGAAGAGGAGAGCAGACCTGGCTGGCGAAGAAGAGATTGGGATTGTAGCTCTTGAGCACAGGCCGAACGTCCTTCTCCCCAGCTCGCCACTTGAAAAGAAAGACGAGCCCATACACGGGCCTGGATTCATCAGACCAAATCTCTTTGTGAGCAATTCTCCAAACTGGAATTTGATATCATTGCTCCTGAGATGGTAAGAAAACACTATCCCGGCTCACTACACCTAATAGATCTAGGTCCGGCTTATACTCAAATCACGTCAACAAGAATGAGAGAATTCAGAAAAGAAAAAAAGAAAAAAAGAAAAAGGCAGTTGGATGATAGTATTTACTCGAGTTGTGCAAGGGAGTCGAGATCCAAACTGTAGAGCTCTTCCACCTGAACTCCTTTCACTTGCATTTGCTGAATCAGCTCAGTGAACACCCCTGCATGCAACCAAACAAAAATAAATTAGCAACAATCTTCTCTTCTCTTAGAAAACAACGAATTCCCAATCAACATCATGGAATACTAGAACAACTGGAAGTGGAAACTAGAACCCCCATGGAACATACAAGGTATGATATTTGCTGCTGACATTGAAAAAACCATCATCTCATGGTTAGATCCACGGCTCTAACATTGTAAATTCTCCACTTCTCTCAAACCCTGAAAGCAACACTCTGATATACCGTTAAACCCTAATTTTTCAATGAAAAGATCAACAATGTGTACCTGGATCCGACTCAATCGTACACCACGACATCGCGCTCCTCCGTTGCGTACAGAAATCACAGCCCTAATTTTTTCCTGTGCACCAAAAAGGAAACGTAACCCTAAAAACTCAGCCCATCAATCCCTAAACAACAGAAACAAAAACCCAAATCGAAAATAACCAATAGCAACAATCATACATACAAACCCAACTTCACCAACATGGTTAAATTCACAACAGAAACCCTACGACTTACATGAACCTCCAAATAATAAACTCACCCAAAACCTCTGAAAGGAAAACAGAAACCCTACAACCAACCTGAAAATTTCGATCAACCCAAATCAAGGCAAACGCTCCCCAAGACAGAAAACAATGCTTTCCTTTGCCTCAAGCAAACAGCAATACATCTCCAAATTCAATTTAATCTACTTCCTACTCGATATTTTAATAGACCAAGGGCAATATCCGGTGGCAGAAACCGGGGATACCCCCTCATGCCCGGCGGGCTGCGTATTCAGATTACGGTTTGGGAGCTCCTTCGTTGCGATGGTTCTTGCTCCTTCACCTTCTCCGTCGTCGTTGCCGCCACGCACTCCCTGCATTTCGCATCTCCGCGTCCATCTCCGCGTCGGGAACAACTCTTATGATGTTGTAGCTAGGAGCCTCACGAATTTGTTTGTTGTCTCAGCTGAGATTTAGAGATGCGCGTTGCAGGCGATAATACTGTTGATGGGGGCGAGGATAGGTGCTGGCCAAGCGCAGGTACTTCGACGTTGCCTTGACGTTGTGGTACCCTTCCCTCGCCTTCGCTCGCACGGCCTCGCACCGCTCCGGTATGTCTTCCTCCACTTTCTGGCTCCCGGCTACCTCCTTGCTTTTGCGTCACTCCTTTGGGAGTTTCTTGAATTGAATTACTATCTGAAGTTTCGTTTTTGGAAGTAGATGCATGCATCAAGATTGAATGCAGTCTGCGATTCTTTACGGACGGACCTAGGTGCAGTTGTGATGATCCTTCGAATTGTTGTAATTTTGGAGTGCTGTGCTGGAGTACTTGTGTTTGGTTTCTGGTGAGAGGAGTCTTCTGTCGCCTTCATTTTCTTTTGCTGTGGATCAAGGTGTTGTTATGTCATGGAGGGACAAAATCGCTGGCGTTAGAATAGAGTCTATAGTTTCCGGAACCTCTGCTTGTTTTATTGTCGGGCGTGAGTTTATGAGGCGGATTTAAGGCTCTTGGCATTGGCGATGTCTCCTTCGAGTGTGTATATTCTATGGTGTGGTTTTGGTTTATAAAGTTCTCGAAGTGAAATGCTATGGATTTATGGGTCTCTCTGGATAAGAACTAATATGCTCTTCCATGGGCACATATTGGCAGCTTCTTTGCGAGTGATTACATACGTGATTAACCTAAGTCTGCGTGCGTGCAGAGCCTTGACGTTGTGGAAACCCTGCCCTTGCCTTTCCTCGCACGGCCTCACACCACTCCGGTATGATTTCCTCCACTTTCTGGCTCCCGGCTACCTCCTTGCTTCTGCGTCACTCGTTTGGGAGTTTCCGGAATTTAATTATTGTCTGGAGTTTCGTTTTTTGAAGTAGGAGGATCCATGTATCAAGATTGAATGCAGTTTGCGATTCTTTACGGACAGAGCTAGGTGCAGTTGTGATGATCCTTCAAATTGTTGTAATTTTGGAGTGATGTGCTCAGAGTTGTCAGGACGCTCAACGTCCATGACATCCGGACGGAGGACGTCTTCGGGCCTATGAGGACGTCCGGTGACATAACGACTTTCGTTAGTTTACCCGGGGATAAATAGTTGCCCATAGCCTCAGCCGATCGCCCGTTTTGTCCGCAAGGGCTGACCGCACGACTGTTCGCCGTCTGCAGTGGCGGACGGCTTTCTCACGACAGCTCCCTCGACTTCGTCCGCTATTAGATTGGCATTATATCGTCTTCCAACGGTCAGAATCATTGTGAGTATAAAGAAAACAACACATGGAGCTTCACTTCACTTTTGAAATTTTGTTTCCGAAGAGCTTTGAGCTGTACTATGTATCCAGTGCTTGGTAATCATTGAATTCGGAAGTCTTCAATATCTGAGTTTTTTAGGAACTCCTGATATTTCTTCCACATACTACCTATCACGTTCATTCATTTCTCGATATTATACCCCTAAAAATGGCCGCAAAACCTTGCTCTCCTTGGTATATCAAAATCACTGAAGTACAAGGCAAAATATCGATTCCCTCCAATGCAATCTTTGTCACCGCATTTTTGCAAGAAGGCTAGAACGACAGCTAAGTCATCTCGGGTACGAAGAACTCCCTGGCAAGCGCAATAGCGGTGTTGGCCTTTGCACCAAATTGACAACCCGCGTACAAACTTTATGTAAAAATTGTCGTGGCCACTACCCAAAACACAGTAGAGAACTTTTCTCCAAACATTGCCCCACGCCACCATTGAAATTTGCGCCTACCTCAGAATATAGCACGCCCAAATCCATTGGTGGAGATTCTTATATAGGGTCCACTCAAGCCCCCCCCCTATGATTTTACCATCAATCATGGTTGAACCGACCCCACCTTCCACGACTTCACCGAACAAGGAGTGTAGGTGTCACCTTCCCCAGATTGGTGACGCAATCCGTGATCGAAGAGGACTTTCAAGAAATGGAGCAGCGGGAGCTAGACAAAGTGTGGGCGAAGTTTTTCTACGAAGCAAACGTGTCGTTTGCTGTAGCACGTAATGTTGCGTTCAAGGAAGCCGTGATGAAGACTGCCTCTTTCAAAAAACCATATGCCCCACCTTCCTATCATGACAATCGGACAAGGTTGTTGAGACAAGCAAAGGTTGATTTGGAAGCACAAATTAATAAAAGATTGTTCGAGAGTGTTCGGAAGTTTGGAGGAACTCTAGCCTTGGATGGGTGGACATCTGTGACTAGTCGCCTTTTATGCAATGCAATGCTTGTGTCTCTCGCTGGAAAACTCTTTTTGGGAGCTGTAGATACTACGGGCAAAGAAAAGAACGTTGCGTACCTAGCATCCATCATGTTCAAGTTCATTGAACAAGTTGGCCCCCACAATACTGTTCAAGTATGTAGTGAGAATGCCCCAATAATGCTCAATGCCTTAGAAGTAGTCGTCAAGAAATATCCACACATATACATTCAAGGATGTGCCATAGATGCTATGGATTTATTGTTGGGGGACTGGAGGAAGGCTACACGGGTAAAAAAAATTCTCGAAAAGGCCAAGTTCTTTGTTAAGTTTTTCGAGAATCGGCAAATGCCCCTCGTCGTGTTTCGTAAATACGAGGCCAAGTTGATGCCCGGGCAAACAAGATTTGCATGTAATTTCACAATGATAGATCGTCTGTTGAAGGTCAAGTATTCATAGGAACATTGCTAAGGACGAGTTCTACACACGGAAACAAATGATGACAACGGATTTTCATTCCGCCGGTGCACTTCTCAATCATTATTTACTCCATGACAAAGAGTTGGCCGATGATCCGGATGTCATCACGGCATGCAAATGAGTACTACGAAAGCTATGTATTCCTAAGCATTACCCGGACGTGGTGAACGAGTTCATAGCATTTCCAAACAAGGATCTACCATTTCATAACAAGTTGGATCCTAAGGATCAAAAATGTTCTCCGTGTGCTTGGTGGGATTTTGAAGGTGTTTGTGGAAAACGCCTTGTACCAATTGCAAAGAGAATATTAGCGCAGACAATCTCATCTTCTTCTTGCAAACGCAATTGGAGTAGCTACTCTTTCATCCATGACAAGAAACGGAATCGGTTACTACCGGGAAGGGTTGATGACTTGATGCTTGTATATACGAACTCGAAGTTGCTTGTGAATGCAAAGTTGACGAATGAGAAGAGGTGGTACGCGGAGAACTTGGATTTAGAGGATCGACAACCACGTGAGTCGGATGACCCGGAATACTCTCAAGATTCAAGCACTGGTGCCCTTGCCAATTACGATGCAGAGCATCTAGACAATGACATCGACAACAACCCTCCTCAACGTATGGATCATACTCACGACGCTCCAATCACTGAGTATGATTTTGTCGATGAAGACGTTCTTGCAGAGAAAGAAGATGACTTGTTGCCCATAGCGCGGTACTTGAATAGAGACGGCATGGTCAATAGCAATGATATCCTTTGTCATGGATCGACTCCGCTTCCGGAAGACACGTAGGACAAGGGAGGAGAAGATTTATCATCCTCATGTGCAACGGCACTGCACGGGGAAAAAACGCAAGGGCTCTCAGTGAAGAACGTTGAGGAAGGCAAACACCACGATCTCGCACTTGCGGAAAACCCCGAGCAACCAACAAAAGAGCCATTCCTAAACGATACGGTTGTTATCGGGGAGAAAACTATGGAGGGCGGTACTTACAGCGGTACAAGGAGTCCCATTCACGTCACGGAGAAGAAGGCGTCCTCCTCTAAGGATCAACCGTCCTTGCATGGTCGCGCGTCGCAGTCTCTATTTGCAACCCCTTTTGCAACGGTCACTACAACCAATTTAAAAGCTTCCTACGGTTTGGTGTCCCTTTCAAAACATGTGCGACCCTGAACGCCGCAACGCCAATCCGATGGCATACCCAGTGATGGCGACGTACCTCCGTCTAAGCTCTTCATACATCACCTCGAGGTTCACGGAGGTTTAGGATTACAACATAAGCAGCCTACAAACGCCATGAAGAAACATAAAGCTTCCATGCATCCATTTCTTCGCACGCGACCTAGTAATCCCACTGACGTCATTGAAACCTGCAAGAGGTTCAAATCTATTCAAACATTGTCGATTAAACGGAGAATCAAACAAGCAGCCACCACGGTTTATGAAGACAATCCTTCGGGATCTAGTCGAGCTGAAATCAAAGGAGACATCAATTACAAACTTCCTACCAACATGAATGAGTAGGAAAATTTGGCCCATTTACATAGTATGCATTCACCACACTTAATTTTATTGTAAATAGTATAGTTCGAGTCATGGAACTTTATAGTCGTTCTGCATATGCATTGAAAGCTTCTATTGTCTCAATTGATTTTTGGATTTATTCGGAACATCAATAAAGTTTTTTCATATATGCACAAGCTTTATATCCATATGTTTTGCTATTCTATTGTCTTGTGTTTTGTGTATGGATTTAGTCATCCCATACGAAATGACTTAAACATGACATTCTTGTTGTGTACAGAATGTACTTTGAGTTTACAAACTTCTATTCATTTAACTGCTTTGCATTCACCTCATGTACAACAACATTTCTAACATCCACATACAACTGAAGAATTAACAAGTTGACAATATATCTTACAAAATGTAAAGTTACCTTTAGTTCAAAAAATATGCCCCATCACGGCATGCTTGCAGCTTCTTGCCACACCATTCTTTAAACAACAACTACCCTAAGTTTTACATTCATCTATCCCACTCTATTGCCTTGATGAAGAAGGCTCGTTCGTATGATTTGTTTGAGTGCTACTACGAGTCCGTGGTCTCTGGCTTTGCCTGACAATCTTCATCCCCTCTTCGTACTCTTGATCCACGGCTCTAATTTCCCCATGCATCTCCGACCCCCAACTATCGTCGCTGCCATTGTCATCATCCCTCTTCGGCTTCGCGCAAGGATTCACCTTCTTCGCCGCAAAGATATCCATGGCCTTCTTTATTCGTTCCACCACGTTGTTCACAAAAACGTCATTCTCAAGGAATGACACCAATAATTCCCCTTCGGATTTCTGTAGCACTTTCCGCCAATAGCCAATGATGTCCCCAATCCTCCAATCAAATGCTTGCACCGCATTCCAAAAAGAACAGTCTGCGTCTTCAAAAGAAGCGTCTTTTGCTGAATACGGTAGTTTTGCGGCCTTTTCCAACTTTGCAAGGACCAGGGCTCTTCCCACCGAATTACGATTGTATTTCTTATACTCATCTCTCAACTTAATGCCATCGTTTACCTCATGCCACACATCATCTTCTCTCTTCTCAGCTCTCCTTGGAGAAAATCGGAAGAAACGCTTGTGCTCAGTGCTCCGATGCCCCCCAACATTGCGGCAAAACAACTCTTGTTGCTCGCCATCTTCAATCTCTCGCGTCCGTATTTCCACCTCATAGTCTTGAGTCATCCCAAAGAATGGATCAATTTCCATCCCATACTCCTCGTATAATTGGTGACAAGAAAACTCACTGTTCCACATAAGTGGTTTTTCCCAGTCATGATAGTTCTAGGATTTCTTCGGAAGTTGATCCAAGGGGAGATTCCATCGGTTGAACTCGTGCCCCGGTGGCATAACATCTCGTATCCCATCACTTACAGAATCTTGTGCTAATTGGAGAGCGACACATAGGAGACACCGATTGTATCATAGAACTTGCGGAAATGCAAGTAATATGAAAGTTATGGCTATATTGACCCAACGTATACGTTCCGTCCGGACCGAAATGATCTTGGCACAAATTGCATTTGTCATTAAGGAATGCCGGGACATGATCGCAAGTATGGATTACTCTTCCCTCTGATTATACAAAATGTGATCAGAAGATATTGTAGGACACCCATCCTTCCTCCACTTCCAAAGCTCAATCAATACCATGGCTCTTTCCCTTCCGAAGATAGTTTGTGCGATTTATCATCTCCGGTACATTACCCCAAATAGTAAACTTTATGTACTCATGTCCACGTTGTCCAATGAATTTCTTAAATCGCTCCAATAAGGTATCCACAAGTTCACATGATTCTTGTGATTCGGCGGCAAATTTCTTGAGATCATATTGTGCTTTCAAAACTATGGTCTCCCTGTCCTGAAGGCAATGAACCCAACCCAACCAATGCTTTGTGTTCTCGTTGTATGGTGTGTCGTCCACCAATCTCAATGTCCTCCACAATGTCTCTAATTTCGCTCGTGCCTCGTCCCTCTCTTTATTTGCCACCTCCAACTTTTGTGACATCAATTCCATCTCCCCCTCACAATCCATTATTGCCTTCCCTTTTCCATGCGCTTTTGGCTGTAGTTGGCTACTCCCAACTGGTACTGCCAATTGAACAGAAGAAGGCTTGGCCGGTCTGCTAGATTTGACCGGTGTCGCATCCTCTGCATCGTTCCCTCCAAACTTGGAAAGAGAAAGGTCGTCCAAAGCTCCAACGCTGTCCTCAATGACCACCACATTCGCCTCAGGAACCTGCGCATTCATCTTCTCCGACATCTTGTTAAAGAGTCTCCTACTGGCCTCTAGTTGCCGCTTGTTACCTTCTAATTTCCATTTAAGGTGTCCAATGTGGGCTTCATTTTTTTCGGCCTCATGTAGCACACTTGGAGTTATACTTGAAAACGCATGAGCCATTTTTAGAAAAGAAGGAGCCATTGCTGCAAGAATTTCGGCCCCGTCTATCAAATTATGTGCCACTCTCACTACTCCATGTATTTGGGCCCATTTGCTTAAATCACTTCGCACATCGACTGGATGACTAAATTCCGTTGCTTGAATGCACGCTTCAGTTCACTTAACATTCAAGTCGAGCAAGTCTTTGAACTTATCCTTATTTGGCATTGTTCCAAGCATTTCTTCAATATCGGAAATCATATCCTTGTAAATCATCGGGTCATTGGAATTTGGATGCAATGTTTCCTGCGTTGAAGTGTTTGGCCCAACATTCATTGTCTCAGGTGCCATGCCTTCCAAAATTTGAATGTTTGGAACAACGGTTTCTTCTCCATCCGTATTCTCCCCCCCCCCTCGTTCGGCGTTACCATCGTCTTTACCTCCTACAATCACAATATTTGGAATATCTGATTGTACGGGGTCTTCTACCGTCGTTATCTCCAAAGTCTCTTTGGGGATTGTGGTTGACAATATATTGTCGACTACAATGTCCAAATTTTGGTCAGACTCCATCCTAACGGCAACCTCCTCCACCGATGGTTGTATTTTTGGCATGGTATCTACCGCGGTCATCTGACGAGGTTTTTTCTTCAACTCCTCCAAAATATCCTTGCTCAAGGTCGATTCAGGATTGAATAAATCAGGAATATGCTTCTAATTTCGCCCAATCCTAAGCGGATATTGTATTGTAGTAGAAAACGTGCTCCAATCCATCTTTTATTTCAACACGACCTCGGTGTATACCATTGATAGTAGGCTATAATTGAAAAAACCCTTGCTTCTTGGGCAATTCCCAAACAAAGCCCGCCAAACCTCCTCTGCACGATAAATGAAGTGGTCATCTTTACACATCCACGGCTTGCAAGCAAAGTAAGTTGTATGACTTATGTGGCAATCTCTTGGCCAAAGTTTATCGATGTGGTACATCTTCACGTATTTCTTGCATGTCTTGGATATCCAATAATCCTCCGTTTCAACCTTCCAACCTTCCTCCGCTTGAATGTCTTCATTGTCCAAAATCTCCCACCGTAGATCATGAGTAGCACCTTTCTGTTTGAACCGTTTCTTCGACCCTCCCGTTCCAATTTCACTCACATCCTCCACCATGATCCCTTTCTCCGTCGCCATGGTAATGCTTGTTTTTAAAAAAACAAGTGCGGACACTCCGTTATTAATTTGTGAATGAATGCTTTGGGAAATTTAGAAACCGTTTACCTGGTCACAATAAAAGGACCCACGTCTCCTCACCTAGTAAGAGCAACAAGTACAGAAAACTGTAACTGCAGCACATCCGACTCGGCATGAGAGGAGAGGAAATGAGGAAAAAAGAAGAGGTCGTCCGCATGTATATGCGGACGGCCGCCTAATCTAACCGGGCAGTCGTCCGAATCGGCGGATGGGCTTAAGAGGCCGACCGTCCGAACCAGCCGTTGACCTAGCCTGGCCAACCGCGCCGGCACGCCGTCCACCAACCGGCCGACCACCGGGCTCACGTCCGCCAGCCTCCTCCACTTTTTTTTTTTTTTTTTTTTTTTTTTTTTCCTTTTTTTTGCCTTCGTAAAAGTAATGAAAGGTGTTAACCCCGAAGGTACCGTGACAGCTTTACACCAAAAACACTTCAAAAGTATTGGATTCTAGTGAAATGAACAAAAAAGGAAACAAGAACTTCAATTTCTAGTTTTGACCATAGGATCTCAATCAAGACTTACTAAGTAATGTACTCACAAAATTTCATAAACTTTGACCACACGGATTGAAAGTTTATAGTTTTTGAAGTCAAGCAAATGGTTCATTTTCTTACCTCCACTCAATGGATCAGCAGTCTTTGACTTCACTTGGTGTAAAATTTTTGCACTACACAAGGTCTAAATCCAATACCATCTTGTTAAACATGATGATAGATCCTCATACACCAATTTTTAGAGGTAAAGGATGAGTGTAACATATTCAAAACAAATGTGCAAGGAGTGGAGGTTCAAAATTTGCCAATTCACACTTTAATTTTTTGTGAGATTAAAATGTTTTTGATTGATAATGTGAATGGTCAATTGGAAGGCTTACACCAGATGTTGTTGTGGAAAAAATAAAAATTGAAAATTATGAAGATCTCTAAATTTTATCTGGAAAAGAAGAATTTTTATTTCGTACCTTGTCCAACAATGAGTGACAATGTGTGAAAATGTTTGACTTGGATTGGTATGCTATTTTTCAATAAAGACAAGAGTTTCTTTTTGGTGATATCAAGGGAAGCAATATTACTTGCGAGTATTGAAAATCTCACTTTCAATAGAGTGTCGTAGCAAAAGTTTTTCCATGTTCCCGAGTTGCCCGCTCTCCCTATTGGAATTTCAAAATCCTATAACTTTTTCATCAAATGTCCAATTTAAGAAAAAATTGTTTTCCCACTAAGATATCAGTAGTGCCTTTCTATAGTAAAAATTTTAAAGAAGAATGTTGGAAATTCACACCATAGGAACCTCATCAAACTTTCAAAAAGCCCATTTTTGACATTTGATCCTTTAGGGGTTAAGATGGAGCTATATACCGTAAGATAATCGAGCTACATACTCTAAAGAAACTAAAATATAAGAGAGAGAGAAAACAAATATAAGGGAGAGACAGCAAATAACACAAATATATTTGAGATATATTAGCTATGGAGAAGTTTTTTCAACTTCGTGGGAGAGTTGCCTTATATACATTATACTTTCCTCCCACCGTAGAAGGTAAAGTAAACTACAAGCTCACTTTACTTTGAGCGGATTCAGAAACATAAGTTCTTTTTACCTTATGCGGATATAGAATCTACTCATCGTTTCTAAGTTGACTTTTACTTTAACAATAGGCCCAAAGGCTTTCATTTCTTTTTGCCAATTTAACCCCTATTAGCCCAAGTGTCTCCATGGTACAGAAATGCATACTTTAACAAGCAATTAGCTTTCAATCCGTACAATCAGAATTCACAAAATTTTGACCACATTATCTCATATCAGTTTAGAAGGAAATCCTATAGTTACAATTTCAATAAGTTCTTCTTCGTAGTTATTAATCAACAAAGTAGAGATTAATCTAAAATCGCTTAGACCATTAGGGGTTAAAGGAGTCAGGATGACTTTAAAAAAACCAAAGAAAAAAAACTAATAAATAACTGAAGAGGACAAAAGGAAGAGAGTGACAATCTACAAAATTCCAGATGTGAACTAAAACGGAAAGAGAAGGGAGGGAGAGAGAGAGGGACATTTATAAATGTAGATCTCATTTAATTTAGATGGAGTGAGTGGAGAAGGGAGAGATGGACAATCGTTCAAGAAGATCCTAGTTAAATTAGAATAAGAGGATCTAAGGCAAAATAATTCCATTTTCTTTTTATTGGAAGGAGTGGAGAAGAATGCAAAAAATTATAAATAAAAATAATGAAGGTTCTTCAAAAAACAAAAAAAAGGGGAAGCAAGAACAAGAGATGGACAATAATAAATGAAGTCTTCATTAAATTAGAAGGGAAGGAAGAGGGTTTAAGCGTTAGGGAAAATTATTGATTTAGATATTTTGTAATTTAGAAGGTGTGAGTTTGCGGAGGAAGATCCTAATTTCTAAAAGAAAAGACAAAAGGAAGAGAGGGACAACCAAATAAAAATTAAACTCTCAAGTAAACTAGAAGGAGAAGAGAACCAGAGAGAGAGAGGGACAATTATAAATGTACACCTTATTAAATTTGACACATCTTGTTTTCTCTTGTACAAGATGTGTTATAAACCTTCTCATTGATTGTTTGGATAAACATTCTAAAAGATATTTGGTGCACAAAAAAGTGAAATGCGAATTGGCCATGTTTGAACCTCCACTCCTTGCACAAATTTGTTTGAATATGCTACTCCCGTTTTTTACCTCTACAAATTGGTGTATATGCAATTAACATCATGCTTCACTGAACAATATAAAATTACAAACTTTTGGATTGGAACAAGTTTATAAAATGCAAAGTCAAAGTCTAGGATACCAATCAGCAATGGAAGAAAATAAACATTTTTTTTACTTTACTCACTATAATCTATCAATCCATGCGGTGGATTGCAACCATAAGACCATGGTGTGTTTATATAGAAGTCTTCCGGTTTAAAATCTAAAGATCATTTGAAAAATGTGATTGCTATGCCTCTTTTTCAATGTGACAGTTTTGGACTAATTTTTAGCTGAATTGGCCATGTTCCTTTAGAGTTTCAGACAAGGGTAAAATATTTAGACCTTGCATATTACATAAATATGATACGAAGTGTTGTCAAAGTCTCACTGTCTCATGAAAATGGATCAATGCATGGAAGAGAATGAGTTGTTGTTTGGATTGTAAACACCATGATATCTACCCGTGCGGTCGATAGGAACCAAATATATGAACACGCCATACTCTATTAGTTGCAATCTACCGCACGAATCGATAGATTACAATGTCTAACGTGAAAACAATGGTTGAGTTTTCTTCCCGGGTTTGTAGAGTTTGACTTCACTTTCTATGTAATGTTTAAAGTACATAAGTTCCAAATACTTTACCATTGTCTAAAAAGTTAAGCATCATGTTTATATCCTATACACCAATTTCTAGAGGTAAAAGAGGGGTGTAGCATCTTTAAAAAAATTCAGCAACAAGTGGAGGTTCAAGAATGGCCAATTCACGTTACAATCACTTGTGAACTAAATATCTTTTAGAATGCTTATCCATATTCCAATTGGTCAATAAAAGGGTGTACATCACATCTTTTAGAAGAACAATAGAAGAAGTGATAAATATAAAAACTTGCAAGTTTTATTGAGGAAAAGAAGAAGTTTTGTTGCACATTGCACAAATAATGGTGAAAATATTTTACTTGGAATAAAATGAGAATTTACAATAAAGAAAATCATTTTTTGTGGAAATCTTTAAAGAAATAAATATTCTTCATGAGTATGAAAAACCTCAATGTCAATAGAAAATTCTATAAATGGTTTTTAGATGCCCGTGCTCCCCATTTTTCACTATGGGTGGTACTAAATTTGAAACCACAAATCCCAAAAAAATAAAAACTATACATTCGAATAGCTCTTCCGAGGGACAAACTGACATAAATTTTTGAAAGTTGTTTCTTCTTGTTCGAATTCTATAAACCTGCCCAAAATTGAAAACTCGCCACCAAGGAGATTTAGTCATGTAGAGGCCAAAAATCCTCCCATACAAAGTTATGCCTACGCCGTGGGCAATGTACCCTTGGCCCTTGGAACATTGTGCCCGTGGGCCATTCCAATTTCCTCCTGGTGAGTCAAACATAAAAAAAGGAAACGAGCATCTCTTACATGTTATGTAGAATATTTTAAGTGGAACCATTATTAAGAAACTATATAAATTTGTGCTTCCACGCGCACAATGGAATATCCTCGTGAATGCGCATAAAATCTTCCCGACATTCTTCCGACCATTAATGCACGTGACTAGACCTCGAGATTTGGAGTGCACGTGCAATGTCAACCGTCCCAAAAAAGGAAGTAGAGGACAAGGGAAGGGAGTTGGGAGGGGAGAGAGCGTAGAGAAGTGGAGGAGCGAAGAGGGGAGGCCGTCCGATCAGGGTCGGCCGCGGACGGATCCGATCGGACGGCCGCGACCGTCCGTGGCGACATCCTAGCCGTCCGATCGAGCGATACGTCCGAGGTCGTCCGCCATCGAACGGATTGGACGATTCTCCAACTGTCCGCCATCCGCGGTCGGCATAAAAGGCGGACGGCCGACCATTCTTCTACACTTTAGTGGGCGAGCTGGTCGCTTTGGCATATTCTGCCAAATTGCTTGCGCCCCCTTGAGTGGCTCATTATTTTTTAATTCATTTAATTTTCTTTCATTCATTTAATTGTTTGTTCTAGTTAAGGAAGATGCCAAGGTCTAACCGGCCCGTTGTTCCAAAGGGGAAAGCCCCCGAGATGGATTGGGACACAACGGACGATCCAGATGTTGTCGCAGAGTATGGATGGCAGGATAAGGAAGAGAGGCTCTGGACTTGCACCATGTGCAAGAGGTACGTGAAGATGAAGCACCCCATAAAGTTGTGGCCCAAGGCACAAGCAGGATATTGGGGCCGCGACGCGAAGGTCTAGTGAGCAATTGTCAGAGCGACCATTTCTTGCATCGATATCATGAGGCCACTGCTACGGTGGATGTGCGCAACTCGAGGCCGGAGATCATGTTGTACTCAAACATGGCAATGGTTTGGGCGGAAATTGTCCTACATAAGGATGTGGATTGGCGCACCGTGGGGGGTTGTAATCTTAGCCTCATGGATCGAAGCCAACATTTTATACCAACCACCTGGAATCAACAAAGTGATTGTTGAGAACGTTGGTCTAACCAAAGATCTGGGGACGATTTCGATGCCCACCAACAACGGCGGACACCTCCACAGGAGTACGAGGGCCATAACTACAACGACTACAACTATGGCAATGATATGGGTTCCGCGCCTATATCATTTGGTGGGGGAAGTGGCAGCCATTACTACGAAGGCGGCCAATGTGGTACAGGGACCAACACCCCTCAGAGCTATATGCCAACGCATCCAAGGGATACGTACGAGTCTGGTCGTTATTCCCTCGGAAAAGATGAAGAACACCACACTCCAAACTATGCACCCGTCTCTAACGATGGATATGGCCGGAGCACGTATGGGAGTGACAACACACCTCCATCAACGTTTCGACCTCGTGCGGATGAAGATACCGATTTTGAGAGACAAATGCGTGAAGCGACAATACAGAGCCAGGACGAGTACATCCACAGGCTCGAAGATGAATCTCGCTACATGAACAGGCAATACAATAACTTGTATGATGTTTATTCAAGCGGACTGTACTCAAGTGGCGTTGGGCCAAGTCAAAGACGTAATACTGACTCAGATTCAGATTAATCATACATGGGCAAGTTGTAATGTAATCATGTAGATAATGTCTTCGTGCGAGAACAATATTGAATATTTTGTAAATTTAGAAGGTCATTTTTTAATCTCTTCAAATGGGTGTTTATTAAATATTTCTACGTTGCGGCCATGTCAATGTAGATGATGAATGTACAATGCACGTTACGCGTTTCCAAATGAATATTATTGATAATTTTTTAGTATAAGTGGATGTGTGGAATGAGAAATTTTTATACATTCCAACTTTTCATTCACCTCATATAAGTTCAAGAGTATTTCATATAATTACATCTTCAACAATTTTCTTTTTACAACATGTACCCCTAAATTTCCTTGAGTATTTCTCACCCAAAAGTTAAAGCAAGAAGAAGAACGCCGGTCCGCGAAGGGGCCGGCGTGAATAAAGGGTTTGTTCGTTCCACCACTAAACCATGTCCACCAGACACCGTGTCGGGGAGGGCTTGGTTGTTTTTCAATTTTGTGTTGGTGTAGTAGAATGGACATGGCCTGTTGAATGGAAACGGTGTTAATAATAATACTGAAAGTGAGTGAAATTGTTTCGATGGAGATTTTAAAGGTATCTTCAAGGATATTTATAGATGAGATAAAGGTGGTGGCACGAGCACCGGCTGTGATTGCAATAAGCGGGTCCACTTTCCATCCCAGGGCAATGATGTCATTAATAAGGGGTTGGTATTTCTTTATTTTGTTTTCAATTGTTTCTGGGGAGAATCTATCATTTCAATATGTGAATTCGATGAATTGAATGGTATAGTCTTGGTTAATGTGGTCGAATGCGGGGTCATTGTATGGTAGGCCCGGAATGCAAAGTATGTCTGCTTTGACTCTAGCGTTACAGTGACAGGGCTAAGTTGCGCATGTACATGGAAGTAGCCAAGGGGGGACCGTATCTCGTTGTGGGTTGTTATTAAAGGTGCCGGCATTCATGAGGATAAATCATCGTCATTTGATATGGAAGGCAAATAGTTTTTGAATTTCCCATACCGTTTTGTTATGTCTTTTGACAATTAAGGAGTGTATGTGATGGTTTTGGCATTTTGAGTAGAACATGGAGCCATTTTTCAGGGTCTGTGGAAGTGCATATGGGACATATTATAGATGGGAATTTTTCTATTCCAAATAAGAGTTTTTTTCGGGCGTTTCCCATATATCGACTATTACGGAATTTGATGACGCAT
Source organism: Bryoerythrophyllum caledonicum (assembly GCA_963971425.1). Classification (NCBI taxonomy): domain Eukaryota; kingdom Viridiplantae; phylum Streptophyta; class Bryopsida; order Pottiales; family Pottiaceae; genus Bryoerythrophyllum; species Bryoerythrophyllum caledonicum. The sequence continues at coordinate 5,926,180 of OZ020520.1, forward strand.
GTTATTTGTGAGTTAGAGATGATGGGATTCTTCCAAGAATTCGTAGAGAGTTCATGGTCTATTTTGTTGTTGCCAACCCATTATTCTATATTAGGGAAGTTTTCTCCGATTGTGTCAAGGTTGTAATAGAAGTCTTGTTTCTTGAGATATTTGTTCAAGAATAAAACCAGCCCTTTATCGGGGGTATCTTTTTCAGAAGGCCAATCTTCTTTTTGGAAGTAGTATGGGGTAGCATGTGCATGTTTGTACGAGTCTTTGGCATTTTTATGCAATTTTTTGCGGACCTCTTTTCCAAGTTTATCTGCTTGTTCAATTCCACCGATATTGGCATGGGCTCTAACTTTGTAAAGGGTTGTTATCTGTGTTCAATTTTGTAACATGTAGACCAACGACATTAAAATAGTTTAGTCGAGATGGCTATTGTAGAGGGTAGGGTGTGTTATTTGGATGTTTAGTAGATAAAGTGCATTGATACAGTCAGTGAGTATGTGTGCGGGTTCGTTGTTGTATTTTGTTGTGATGATTTGTAGTGTTTTGTGTATGGCCATAAGTTCTCCTCTAAGGATATTTTAGTGTGTGGACATTACTCCGTAGAGTACACGAAATAGAAGACCAAATACATTATACAATATCAATGAATACAACAAAATCTTTCTATAAGCATTTTTGCTATTCATATTTGGATGCCTCTGCATTTTAATGTATGCATGTTTGTATTAATCATTGCATATACTTCATTGCTTCAAATTGTTATGGATATTTAAAAGCGAGTAAATATGCCCTAGCAATCTACCTACAGAGTAGGCATTGAACTTCCTTAAAATGATTTATAAACACTCACAAGAATGTGGTTTTTGAAAAACCTTCTACGCAATTTATTTTTTCTACTAAATGAAAACCCCCCTTAGAGAGCCAATATCCAAAGTCGGAATTGAAGAATAATGATTATGTTAGGAGATATTAACTCACTATTAATATAATTTGGCCAAATTACAGTTTCATCCACTGCGGATGAAAATAGTCTGCGGATGGAAAAACAACCCGTGGTTGAAAAAATAGTCCGTGGACGAAAAACAGTCTTCAAAAGAAAAATTGAGCGAAAATGACTATGGCAAAGTGTTAAGAATCATCACGAACACTATTAACAAAGACTTAATGTTTGTAACCCGCTCCTTCTCTACTCTTCCAATTTTCTATAAAATTTTGGAATGAATCTTTTTCTTAATATTCTGTAATATAGAAAACGCATTAAAATGGTTGTTCTAATGCGTTGCAAAACAAGCGCGAACCGCTACTAAACTTCTATAGATGCAAATGGGTCTCGAAATTAATCCATACAGAAGTTTCAAATTCTCGTATAGTTAGACGTGTATTGAAAAGTATATAAAGAGACAAAAAATTAGTATATTTTGACTGTAAAAATGTTGAAGTACGAATATTTAACTTCTAAGGCAAGTAAGTATATCCCCTAAACAATCAAGTGTAAAAAATGGGCTTTTTGAAAGTTTGGTTAGGTTCCTATGGTGTGAATTTCCAACATTTTTTTAAAAATTTTTTACTATAAAAAGGCATTACCAATATCTTAGTGGGAAGACAATTTTTTCTTAAATTGGACATTTGATGAAAAAGTTATAGGGTTTTGAATTTCCAATGGGGAGAGCGGGCACCTCGGGCACCTCCAAAAACTTTTGCTAGGACACTCTATTGAAAGTGAGATTTTCAATACTCGCAAGTAATATTGCTTCCCTTGATATCACCAAAAAGAAACTCTTGTCTTTATTGAAAAATAGCATACCAATCCAAGTCAAACATTTTCACACATTGTCAGTCGTGATCGGGCAAGGTACCAATAGAACTTATTCATTTCCACATAAAACCTACATATCTTTATATTTGTTACATTTTATTTTTTCCACATCAATATGTGGTGTAAACCTTCTTATTGACCATTAAGATTAGTAATCCAAAACACATTAAGTTCACAAAAAATAAAAGTTTGAATTGGCAAATTTTGAACCTCCACTACTTGCACAGTTGTTTTAAATACGCTACACCTGTCCTCTACCTCTAAAAATTGGTGTCTAAGGAACTAACATCATGCTTAACAAGAAGGTAATGGATTTAGACCTTGTGTAGTTCAAAAATTTGACACTAGGTAAAGTCAAAGTCTGTTGATCCACTAAACGCAGTGAAGAAAATGAACCATGTGCTTCACTTCAAACACTATAATCTTTCAATTTGTGCGGTCAAAGTTTATGAAATATTGAAAACATATTTTTTAATAAGTCTTAATTGAGATCCTACGGTCAGAACTAGAAATCAAACTTTTGGTTTCCTTCTTTGTTCATTGCACTAGAATCCAACAATTTTGAAGTGTATTCGGTGCAAAACTGTCACAGTACCTTAGAGGATATATGAGACATGTTGTATGAGTAGGGAGTCGGGACGGAGGAGGCGTTTCAAATGGGGGTAATTTCTAGAAATGCTAAATTATATTCAAAAAACATAAAATGGTTGAGGTTATGTATGATTTAGTGCCATGGGCACTATCCAAAAATTTTGAACCCAAACTCATAAAATTTGAAATATGTCTTCTCTACATAAAACCTAGAGATCATCATATTTTACACATTTTGCTTTTTCAACAACATGTAGTGAAAATCTTCTTACTCATAGTTTGGATTATCATTTGAAATCAAATTTAGTTTACAAAAAAATAAAACGTGGAATGGCATTTTTTAAACTCCAGTATTTGTGCACTTGATTTGAATATGCTACAGTTCTTCTCTACCTCTAAAAATTGGTGTGTAGGGAAATATCATCATAAGGTTGGATTTGGATATTTTGAGGTGATTTTCTTTTAAAAATATCTATAAAAATTCTGAAATAGAACACATTGATAAGTTAAAAAATCGGAACTATGCCACAACCTAAACCATATAAAATACAATAAATGTCGGTCTTTGCACGGTTATATGAAAAAAAGTTTTTTTACTTCTTGTGCCCAAATTTCAAAACCATGCTGTACATATTAATCTAAGACTATTGCTATAGTCACTTTGAAACGTGCATGCTACCTAATACAGTCTAATAATGCCGGAAGGAATAAAGTAAAACCTGTGTATTACTATTACGTGGACCGAAAATGCTCATGAAGCGTGGGCCAATTGTATGTGTCGCTGAAGCGTATAATGATATAAAACAACCCTCCAGTGCCCTCTCGGTTTTCATTGCCCACTCTCTCCATGTACATATGAAATGTATCCGCAAATTCTTGATTTGAAAATACTAATTCCGAGATTCGCGTTGCAATTTCTCGTAGCCCATGGACATTGTCCGCCCGTTGATTCGTTGCGTTTTTCGGGCCGTAACGAACTCCTCCGAAGCCATCGATAACTTCGGAATCATTTGCACATCCGCATCTGGTTTGTGCAAGTACGTAACCCGCAGATCCACTCACCATCGCCTTCGCAGAGTCTCGGCCATGTTTTCACGATTCGTGAACGTATAAAGAGACTGCATTGGTTCGGTAACCTTCGTGGTCATGCCCCAATCGCATACTCCAATATACACTCGTGATTCATCTGGACGGAAGTGGAGGAGGATATTGTCCGGAGACAAGTCATTGTGGAGATTGTTGCTTTTGAGGACCTCGTTCATGATGCGCAACAACGCCCACGCAAGCTTGGTCCGTTTTTTGCGAAAACAAACCAATTGTTGAGCTCCAATAACCTCATCATCGGGGTATCTCCCATAGTTCAAATGTATATAAATATCGTCACCATAATCGGAATCCTGGTTCAACATCTCTCGAATTGTCCCGCCATTCCACCAATACGCATAGCCTTCGTACTTGTCCAAATGAATGGCCACGAAACGAATGACACCCGGCTGTGGAATCCTCACCGCCATCGACTCGTTATGATGCTCCACTTTTGCCACCTCCGGCCGTGTCTCCGATTGGTTCGACAATTTGGCGGCAAATTCCCAGAATGGTTCAATGCTCGGAGCACCCTCACTGCGGACTTTGTAAATGGTGGCGTATCCACCTCTCCGATTGACATTGTCCATCCGTATAACCATGGCTATTGGCAGAATGACAATCAGATGAGCTTTCCATAACAGGTCCTCTTGGTGCCCCTCCGTCGAGTTCCATCATCCCATGGAGCCATGCCTATTTTGATTCTTGGCGAATGGCTTCATCTGGGCGACAAATAAATCAGCCTTCAACAACACGTCGTTGAAATCTCCATCAGCCACGCGATTGAACCTCCCAAACTTGGTCAACAAGTTCTTGGCATTCTAGAGTGCATCGTGCACTCTGGCATCTACGATCTGAAAAAACCCCCGCTTCTGGGTCTTCATATTGCACACCGGGGCTTCAAGTGCATCCATCATGTGTTGCCCCATGTCCCTCCAAAACTTCTCGGGGCCTTCATCCCGATATTTGACGAACTTGCTCTCCAATGATCGAAGAGTATTTACCTCATAGAATCTGACAATCAGTTCTATGAGGAAAATCTTGCAAGCCTCAGATAGAACGTCATGGATGGGATGAAGCTTTGGACCGAAGTCCGCAACCTTATGTTTCATCTTGTCATTTGGCATTTTCTTTAAACCGCCGCCATTTGAAACTATAACAAGTTTTTAGAAAAACTTTTAAAAAAACGACAAAACATCCCCCCCCCCAATGTGAAACACTTTTTTCCTCCCAAAGATGAGGAGCCAATGGATGGAAAATTGCCAGCCAAAGCCACTCCACATCCACTCAAAAATATATTCTTGAGAGGGGAAAGAAAAAGTGAGAGAGAGAGGAGGACGGACGGCCTTTTATAGGGTGGCGGACGGCCATGAGGTTGACCGCCACCACGGCCGTCCGATCGGACGGCCGTCGCGCGCCCGTCTGATTGGTCCGTTGGCCGTCCGATCGGGCGGACGACCGAGGTGCCGTCCGATCGTCCCGACGGCAGCGACCGATCGGACGGCCGATTGGAATTTGACGGCTGCGATCCGGCCGCGTGGCACTTCGTCGAATCCAATGGTCCCGAAAACTTACCGGGGCCTTCCGTAACTGGTTTTTATCCTTTTGGACGGTGCGTCCGACATGACGTCCGGACGACGTTCTAGGACGCTCTCAGACCCCCAAGGACGTCGGATTGGTAACCCTGGTTGTGTTAGAGTACTTGTGTTTGGTTTTTGGTGAGAGGAGTCTTCTGTCGCCTTCATTTTCTTTTGCTGTGGATCGAGGTGCTGTTATGTCATGGAGGGACAAAATCGTTGGCGTTAGAATAGAGTCTATAGTTTTTGGAACCTCTGCTTGTTTTATTGTCGGGCGTGAGTTTATGAGGCGGATTTAAGGCTCTTTGGCATTGGCGATGTCTCCTTTGAGTGTGTATATTCTATGGTGTGGTTTTGGTTTATAAAATTCTTGAAGTGAAAGGCTATGGATTTATGGGTCTCTCTGGATCAAAACTAGTATGCTCTTCCATGGCACATATTGGCAGGTTCTTTGCAAGTGATTGCACAAATTTGTTTGTATTAACCTAATTCTGTCTAATTCTACCTACAGAGCCTTGACTCTGAGGAAACCCTGCCTTCGCCTTTTCGTATGCTTGCCTATTGGTTGACTGTGGCGGAGGTTTGGTTGGTGGTTGCGGCGGTTGGAGGCTTACGAGGGTTTTGCTTTTTGAGGGTATGGCTTCTCCTCCACCTTTCAAGTTTTCGATGGAGTGGAAGTCCACGAGCGGTGGTGGAAGTTCTTCTAAGCGGAAGCGCGAGGACATGCCGAAGAAGCATAGGAGTTCTGAGTTTGTTCGAGGATCTAGCCGGGGAGTTGTCACTAAGTTAGACTCTAGGGACGTGCGGAGCATTGCTACTTATCCCGATGTTGTTATGCGACCTCTTGGGGAGCGAGTCAACACTTTCTCTTCACAGTAGAGTGTTTACTTGGAAGGCGTAGTCAAAGAGGATGACATAGACGGTTTATGAGCCAAGATTTCAAATCTGGAGGTCCTCCTTGCAAGCACCGTGAAGACGTTGGATGAAGTAAGTGCGGCAAGGAGAAGTTTTAAGGACATGTCCAGTTTATTTTTGCACCAAGATATGTCCAATGCCTTGAGAGCTTTCTCAGACCTCATATTGGGTGCTTTTTTCAAAGCATGTCGAAAGGAGGGTGTTGGATTTGGAGAGAGGGCGGCATGGTTATCCGACCGTGGAGAAGATGGAAGTGAGGCGTTTGTGGCTCGACATGTGGTCACGATTTCACTTTTAGGAGCCGAGAAGAGGGTGGGGAAGAGGGAATTCTGGCTCATTAGAAGTTTGCGGAAGGCTTCGAGTGCCGTGAGCTCCCTTGTTTCTCATGCAACAACGCCAATTGAAGTGGTTGTTGCGCTTGAGAGTGAAGGTCCCAACCTTTTCACAATTGATTTCAAGGACGTTTATGGTCTTTTCCGATTTTTTTTTATATCAGTCCCAAGAACATGGTCAAAGATTGGAAGGAGGGCCACTTGAGAGAGGATTTCAAGATCAAGTTTCATCCGGACCGCCTTCCTAGGTAAATTTTCTTCTCCATTTATTAATTTTTCTTGGTTGTATGAGCATTGTTCGGTGGTCAGTTTGTGATGATAGGGTGGGGTGATGGGGTGGGGTGGACATGTAGTGCGTGAACTCATATTTGATTCGAGGCCACAAAGAAGGCGACAAGAGTTATGATGTCTTTAACTGCCACCAAAGTTGTCATGACGCTTGACGTCCATGACGTCTGGTTGTTTGGACGGAGGACGTCCTCGGCCCCATGAGGACGTCTGGTCACATAACTACTTTGGTCAATTTACTCCAGGATAAATAGCCGCCCGCTACCCCGGCCGACGGCGTCGGGCGTCCACCACTGGAGGCGACCGCGCTGCAGACGGCCATTCCATTCGCTTGGGCCAACCGCACCGTCGTCCGCGACGGCCGACTGTACGGTCGTCCGCTTCGGGCGATCGCCATCCGCCGTCCGCCGCGGCTAACCGCCCTCTCCCGACCGCGCAACGTACCATCCGGCGGTCGCCGTTTTGCAGTCCGCCCCGCCGACCACTCCCCGGACCTCATCCGCTGATAGATTGACATCCTCTCGTCTTCCACTGGTCATAACCAGCGTGAGTATAAAGAAAGCAGCACATGGAGCCTCACTTCACGTCCGCACGGCGGTCGGCCCTCACCCGTCCGCGCGGCTGACTCCCTAGTCCTCCGCACGGATTATTTGGCCATAACTCCCTCATTTTTGGCAGGTTTTGAACGTGTAATATATCGTTGAAAGCACCTTAAAAATGCGCTTCCAACGATATAAAGCGGTGGTCGGCCAAGACGTCAACCGAGAGGACGCCTAAGGGCCGACCGAACGGCGGTCGGCCCTTGGGCGTCCGCTGCGCGCCTTATACCATTGAAAGCGCATTTTCAAGATGCTTTCAACAATATATTACATGTTCAAAAAATCCCAAAAATGAGGGAGTCATGGCCAAAAACCCATCCGCGCGGTTAACTGCCTAGCCGTCCGCACGGGTTTTTTGGCCATAACTCCCTCATTTTTGGGAGGTTTTGAACGTGTAATATACCGTTGAAATATCAATATGTGTGTACGTTTCTTGTCTATCAATATCACATTTTTCTACAAGTCAACTTTGAAGAAAAATCATCACAATTTTAGAATAACATATCAAAAATTGCAAAATATTATTAAGAACTTCAATCAAAATTAAATTAAAGTAAACTAAAAATAAGTACGGTAGAATGACCTTTAAAAATTCATTCCAAACCTACTCTAGTCCTTACACACTTTTTCTACTATCTATTTACTAGTTAGAACCATGTTGTCCCTAATGGTGCAAGGGCAATCTCCCGATACCTTGTTGCGGCGCAATATCCTATCACGGCACAATATTATGTCTTGATGCAATACCTTGTCCCTATGAGATTTAATCCCATGGATTCCGACACAAAGTTGTCCGCGATGGCCAAACAAACAATATTGATAGTATATTTGAATACTTTTACAGATTTAGTAGATTGAATATGATTATGCATGCCTAATTTGTAACATAATATAGATGATTTTGTTCAAAAAATTCAAATTATACTTCAATACTAGTTTATAATGACTTTTAAAGGCTTAAATTTATATTTAGAATACTAAGGTAAAACAATGTATGTATGTTAATATTATATTTTGATAATGGGCAAATATGTTTGTATAAGTCCATCATATGTCTCTATAAGTTCTCCATATGTTTTCATACATTTCAATATACTTCTATGTGTTCTCCTATATTGTCGTATATCGTTGATCATTTCCTTATGTTCTTTTGTGTTTATTATGTGTTCTCATTTTTGGAATTGAAATTTTGCAATGAAGAGGTCTGAATTTGAAATGACAAAGTATGATTTTGCAATGAAGAAGTCTAATTTTGCAATCAGGAAGTCTAATTTTGCAATGAGAAAGTCTCATTCTGCAATGAGGCATGACAACTATAAGTCCCATATGTATTGGCAACCGTTGTTTTTACATGGTACTATAAGTAAAGGCCTTCAAAGGGAAGCAAGCATCTCACTCCAAGCATTGTTTGTTACTTTGTCTATTTCATTTGCTTGTTCAACTATTTCTCAGGTGAAAAATGGTGCAGCTTTTGTGAGCATCAACGTGTTGACATGTCGATGTTGACAAATGTTGCTCCATTTTTAACTTGACAAATGTTGCACCATTCTTAATTACTCTATGCACACCAAGGTTACGCCATGTTTACGGTTAAGTTACTAGCGCCGTGTTAATTCTAGAGAGACTTATTTTCCTGAAGCTACATTGTGGCTAATTTCTCATATAACTACTACAGCTATAGGAGACAGTTAATCAATGAATACCAAGGTTAGAAAAACTTGTCATTTACTCATCTGAAATAACATTGTGGGTGATTTCTCATATAATTACCACAAATATAAGAGACACTTAACCAATAAATACCAAGGTTAGACAAACTTGTCAATTACTCAAGAATAGCTTATTAACACATATAATCAGTACACAAAAAGAATAACGATCTATGAATCCAAGGTCGAGCACCCAACGAGCCAATGGGACCCAAATGTAGATTCTAGATGTGTTAAATTTCATTTCGCATAAAATCCATTGGGAATTTGGTTGTCAAAATTGGAAGTTCTTATATGCGTACACACTACATGTACACTTTGCAAACTTCAAATCACATTATGGATTGTTAGAATTTATAGAACAGCTAGGAAAACATTCCAAAATACATCAAATTCACTAAAATACAATGATTACCATCCACATACAACACGCAATTAAGCAATTATGCACTTGACCAAGTGCGCTAATCGACACTCAAATGCGAGAAGATCTTTCCCCAAAATGTTTTTTTTTTAAATGCTAAAATCTTACTAACTCTTTTGTATTAAATTTTTGTGTTTGTTGTGTTACATGTTGCGTTACATATCGCGTTAAATATGTGTACGTACGTGAATAATATGCAAAATATATTATAACTATTGTTTTAAACTTATGTAGAATACATGATTACTAAATTTATTTTTGTTTTTTTTGGAACCAACATTGTTCAATGTTCATGTGCTTGAAATCTATACATACATATTTTGTATTATAATACAAGTTCAAAGTATTATACTACAAATACAATTATAAATACTATTAATAATATGCAAAAACATACATCATAAGTTTTTACTATTGATTAATTACATCACCAAGTGCATGTACAAATGCCTTCATTTTTTTGTCTTCTTCTTGTGTATCATGTACCATGTGGAATTTCTTCATATCAATTGGCAAAATTTTGTTTGGATGATTGCATCTTTTCTACATTACAATCCTTATAAGCTATTCACAAAATTTTGTACAATGATATTAAATAGACATTTATCAAAGTTCAACGACGTTCCACTAAAAATTTGTTCAAAAAGCAACTTAACACCTTATTAAATTGACATTTTTAATTGCACCACAATATTGATCCAAGAACTCTAATTTTTTCTCAAAATAGACAATTTTTTTCAAATGTGGGATTTTTGGTGCGCCATGGCCGTCGTGGTTCCTAAGTGCACTTTTAAATGGTGAGTGCATTATTGCTTAATTGCATGTTATGTAACTATGTTTTATTTCATACACATGCCAAGTGATTATGGTCTTAAAATTTGATTAAAACTTTTCTTTAACCCCTAAATGGAAAAAGTTCCAAAGTGGAGTTTTCCAAATCTTGGGCAGGTTTCCATGGTTGCAATTTATATTTGCAATTTTTGAAATTTTGTCCAAAGATGCAAGTAGATAAGAGGTACGCACATGTATAGTTTTTATTCTCATCAAACTTGTAGGAAAAAAAGTTATGCCATCTTATGAGAAAAATTGTCGAGTGCGGGCATGTAGGGCAAGTTCAAAATTCCCCAGTGGTAGTTTGCCAAATGCTTAACCCTTTACCGCCCAACTATGTTTCTAGAAAAACCAAGATTTCCGCTGAATTTTTTCCTTGAACCGGATTTGATGGAAATACAATGCCTATTATTAATATCTAATCTTTAAAAATTGAACTTAACCCATGACATGAACTTTGGAGAAATTTTGCACAACATCCAACGGTTGATGGAATAGATTATAGTGTTTAAAGTTACCGTATATTGGTAGTAAAAACTACGGGTTTTGGAGGGTGTACTACTAAAACCATCAATAGATTCTTGCAAGGATTTATTTACTTTAAGTTAGAGCAATTTGCATGTACACTAGGTTGATAGCTTTGCATTGACATATCATATGTGAAGAAAATATTTATACACAATTATTGATGATTTTTGTGCTTTTTTCTACTTGATCGTATACAAAAATGTTCCAACCTTATATAAATCAAAACGGAATTTTTGTATGTGAGGAGAGAGAGCAACAATCACAAAACGATGAAGAATGTCTCAAAGACAAAGTTCAATCAAAATTTAAGACCAAAATATATCTGCATGTGTGTGAAATAAAACATAGTATGCGGCATGGTATTCACTATATTCACTGTACTTTAGTGTATTTGGTGTGTTTTGTATTGTATTCCTAGCTTTTGCAAGAGTTCTATAAATCTAAATCATGATCTGATTCTTGGAGAGTGTTCATGTAGTGTGTGCGCAAATCTAAACCTGGTATCTCAAAGCCTAATTTCTCATGGATTTCATGAAAATTCAGTTTTAGCACCTATGGAGTCCCATTTTAGGCTTCTTGGGCGGTAAAAGGTTAAGAACTACCAAACTACCCACTGAACCGATTACATAGTTGAAGATTCTATTGATTTAGGATTTTGTGGAGGGATTCTAATTCCACAATATCATTTGTTTTTTGAGTGTGGACTATAAGGTAAGCCCCCCTAAAACCAACAAGTTAAGGAATGTGCATATATGGAGAAAGGAGATAATCATACTATTATTTTTTAGTGGTAGCCAATAGAATTGCAATTCCAACCCAAGTGATTTCATATTTTTTCAATGAAATCTGGATTAGTTATGAATTTTCAAAGTGTGCAGCCATGTTTAGTGGGTGGCTAGCAGTAGGTACTGCTTATAACCAACGACCAAAAGTAAGGGTCTTGACTCATAGCAAACCTCCATTTGGAGCTCAGTTGGTGGTAATGGGATAGAAGTGGGTTGGATATACCCCAATTTAATAAGCGTTGGCTATGGGATTTTGTTGGTTATGGGGGCTTTACTTTAATGCTTAGCAAGTTAGCTGGGACTAGCTGAAGAGACACGGAACTGGGGATTCCATCCATGATGGTTCTGAAAATTGTTAATTGTGTAATTCATCCTCCTGCAGAGGGTAATAGAAGACAAACACTGCACTAACTTAAAATTTTACATAGAGCTTGCGGAAGAGAGCTTACAAAGTTGTACTAACATTGTAGGAGAGAGCTCCTCAAAAGGGGGCAATAGTTCCCAACCACTTATCCTTGTCTTCTGGGCATTGATATAGTGAAGGGAATGAACAGACACTTTTTTCACGCCGACTTTCTTTTGAAGGCCGGAGTTCTTACTCTCGGAGAGAGCTTGCGAGAAGGTTTTTTGGAGAGTAAACTCTAGCATGGTTGTGCTTTGGAGGCATGTGAACGGCGAGAAAGATGATGCATCTTCAAAGAGCACACTTTTTGATGTCAAACTTGCTTCTCTCTAAACTCGTGCAAGTCCGGCCTGGCCGGGTCGTTGGTAGACTCTTGAGATGTTGGCATTTATAATAAGCATGCTTTTTGATATGTGGTTGTTTCTTTTGGAGTTAGAGTTTGGTGTTTGTTAGTCAAATGTTCCACGTTATGATTGCAATGGAAGAAGAAACGTATGAGGAGACTGAAGCGCAAATTCCTTTTTCTCCGAAATTTCCTTATCTACAGCTACACACGAACTCATTGTGTAGATTAAAAAGCTAACAACACCTGCAAATATTGATCCTTGATTTGCACATTGACTTTTGCACCTCCAATGCTCTTACTACAATTGTGCATCACGCGCTATTGGAATCAAATTTAACCCCTAAAGATCCTTGAAAGCCAAAATGGCTTTTTGCTATTTCGGGCAGCCTAGTTCAAGGGGTTAAATTTAATATTTTTGCAAAATATTTTTACGGGGTGTTCCCTATACTACAAGGTGTACGTGCAACAATTTGCAAAGTCGAATTCCAATTTTTGAGCTTATTTACTCAAATTTTAGTTTTCAACCTCTGGGCGGGCAGAAAAAAACTTTTTATTTTCAACATTTTTTTGAAATGTTTTTTTGCTAATATGTTCATAACTAAGTTTCTATTCAAATTTCCAAGTGACCCATGTTGAACCTTTTACCAATTCTGCAAGGGCAGCCTTTAAAAATTACAACAACAAGTTTCAAAGTTTTCCACAATATTACATTTTTTTCTTTCAAAATTCGTCAAAATTTGAGATTTAATAATTTTTCAAAAATATTTTTTTCCGAAATTCACAAACTTAAAGAGGTACCTACTCACCGTTCATTTTTTTCCTAAATTAAATACCATAAACGTGATGCATGTTTTTCCAAATCACCGTTTTTATACCTTCTGTTGGAAAATAATTTGCATGAAGGTCCAAAAAGCCAAATGAGTCTCTAAAATTTTGCATAGGCATTCAAAACATGATTCTCCACATGGAAAAAAATATGAGCAAAATGATTGGTGTAGCAATCATCAAGTTTTCCTTTGCACAAAGTAGACTATGTCTTTTAAACAATGCCCAAAAAAAGTTTTGCATCAACTTTGAACATTATAATCTCACAAATGGTGCACATCCAACGGCTCAAATTTGACATAGTACATTCCATAGTAGCTAGGTTCAAGATCCTACGGTTGAAAGTACTAAAAAGCAGTAAATACATTGACCATACCTCAATTCCAACAAGGTGGTAGAAATTTGCAATTTTGGGTTTTCGAGCTCCCAAGAACACAAGGATTTTTAGGGGTTAACTCAATTGTTTTGAATTCTTCTTATTTGTTTAGTAAGTCAGGTTACGCTTCTTTTCCGTTGGGGACAACATGTCAATATACTTATATATGGATATACATTTCAATATCCATCATGAACCCTCACCAATCCATTAAATAACACACAAATTAGCAGACAATACTTAAACTGACACTATTTACAATGTGTAGCTTTTTCCATATTATTAAACATCGTCATCATCACAAGGACTTCACTTTCACATGCCAGCATTGGGAAGATTTAATATTGCAAAGACCTCACTATCTCATGCCTCCAATGGGAAGAACCAATTTTAGATTTATTTGGAATGTTGTAACTTCCTCAATATCACACTTTTGAAGATATGTTTGATTTGTATAAAGGAAGTTGGAATAAAGAACATGTTATAGACTGAATTCACATTATTTGCGTCTCCCTTTGATATTACAAAATAATGGATATGATTTTGTGATATTATAAAAGGTGACATAAAATAATTACATAACAAAAAATGTTAAGGATCTCTTTGATATCACAATTTGAAGGATATGCTTTTATGACATTTTAAAGGATCTAGCATGAAAGAGGTGTCTAGTAATGGAAATCTAATGTTTGACAATTTGAGAATCTTTGTAATATTCCTTTTAAAAATATGTTGTGGTGATATAATGTTGAATCAACCTCCTACACATTAGGCACATTATATAACATAATTGTATTTTTTTTAAATTGTGATGAGAGGATTTTTTGTCCAATGTGCTAAGATTTCAAGCATCTATTCAAGTGTCACAAACCATTGTCTCTATCTTTCATCACTTAAATGTCACTTACCACTATCTAAATCATTTATCCATTCACATGCCACTAACGACTATATCCATATTCCATCCACTCACATGTCCCAGACCATTGTTTCCATCTTAATTTATCTACTCACATGTCCCTCACCACTATTTTTATCTTAATTTATCCACTCACATGTTCCAGACCACTGTCCATCTTAATTTATCTACTCACATGTCCCTCACCACTATTTCCATCTTTTACCCACTTAAATGTCAGTATCCATTGTCTCCATCTTTTATCTATTCAATAGTTAGTCATTGTTGGCTCTATCTTCCATCTCCATGATAACCAACCAAATCCGATTATCTACAGCTATAAAATAAAGGTATATCAAACCCATTTCCATCCCATTACCACCCAATGTTCACCCATCTAAATAGAGGTTGACTATTACTCACGACCCTTTACTTTTGATTGGCACTTTTGGCGGGTACTTATTGACAGCCACCAACTAAACATGACAACTCACTTTGGAAATTCATAATTAATTCACATTTCATTGGAAAAATATGAAACCACTAGGGTTGATATTTCTATTCTATTGGCTATATCTGAAAAATAACTTTATTATTATATATTGTCTCCATGTATGCACATTGTTTAAGTTGTCCTTATTTAGGATGCCCATATTTAGCCCTACATGATGTTCTTGTGGTTCACATTAAGTTTCCGTTTTCACAATGGTGTCCTCAATCGTCATACAATCTTCTCTCATTCTCTAACATTTGGGTAAAAGGGGTACTAATCCTAGGCGACCGATGTTGAGAGGCACATACTAATTGCATTGCAGATTCGCAAATCTCTAGTTTGGAAGTAGGAGACAAATGGGATGAGGAGCACCAAATGACGAAAACTTGGGGGTTGGTTGCTGGGCTTTCGTCCATCACCAATATACATGCGATTTCTTTGCCTCAATTGTGTCTACTAAAACCCCCATTATTTTGTGTTTAACAATGCCTAGTCAACATCGTTTGAAGAAGTTGTCCCCCATTTCGCATCAGGTCGCGCACATGCCACTATTTTGTAGAAACTCAACCCAATTGCTAAATGTAGTAATCTCACATTTTCTGTGGTGACAACTTTTACCAACTTTCTTTTGAGGTTTTCATTGTAGATGGGCACTTCTTAAGGATTTGTGATGTACAATTTTCTAACCCGGAGCAATTTTTGTGGAAGGGCGGGCAATGTGCAAAATGGCAAGTCTCTTTAACACCAACAAAAGCCAAATAGTATGTTTGGACTTTGAAGATACAACAAGGATAACTTCAAAATGGTTGAGGATTTCACCGTGAGTTTGATTTGGCATCCCTGGTGTGTGTTGGTCTTCATTTGGTAAATAATACAATATCCAGGACATACTCAACACCTAAGGTAGCTTTAAATATAGGAGTACTATAGCAAAGTTGTTCAAATGAAATTTACAAAAATACAAACATAAAAATGGAAAATCAATAAAGTATTTAGAAAAATTATCAAAAAAATCCAAAATATTCATATTATATATATATATATATATATATATATATATATAAAGTGACATGTTACACAAAAAGAAACAATTGTTGAGCTTTGGCTTGATTGAGTTGAGAACAACACTTGTCATTAACAAAGTCTAAAGCTTGATTAGAATTTAGGTCCCTATAATATGAAATTTTTGATGTTGATAAATTGAAAATTGGAAATTTGATTTTGTATTGCATGCAACTTATTTTGCCTTAATAAATTAAAATAGTGTTTGGAGGTGCTATATTACTATAATAGAGAACCTTGCTATATTGCTATAGTACAGAAGATTATGTATTTAAAACTTATAGCCGAACTCTAATCCTTACCACCTAAGTTAACCCCCTAACAACTAACCAAAACCCATAACCAACACTTATAAAATTGGAGGATATCCAACCCACTTCCTTTCCATTACCACTTATTCACCCATTAGTCAGAACCCCTTACTTTTGGTTGTGCTCATGAGGTGGTTGTGAGTTCAAGTCCTATTGCCGGCGTGGTGCCTACCACCATAGTCCAACCAATTATGGTGGGGGGTCCCAAGGCCTTGTTGTATAGGGACCCACAAAGCCCTTGGGGGAGATGACATGTCGGTTGTCTCTAAGGCAATTAGTGTAGGGAAGCACTTAGTGTAGAAAAGTGTTTACCCTCGAGAGGGGGGAGTAGTATTATTACACTAGCCTATGTCCCGTGGCCATATGCTTAGTGAAAAGAATGAACAAACACTATATTCACGCCGGTTTCCTTCGGAGATCGGAGTACTTCTTCTTTTGGTTGTGCTCATGGGAGATACTTCTTAACGGCCACCAGCTAAACATGGCAACATCCTAACTAATTTAGATCTCATATGAAACCACTTGGCTTGAAATTACAATATCTATTGACTATCACAAAAATTTCAAAAATCTATTATTATTTGTTCAGAACTTCATACCGATATATGCACACCAATTAACTTGTCAATTATAGGAGGATGTACCCTAATTAACAACCTTTAACCTCTAAAGGACCATTACAAGTGTACCTGCAGGGTACAAGTTTTTCCACTTTAACTGCGATTATCATTGAAACCGTACGGTAAAAATTCTCAAGTTTTTTTCCCACATCATTGCATGTAAGTTTTAAAAATAAGATCCTATGGTTGCAATATCTAAAAGCTTATCTTGGCAGTTCACAATCAACAGAGCAGAGACTCCTCTAAAATACCTTGGTCCTTTAGGGATTAAGAATATCTTTATGGCTCTAAGGTAAGCCCCCCTAATACCGACAAGTTAACGAATGTGCATATATGGAGAGAGGAGATAATTATACTATTATTTTTCAGCAATAGCCAATAGAATCACAATTCCAACCCAAGTGATTTCATGTCTTTTCGATGAAAACAAAATTTTCAAACTGTGCAGCCATGTTTAGTGGGTGGCCAGCAATAGGTACCCCCATAACCAACGACCAAAAGTAAGGGTCTTGACTAACAACATACCTCCATTTGGAGGTGAGTTGGTGGTAATGAGATGGAAGAGGGTTGGATATACCCCAATTTTACAGGCGTTGACTATGGTTTTTTTTTTTTTTTTTTTGGTTGGTTATGGGGGGGGGCTTACCTTAACCAATCCTTAGGCGCTATCACCCAAAAAGGTTGCTTCAACTCAACGTTTCTCCTCAGAATGTGTGGAGAATGAGAGAAAAGATGAAAAACACTCCCAGTTCTCTCACACTTTGAAGATACAAGCTCATAAAAGCGAGGGCAATGAAGAAAAGCGGCGAGCTTTGAATGCCTGTCACCCATCCATACCAATGCCGTTGAAACTCCCATTGCGCTAGCCAAGGTAACACTAGACTTCTGCCATGATTCTCTAGACTTGTGTCTGCCGTTGCCGCTCTCATCTCACGTCAAAACATCCACCATGCTCTGCTCAAGCTGCATCAGGCTTGCCAGACACCAGTACAACCTCCTGCAACTCTGAAGCTGCAGCCGTTGTACTCTCTCACATAATAATGTTGTCACTGTGCTGTTGGTTTTAAGTCAGCAGTGGGCGCCGGTACTGCAGCTTGCAACTTGCAGCTTGGACCATGAGCTGGTGATTAGTTCAAGCTCATTCCGGAGCCAGCGACGAGAAGATTGCTTGATTGTTGAGCAGACGCTGCAGGGAGCTGAGCTAGAGAGATGGAGGCCGCTCGACGTGTTGGTCGAACCAGTGGGTTCGTGATGCTGCTGCTACTGCTGCTTCATGGCGTTGCGGTGCTGGTGTCGTGTCAGTGTGATAATGCGAACTTGTGTCCGTCGAACAAGGTCGGGAACTCAGGTAGGCCACTTGAGGTGATGTTACACTGGTCCTTGTGTCTAGTTGAATGGAGGTCACGTTTGGGAGTGTGTGTGTACCGGTTTTATTTCGGTGCGATGATCTGAACTCGTGTCGTTTGAACATGCTTAGCGACTTGGCGTTTCTAGGAGAAGTTGGTGTAGAGATACGGGACATGCATGAGGTTGTGCCATTTTCGTCTTTGGTTTCCTCGGAGTGGTCATGGTATTACTGGTGTCATGTCAATGTGTCGATGATGTGATCGATCGGTTGGCGGCTTACTGCGAGCTACAAGATGGTTAAGTTATGTGGAGGTGGGAGAGACAATGTGGAGGTCATAGTTGGGAGAAGCTGTGGTTTTGCTTTTGTTGGAGTTCTCACCTACGTGTTCCTGCAGCGGTCGTTTTTATCCTGTCAATGCGATGATCCGGAGTTGTGTCGGTTTAAGAAGGTCGGTTGGCAGGTTATGTTGGCTTCTAGGGTTGAGTTGTTGTAGTCAAAGATACAATGTTGAGGTCGAGCCACGACTGTGGTTTCCTGGGAGTTCTCGTCGTGTTGCTGGTGCTGCAGTACCCGTGTTGATCACGACAGTTGATTTGATGATGCGAGGATTGAGATGTGCAGGATCCGGGTACAGGATGGAGACGGCGGTGATGGGCATAAACTACGGCCGCATAGCCAACAATCTGCTGCCGACGGACGAGGCGGTCCACAAGATGAAGGCCATGAAGCTGGGGCGCGTGAAGATCTTTGACTCCGACGCCACAGTGCTGAGCGCGCTGGCCAACACGGGCCTGGAGGTGGTGAGCGCGCTCCCGAACGAGGACATCCCCGGCGTGGCGCAGAGCGCGTACGCTGCGGATCAGTGGGTGCGCAAGAACATCCTGGCGTACTATCCTGCAACCAACATCGTGGCCGTCGTGGTCGGCAACGAGCTTTTCTCGTACCAGTCGATGAAACCAACGTGGAGCAAGCTCATGCCCGCGATCCAGAACCTCCACAACAGCCTCGGGCGAAGTAATCTCACGGGGAGTATCAAGGTGTCAACGACAGTCGCGCTCGACGTGCTCGCCGCGTCGTATCCACCCTCCGCTGGGATGTTCAAGGAGGAGCTGGGGTTGCAGCCCTTGCTGAAGTTTCTGCAGGACACGAAGTCGCATTTCTACGTGAATGTGTATCCCTACTTCGCGTGGGCGAGCGATCCGCAGCACATCCCATTGGACTACGCGCTGTTCGGAGCGTCGTCGCCAGGCGCGACGGACAACGGGCGGGCGTACTGGAACTTACTGGACGCGCAGCTGGACGCGGTGCACGCGGCGCTCGATAGGGCGGGGTATGGCGGCGTAAGGGTGGCAGTCAGCGAGACGGGGTGGCCGACGGCCGGCGACGCGAACCAGCTGGGCGCGACGATGGCGAATGCCGCGACGTACAACCGGCGGCTGGTGCGGAAGGTTGTCAAGGGCAGGGGCACACCGATTCGCCCCGGGGTCGTCATCCCCACCTTTCTGTTCGCGCTCTTCAACGAGAATCAGAAGCCGGGGCAGGGCTCCGAGAAGCACTGGGGCGTGGTGTTCCCCAACGGGACGGACGTGTACAAGATAGACATGACCGGCGCCATGGCTGACGGGGAGTACACGCCTATGGGCGATGACCCACCCGTGTTCACGAACGCGCCACCACCCGCGCCCTCGCACCAGGGCGGGGCTGGGCCCTGGTGCGTGGCCAAGAGCGCCGTCGCGCAGTCGACCGTGCAGAGCGCGCTCGACTTCGCCTGTGGCGCAGGCGGCGCCGACTGCGTGCCGTTGCAGCGCGGCGGCGCCTGCTTCGCGCCCGACACCCTGCACGACCACGCCAGCTACGCGTTCAACAGCTACTACCAGAAGACCAAGGGCGCGGGTGGTTCGTGCGATTTCGGCGGCGCGGCCGTGATCTCGACTGTGGATCCTAGTATGTCTGCTGCTCCTTCTCCTTCCTCTATAAATTCTTTGTGTTCAAACGATGATGGTTACTGACTGGAGTAATGGTGCTTGCAGGTCATGATGCGTGCAAGTTTCTAACAAGTTGAATAATGGAAGGGGAAGTCACTCTTTTTGATGGAAGTAGCGGTCGATTGGGTACAGTTTTTGAGTAGAGGGCAGGCTTGGATGAGTCTGCCTTCAGCTTGCAATTTTGTCTAGCTCGTTCATAATATATCATGAGAATTGTAGAAGCTGCAGGTCGGCATGTAGGCACGTTTCAATGTATAGCATTTTTTGAAGATCCATGACTCTTCATGATGTCTTCTTTCCGGATAAAGCATGAATATTTCAGCGTGATATTGGTGGCGTGTGTGACTCTGGAAGTGAACGAGGGGATTGTTATATATCATAATTGTTTGAGTACACTTCCTTCACAAATATATCTCATAATTCTCTTATATAATGTCCATCAACCTTCACACATTTAGTCCACTTTCATTGGAAATCCACATGTCTATAAACCTTGACAATATATCTATCAGAGTTGTCAACAGGGTGAAAAAACATGCTCACGTTACAAATATAAGTGTCAGCTACACGTCTTCTTCATTGCATGTGCACCGTAGTCTCTATTGCCCGGAAACATGTGGGTCATACACCAGGATGCGACGTCTCTAGCTCAACCACGACGGCGCGGGGCACAGAAACAAGAGCTTGTACCCCTCAGATGTTCTATGCAGGGCCAACTTGACTTTTCTGGAAGCTGTATTCTATATGATGAGTCGGTTGGTCGATGTAAAATATACAGAGAAGCCTTGATGCACACCTTGAATCAGAAGAGGCTAACTCTGGCTCGGAAAGGAACTTTGAGGTCTTCGTGTGGATCCAGCGATTTCTACTCACAACAGTTGACTGGTTTGGCTCGGCGGCGGCGGCGGCGTTGGTTCACGGTAGACAGGTCTGAAGTGGTCGGATAACACCGTCCTGGCCAGTTGCACATCCCTCACGAACGTTGTCCTTGCCTTTGCATAAGGCGCGTCTCGAGCTACAGAAAAGAAACCAACATCAGTGGACATGCTAAAAGAAACGACATACTTTAAAACGACATCCAGTTTCGGTTGAGAGACTTACGAAGCCTTTGCGCTCGAGCAATATTTTGTCTCCTCTTGTACCAAACGTAGCCGAACACGAAAGCCACGAGAGATCCAAGCAACACTCCAACGATAAGGCCTGCCCTTGAGCCTTCCTTCAGCTCATCACATGATCTAATACCCACACCGCATAAACCGGCGTTGTTGGCGAGGCTGCAACACGAACGAACAGTTGGGTCAATCAAAGGGATTGACTCATTCAGTTGGCGGCAACGATAATATTTTATGTTGGTATTGAGGACCTGAAGAGACGCTACTTACTTGAGATTGGCTCCTCTCAGAGCACCCGCGCCCAGGCTGTGAGGCACTTCCCCAGATAACTGGTTGTCATTCAGGAACCTGCGAGAAGTGAAGAAGTGATCAACAATGGTTCGAGAAACATGAATCAACACAAGTATCCGATATGGTACAGGAACATGGTAGTGTACGTGGACTCACAGTTTTTTCAGGCTGGTGAGGTTTCCAAGACTTGCAGGAATCGATTGGTTCATCCGGTTGTGGGACAGATCTCTGCACGATCAACATAAACATCGTCGTATCAGTTGAATGAGAACTAGATAGGCATGCATGCGATGACAAGAGGCAGGAACAAAGAACGTATGATCGTTTGCTTCTAACGTCATTGTCAGGGTTTGATGTCATACAATGTAACCAGAGATGCCAGCATACCAATCGACTCGGGGATGGGCCCTTGCAGCAAATTGTGGCTCATGTTTCTGCATCACAACAAATCAAACACTCGATTAACGTGCGCATGTCTAAATCCTCTCCAAAATCACTCAAACATTGGCAAGAGAACCACTTGGGAAAAATAATCAACTAACATACAGGTTCTGGAGTCCCGTTAACGCCCCAATCTCCTCTCCCAACACGCCTTGCAGTCCTTGAGTGTTAAGATCCCTGTAAACCATGAACCGCATTAAGTACACAACATTCCGAACATCATTTAACGAAAATAAGAATTTGGATACTTTAGCTTACAAGCCATCAATGATCCAGGAACCTGAGGCCGCATCCCTCCGGCAGTCGATTCCGAACCAGGGGTGCAGCTGCGGAACACACGGGTCTCCGTTCCATCCCAAACGAGCAGGTATGCTCAACGACTGCTTCAACGCCTGCAACGCCCACACTGCAACCAGGTAGAAAGGAGAGAAAACCAAGATTAGTACAACGGTGATCCACATAGCTTGAGTTCAGTCTGAAGAGACGACAGATCTTACAGTTTGCATTCGACGTCGCGGCCTCCGTCGGCACAAGCGCGTAAACCTCGAACGCGTTCACAGCGATGTTGCCCTTGATGGGATTAAAGCTGATCGTCAACGTCTTCCCCTCCACCAACAGCGTAGCGTTGAGAATCACCGCGCTGTAGCTCCCCTTGGCCACCTCCATGATATCCACAGCCGGGAAGATCTTCTGGCCGTTCACAACGATATCAAACACACGGTCGGAGGGCGCTGTGAACGTGGCCAGCTCCGCAAGGTAAATCCAAACGGAGTATTCCAAGTTAGGCTCCACTGGTAAGGTGTACGACAAGCTCTGGCCGGGGTTAGCAGCAGTGACGGACTGGAAGATAGCCTCGGGGTAGATGTTGGGATACACCGCGGCATTCTTAATGCTATGGTTGGTGGAGACGGGCGCCACAGCTGAGCCGGGGAGGAACAAGCTGACGTCGCTCTCCCAGTAGCGGTCTCCTCCCCACGGATCCGCTTGGAAGTCTGATCCAAACCCAGACCTGGCTGCTCCTGCGCTCACGCGCTTCAGGGAGCGCATGACCAAGTCCTGACTCACGTTCCAGCCACGCTGGTACGCCTGGTTGAAGATCTGCAGGACCTCGATGGACGCCACGGCGGGGTTGCCGTGGCCGGAGCTGTGGAAGCAGATGGTGGCCGCGCCGTCGTTGATGAAGGCGAGCGCGTCTTGATAACTGTTGTCGGGCTCTGAGCTCCAGCCGCGTTGGAGCGAGTACACCAGCGTGCCTTCAATAGAGACGTCGAATTGCGGCTCGTGGCCTTGGTTGTCCTCTTGCCCGAACGTGAAAAACAATCTGTGGTGGCAGCATGATAGGTCTCCTCAGGACATTTTCGAGCGAGGACGTGAAGAGGAATACAGTGTGGAGTCCAGACATACCTGACCAAGTAATGCCCGACAGGAACTGTAAGGTTGTAGCAATTCTCGCCGCCGTCCGCCAAGCGAAAATACCGAACCGTGTTGAGCTGGGGCGCTTTATGGTTACTTACAGTCACGTTGGCGGCAGCTCCGCCGGTGAAGCCCCAGTCTTTTGACCAGAGAGTACCACTAGAGCCATAAGTGTCGGCAGTCGCTCCACATGCAATGCGTACAGCATATGGTCCTGCAAAGAGAACAACAACACCCAATCTTGTATAGAAACGGAGAAGACCAACTCAAGCACCTGTCCACGCATTTCCCATCTCTATCACCGCTGTGGAAAAGGGCCGCCCACATGACGCTCGAAATGGTAGCCAATATGCATATCACCTACGATATGGTAGCCTCTTACGCCTCGTGCGACCAGCTTAACGTGGCTACAACTCTTAACCCTAGCAATGAGCCAATAGACATATCACTGGATACGTTACCTTCGGCGGCAACGGAGGGAAGATGGGCGATGCTGCAAACCAACAGGCACGCCGCGAGTGCGAACATGAGGGCCATTCTCTCAAAACTAGTTCCAATGAGCCACATTGTGTTGGAGAAGAAACGCACAATCACGCCGACATGATTGGAGACCTCCGGCGCAGCATTGTGAATCCCATGTCACCTTCTGCAAAGAGCACTCAACGGTCACACTCCCAGATCCACACGCCTTAATCCAATGAATGCTAGAATGCTGGTGCAGGGTTGCTCCAAAGTACAACATACAATCCCCCAAAACCTAAGGTGGTCACCCCAGCTCCAAAAACTCTCTCTGCTACAAACTCAACCAGACCTTCACTCCGAAAATCGTTCCCTCAGGAGCTACCTACCACCAAACACGCCAGCAAACAACCTGTCTGCACCCAAATTTAGTGCACACATCGCACACTACACAAACGTCAGATCTCACACAATTAGGCACTGGAAAGCACAATCCACCGACCTAGAAGCAATGTCACCTTCAACGCTGGAGCAACGCCACATTGTGCCACAGCTGCGACCACTGCTGGGTTTCAGCATCGATCAGCTCACTCGTGGCGGCTCGTTCCTTCCTCGCACCGACCCCACAGAGCGCGATGGCGAGCACGTCGGAGGCGAGGGAGCGGATTGCGCGAGCCGCGATCGGATGACCCGCGGCGACCGTCGCGAGTCAGTCAGCCTCGGGTTCTCGCCGCGGATTTCTCTGTCTGTCAGGCCGGAGCGGCCAGCATCCAGGTGCCGTTCGAGGTCCGTATCCGAGTTGGCGGGTTTGGGACCTGGGTTGGTGCATCCAGGTCTTGAGTGGAAAAGCTGCACACGGTCGAGGTCCCGTTAGTTTATTGCATGTGCCACATGCTTGTAATAATGGTCTCTACAAAACAAAAATATCCACACTTGGAACTTTTTCATCTGCAAAATTAATTGTTTTGATTTTCTTGTGAATTATTGAAGTAGACCTATGTGATTGTTCGTAGCGTATTTGCACTCATATCTTCCACAGTATTGATTCGTATTCGTACACATGGCAATTTGATTTGGAGCTAAGAAATTTGCTCTAGGTAAATAATTTTATAGGAAACCACTACACGCTTGAACATAGATGTGTAGTACCTTGTTGTAAAGTAAGAGCATCTTCACCCATATACTATTGCCATTCTTAAATTCGTAAAGAGAAAAATCGAATTTTCTCCACCCTTTACCACCGGAGGTCTTCACAAGGCACGGGAGAATGCACGAGTCATGCACAACAACTAGTAGATAATGTTTAACAATATCTACATGTTGATCCCACTTCATAGAAATCATCGTAGCTCTAATGCTAGCCCTCGGAAATTGTTCCATTTGAAGCGTATGAAGTAGTGCATCTAACTTACAGAAAAGGAGCTATATCCCGGAAAGCATTGGAATCAACCACCTCGGCACTATAGGGCTAAATACCAATGTTCAATTGTGAATTTTATTAGTCTAAGTTTCTTTTTGAATCTCATTTGGGATCCATGTTCCAAGTTGGACTTAGCCTAGTGATAGAGGTGGCGCCAATCAGAAGTGGTGGGCCTGGCTATGAAAAGGGTATTCGGCGCTATCAGAAGTATTTTCCATTGGAAGTAGGTGAGGGTTTGAATTGATATTCACTATGGGTTTTAACCACATTTGACAGTTCTAACACGTGGTAGGTGATCACTAAATATCTGGAGTAAATGCACTTGATAACATACTGCGTTGATATGGGCTGACAGAACTGTGTGTAATTGTTGCAATCATCCCTCCCATACATTACTATAAGTTATCACCTCAGCTAACTTATAACCACTGCTCCCGGGGACTCTTTTGTCAACTCCCATGAACTAAGATAGAGGCATCCAATTCCGATCGCTTAACCCCTAAGGTACTAAGGCAGTTTTACACCAAAAACACTTCAAAATTAATGGATTCTAGTGCAATGAATAAAGAAGGTAACAAAAACATTGATTTTTAGTTCTGACCGTAAGATCTCAATAAAGGCTTATTAAGTAATACACGTACAAAATTTCATAAACTTTGACCGCACGGATTGAAAGATTATAGTGTTTGAAGTCAAGAAAATGGTTCATTTTCTTCCCTGCGTTTAGTGGATCAGCAGACTTTGACTTCAGTTGGTGTCAAACATTTTCACTACACAAGGTCTAAATCTATTACCATCTTGTTAAGCATGATGTTAGCTCCTTACACATAAATTTTTAGAGGTAGAGACGGGGTGTAGCATATTCAAAACAAGTGTGCAAGGAGTGGAGGCTCGAAATTTGTTAATTCACACTTTAATTTTTTTTGAACTTAATATGTTTTCGATTGATAATCCGAATGGTTAATAAGAAGGTTTACATTACATATTGTTGTGGAGAAAATAAAAAGTGAAAAATATGAAGATCTCTAGGTTTTATGTGGAAAAGAAGATGTTTTTTTGATACCTTGCCCGACAATGAGTGACAATGTGTGAAAATGTTTGACTTGGGTTGGTACGCTATTTTTCACTAAAGACAAGAACTTTTTTTTGACAATATGAAGGGAAATAATATTACTTGCAAGTACTGAAAATCTCACTTTCAATAGAGTGTCCTATCAAAAGTTTTTGGAGGTGCCCGAGGTGCCCGCCCTCCCCATTTGAAATTAAAAACCCTATAACTTTTTCATGAGATGTTCAATTTAGGAAAAAAATTGTTTTCCCACTAAGGTCTTGGTAATGCCCTTCTATGGTAAGAATTTCAAAGATGAATGTTTGAAATTGACAGCATAGGAACCTGACCGAATTTTCAAAAAGCCTGTTTTGGACACTTGGTCCTTCAGGGGTTAAGCCAGTTCAAGACTCAAATGATATCGTATGTCGAAAACGTTTATGTAGAAAGATGTGGAATTATGAATGAAACTCAACAAATATTTTTTTCAAATTTAATCACAAAGATTTGGAATTGATGTAGAATTTAAAAGCCCAGAAACCACCGGAGCTCATTATCAAACTCTAGAGGAGGTGAGATTTGGTGCCCTCCTAAACCCAATGCCACTAAGTGAGAGTGAGTAAAAGAAAGAAGACATGCCATGGATAACCAACTCATGGAGGGTACCCAATGCCGATCGGCCTTGTTTGACTTTCAAGGTAAGGGCGCCAATTTAGGTGGACCAACCCAAAATTGCAGACATCATGACCCAATGCCGATAATGACTGGTGTTTTCAGATTTTGAGTTATCAGTTTTGGGTCACTTCCTGCACCATTTCAAGCATTTGCCATTTTCATGGACCATGCCATGTATACTCTACTGATTGGAATCGGGTGGCCGATCGGAATTGGGTGCCTCTAACTTACTACCGTATTAAGTTATGATGTCGTTCGAAATTGGGTGGTTGATCGAAATTGGGTGCCTCTAACTTACTACTGTAATAAGTTATGATGTCGTTAAGTTATTACATCAGCTAACTTATGACCAGTGCTCCAGTCTCATTATCAACCTCATTGTGTTTCTAAAGTAGGATGAAGGGTGAGCCTCTTAGCAGTGTGGGTGGATGCAGGTGCAATCAGGCTGAAGTTACCAAACCCTCTATTGAACTTACTACACCTTTACTAGGCTTTTTTCATCTCCATCCACCTACACCATATTTGACTGTAACTTATGGGGTGGATGAGTGAATAGAGGAGTAGATAAATAGGAAATAGTCATACCTACATAACCTATACTCCCTTTGTCTCAAAAAATACACACCCATTCCGCTCTTGAAGTCTATAGGATTCTAGATTTTAGGAGTCAAATCGGTGCGTAATATGTGATGGAGGGAGTAAAAGGTTAAGTTAGATTTTAAAAAGATTGTTAGCACAATTTTACAGTTGTATGATTGATTTGCTTGGTGTATTTTGATGTGTATTGACATCTAAACCCCTAGACAATTTCACACCAAAAATACTTCAAAATTGTTGATTCTAGTGCAATGGGTAAGGAAAGAAACAAAACCTTATATTTATCCTTTTGACCGTAGGATCTCCATTGAGACTTACTAAGTAACATACTCACAAAATTTCATACACTTTGACTGCACAGATAGAAAGATTACAGTGTTTGAAGTCTAGAAAATGGTTCATTTTCTTTCCCACGTTGAATGGATCAGCAGACCTTGACTTCACTTGGTATCAAACTTTTGCACTACACAAGGTCTAAATCTTTTACCATTGCGTTAAGCATGATGCTAGTTCTGTATATTGTAGGTGAACCTCTAGTTCGGCGTTTATTAATTTGAAAAATGCTTGCCAAATTAAATGGAAAAATATTTAATGAAATTGCCAAAACTAGAGAAACTATTTATTTACAGATTTTGTGACATTGGTAGACATCAAAGGGGAGTGGGGCTTGGAAAAGCCTCCATCCAAGGTTGTGCATGCACAAAGGCTATGGTTTAGAACCCCAAGATCTAGTGTTCAATACCCATTCTCATCAAATGTGCTATATATAGAAATCTGTGATTACTTGCCAAAAATTAATTTATTGTTATTTTGGATGCAAAACGGCCTTTTCTCACTTTAGTTAATTATTCGACATGGAGGTGCCAAACTAGAGGTTCACCTACGGTACACCAATTTTTAGAGGTAGAAAAGGGGTGTAGCATATTAAAAACAAGTGTGCTCGAGTGGAGGTTCAAAAATTGTCAATTCATGATTTATTTTTTTGAGAAATTAATAAATTTTAGAATGATAATCTAAACGGTCAATAAGAAGGTTTACACCACATATTGTTGTAAAGAAAATAAAAAGTGAAAAATATGAAGATCTCTAGGTTATATGTAGAAAGGATGAAGTTCTTTTCCCCGCTTCCCCAAACCATGTAAAAATGTTTGACTTGAGTTAAAATGTTTTTTTTTCACTAAAGACAAAAAGGTAATATTCTCTACATGTATGGAAAATCTCAATGTCAATAGAGACTTCTAGAAAAAAGTTGAGCCGCCCGGAATCCCCATTTCTAACTTTGAGTGGTACTAACTTTCAAACCATAAACCAAAAATAATAAGAAAAACATTTCTATGGAGCTCTTATCAAGGACAATCTAGTATAAGAGTTTAAGAAAAAATAATTTTTTTCGAATTTTAGGAACTTGCCCAAAATCAAAATTGTCCCCCCAAGGGACACTTGGGCCTTTAGAGGTTTAGAAACATAGTATATACAATTAAATTTGTGAGTATGTCCAATGCAAACATGTTCTAGAACGTTTATGGAACCATGTCTTTGAAGAAAAAAATATTCAAGTTGGGAATGAAAGTTTTTAGCAATGTAATGTATACTCTAGAAGGAGAATCTTCCAACAATTAAAAACAAATGTCATTTGTTTTGATTTGTAGATAAGAATGGTATGAAAAATCAGATGTTACATTCTTTAACATTAATGAAATCATGCCTTTGAATAGTTGTTCTAAATATCATTCAAAATGCAAAGTTCTTGTTCATACATCAAAACTAATATCAGCCACCTCATGAAATTTAGGAATCCAATACTTGATAGAAGGATAAACCATTGAGCACCTGTGAAAATTATTAGAAGGAAGAAAATAGTAATATTAAAATAAAAAGAAGAGGTATCTTATTGAATCTCTAGGTGAATTCACAAACAATTATGAGAAAGTCATTCAAGGGCCGCTTTACACCTAGAGGCTGGGCCAATTCATCTCCAAGTTGATTGCACAAAATTTTAGTCCTTTTTGGAGTCCTAGAGGCCGACCTCAAGTAGTCATTATAATAAGATTATAATTGGAGTCAATGTGTATAGCCCTTAGGGCCAAGAAGCTGGGCCAACTCAATAAACCTAGAGAATTTCAGCCCTTGTCTCTCTTTTTTCATTGCCATTTGTACAAGATGGATGAACGTAGACAAAAGGTCTTGGTGGCTCTTGTGTTCTTCATGGCCGTGCGACATATCATGGCGGTTGTTGCAACTTTGGAAAAAATTGCTTTACATCATCATTATGTTGCCATGGCCATGATTTATGTTGTGATGGTTGAATATAGTGGTACTTCTTGGAGGACATGGAGCATTTGGATGTATGATTGGAGTACTCTTTTTGCGGACAACCAGCTATTCTGATGCTACTCAGTTAAGTTATTCAAGCAACATACAAGGTTGCTTCCCAAAACTTTTGATTATTTGTGTGGTATTTTATCTCCCTCATTAAGTAAAAAAAATACAAAGTACAGAGCATCCATTGCTCTTAGAAATCGGATTACTCTTTCTATGAACAAATTGAGTAGTGGTAATTCATTGCGCGGTTGTGTTGAAACTTACAGGATTCATTAAAGTACTGAATCTATCATTGTTAGGGAGTTTTGTGCAACAATTGAGAAGCAATTAAAACGAGCAGTGATTGAAAAAAATATGCAACTACTTTGAAGAGAATTGCAGCTAATTTTGAAGAGCTTAGGGGATTACCTTATGTAATAGGAGCAGTTGATGGAAGTCACATACCTATCATTGCTCCTCTTATAGACCCTACTTCATATTATTGTAGGCAAGGTTTTTATTCAGCTCTACTTCAAGGTGTAGTGGATAGCAAATATAGATTTTGGGATTACAATTCTGGATGGGCTGAGTGTTGCCCTGATTGGACTTTGTTTCAAAATTGAAATATTGGAAAGAGAGTCATGAAAAGTGAGCTAGTACCTTATAAACTTATGGACAATGCCGCATATCCAATGAGACCATGATTCTATTCTCCTTTTAGAGGTGAAAAAGATGGATTACCTATAGCAAAGGCGCATTGGAATTTCATTCAATCGGCTACAAGAATGGCTGTAGAGAGAGCCTTTGGTATACTAAAACTTGGGAGGTGGAGGATTTTATTGAAGAGGATTGATATGCCTCTTCGATATGTACCAAATCTGGTGACCACTTGCATTTGCCTTCACAACTTGTGTATAATACATTGAGACAAGTTTGATGATGAATGGCCAAAGAAGGATGGAGAATTATACATATGGAAAGTGCAAACTAGCTAGGGTAGTTGGAGATTATAGATATTTTTATGGTAGCTCCACAAGCTGCAAAGGAGATGAGAAGATACTTGAAAATGGACGAGGTTGAAGTAGGAAGAGTGCAAATTGAAGACATTGAAGAGACTGTGGTGAATGACATTGAAGGTATAAATGAAGATGAAGATCCCAATTGCAAAGGTTGTTGAAACAAGAAAGGATAAGGAGGCTAGGATAAAGAACATGCTTGTGCAAGTTACACAAGCACATGAATTACTAGCTTAGTCTTTTTGGGAAGCACATTTGAGAATGGAAGAAAAAATTCTATTTCCTCATGACCTTGATGCATCCGATTTGGCGGAAGACTAAATCTAAAGTTTATCTATGAGCCTATCCATCTATCGTTCTACATTTTCTAGTAAAGCATTGTTTTTCTCAAAATTCTTTACCATGATTGAATTGTTTTCTGCCATTTGCATAAAAACTCCGTAGCATTGCTTCTGAAAATTCTTCTTGTTGACCTTGGTTGTTGGAGTTGGAGTTGGAGCGTCATCTGAATTTTGATTTTTCTCAATGTCTGTGGTGCTATCTTCAACACTAGCAGAGTCATTAGCGAATGGAGTCACATGTTTCATTATGGTACAAATTTGATGCCACCATTGATCAAAAGAGTCGTATAACTTACATGCGTGCCAATTTGACCCCAAATTTCCATTCGCAAAACTTGTCTTCTTTGTATAACTTGTACAAATTGTTTAATTTCTTTTTGCAAGCCTCGGCCGTTTGATTTAGTCCAGGAATCACCGCAATCACATGGGCATGCATTTTCAACCAAGTATCCACCCTTGCACATCTCTTGTGTAAGGTGAAAACATTGAAGAAAATGTGACATGGGCTTCATTAGGCCTCTAAACAATGATCTAAGAATTCCAACAATGGTTTTTGCATAAGAGCGTCCTCTTAGTTGCTATGGACATCAAGGGGGAAGGAAGGTAGACTTGAAGGCCTTCCAAAGAGACCTCTCCTCATGCCTGTGAGGTCAAGAAATCAAACCCTAACACCAATGCCAATTTTCCTCCCAAACTACATTCTATGTAGCCGTTGGTGGGGAAAGGGGGGGCCTTGGGGCGAGATGCCTAAAGCCAAGGCCTTTGAAAGACCAAATTGGCCAAATATGAAATTTGATTTTTTTGCTCTTTTGTTCAAAAAATCACACATGCAGAAATCATACATTTTTTTCTTTGCGTTCTTCACAAATTTAGATTCCATCTCGCTACGCAATGAAATCATAGTCTTCACATCGGTATCCTTCCAATTTTTCGAGCCGAAGTCTTGATCTTCCTCCTCTCTTTCTTCACAATTTTCTTGCGAGGCTTCTTTGCAACTGCAGCTCCTTTCTTCTTTGGTGATGGCGGAGCTACAATCTGTACATCCTCCTCTTCATCTCTTCAACGGCCTTTCTCTTTATATGAGGTACAAACATATCCATAATCAATGGTGGTGGTGGACCAATAGCAGCTCCAAGAGGCGGTTGAAAAAAATTGAGGATCCCTACACTACCTATATGTTTTTGTAAAGAACTTTGAAAGGGCTATAAAACATGAGCTTCAACACTTTCATACCTTTGCATCTTCTCATATCCACTCATCTCTAAGGACTCTTCCATCCGGCCTTTAGAAACGGCAACAACAATTTGGCTAGCCTAAAAAAATTTGGAAGAAAAGTTCTACAATATCAAAAGTGAGAAACGAAGAGAAGAGCTTAAGGGATGAAGAGAAGATGAGGCCAAAAGAGACGTTTAGATTTCTCTAAAATCCAACGGATTTGATTTGTTGAAAAGAAAATTATTTTATAATTTTATTTTTAAAAATTGAAATCCGACAACGATCCCTATGCCAAGAATTGGCCGTCCATTCTTGGTGCACCCAATTTAACAAACTCGGGACATGTTCGGGCCATGTCAGATCATGTTTTTTTGGATAAATTTTTTTGACTACCAAACTGACACGGTCTCTTGGTGTAAAGGGGTTGGGGCCAATTTCAGCCTTCCGCCCAATCTTAACCCCTAAAGGCCCATGGCATTTTCACACCAAAAACACTTCGAAACTACTCATATTAATGCAATGAGAAATGACGTAATTAAAACGTTTTATTTCTATATCTAACAGTAAGATCTGAATAAATATTTCTTCATTAATTTCCTCACAAAATTTCATAAACTTTGACCGCACGGATTGAAAGATTATAGTGTTTGAAGTTGAGAAATCTATTCTTTTTCTGCCCTGCGTTGAGTGGATCAGCAGACTTTGACTTCTCTTGGTGTCCAATTTTTGCACTACACAAGGTCTGAAAACATTACCATCATGTTAATCATCATGTTGTTTCCTTGGACACCATTTTTTAGAGGTAGAGAAGGGGTGTAGCGTATTCAAAACAAATGTGCAAGGAGTGGAGGTTCAAAAATTGCCAATTCACGATATATTTTTTGTGAACTAAATATGTTTTAGAATGATAATCCGACTGGTCAATATGAAGGTTTACACCACATCTTTTAGTGGAAAAAAATAAAATGTAAGGAATATGAAGATCTCATAGTTTTACGTGGAAAAGAAGAAGTTTTTTTTGGAACCTTGCCCGACAAAGTGTGACAATGTGCAAAAATGTTTGATTTAGATTATTATGCTATTTTCCACTAAAGACAAGAGATTTTTTTTGACAATATCAAAAGAAATAATATTATTTGCTGGTATGGAAAATCTCACATATAATAGAGTATCCTAGCAAAAGTTTTTGGAGGTGCCCGAAGTGCCCAATCTCCCCGTTTGAAATTCAAAACCCTATAACTTTTTCATAAAATGTTGGATTTAGGAAATAATTGGACCTACACAAAGCTCTTAGCAATGTCCATCTACAATAGAAATTTCAAAAAGGAATGTTACAAATTGACACCATAGAAACCTGCCCAAACCTTAAATAGTCCCCCGAGGGGAATTTTTGGCCTTTAGGGATTAAGTGAGGATTTTAAGCCTCTTACACAACGAATTGGCCCGGCCTCTACATGTAAAGCTGACCTCAACAACAAGCAAAAACACCATGAATTGTGCTCTCTAAAAAAATACAATCAAAGAACTCATAGGTCCATGACAAGAATATTGGTTATACAAAGCGAGATTCTAAATCAGCTACCCTATGCATTGGTTACTTTTGTACATAATTAATTTGCAATGGAGGATGTCCAAATTTTTTGGAAAATTTAAGACATTTGTCTAGCTAGAAGAAGAAGAACGTCGGTCTCCGAAGGAGGCCGACGTGAATATAGTGTCTATTCGTTCCACTACTAAGACCATGCCCACCGGGCAGGGAGTTAGTAAGCTGGAACTACTTCCCCCTTTCGAGGGTAGACTTTGTCTAGCTACACCTATGTAATGCCAAGGAGGTACCTATGTAATGACCATGTTATACCCGTGCATTCATAGGTGACACCTACGTAATATATTGGTGATATCCATGTAATACCTAGGCTATACCCATTATGCCCATACCACTATGATTTGGAAAAATAGATATTTTGGCAAGGAAGTGTAGAAATTGGCCGATGCATACGATACTACACAACACCATTCACTGCGTGTAGTGTGGATCAGAGTGGTTTAAATTTCTACACTAATTGAAAATTGTCAATGCAATTGTCGACTGGCACACACTTGCTTGAAAACAAATACCCAATTAGAATTTGACATGCATGTGCTTAATGTAAATCAGTGAAGTGATCCACATCAAAAACAAATCCACACTATCAATACACTGAACAATGTAGTTTCCATCTAAGAGCCCTTGACCCATCATAATGGCATCCAACAACTCAACCACCAATCAAAATCCGTAGCTCCTTGATCTCTCACAAGAATAGGGATGTTCGAAGCTAGATTCTAAATCGTTTGCTAGTTTCCATCAAGGAGCCCTTGACCTATCCTAACCGCATCCAATAAACTCAACCACCAATCAAAATCCATAGTTCATTGATCTTTCACAAGAATATGGATATTTAAAGCTAGATTCTAAATCGGTTGCTAGTTCCCATCCTCTCCTAACCGCATCCAATAAACTCAACCACCAATCAAAATCCATAGTTCATTGATCTCTCTCAAGAATAGGGATATTTAAAGCTAGATTCTCAATTGGTTGCTAGTTCCCATCCTATCCTAACCACATCCAACAACTCAACCACCAACCAAAATCCATAGTTCAATGATCTCTCACAAGAATAGGCATATTTAAAGCTAGATTCTGAATCGGTTGCTAGTTCCCATCCTCTCCTAACCGCATCCAATAAACTCAACCACCAATCAAAATCCATAGTTCATTGATCTTTCACAAGAATAGGTATATTTAAAGCTAGATTCTGAATCGGTTGCTAGTTCCCATCGTATCCTAACCGCATCCAACAAACTCAACCACCAATCAAAATCCATAGTTCATTGATCTTTCACAAGAATAGGTATATTTAAAGCTAGATTCTAAATCGGTTGCTAGTTCCCATCGTGTCCTAACCGCATCCAATGAACTCAACCACCAATCAAAAGCCATACTTTCTCCATCCAACAATCATCTTCACAGTGAGTTAGTAGGGAAGTTGTGTATTCAAGAGACCCTCCCAAAGCCTCGGAGGCGTTGAAGCATCTTCTCATGGATTTCCTACACTTTCCTAAACTCTAGAGAGCCGCTGGCGAGCACCGAGGTGATAGCGAGAGCTCCGCCGCGAAGCCAGAAACAGGCACATGACTAGAAGAGCCGCAATGGACAAGAGAGGCAACACGTACACAAGGCGGAGCGGCACCGAAGTGGATCCCAGCCCGTCCATGAAGTGCAGCTCCTTCCGGGGAATCCTCATGGAAACCATCTCTGCTGGTGGCGGTCTTGTGACGGGGATTGCTTTCTCCTCCTCCAGGATGAAGTCGAGAGTGACAGCGGTGTTGTTGGGGAGGAATATGAAAGTGGTGCTCGTTGTGTATCCTGGCATGCTCGCTGTCACTGCGCATCAAACAAGTTCCTCGCAAAGTGAGGCAGAGATACCTTGACTTTTGACCTCTACAGTCAGCTCACAGAGGAAGAAGGTGGTTCACAATCATCGTGAAGAATAGAGTTCTTTTGTCAACCACTAGCTCTTTCTTTCGTTTCGAATCACTCCTCTAGTATAGTTTTAAAGAAGAGAAAGGCGACTTATACTCATCAGGGTTCGTCTCATGCAAACTCTTTGACGGCTGAAACTACTTTGACTTGGTTTTAAAACTGTCCAATCCAACAACCGAGCTCGTTCCATTGGCTGGATTGAAGGACGAGACCACCAAGCTCTTCTATTGATCTAAGTGAACTATAGTAAAGGCTGGTACTACTGCAGCAAGAAGAAAGGATATTGGTGTCTGGAGTTTCACCTTCAAAGAATTGTCCTGGTGCCAGAAGGCGGTGGTAGTCTCCAAATTCAGCACTTGCATTTATCTGGAAAAGCCAAAAAAGTGATGAGAATAGGATGTGGTTTCTGGTCAGCCCTGGTTGTTGGATTGGACAGCGCTCAAACCAGGACATGGATCGAAGGAGAGCAAAGGCTTTTTGGGATACTGAACATGTTCCGTCGAGGCAAGCTACACAGGCAAGAAAGTGGAACAGGGAGAGAAGTGCACCGTGTGGCCTATTCCGGTGACGCTGATTGACGCAGCCAATGGCTGTGCCTTTGAGGACATGACACGCCCGTGTACTCCAGACTGAAAGAACCAGAATCAATACATTAAGTTAATGTTACTTGCTTGTAGCACAGCAGACAGCATAATGCAAAACCAGGTTTCGATCTTCCTGTCAAAGAGACTCACCGTGACTGTAGCTGCCACAAGCTCTAACATGCTCTTGCGGTGTTCACTCCAGATCTGCGGAATCTGTTGGACATCCAACCTTTGCTCCACTCAGTCACTCACTCTACAATCAGAAAGGGCATGAAATGGAAGAGGATTCCAGATTTTAACACAAACTCTAATGAGGCGAAAAGAGCACCTGGGTTGGGGGCGGCCATTTCTGATCATTCATTTCCAAAGTGAGCTCCAAGCAGTTTCCATGTAGATAGTTCCAATCTTGCATGCCTCCATAAAGTGGGTACCTACAAAAACAGTGAATGAACAGAATAAGAATTGGTAGAAGAACTGTGGTATATGAAATCTGAACCCCATCTACTTCGGCAGATGCTTCTACTCACCACGCAGCACCATTTGTAACACCACCAACAAACTCTTTGCTCTTGGACATCAAAGGGTGGTTTTTCGCGTACACGCCAGCTAAGTATTGGAAAGTACTGTCATCCGGTGAGCTAGCATACTTTTGACTGCACAGGCCACACAAGAAATTATAGTAGTGACTTTTATTTTATTTTTGAATTCACTATTATCTGGTGCAAGGAAGAATGAAACACTAAGGCCATCAATAATCAGAAGGTGTGGTATGTACCTTACGTCAGGGTTGCCATCCCACGGATAATTTGCAACAAGTGCGCCCTGTGATCAAAATGAACATCGTAAGTACTGTACACCAATTCTTCTTTGGGTAAAACTCTTATAAAAAACCAAGAGCTGCATGTACCTCATGGAAGCTAGCTGATGCTGTGAAGCGAGTGGAACGGATCCAGTTCATCACAGCACGAGTCTCAGCCTGCCGCTTTTCCTCATCGTTATTCTGAGGGAAATACTGTGTGTGCACGAGGGCCAATATTGTTACGAAACGTACAGCCAGAAAGCGCACCAAAACAAACAAAAAAAACCAATCAGCTACAATAACCTTGCACCTGGACACGAAAGAAAACCAACCGTGCTAATTGGTCAGAGAGATGGAAGTGAAAGCAAGGAATATACTAATTTGTGACAGACCTGATCAGGAAAGTCACGGTTGAGATCAATATCATGTGCATTATTTCTTGTAGGACCACTCTGTGCCGCGAATCCATCTGGGTTCAGGGATGGGAGTAGATGCAGATGTATCTTGTCCACGATAAGAGAGACCTGTGCAAATTTACCACCAAAGTTCAAAAAGAGATCAAGAAGCATAGCTATTCGCAACAAAAGCTAGACAGACATCAAGTACTGTGACAGCGAAAAAGGATGAACAATGTGCTGATAAAATGATATCAATTGACAAACCAATACATGACCTTCAGACTGAGAAAGATGAAATTAGAGCACAAAGACTCGAAAAGAAGGAAGAATCGTACCATTGAATCTTTGAGATAATTGTCGCAGAGCCAATCTGCAAGCAGAAGCACCAGTTCCCGCCCAAGAGGCTCATCTCCGTGCATGTTTCCCACATACTGAAGCATCGAAAAATCACTCAGTACGTTTCTAAAGAAAATTACTTAACCTTCACATAAGAATTAAACAACCATTCATTCATACCTTGAAAGCAGGTTCAGGTTCTGAAACTCCAGGTTTATCCGAAATCTCCAATGCCCACTACATTCAAACAGACGAGAAACGTTACAGCCGAACTCCAAAATAGTGAAAAAGATGCGTTCCGAACTCCAAAATCCTGAAGACGTCAAGGTCATACAGAGATTCATGGCCTCCTTACCAGGGGTACACCAAGAGTGCTATTCCCTATGCTGCATCCACCAAACACCCATCAGCACAAACACGCGCACAAGAAATGCACCTGCACAAATAGAATTGCATCCACAAAAAATCAATGAAGCGTACGAGTAAAGCCTGGATATGTGTCTGCAACGTTGCGTGAAGTTCTTCAGAGCAGCTTCCAATTCTAGGTTATCTCGGTACCGAGCTCCCGCATCAGCCGATGTAACAACCCTCACGTCATCTGCCATAAAACGAGGCCAATCATCATCACGTAGAAAACGATCAGTTCCTAAAACATCCCCTCCCAAGATTGTAACCATCAAACCTGAAAGAAAAAAACATCTGAAAGATCCACTCTCAAGACAGTAACCGCATCATAAACATGGCGCTGCTAATCCATCAACACTTGAAAGAAAAACCTTCATGAAGAAACTTGAAAGAAAGTAACCGATCGATCCCTAAACCGATGGAAGAGTCAGTTACCTTCGCTTGCAAAGCTCACCGAGAGCGCACACAGGAGCGCCACCGAAACGAAACTCACAGAAGCACCCATCGCCCTGCTGCGCAACTCAACCCTCCTACAACTCACGCATCATCAACAACCCTACAGAAAACCCTAACGCGGCCTCATTTGCGAGCGACCACCTCCTGAACGGGCCTGTCTCTCGCGTGGCGCCCAAACCCATCTCACGAAACCCATGGATCCTCTGCGTACCGACGGTCTCTCTATTTGAATGATTCTCACGCTGCACCTTCTCTCAATCCAGGGAGAATCAATGCGCCAGAACTCGGATCAGGCACGACTCACCAGACTCGCACGCGCAGCGAGGCGGTCGTTCATCCATCAATTCAACTGGTTCTAGTCAAGTACAAAGTGCGTCAGTCCACTTGTCCCAGGCGTGAGAAGCCTTCATTGGAAAGGTGGAGTGGATCTATCCGCAAACCCCTCATCTCACGGACTCAAATCCGAAGGTATTCTCTATTCTCCCAGGGTTTAAGCTTGTCTTCCTAGGGTTTAAGCTCTCTTTCTGAATCATTTGGCATGTGATAAGTCCATCATGTGTTAGGATTCTGGTTTTGCAGAGGGTTTTGTGGGATAAGCCCATGGCCGGGGTACAGGCGACGCGCCTGCTGGGCGTGGGGGGCGTTGCGAGCCGTGAGCGTGGGAGTTCGTTTCTGGGTTGTGGCGAATTGGGTTTGAGGGGGGTGAGATTGGTGGCGGTGCGAAGAAGGGGGAGTTGTGGCGCGGTGCGGAGTGCGCTCGTGGGTGCAGAGCGCGCCTCCTCGCCGTGGACGAAGGTGCGGTCGGCGGTGGGGACTGCGAATCAGACGCTGCAGAACGTGGTGAAGCTGAACCACTGGGTGGTCCGCGACTACGACAAGCTCGTCGCGGCCGTCAATGGCCTGGAGAAGCAGATGCACAGCCTGTCGGATGGGCAGCTGCGGGAGAAGACCTCCGAGTTCCAGGAGCGCCTCAAGAAAGGCGAGTAGTAGTGAACCTCTGGCAAGTGAGCCCTCCATTAACAGATTGATTGTCTTATCTTCGGCCTGCTTGTGTGGCGTTCCAGGTGAGACGTTGGACGATATTCAGGTTGAAGCGTTTGCGGTAGTGCGAGAAGCAGCCAGACGCACTCTTGGAATGCGCCACTTCGATGTCCAGGTACTCTTGCAATTATCTTTGCTAGCTAGGGCTGGGATTCATGAACACTTGCAAATCTCAGTTTAGTATGCAGCAAAGGTCTCATTGAAAATTCTTCAGAGCGCTGTCTGATTGATAACCATCTATCTGGAGCGCGTCTCTCATCTGTATCTTATGTAGAATTTTATTAGTTCCATTTGGTAGTTGCAATACTCTGTTGTAGGGTTAGAGGGTTCATGGATGCTCGAACTCTTGCAATTCTCTCAGTTGAGTACACAGCATAAGGTCTCGTTCGAAAATTCTGCACCCTCGTTCAGAGCGCTGTCTGATTTGATGACCAACTCTCATTAAAATTCTATGTAGAATATTTTCTCTATCTGTAGTTGCACTATGAGGATAACAACCTTGGACCTGGGGAGCAATCTGATGCAATTTTGCGGTGGTTTTCATTTTCCAGATCATAGGAGGAGCGGTGCTCCACGACGGCGCCATAGCGGAGATGCGAACGGGAGA
Organism: Bryoerythrophyllum caledonicum; assembly: GCA_963971425.1. NCBI lineage: Eukaryota > Viridiplantae > Streptophyta > Bryopsida > Pottiales > Pottiaceae > Bryoerythrophyllum > Bryoerythrophyllum caledonicum. Next base: position 5,966,797 of record OZ020520.1, read on the forward strand.
AGGCAAGACCCTGGTGTCGCCTCTGGCGGCGTACCTCAACGCACTAACAGGGGAGGGCGTGCACGTGGTGACGGTGAACGACTACCTGGCGCAGCGAGACGGGGAGTGGATGGGCCAGATCCACCGCTTCCTGGGGCTCACAGTGGGGCTAATTCAATCCGGGCTGCAACCAGCCGAGCGGAGGGCGGCGTACGCGTGCGACATCACCTACTCCAACAACTCCGAGCTCGGGTTCGACTACCTGCGCGACAACATCAGCGACACGGAGGAGGAGCTGGTGATGCGGTGGCCGAAGCCGTTCAGCTTCGCTATCGTGGATGAGGTGGACTCGGTGCTGATCGACGAGGGCCGCAACCCGCTGCTGATCAGCACACAGTCCAGCAAGGACGCGGGGCGGTACCCGGCCGCCGCGGAGGTGGCGGATCTCCTCATCCCGGAGTTTCACTACAAGGTGAGCATCAAGGAGAAGAACGTGGATTTGACCGAGGAGGGCGTGGCGGCCGCGGAGCTCGCGCTGGATACGCACGACCTTTGGGACGACAAGGACCCCTGGGCGCGGTTCGTGATTACGGCGCTCAAGGCGAAGGAGTTCCACGTCCGGGACGTGCACTACATCGTGAAGGACGAGCAGATCCAGATAGTGGACGAGTTCACGGGGCGCGTGGTGGAGAATCGGCGCTGGTCCGAAGGCATCCACCAGGCGGTGGAGGCGAAGGAGGGCGTGCACATCCAGGCGGACTCCATGACGGTGGCGCAGATCACGTACCAGAGCTTCTTCAAGCTCTACCCGAAGCTCTCCGGGATGACAGGCACCGCGAAAACCGAAGAAGCCGAGTTTCTGAAGATGTTCAAGATGCCGGTGGTGGAGGTGCCGACCAATCTCCCCAACATACGTCAAGACCTGCCGCTGCAGCTCTTCCCGACCACGCGCGGGAAGTGGGACCGCGTCCGGGAGGAGGTGTCCTTCATGTACTCGCAGGGGCGCCCCGTGCTGGTGGGCACTACGAGCGTGGAGCAGTCCGAGCACCTCTCCGACCTCCTCCAAGAGTGGGGCATCCCACACAACATCCTGAACGCGCGCCCCAAGTACGCAGCGCGTGAGGCCGAGATCGTGGCGCAGGCGGGCCGCCGGAACGCGATCACCATCGCCACGAACATGGCGGGGCGCGGCACGGACATCATCCTGGGTGGCAACCCGGAGATGCTGGCGAAGGAGATCGTGGAGGAGAAGCTGCTCGCGTTTCTCACCACGGACACGCCGAACGTCGACACCGACGGCGCACCGCTGTCCCAGCTCGCGCTGTCCAAGATCAAAGTCGGCCCCATCACGAGCGCGAAGCTGGCGCGCGCCGGCCTCGCGGCCAAGTACGCCCGCGTGTCGAACTACCGCCAGGCGAAGGAGACGGTCGCGGTGGCGTTCGAGCTCGCCAAGACGGAGAGCGAGGAGAGTCTCAGCAAGTTGGCGGGCGCGGAGATCATCTCCCTCGGGCCAACCATCGCCTTGGCCTATCTCTCCACGTTGCGGGAGTGTCAGCTCCACTGCAGGAACGAAGGCGCGGAGGTGAAACGTCTGGGCGGTCTCCACGTGATTGGAACCGCACTGCACGAGTCCCGGCGGATTGACAACCAGCTGCGAGGGCGCGCCGCGCGCCAGGGCGACCCGGGCTCCACGCGCTTCATGATCAGTCTGGAGGACGAGATGTTCCGCAAGTTCGACACGGCCTGGGCGAACAGCATCGTCCTGCGCCTGGGATTGGAGGAGAACGTGCCCCTCGAGTACGGCTCCCTCACCAAGCAGCTCCTCTCATTGCAAACCGCCGCGGAGCGCTACTACTTCGGCATCCGCAAGAGCCTCGTGGAGTTCGACGAGGTGCTGGAGGTGCAGCGCAACCACGTCTACACGCTGCGCCAGTCGCTGCTTCTGGACGACGCGGAGAGCAACCACCAGCGTCTGCTGCAGTACATCCAAGCGGTCGCGGACGAGATCGTCCTCTCGAACATCCACCCGTCCCAGCCACCAAGCGCCTGGAAGCTCGAGGCCATCCTGGACGAGTTTCACGAGTTTTGCAACAAGACCTCGGGGTACGAGCCCGGACAAGCGCCGCCGGACTCTTCCGATGTTCTGAGCGGCGTCACGCCTACGATGTTGGTTGAGGGGCTCCAGCGCTGCGAGAGCGCGGACGTGGATTTCCTCCGCTTGCCGAGCCTGCCCATGCCTTACCAAGGCCACCAAAACCTCCGCTTCAAAGCGGGATCCATCAAGCGCTGGATGGACATCACTTCCGACCCCGCGGCTGTGAGGGGGAAGCACGACCGGGAAGCGCACCTGCTGAGGAAATACCTCGGCGATCTCATGATCGGCATGTTCGAGGAGAGGCTGAGGGACACGCTGGTGCCGCACCACCAGATCGCGGAGGTGGAGCGCGCGGTGGCGTTGAGTGCACTGGACCGCTACTGGCGCGACCATCTTGTGAATATGAACCGCCTCCGAGCGGCTGTCAACGTGCGCTGCTTCGGCCACATGAACCCTCTCGAGGAGTACAAGATTGATGGCTGCCGCTTCTTCATCGCCATGCTGAGCGCCGCTCGCCGCCTCACTGTGGAGTCCCTGCTGCAGCCCTGGATTCTTGCAGACCGACCAGATCATAGTAATGAATCTGGTTATGCTTGATCAGGATCAGTGGTGATGAGTCACTGGTTGTGATCAAATTTGCGGATCAAGTCGAACCTACATGTGGCGTGTCTCTCTACTCCAAGGTAATATTGACGCATCTTACAGCCATAATCCTGTAGATTACCCCTTAAACGTCAGTCGGGAACCACAGGCACGCCAATAGCAAAAAAATGTATTAAAGTTTAGTAAGACTTACACCTTTGGATTGAAGATTCTTCATCTAACATCTTTCATTTGGAGGTCATTTCAAGATCTGAACTTCATCATGTTTAAATACGACATTATACATGTAGAATATTGTGAACTGTCTAGAGGTGATTTTGAGTATTCATAATGGTACAAGGCGGGTATCTTATTGAATCTTTGGGTGACTTTGCAAACAGCTCTTTCTGTTATAAGTGTATGTCTTTTGTGAGGGTTGGATGGTGCTTGATTGAGGTGTTTTTATCTTCCTTGCAGGTTAACTTGGAGTGATGTCTGTGCAGACACGGTGCTTCTGTGTGAACAAGGACGGAAAGCGAGGAATGTTGTCTTATTGTGTGCTTTATTTTCCAGCTTCTTTCGATTCAGAGCCGATGACATCCGATCTTGGGGAATTCTTAAGTTTTGATGTAGCATAGCGAATTTGTCTGTTATCTGCTGGGTTAGCATGAGCAGTGGCATTTTATGGTGACTTGAAAAGATAGGCAGGCATCAAGGTGGCTGCTGTAATGGATCACGTTTGTACTGTACATGTACAATAGCACTGGAAAACAGTTTCGACCGTCGCAATAAAAAAATGCTCACTGGATAAACATTGCTCAGTGTATTCAGTATGTTTGTACACGCATGTAATGTCAATTTATATGAAACTATATCTAGCAAGGCATCCATCATTTGCTCCGCTCACAGCAATGGCATCCTGTGATACTTCAGGTCCAATTTCTTCTCACGGCACTCCTACTCCTGGACCTAGAGCCACATCAATAAAAACGAGGAAGAGGTCAAAGAATATTGTTCACGGTTAGCAGCCAGATTTCTTCTATGTCGCAGCACCCTCTCTCCCCTCTCACGCCAGTCTTAAGCTCCGAATTGCGATCGACGCCGGCGCTCTCCTCCGCATTCACTCCTTGGAGCTCGTTTGCGTCTACCTCTGCGCTCCTCCGCCATTCCGATCGCCATCGCACCTCCAAAGGGCACCTCGCGAGCCGCCGACGACACGGGCAACACCGGCACACTGATCGACTTCTGCATAGGGTTCCGCCATCGTTGGGAGAATGTGAGCTCATCAACCCCATGATCAGATTGCAGATCGATCGCTCGCACCGGACCTCGAACCGTAACCCCATTCGTCCACTTCCCGGAGCTCGGGCTGCACAGTGCACACATTGGCGAAGAACTCCGGAGCTTCTACACTCAACGCAGTTGTCCATCTACACTCAACGCAGTAGTCCTAATTCCTGGATATGGGTGAACATCTTGCGCCGGGCGCCAACGGCATCAACTCCTATTTCTCTAAGATCACCCATGGTCAAAAGTGGGAGCACTTCCGCATCAACTTCATTGAGATTAAAGAGCTCAGAGTATTTCCCTAAGCCCAGATCTAGCAGCCATTCACTGACCCCAGCAGACAGGGACGTCACTCTCTGGATGTAGCTAGGAGCGGCGACGACCGCTCCCTTGGCTGCCGACGGCGAAGCCTGAAAGCGGCCGCTGAGCTCTCCTGCAGTGTCTCGGCTCATAAAATCTCTGTTGTGGTCTCTACAGACTATGTCCGTATTCGAGTTGCTTCTCCTTCCTGCCTGCCTGCCCAATCTCAGGTCCCCTTCATACTGCTTCACAGTACTAGAGCCTTTCGCCGCTGCCTGCCGCGGACCATCATCTATAGCTCCCTGAATTTCATCGCCATTACTGTGCGGATTAGCCGGTATGATTATGATACACTTTTGATGTTTCGCAACAACACCACCCGATTCACAAGGACTATTAAGATTCGAGCCACCGTCGCCTTCCTCGCTGTGATCGGATGGCCCAATCCCAGAATCTTCCGCCGGGAGCACCTCCTCCGCCCCCTTCAACTCACTACCCATAAGCCGTCCAGAGTCGGACGACATTCCTGCCAGAAAACGTGCCTCAACATCGACTTGCAACGGAAGGCTCTTCTCCTCTTCCGCCTCATCCTTTCCTTCCTCCGGGGAATCTGCGTCAACCAGCGACCTGGAATGGCTGCTGTCCCCATGCTTCCGCCGCACTCTATTTCCATTCCACGTGAGATCCCTAGGCTCCGGTGTCTTCCGCTGCAGATTATGAACCTCCGGCTTCCGTGCGCTCTGCCCAACCCGCAGTTTCACGTGTTGCAACTGCTTCGCAAGCGTCCTCGAAGGTCCGACGCCATCCACAACCTTCTCCTCATCCACGCTGCACTCCTCCACCAAACCGACCGCCTTATCCCCAACGTTCTCAAGCGATCGAATGCGGGCCGGTTTCTTCCACAAAGGCTGCATCCGCTGCTCCGACGCGTCGTAAGGCCCCGCGAAGCCAATTTCCCCCAACCGCACACTCGGCCTCCTCTTCCGCTTTACTTGCGGCTGGTCCTCCATCCTGGCGACCAAAACTTACTCTACACTAGTATACTGACCCGTTGTTCATGGCCTCCTTACCAGAGGTACACCAAGAGTGCTATTCCCTATGCTGCATCCACCAAACACCCATCAGCATAAACACGCGCACAAGAAATGCACCTGCACAAATAGAATCGCATCCACAAAAAATCAATGAAGCGTACGAGTAAAGCCTGGATATGTGTCTGCAACGTCGCGTGAAGTTCTTCAGAGCAGCTTCCAATTCTAGGTTATCTCGGTACCGAGCTCCCCAATCAGCCGATGTAACAACCCTCACGTCATCTGCCATAAAACGAGGCCAATCATCATCACGTAGAAAACGATCAATTCCGAAAACATACCCTCCCAAGATTGTAACCATCAAACCTGAAAGAAAAAAACATCTGAAAGATCCACTCTCAAGACAGTAACCGCATCATAAACATGGCGCTGCTAATCCATCAACACTTGAAAGAAAACCTTCATACAGAAACTTGAAAGAACTTAACCATTCGATCCGTAAACCGATGGAAGAGTCAGTTACCATCGCTTGCAAAGCTCACCGAGAGCGCACACAGGAGCGCCACCGAAACAAACTCACAGCGGCAAGCATCGCCCTGCTGCGCAACTCTCGATTCTCGAGTGACACTGGCGCAATACCTTTCCAATACCCGCTCTTTACTAAGGCGGTTGTACCCAGGGGATACTTATACGATACCTGTAAGATACCCTCTCCATACTGAGGCGGTCAGCAGAGTGGAAACCTGTGCAAACGCTCTGCGAGGAGAACAGAACGATTTCGCGAAACCAGAGATGGCTATGGCGAGCGATAGTTTGGCGGAGCACAGTGAGGTGTTGTAATTGTATATATTTATTCAGGCTTTAGGCGGAGGAGTAGAGCGCCGAATTTTTGTGGAGAGAGAACCTAAGTACGCGGCATTTCGAGATGGAGAAGGAGGAGCAGGAACGAGTGAAAGCCGCCGTGGAGGAGGTTCTTGCGGATGCGAAATTTGACGAGGTGACGACGAGGAAAGTGCGCGAGCTCGCTGAGGAGAAGAGTGGCATTGTCTTGTCGGGAAGCCGTCACTGGAAGAAGTTTGTATCGGATGCAATCGCCGAGTACGTTGACACGAACTTCGGACAGGCTCCGGAGCGCGCTGAGGCGGAGGATTTGAAGGAGGAAAAGCCTACAGCAGTTAGAGGAGCTTCGAAAGAGGTGAAGGATGAAGTCTGTTTTTCGTTTTTTATCTATGCTCGTTGGATCGGCAACATTTGGACTGAACTTTTTTGATAGTTGCTTTGGCTTTCAAATGAGCAAGGTTCAGGATTTAGAATTTGCAAAATGATATGTGAGGCTGGCAATTTGCAACCGGCGGTATGTGTTGATATCTTTCTGTCGATTGTTTGTTGCATAAAAGAAGATGGAGGATATCGTGGAGGAAGAAGACGTCAGTGAGGAAGAAGATGAGGAGGATGAGGAAGAAGTACGAGGAGGCGGCAAGAGGCCGAAGTATGAAAAAGATGCGGAAGGAAATTACATAATATGCGAGGTATGTGATGATCTATTCGATGTTTTATGATTTGTGACGTCTCTTGTGCGCTCGTTTTGTGGTCAATGGCAGCTCTGAGCTCATCTTATTCCTTTCATCCCTTTGTCTTTCATGTTATTATGGTGCTGCGTATGTCCTGGTTACCTAAGTACGATGAAGTGGTTTTGCAGTTATCGACGAAACGAAAGGTTGTTGTCAGTCAGTGGAAGGGCAAAACTCTCATCTCCATGCGAGAGTTTTATGAGAAGGACGGGAAAGTCTTGCCGACTTCGAAAGGTTTAGTTCTCTTCCAGTTCTTGTTCTACGTTGAAGTGTTTTGTTTGTATACGCACACATATCAACCGTTGATCCTTGCACAGCTAGAATAATCTTTCGCTTTGTGACCCCAGGGATAAGCCTGACGGCGGAGCAGTTCCAAGTTCTTGCGAAGGCAACTAAAGACATTGATAAAGCCATCTCCTCTATGGAGTGACATCGCGGGAGCTATGCAATCAGAACAAAGGTGTTCCATAATATTTTCTCCCATACGGCAGATTGGGAGGCTCAATCAATGTCTGGAGTCGAATTTAATTTGTAGTTGCGGAAGCCTGAATATGAAACGCAGACACTGGCATGATTAGTTTCTCCTGCAGCTCCTTTTTCTGGATACTACTCAGCGTTTGGTCCTTGTATTTATCAACCATTCTTTGTACTTTCTCAATGAGGTCGTGCAGATGTTGATGTTCTAACCTCAGTGGCATTCATTAACATCCGTTCATTGTCCTGTCCTTCAACCATGGTACTCTGGTTGATTTCGTGTTCCTATCTGTACTGCGACTGCCTTCAATGAAGGACAACGTCAAATCTTGGAATGTACTTCTCCTACTTTATTTTTTGAGACTAAAATCTAAGCCCTAACCTCAGTGTGGTGACTGAATCATCATGCCAAACCATGCGTTTGGAACAGAGATGTGAGCTCCAGGCTTCAGGATTTGAAGATTTCCCAGCCGCAAACTGGAATACATAAGGTGTGTGTTCTCTATATCACAGTTGATGACTGATAGGTTACAGGATTCATTCAATGATCATGTATACAACTGATCATGCCATGGCCTGCGATTATGTTCTCATCCCTGATTATTTTTCTTTCAGGAATACCCTGCTTGGACATTTCTCGATTTATTCTGAGCTGAGAATGTTCCACAATGTTAATCATTCAAATTGTATTTTCATGTTTGACAGATGGTGCTTACACATCAGCTGCACATGTCCAATGTCCCCCGGCCTCGCTGTTTCCAAACTCAGAACCTCCAGTTCGACTCAAAGCGAGATCGAACCAGGGGCTCTTTCAGGGGCTTAAAAGTGAGAAAATTCCAAGAATGCAGGGGTCCTGTCTCATGATCAATTGGTGAATAATTCTGAAATAGAAACTAAGGTACAATCATATCAGATATTTTATGACGATGGTACAGAGGTAAAGAGTGCCTGATCACGAGCTCCGTTGTGCTTCCTTCAGTCGTTCCTTGATTACAGACATCCGGCCCGAGGAGGGCAGATTGAGAGCCATGAGCGCTCGCCGCACTTCCACGGTGTCCATGGCGTCAATCTGCGCATCCGAGAGCGCGCCAGACAGGGACTTGGGCAGGGGCGGCGGAGCAGGTTCGGAGCCGCCCAGGATCCGGGGCGCTGCCTTCCATGGGTTGCGTGTCCTACCCTGCAATATAATGTCCATAACAAGGTAAACCATTTGCAATTTCATGAAAAGTGGGAGAACCTAATAGAAGATTGTGGACTAAGGAATGTGCAAGCAACCCCTGGTTATGCGAACAACAACCTTCTCAAGCGAGACAGGTTATTTTCGTAATCATGGGTTGCTTCCACATTACCGGACATGATAGAGCTATGTAAAGTCACCCAAAGTTTCAATAAGATGCCCCCTCTTATTACTACTCTTCCACACTCTAATTTGTTATTAGATTAATAGAAGAGCTTGGCAGCCTTTCAATTATAAGTAAGGCAGAGCTTGGTGATTTCTAATCTCAATTCATTTAGTTTCAGCCGTCTGTCTTTGAACATACATAAAGAGTATGCATATTATCCTGATGAATTATTAGCCGCCTCTCCCTCCTTTAAGGTGATTTTAGATTGATTGAGAAGTATTTGGAGCTAACTTTGATTTAATTCAGAATGGAAAAGAGAGGGTCTCTTGTTAAAACTTAAGGTGATCTTACAAATAACCCTAATCCCAATGCTTGAGTCTTGTCTGATTTCTTTAGAATAAGAAGGGCATCATGACTTGAAAGCAGCCCTTGATTTTGAGTACAAAAACCTTGTTCTTCCTAACCAACGGTTGCCTGTTACCTTTACAGTTATGGAGAGGATGAAGTTTACCTCCTTGACAGCAGTTTCGAGCTCTTTGTACGTTGGCTGAGCAGGGAACACCCCAATGACGTCATCCGTACCGTCCGACGACATCAAATGGACCTGCAAACCACCACCGAGTTTTTGTGATAGTCATCTACAAAAGAATGACATTTTCTTATCAACAGCAACACAATGATACTGATCAAGTCCAAGCCTACGAACCGAAAGTTGCTTTCATACCTGCCAATCTCCTGGATAGCATTTCAAGATACGCACAACCCCACCAGAGCTGGAGGTGACATTGGACGCTTCGCCCACTCGTTGCTCTATTAACGTGTAAGTGTTCTCGAACGAGTCGACAAACTCCTCCGCCTGCCTGTCAATACACGGAAAAAATCACTCAAGAGTAATGGAAAAAACACACTTCTGACACGAGTGGAGATGAGAGACTATGTGACCTTCTCCAAGGCCCGAAGCCGAAATCCGACACCACTTGTCCTGAGGATCGCCACTGCGGGTTGATCATGAGCAGGGGCCGATTCTCTTCCTTGCTCGCAAGCGACCGCACCTGCCCTAAGAACAAATCAGGTTAGCAAATCGCCAGCCAAGTCAGTATGAAAGATCCAAAGAGAAGAAGAAGCAGGATCATGACAATGCACACACCTGCTCGAGAGACTCGGCGATGGGGAACACGATGGCGGCGATGCTCTTGTCCGCAGGAAACACGAGGCCCACCGGGTCCATTTCGTTGTTCACCTCGCCGATCCGCCGCACCTCGACCTTGCCAGCCAACGGCGACGCAGCCTGGAGGATCTTCCCAACCATTTTGGTACACGCCAAGTACTCCTCTCCAATACCACACGGATAGTCCCTGCAAAAACAATCTAGTAAGTGATTGCCACCGGAAACCCTTAAACCTTCAATACTTTCGATGCTTTTACCTCGGTTCCGTATCGAGATAGTTGAACTGGCGTTGGTCGACAGGCAGCAGGAGCTGCAGTTTCTGCCTTTTCGTCCCGCTCGCCAATGCTCGTTGTATTGCGCCACTAGCCTTGAATTTGCACGCACCCCACAAATTAACCCTAGTCCTGGAATGCTTCTGCAGATAAAGAGGAGCTCCTAGATGCTTACCTGCTCGATGGCTTCTTCGATGGTGTGTGGAATCGGCCAAGTTTGTCGACCGCTTGCTGCAGCGTTGCTAGCTTCCAGCGCCATGGCCACCGGCGAAGGCAAATTACGACGGCTCAATCCACCACGCTGCGGAGAATTCGCAAATTTCACACCTCGAACCTCGAAAGACGAGCTTGCAAACGCGCCTGAGTCATGAGTCCGCAGCTCGGAAGCAGTACTCCGGGTGCAGAACGATGCGAATGCAGTGGACGCAGCTGCTGCCATTGCTTCACCTCCTGTGAAGTTAATCGATCTGGAGCTACAGACACAGCCCGAGCTTAGATTCCCCGCAAGCCTCACCATCGTTACTCCAACGTCGGAGTGTCTACGATCTCAATTCATCACCAGCCACATTGCAACATCAGAACTCGCAAAACTCGGCTTGACACTCAATTGCAACTTCCTCGATCTTTTGATTGCAGGTCTGAGAGTGTGGATGGTTGCACGAGAGCTGAATGAGCTCCGAGACGATCACACACTGCGATGGTGGCTTTCAGAAATTCTCCCACACGAATGTAAGGCGACGAATGAAGGATGGAGGTGATGGGATCGTTGAGATAGAGGAAAGTGTAATCTGGAATGAGCCAATTGCATTGCTTTGTCCTCTGTCCTTATTTCTTTTCCTTTCATTTGGATAGTTCTGTTGTTTGATGTAAGGTATAGTAGAGGACACTCTTCCCGTTAGTATAAGGCATGCAACATCTTGTGAATAGTGATCTTAGTAAAACATAAAATATTCATACTTAGGAATTTGAGTGAGAAGCTTAAATCTAGTTCTTGATTGAAAAATGATAGATTGTGGTTTTTTATGAATTATTGAAGTAGATCCTTAGAATTGTTGGTAGAGTACCTTGTATTTATTATATCTTGTAGTGTTTTGATTTAAAAGCAAGTATTGTGCAATTAATTAACCCCTAAATTACCAAGAGTCCCCTGGTGGGACTCTCGAAGGTTTGGGCAGGTTCCTACTGTGTCAATTTATAACATTAGTTTTTTAAATTTATTATGTAGATGGACATTACTAAAAGCTTTGTGTAGTCCAATTTTTTCCTAAATTCGATATTTGATGAAAAAGTTAAAGGGTTTTGAAGTTCAAATGGGGAGAGCGGGCACGTCAACCAACTCCAAAAACTTTTGCTAGGTTACTCTTTTTTATGTGAGGTTTTTGATACTTGTATATAATGTTGTTTTCTTCATAGTGTCAAAAAAATCTCTTGTCTTTAGTGAAAAATAGCATATTAATCCAAGTCAAACATTATCACACATTGTTGCACATTGTGAAGTAAGGTACCAAAAAATCTTCTTCCTTTCTATAGAAGACTTTGAGGTCTTCATATTTTTTTTTATCAAGTTTCATTTTCCCCACGGCATTATGTGATGTAAACCTTCTTATTTACCATTCAGATTCTCATTCTAAAACATATGAAGTTCACAAAAAAATATAACGTGAATTGATAAATTTTGAACCCCCACTCCTTGCACATTTTTTTTAATATGCTACATCCTTTCTTTACCTTTAAAAATTGGTGTGCAAGAAACTAATATAATTTTTAACATGATGGCAACAACTTTAGACCCTTGTGTAGTGCAAATATTGGACACCAAGTGAAGTCAAAGTCTGCTAATTCACTAGACACAAGGAAGAAAATGAACCTTTTTTCTTACTTCAAACACTATATTCTTTCTATCCGTGCAGTCAAAGTTTATGAAATTTTATGAGTATGTTACTTGATAAGTCTTGATTGAGATCCTACAATTAAAACTAGGAATTAAAGGTTTTTTTTCTTCCTTAGTCAGTTTTGAAGTGTTTTTGGTGTGAAATTGTCAAAGTAATTTAGGGGGTTAAGAAGTAAGGACATCCAAAATTTGGTCAAAAACACCCCCCTACAAACACCGAACCAATGTCCTGCAAGATGGAAGTATCCCATACCAAATGTTGGATCATAGAATCCAAATGTTTGGTCGTCAGCTTCACTTCAACCCCTAGTGTAAAAGTCCCCTTAGTATGATAGTTATAGGCTATGTTACCTTGTAAGAGCATCTCTACCCTTTCCACGCCAACCCAAGCAGAAAAAGGGTGGAGATGCCCCCACAGTTGGAGCACCGCTGTTGTTTCCTAGCAAGTGTTTTGCATCGGAGGACAAAAGGTCTAGTCGCACCCGCCATACTTTGCACCAAGGCGGCCGCTGAAAGTTACTAAAGGTGGCCATACCTGGACATAGACAACCACTCATGACAAAAAAAGAATGAAGTGGGATATAGACAGCCGCTTGTGACAAAAAGGGAATAAAATGATGTGAACTTTGATGAACTGACAGTCTAACAACCGCAACCACTCCCGCGTCGCTACGTAGCAACACAAGAGTGATGGGCACGCCCGGGGAAGTTAGCCGTGCCCCTGCTATTCTTTGCAAACATCCCGTGTTGGCACCAACATGGAAATGCTACTCGCAACGAGATGGCGAGTGGCATGCCTACGGTTGGGAGCCCATCCGCCGGGGACCCACCAGCCCGTGCATTTCTGCCAAGATGGTGGGCCCCCGGTAGAGATGCTCTAAGAGACCACTAAAAATCCCACATAGAAATACTATCCTTCACCTCAAAAAAATTTCAAGGAAGGAACATGAGGTGGCGCCATTTTTATTGCCTACAAGTTGTCTACATACTAGAGTTATTTGTAAAGGGAACCGGTCTTTTGTCCTCCTTTTTTCATGGAAATGAAAATCTAACATGTATTTGAATGTAGCCTCAAAGTAATCTTGTGAAATAAATTCAGGATTTGAGGGTTTTATGGAGGTGTCAGTTACCACAAATGGCACAAATCTCCCAAAAACAAACAAGAACAGTGTTGAACAGTGTTGGCTGATGAAACCAGTGTCGTATGCATATTCAGCAAAGTCGCTGACATGGCTGACTGAACAAGTCTGGAGCATACAAGTGCACAATGTCATTGACATGGCTGACTTAAACAGTGTGTACTATGTGACAACACTTGGCACTCAATAAAAGCCAGGTTCAAACTGGAATTTGGGAATTTTGGGGCTCAAAAACTAATATGTATGATGTTCTATTCAAGGTCTCTAGTAAAACCCTGTTAGTGGACTCGGCGACCCTAGCCTTTCCATTTTACAGGTCAAAAACTGAGGATTTGGGATACTTTGTGGGTAACTCTACTATGTTAATTTGTTATGAAAGAAATAGAAGACATTGTATTAAGATTGTAAGTGTTTATGATTTCCTTTAGTGTATTTGTTACATGTTTTAGTCAAAATGTGAAGTGAAGTAGCCAACTTTCAACTTCTTTTTTGATCCAAAATCAATTCCGCTTTTGGGTACCTATTGGCGGCCACCAGCTGAACATGGTAGCACAGTTTGAAAATTCATAACTAATTTACATTTCATCAGAAAAATATGAAATAACTTGAGTTGAAATTGTAATTCTATTGGCTACTACTGAAAAATAAAATTCTCTCCATATATGCACATTGCTTAACTTGTCGCTCATGGGAAGGGGGGGTTTACCCTAGACAGATTCAGGAAACACAGCACACATCACGAGAAGGAACTCTCCTCCAACATATGCACAATGTACAGCTCCATTTCGTTTGAGAATTGAGACGAGCCAGAAAGCATGCTCCAGTGCAACAGCAGCTCACTCTCCTTACATACACTACTGAATATAAAAAAGCCTAGCTCAAGCTTTGAGATACTTGCCAAACCAGGCATCAAAGCGGGACCAGGCGAGGTCCACAGCCTCCTGGTGGTGGTCACCGAAGCCGGTGTCTTTCTTGCGCTCAATGCCTTCCGGGGAAGCATTCATGAACGCATGTCCAACATTGGGGTATATGTACACTTCACTTGGCACACCGGACTTCTGCAGCTTCTCCTCCAAGCCCTTGGCGCTCTGCAACACAAGTGCAATCCATTCGACAACTTCAGCATATGGTGCCATGCGGAAGATAAAGTTGTTCGGCAAAGTTTCTATGAGATACCTTCTCTTTTTTCATGTTTCATAGTACACTTTCCTCACTCTGAACAGGTGGGAGAGCTTGGTGGTCTCTAAACTCAAACTCGTTTTGGCCTGTCTCTCCTTTGAGCTGTTTGAAAATGAAAAAAAAAGAGGGGAACTGATCTGATTGAAGCCTTGGGTGGCTTTACAAAGAAGTCAAATATTTACCTCGACGTCTGAGAACCCTTTCATGGGGTCGTTTTGGCCAAAGTGGGCTTGCACGGGAGCTTTGGCCTGGCAAGGATCTGCAAGCTCAGGAGGCGGGATGCCGTAGAAGCAAACCGCAGCATCGAGTTCAGGGATGCGCACAGCGCTTGCGACGGTCAGGGCTCCACCCATGCAGAAACCTGTCACTCCAACCTGAACACAAGAAACGAACAACAAAATCTGGTTTAAAACAAGTGATATCTAATGACTCGCATTGCGAGAGAATCTGGTGAAAATCGAGATACACTAGAAAGAAACCAATATGTGAGCGGGTAGAAGGAAAAGATGTGAAGAAATGAATGGTTTGGATACAAATTTGCTACAAGCGACAATAGGCCAGGCCGACCTTTGGGCAGCCGTGTTCCTTCAACCACTTGGCGGAAGCTGCAATGTCAGCAACAGCTCCGGGCCAGTCCAAGCCCTCCATCAGGTGCTGAGCCTCCGCCGCATCCAAGCCGATCTTACCACGGTACAAGCTGCAGCAAAAACGCAACAAGTCACGTTAAGACTTACTTCCTAAACCACTTGTATTCTAACCTTCTCACACAGGAAGTAAAGGCCAAAGGAGATGTAGCTATACATATCACCTCATTGTCCTTGGATGGTAGAGAATGAAATACTTACTCGGGGACAAGAGCGCGGTACCCCTTCTGTGCAATGGTCATCGCGTGGTTCTTGATCTCAAAATCCACGCCCCACCACTCCTGAACTACCACAATGCCTGGAGCCTTCTCATCTCCGACCACGTAGATGTCAAACACCTACAGTGGACACGCACAACGAACTCATCAGCACTTGATATCCTGTCAAACACCTACTAGTTTCACGTGTTGTGAAACTCACATCCTTGGCATCTCCGTTTCGCTGAATTTCAAGCTTCTCCAGCAGCAGAGCCATCTTGGGGTCTTTTCCGGAGGCTGCACAAACCCCATCAGTCAGCTTACAATCTCCCAAACCCTACTCCACCCATCCATCCCCTCACACCCACTCACGAATCCCAAACCCCACCAGGGACCAATCTCACAACACCCGCAAGGAGAATTCCAGTGGCGCATCCACATCTCATCCAATTCGCAAAACCACATGGATTTTACATACAAACGAGTGTGACATAAAAACAGTTTCTTTCTCCCAACGGCGATGTCACGGTTACACTCCGGCTAAACCACTCTGCTGCTCACGATCAACGGCTAAATCCGCATCCCCAGACACATGAAAGACCTCAAATGCGTAATCACCTCACACGAAGCACTGCAACCCACATCCACACCCACCCATTCCAATGCGCTCACGTACCTGAAGCAGCGGGTGACGGATCGTTTGAAGCGAGCGAGCGGGGTTGCGACGCGCCGGAAGATTGCCGATGGAGAAGACGACGATGGTGAAGAGGGAGCGACCAAGTGGCGCGACGGGAATCTCACAGCGCTGGACATGAGCAGCGCCGTGACGCAAGCACACAAATGCACCACCGCACATTCTTACCTGGGGTGATACCTGGATGTTACTCGGGTGATACCTGGGTGTTACTAGGGTAATACATGGGTGTTACTCCTCTGATACTACTGCGGTTGGACTGTCTAGCTCCTCTTAGAGATGATAATAGAATAAAAATAGCATATAAATAGAAATAGGAATGAAAATAAAGACTAAAGATAATGGAGAAAATGAAATAAAAAATCACTGCAAATTAGGCACCGTATGATCGACCGGATAAGGCCACGCGGACAGTACCTCTTGGCCCCGAGGACAGTACCTTCCCGCTTCCCACACAGTACCACCCCAAGCAAAACCCCGGCTAGGGTTTAGGGAGCAGTCTTTCTCACACGCACCACTGACTCACCCTCGTCGCTCGCCAGCGTTCTGCCATCGCCATCGCCTCGCTGCATACGCTGCGAATTTCCCTGTCCGCCAGGTTCGCCGCGCTCCGTTTGCTCCAATTCTCGGTCGTTGCGGTCCAGTTTTCATGAATCCTTAGCTTCTCGCAGTGCATTGCGTTTCTGTCTCCTCTCGCTCTCGCTCGCTCTTTGTGCTCGCATGAGGCGTCTGAAAGGAAAATAAGAATCTGTAGGTCTTGACTGATTTTGCATACAAAATGGATACGTAAACTTAGAAAGTAATTGTTGTTTTTTTATTAAGAGAAATTTGTTCTTCTTCGAAATAGAATTTTTTTCTCGGAGACGGTTCGGAATTATTTCCTTGGAGTGTGAGATTTGAATAGGATTCAGGATGTTTTCCCGGGAGTTTTGAATTTTTTCTGTGTTGTTTGTTCAAATTTAGAGGTGTGAGATTCGCAGGGGAGCATTCAGTGAACCAAATCATCGGCGGAGGTTAGTGATGTTGAATATCTTGGTTCAGTGGCCTTTTCGTAGAACCTCTTCTAGACAATATTGGAGTTGGAGGAATTAGATAGTATGATTGTACCTCAGAGGTTTTTTCATATCATTTGAATCACATTCTAACATGAACGGGTACCTGATAAATCAATATATTATCTCTATTGGTGGCAAATCCCTCGGTGAAGTTGTGAGAGTATGGATCATCCAACCAGGAAGAATTTAGTTTCCAGAATGTTATGGTCTTGTAATTGAGCTCTGGAACGCAGCTTTCTTTGAAGCAGAAGGAAGTGAAGGCCATGATATAATGGTTTAGAACACCTTTCGTGCTGAAATGTCTTGTGCAGGGTTGCCGCTGAGACCACGACATTGTTTGGCATTCTCATGAGGTTCAGAAATTGACGTACTGCTCATGTAGCTTTAGCTTGGGCGTGTGTGTACTGGCTGCTCAGCTACCAGAGAACCTATCATCGTTGGTATGTGGGAGTTGATAATGAGAAGACGTTTATTACATGACAGACTATGTCATAAGATACCGCACCAGTGCTTTGAATGTTATTTTTTTTCCCAAGTGAGTGATCTGCTGAATCTCTGCCTGGGTGGACTTTTATTGTTCAGGACTTCAAAGATGGCGGGCAAGTCCAGTAAAGGCAAAGGCAAGGGTAAAGGAAAACCCGAATCTGCTTCTGATGCATCGACCGTGGTTCAGCCTCTAATAAGGGCGACAGGACTTCCTGAGTTAGTTTTGAAGAAAGCCCCTGCTGTACCTGCCGCGGCAGAGCAATTAGCAGCGGAAGCGCCGAAAGATGTCGCCGAGGCTTTGGCTGAGGGAGCTGATGTAAGCGTTGATGAGAAGACGTCAGATGCCGAGGCTCGTGATGCGAATGGGGATGGAGATGCAGGTGGCGCTGGTGAGGCCGCTAAATTGCTGATTATTGGTTCTTGGAAGGCCAAGTTATGAATAATAAAAAGGGTTCAAACTGTTGGTTTTGATTATTGATTGTTTTGTCTTCAGCCGAGCTGCTGCTTTACCCGATTACTGTCGAGGGGCCAAGCGGTGAGAAGCTTGAATTGCAGGTACTTACCTCGTAGTCTTTGGTTGGCAATGTTTCTATTATTGCGATGAGTTACGTCATATGAAGTTGAGGAATTTCAATGCTTCGTGGGTTTCTTTGAAGATTTTTTGCGTACCGGTACCTCAGATAGTTACGTTTGACAAGAGTATTCTTGAATTGTGTGATAGGTCAATCCAGGTGATTCAGTAATGGATCTACGCCAGTTCCTTTTGGATGCACCAGAGACGTGCTTCTATACATGTTATGACCTCATACTCAATTCGGCCGAGGGTGTACGATATCATCTGGCCGAGTATGTTGAAATCGGCGAGGTTGCCGATATTACTGCTGGAAATTGTTCGTTGGAGATGATGAACGGTAAGTCTCCTGCCTCTTTTGTAAGGGAATATATATATATATCTGTGCCGTTGGTTTATTTCTACATATCATCTCTACACGAGGTTATTCTATTCATTCGCTTCCACTCGGTCCCAAACTTCTTCTGTATGTGTATGTGTGCAGCCATGTATGATGACGGAATGGTACGCTCTCATGTTCGGCGGACCAGGGATTTGATCTCATCCGCTCTCATTCATTCTTCTCTGTCAACAACACTTGCAGTGGAGTATGAAACGAAGCAGGCTGGAAGTGCAGGTTGCTCTTGTTTTCAGTTGTAAAATATCAGTTAAAAGTATCAGATTGTCATGTTTACATGTCTTGAGTTGTTCAGCGTTTTGGAACCCAAACTTAGTGTCGATTTGTGATTTTGGTGCAAGCCGCAGGCGAGGATAAGAAGAGCACGGACACGGCTACTTCCAAGGACAAGGCTGCTGGTAAATCCTGGAATGAGAACCCAGCCAGTTTCAAGATCGTGAGGATTTAGTTTTCTCTAAGATGCTATTGTTACATCCTTTTTGATATATCTGCACCTTGGAAAGCAGGACGTGTAAAGACAGTGCTAGCTGAACTGGAAGGTGGCCTCGGATTTATGGAGGATTCTTGCGGTGAATTGGGGCCGCTTGTTACCGCTTCCGAGTCGCAAGAGAAAGCTTGCGTGGAGACAATTGCCTTCTCGTCTTTTAATCCTGTCCCAGGATACCGAAGGTAGTTTTCAATATTGACCACTTCTGCACTACACTGATCTTGAGGTGATGTTACTCGATGTGTTCGGTGTTTTTGTAGCATTGCTTGTCTCGTGTCGAACGTATTTCATATTCAGTTATTGCGTCCCCAGGTTGCTCGGCGACCTTATTTACCTAGATGTGGTAACAGCCGAAGGCAAAAGTTATTGCATCACTGCACATACCCGAGGGTTTTATGTCAACTCAAGCAAGGACAAGGTTTTGAATGCGGAACGAGCTACTCCAGCTATGGAATCCACTACCCTTGTTGGACTGCTTCGGCTACTTAGTAAAATGTTTGTTACAGGTACAAGCTAAGCTCTATCACAAATCTGTCAAAGTTTTTACGAATCCTTTCCAAAGATTTTATTTGGAGGAAAAAGTTTCACTAGATAAAGTCTTAGCTGATTTTTGTTTATTTTTGCCGCTTGAATCTGCTAAATTCCTACTTATGAACCGTATAGCCGTTCTCTTAATTGTCTCTAATAGCGTAACTTGATGGTTTTGAATTCCCACTCAAAGAGCGAAGTACTTGTCTGACTTCGAATGTCACTGTCCTTGTCTAAATTAGTGCACGTCATTAGAAGTTTCTGATGAGGGCAGCCATGTTCAGGTTTTGCGGAGATATTGAGTGAAAAGGCAGCTGGTCATCCGTTTGAGAATGTTCCAGTGCTTTTACCACCTAATGCTTGGCTTGGCCCATTCCCTACCCCTTGTGAGTTATCTGCTACCTTTTTTGTGTCTCGTAATTTTTTCATATTTGTCTCTAATTTTTGTTGAATTCTTTCAAGTTTGTGAATTTAAGGTATAGTTTCCTCTAGAAGTATTCATAGTTGCTTATGTTTCACTTGGCCTTTATTAATCGTATAATCCGGAAATCATCTGGAAAGGCTTGGGATATCTCAGATGATTGTACCTTTATGGACTTTATTGAAATGATATCAATGTTGAACTGATTCTGTCATGCTGGGGACTGCAGCGCACAAGAGAGATATTGCTCGTGCCGAGGATGCCCTAATGGTGCCATATGGTACTGAAGTGGTAGGCATGCAAAGAGACTGGAATGAAGAGCTTCAGTCGTGCAGGGAATTTTCACGTACTAATCTACAAGACAGGTGAGCGAAATCATATCAACTGTTTGTTTCGATTATCTTTGATGACGGCTCCCTCACTTTTTCATGGTCTAGAGATGCCCGAGTCCTACCAGCCTAGCTGAACTTAATAGAGGTTGACTGCTCTCGTTTGTGCAGAATAATGAGAGACAGGGCTCTTTATAAGGTGAATTGTGATTTCGTGGACGCTGCAACAAAAGGAGCTAAAGCTGTAATTAATCGGTGTATTCCACCCATCAATCCGACAGACCCAGCTCGCTTTCACATGTAAGTATTCGAATGCATTACTCTCTATTCGATTTTTAACCTTTCTCTTTCACACAGATGTACTCGCAGGTTTCTGCAGCAAATCTTATGTTTTTGTTGTAGTTTTCTTTCCAATGAGTCAACGAACTTTATCTTTGTTGTGAGGAACTTCGTGTTCATTTCTGAGCTGTGAGAAAATATCTCTTGTTGCAGGTATGTGCACAACAATATATTTTTCAGTTTTGCTGTCGATGGGGACTTTTCTCTCATGCAGCAAATTAACGTACAGTCAGACAAATCCGCAACAAATACGGTTGTGACCGCAACTGAGGAACACAGTACTTCAAATGGCGAAGTGAAATTAGATATTGCTGAAAGTAATGGGAATGATGCATCTTTAAACGGAGATGTACATTCTGCCCCTGCAGCTGTCGAAAGCGAACAAGCAACATATGCGTCCGCAAACAATGACCTCAAGGGAACAAAAGCATACAACAGTGCGGATGTGTCCGGTCTTCATACTCTTGCAATGGTTATCGTTGACTACAGAGGGCATAGAGTGGTTGCGCAGGTGGGCATTTTATACTGTCGTATGCTCACATTTGAAGAAATACTACACTTAATATGTCTGAGATTAAGAAACCTTTTTTGGTGGTTGTTAGATTCCTTGAGGAGCATAGATATGGAGTGATTTGTTAAAGAGTTTATATAATCAGATATTGGATAAGCAAGTCTCCGAATATATCCTGATTTTGAGATTGTGTGTTTGTGAGATGCAGAGTATTATTCCTGGCATTTTGCAAGGTGACAAGACGGAGTCACTGCTTTATGGGTCAGTCGACAATGGGAAGAAGATTGCCTGGAACGAAAAGGTTCACGCCAAGGTCAGCATTCAAGGATGCAACCCCATCCTATAACCTTTATTTGAGTGGTTTGTAATGACGTACGTATAATTTTCTAGGGAAAGTGATGAGTATAATAATATATGTATCTATCAGGCGCTGGAAGCAGGAAAAGTGCTGCATATCAAGGAACACACAGTGCTGGATGGAGCTGGGAAGACTGTAACTATGTGTGCTCCTGTAGAGTGCAAGGGTATCGTCGGCAGTGATGACCGGTATGTGTTGCTACTAATTTCATGGAGCTCACTTCAATTAGTTTGTAGTTAAACTGAAATAGTCGCATACCCTATCTTGATTTAGTACTAAAAATTGCATGCTGCAGGCACTACCTTCTTGATTTATTGAGGACAACACCAAGAGATACCAACCACACAGGGCCTGGATCTCGACTATGTGTTCTTAGACCAGAGCTAGTCGCCACGTTTTGCCAAGTATGTGTATTTTCAAGCTACATTACTATTGCTCATTTCAGACTGAGCATTTTTCTTCTGATTATATTATTGCTAGATATTGTGAGCAACATTTGGGAATTTTAACTGATAGCTTGTTACTGTATCTCACAACTCCAGGTTGAGGCTGAAGGGAGAGCTAAAAAGAGCAAAACCGACGAACAGACAGATGAAACAGCCTTGGTTCAAGAAGAGCTTTCAAACATTATGCTTAATCCCAATGTTTTCACGGACTTCAAATTAGCTGGCACCCAAGAGGTTAGTATCCAGCAGATCTCGGTTTAGCGTTCCCTTCTTCTGACCCTGTTTTGGGAACTCGACACTAGCTTTGCTGCCTCTGCACTTAGCATATCGAATGCATTAGGTGGGGACAATGGTGCTTGTTGCTGAAGTTTGTACTTGTTGTTGCTGGGTCCACAACAATAGGAAATTGAGGCAGATGAAGAGCTTGTACGTAAGGCAGGCAATTATCTCAAAGATACTGTGATACCGAGGTTCGTTGCTGATCTGGGTAGCCTGGAGGTGTCTCCGATGGATGGTCCTACTCTCACTGATGCACTTCATGCTCATGGCATTAACATCCGATACCTTGGCCAAGTAAGCAGTCTTGTCCTAAGTTAATGGTGACTTCGGAGTTATATGATGGAAGGGATGGAGTTCTACTTCGTAACTGATCCTGTCTTTTCCAACTTCAAGTCCTTACATACATCTTTTTTAAGTAGGCACATGTAAGCGGAACTTGATTTCTGCATCTGATCATGAGAGTGTGGATCGGAGTTTTGGACGAGCAGGAAAGGCATTTTTTGCTTTCACTCGTTGATGTTTGTTGAACTGATTGGCGATTTTTCAGGTAGCAAAGAAGGCAGAACACTTGCCACACGTCTGGGATTTGACTGTTGTGGAGATGGTTGTTCGGGCTGCCAAGCATGTCCTCAAGGTTCGTTCATAATTAGCACGTGACATATTCAGTTGGAAAGGGCGGTATCTATGTATCCATATTTGTCCTTTGTTATATGTTTTTGATACATTCATCACCCTTGACGAGAGCTGATTTGATCCTGTCAATACTTGTTGCTTAGTCGCTATGTTATCCATCTGTGGCGCAGGGCGTATTACGTGAAACTCTTGACCACCATGTTGGTGGAGCTATCGCCCACTTCTTCAATTGTCTAATTGGATCAGATGCAGCAAAGCCAGCCGTGGAAGGAAGCACTGAACCAAGCGTGAAGTCTGAAATGGATACTACTTCTGTAAGCGACTGTACTTGTTTGTCAAGTTGAAATTCAGCTCGGTTAACACATGTAAACGTCTATGATTTAGTGCTTCCAGCATGGAACGAAGTGCATGTAGGATAGTTTTTTTCTTTGAATATATATTTCTAAAATATCTGGTTCTGAAGTTTTGCGAATGACATCCTGTGATTACGTTGCAGGGCACGGCTTCATCGACTGAAGTTGCTCCATCCGACGCCAAACCGTCTTACCTATTGATAACACCAGATCTCGTCTGGTCCGACATTGAAGAGTGGGTGAAGTTCAAATATCAGGTACTTATACTTTAATCATTGAATTTTTTATCTTGCACTCTGTCTATTATGGGTTTTGTCTCGGACATTGAGATATCTGGTTTACTCATTGATATCTTTTGTGCATGTCCAATGTAGCAACTGATTGGCTGGAGCCCAAATACACGTATCATACATGGCATTTTCTTATAATGTATTCTAAATGTACTACTTTCATATTAGAGCCTTGCCTGGAATGTCTTTTGGTTTCAAATTCTTCGATCATGATTTGACTTCTGTTAGAGTAATTTTGATATCGGAAGAGTATCTTATACACTTGTTTAAACCATTTCTGTCTTGCAGTTTGTTTTACCAAGCGACGGAAGATCAAGAGTACGCAAGATATCCACATTCCGAAATCTCAGTCAGAAGGTAATTTGCCTTCACGTTCGAAATTCTACTATCGGGCTTGTCAATTTCCTGTTAACTGCCTTTAGATGTTGAATCTAACCCCGTGCCTACAACCAGATGGGCGTCATGCTTGCGGCAAGGAAGTACGACTTCCAATCAGATGCACCCATCAAAACGTCTGATATACTAGATTTGCAGTCAGTGGTCAAGCACTTGTCCCCTGTTTGTGTAGACGCCCGTGACCTCTTGGAAAATGGAAAGCTCTGCTTGGCTCAAGTACGTTTCAAAACTGTCTACACAGTTTCTTGCTGAACTTTGCACCCGTGTATCTTTTTTGTTGTACATGTGTTCGCACGCAAGCCTGTAAGGTATGCTAATGTGAATGTTGACTAATCTTAGAAGTTTCCAAATTGTGGTGAGTTAAGTCTTTTATTCCTGTTTGCTAGTTCCGTCTGCTTCTTGTTTCGCAATGAGCGTTCCGATCCTTTATGCCTTTTTATTGTCGTCTGATTTAGACTTCTGATTTTATGTTGCAGGGCAAGCTGAATGAAGCGTATGAAGCATTTTCAGAATCGTTTACTATCTTACAACAGGTCAGATTTTGAAGTAGGATACGTTGTCCTCCGATCTAGATAGGGGCCTTAGTGGTTGAACGTATCTAATGACTGTTACTTTACATTGTTTAGTGATGTTTGAAGATCTTTGTGCGTCTACAGGTACTGGGCTGTCACTTACGTTTGAATCTGTTGTCAACAGGTTTGTGGACCCATGCACAGAGAAGTTGCAAGCTGTTGCCGGTACGTACTTCAACTTCTCTATGATGCTCCTGTCAGTATATTCGCATCCTTTTTTGTGTTGTTGGCAAATTCTCTAGGAGCACTGTTCTTGCATTTTTTCGTTTAGCTTCTAATGTTGCTGCCTCTCTAAAATATTTAGATGTATGGTTTTCCTCCAGATATTTAGCAATGGTCCTGTACCATGCTGGGGATCTGGCAGGAGCTATAATGCAGCAGCACAAGGAACTCATCATCAATGAGCGATGCTTGGGAAGTGATCATCCAGACACTGCGCACAGGTGCCCGCCATACCCTTGCTTCACAATTTAGAGTGACGGGACAAATTCGTGCTTTTGCCAAAATGAGATGTTTCATGGATCGCAATCTTTTATGATTTCTGTTTCTGTTCGCGATAATGCGTCAATGATCATATTTTTTTCCACCTTAATACACGGAAGAATGCCTGATTACCTTTACTATGTGCTATGTTGTGTATCAGTTACGGGAACATGGCCTTGTTCTATCATGGATTGAACCAGACCGAGCTTGCCCTACGGCACATGGCACGTACCCTGCTACTTTTGAATGTGTCATGCGGATCCGACCACCCCGACGTAGCAGCCACGTTCGTCAACATTGCCATGATGTACCAGGATATTGGCAAAATGAATGTTGCCCTTCGATACCTGCAAGAAGCTCTGAAACGAAATGAACGCCTTCTCGGTGAAGCGCACATCCAAACTGCCGTCTGCTACCATGCCTTGGCCATTGCGTTCAACTGCATGGGAGCATATAAACTCTCTCTACAAGTAAGTGCCCTTGTAATGGCATGTGTATGGCTCTATCTTGGCATTCTGGGTGTTAGTTATTGTCTCCCATTCCTTATCAATTAGCCACAATCTTGTCTGCTGGCCTCATCCTCAGATTTGTTCTGTACTGGTTTCTGTTCTTCAGCACGAGCGCAGCACATACAACATTCTGGTGAAACAACTCGGAGAGGAGGATTCGAGAACCAAAGACTCCGCCAAATGGATCAAAACATTCCAGATCCGTGACATTGAGGTTCCCATCTCCGCATCCTACTGCCGACGAGCCTTTCACCCATTTGTAAATATGTTCTGTCTAGGAGATGCTGATACCAAAACCCGCTTGTTGCAATTGCTGAAAATGAACTGGGTCTTATGAAAGAGAAATATCACCCAGGAAGGTTGATCATCATCCCCGTTTGTCCATTGCAGGCAAACGCTCTAAAGCAAAGAGGCCAGCAAGCAGCAGTCAGCGCTGCATCCGCACAGAAAGCTGCTGCTGACGCTCTGAAGGTACTTCATGTCGGGTCCCAGTTTTGTATCTAGATTTCCATGCCTGGTTTTCTTGCTCTCCATCGATGTAGTGCTAGGTTCATTATGGAAGCGGTGTTAGATTGATGTGTGGAAATGGTGCTAGATTGCTTGTGGAAATGGTGTTAGATTGATTATGAAAATGGTGGAAAGTCCTCCTCTAACTCTATCTCTGTCAATCTCTCAGGCAAGGCCGGACCTGATGCAAGCATTCCAGCAAGCGGCTGCCAGCAGCAGCGTGAACGCGACAGGAGCGCCCCTCCAGGGCCAACCCAGACCACGAGGCGCCCCAGACGACAGAGCCGCACGCGCCGTCAACGAGGTCCGCAAGAAAGCCGCCGCCAGGGGCCTGCAAGTGCGTACGCAGGCCGCGGCGCCCAACCAGAGCGTGCCGCCTCTCGGGGACCTGCTCAGCCTCATCAACAGCGGAGTCGCCGGCAAAGCCCCTCTCACCAACAGCACGCCCAGCTCCAGCATTCCAAGAGGAGGCAAGAAAACAAAAACCCCTAAATTCACAACTGAAGCTGCGGAAGCACCTAATGACCCCTCGCCCGCAGGATTAGGCAACGGCCTGGGCGGCCTGGACAGCAAGAAGCAGAAGAAATCCAAGTCCAAAAACGCCGCGTAGAACGTGATCATTTTTGCTAGATTTCTATTGCATTCCCTCCTGGATTTCTATCCACTAAGCTCTTGCAACAGCGTGCAACAGCTTATGAGTTGGAATGCCCTGGAGAGCAAGAAGCAGAAGAAGTCCAAGTCGGAGAACGCAGCGTAGATCAGTTTTGCTAGCGTTTTTGGTAGGCGGTTGATATTCATTGCTATTTCTCTCTGTATTCACTAAGCTGTTGCAACATTGTGCAACAGCTTACGAGCTGAAATGCCATGGGCTGTGTCCACCGCCTTGTTGTTGAATCCCAGATTCTTTTTCATTTCCAATCATTCATGATAAAAGCTCTGCAACAGGATTAGGATTGAGTCGATAGAGTGTTGGGGTTCGAGGGGGGGTTTTATGAGCTCACTTCCGTCTGAAGAGGGCACGCGGCTTACTTGAGAACACTTCATGTGCTTGTACTCTTGGGCAGCATGGTACGATTGGAGGGAGATACATAGAGTGATACATTGATAGATTGTTGGAGCAGCAGCAGCGATGGAGCGGCCCGAGAGCGGCTTCAAGCTGCAAAATCCTTTGGTGTTGCGCGTGGGGCAGGTGATGACAGGGTTTGGCTTCGGATGCGGGCTGGGAATCGGCGTCGGCGTGCCAATTCCGATGGGTGTGCGATTTTTTGCTTTACCCGGGTCTGTGAGTCTTGTCGCGGTTTGTGGACCGAACAGAGCAGGGCGCTGGATTGAATTTACTCTGCGCTAATCCTCTGGCTTTCACTTGTATGCCCAATTCGGCGCTTGGAAGAGAGAAGTTGACAGGATTTAGGGTTTAGTGTATGTGCGCATTTCTTCACGTTTTGTGGACAGAAGAGAGCAGGATGATGGATCAGGGTTACCCTACTCTGTTTCGATCACCATCCTCTGGCTCTCTCATGTATGCCCAATTCCAGGCGGGTGCTTGGGAGAGAGACGAAGTTGATAGGGTTTAGGAGTCCTTTTGCACATTCCATAACTCTTGGAGATTTGCAGACATACCGGGCGCGGCACAGGTGATGGGCGCAGCGAACGGGATGACGCGCCACATTGGAGGAGGGCGGCAGCTGCAAGGCTTGGTACACACACCTTGTTTAGAGTTTAGGGTTTAAGGTGATGTGGATCCTTCTGTTTTGTTGATGGCATAGGGCGTCTGTGTCAGATTAAGCGCGTGGGCATCAAGAATTTGGAGGCGGGAATCGGATGTGGCGTGGGATTGGGCCATGGCTTCGGCGTCGGTTCGTTTCTCCTGTTTTCTCATATTAATGCTTCACGTTCGGCCATGTACAATCCTTTCGTAGATTAGCATCAGGAGAAGAGATGTAATGACATTTTTCCAGTAAGTAGGCATTTTCCCCAATATCTGATTGCATTTACATGATTTTTAGGTGGCCAACTTGATGCTATAAACCTCATCCTATGTTGATGTTCATGGTTGACAGGATTGGCGCTGAAACCGGGCGTGTCACAGCAAATATTGCTTGTGTTTCAGGTGAAGATCCATATCCTAGAATGTTTTCCGCTGTGTGGAGGCGTGGGATATCTTTTTCCCTTTGGAATATGGCTTATGGTCTCTGATCAGCTGTCGTGAAACAGGAACGATTCTCTACTGTTTTGAGTAGAGTGCTACCTCATGCCCACGAAGAACCACCCGGAGTTCCAGATGCTGGTGCGCAGGAATCCGCAGGGAAACCCTTCCAGTCGCCTTTTACATCACCGTTGATGAGCGCGCCATCCATCAAGAACTCCGAAACAGAGGTACATTTTGCAAAGACAGGGTTTAGGGTTTAGGGTTCAGTGTCTGAAGCTTTTACTCTTGCACCAGTTCTACACCTCTCCTTCCTCTTCTAGTAAGACTCAAGATTATGCTAACTTTTTACTTGTTTGCGTTGGGTACAGGTGGAGAATTTGCGCACTCAGAATGAGATTCTTCGCACAGTAATGACACTACCCTCTTCCTTCCAATTACTGTTGATGTTTGCTTCTAAACCTGGGTTATTCTAACCATGCTTTCTCATGACCTTGGTTTGCAGCTTTTGAGACACCAGGAAAAGATTGAGGATCTGGAGCATGAGAACGAACTGCTTCGAGAGCGGTTGGACATCACCAGGTCTCCAGCTAGTAGAGGTTCTGACTCTAGCCATAAATGCTTCGATTGCAGAATGCTAGCGCGGAGAAGAAACTGAGCATGAACTTAAACCCAACTGGAACGATTCCGGTAGAATGTGACATTTACTCTTTTTCGATATACGGTGTCAGTTTATCAAGTTTGTTAGTTCGTTGCTTCGTTCTAGTTTTCTGTCGCAATGGCAAATATGTGCACATGGGACATCTCGGGGTTAAGAGTGACAATCTATCATTCCAAAGTTGATGCGAACAGATTACAAAGCGTTGGAAGATTGGATAAAGAAAACTATACAGATTACAATATCACAAACATGAGACTCTCTCTCCTCTCCTTCCAGAGAGGATTCTAGATCATTTACACAGGAATGCGACCAACGAAGTCGTCTCTGAGGGAGCCGAGGTAGAGGAACCCATCGACCTCGAGCGCGGTGGTGACGAACCCTACGGCCTTGCCCTTGGGATCCTGGTACATCTTCACGGGGCGGCCCTCCTCGTCCACGGCCAGGACGCGGGCCGTACTGGAGGAGCCACCCATGGCAGTCCGGAGAGCGGGGAACAGCGCCAGCACCTTCTTCAGAAAGGGCGTCCTCCACAGCCAGTCTGCCACCGCGTCGCGCTGCCCAATGATGCCCACGTACAGAATCCCCTTGTCGTGGTTGTAGTGCACGTTGTCCGGGAACCCGGGCAGCGCTTCGTTGATGACCTCGCTCCGATCCTCCCCGAGGTGGTACTTCACCAGCCTGGCCGCGGAGGTCTCGGTGAAGACGAAGAATTTCTCATCCTTGGAGAGAGCGATGCCGTTGGGGAAGTAGAGGTCCCGGAGCAGCACCGTGGTAGAATTCTCCGCCGGGTTGTACACCAGGATGCGCCCGTTCGGCCGCCCTTCCAGAAAGTCCAGCTCGAAATCCTCCAGCTTGTACTTCACCGACCCGTCTGTGAAGTAGATCAGCCCGTCTTTGCTCACTGTTGCGGCGTCCGTTAGGCCGAACTTCGTGCCCTCAGCTTCAGTTGCCAGCACCTCCACGCCCTCGTCCGTCACCTGGTGAGAACACGCAACATGTCTAGTTTGTGAAAGTGGAAGACATCTGTAAAGTCGCCCAGAGTTTGAACATCAAGATACACCTCTGTCATGAACATAACTCTTAGTTAACTAGCTGAAAGAGATAAAGGCGGCTAACATTCATCAGGGGTTTGATCGCATGCAATCTCCTTCTTCACTCTCGCACTACTTTGACTGGAGTGGAAAGACCATCAGCTCTTCCGTTTACTGAAAAGAAGGATTAGACCACCAAGCTCTTCTAACAATTTAGAGTGAGAAAACAGTAGGGGGTCTCTCATTCAAACTTCCGGTAACTCTACGAGTGCAACTCCAGGGTAACTCTCCGAGCGCAACTCTAGTGTGCAGAGACATAGTCGAGAGCGAGAGCGAGAGAGAGAGAGAGAGAGAGAGAGAGAGAGAGAGAGAGAGAGAGAGAGAGAGAGAGAGAGAGAGAGAGAGAGAGAGAGAGAGAGAGAGAGAGAGAGAGAGAGAGAGAGAGAGAGAGAGAGAGAGAGAGAGAGAGAGAGAGAGAGAGATAGGTTTACCTTGAGCAAGCCTCGAGCTGTATCGCAGACGATGACCTCGCCGTGATTCCCAATAGCCAGACCCAGGGGTCTGCCCCCCACACGCTTCCAATCCTCCACGGAGCCATCCTCGAGGTACAACTTCTTCACCCACCCGTCCGCAGTGCCCACGTAGAGGAACTTCCCCGTGGGGTCGAGCACCAGATCCTCCGGCTGCAACACCTTCCCGACGCCCAGCTTCTCCGCGCGCTCCAGAAGCGTGTTGCGTGCGTACACGCCCTCCAGCTTCGGAGGCGGGACGGGGAAGGCTAGCGCTGCGGCGTCAATGGGCGACTCCCTGTCCACGTACGAGTAGAAGGCTGCTCCCACCAGCGAGAGCACGACCACCACAACGGCTGCCAGAACCGCCATGTCTCTCTACTTGATCTGCAAGAGCAGAACTCCACGAAGAAAATCCACCAGTACGAAACTCTTCAGAGGTTAGTACACTACTTCATCTGCAAGAGCAGGGCTCTCAAAGACAGATATAAATATACACTACTAGCAACCCTGTCGCCCCTCACTTACTATTTCAAGCAATTTAGAAGTTGGTGAAAAAAAACAAGAAAAGGCATCCTTTTCCACATTCTACGTAAGTGAAGGGCGACACTTTTCGAGTGAGGAGCGACAGGGTTGCTTGTAGTGACACTACTTGATCTGCAAGATCATCAGAAGTTAGAATCATCACCCAAATCATATGAACCAACTACAAAGACACTCACCAGTACCAAGCTCTCCAGATGAGGACACTCACCAGCATGAAGTTTTTTGGAGGCCACGCCTTGTATGCGAAATGGGCCACTTGGACATGCGAAACTCATGTCCAAGTTTGGTCACTTAATTTACCTCACAGAGGACTCCGTCGTCTCAGGGTGGCACTTTCAAGGCTCTCAGTCCTTTGTTTACAATTATTTTCTGTGGTTTTGATTAGTCGCGCGACAGGTGGATGTGTCAATGAGCTTTCCCTTCAATGAAGCACTTCCCACTCGTCCTCGACCACCTGATATGGGGACTGCTACATTACTTTGTTGGTGGGGAAAGTTACAGCTCTCCCACCTTCATAACATACACCCTCCGATAGGCCATCTTCGCTATCTACAATAATTTAAAATAAATTAATAACCTAAGGACCAGAACAAAAGAAGAACCGGGATATATTGGGATTCACAAGAAAAGACTCACAGACCAAGGACTTTTATGTTCTGAATCCCGATCTGAGCTGCTGGTCGTGGAAACAAGACCTCCGTAAAGACACAAGTGCATGTATTACCAAAAACATCAGTTATCAAGGAAATTATAAGAGTCAACAATTATAATTGGAATGAGATTGTTGAGTTCAAATGAAAAATTTGAAGATTCACAGTGACGAGAATGTCGATTCGTACTATCTAAGCTCTATATTACAGCGCACGATCCTGCCCTTCCCAAACCTGTCGTTGAACACCCAATCAGCACGATTGCTTAACTTCTTTGGGATGGAATGATTGTTCGTCGCGGTGGGCGCGATGCCTCCCTCAGGTCGCGGTCTTGTCAAGGTCGGCGAAGTAGGGGTGGCTCAAGGCAGCTTTAGCTGATATCCTCTTCGACGGCTCGAATACCAACATTTTCTGTCAAAACATTTATTACTGTGTCAAACACTTGAAGTTCACCAGATGGGATGACAAAAAATCACAACCTACTTAATATGGACTCCACCACACGATGAAGATTACAGAGAATCACGTTCGGGGAATTTAGATGCGACACTGCCCATTTCATAAATTTCCAACGTTCCACGAGTAAAACTTACAGCAAGAAGGTCCAAACCGACAGCGCTAAGCCCAGGAACCGCAAGGGACAGATCCTGAGGCCTCCACTGCGGAAACTCGTGCCAATCGCGGTGTTGGCTCACGCCAGGCCAGATTGTCTCGTTTGGTGTGCCGAGTAACCTAGTCGTTACAAAACAACAAATTAGCTGCCGTGATACTTCCGGACATCCAACGCTATTTGTTGGAATTGGTCACAGTCACACTTCCATAAGAAGTTTCTCGGACAAACCTGAAGATGTGAAGAAGCTGCTGCAGTTCAGAATCCCCGGTGAAGAGGGGCATCTTACGAACGAGCTCAGCTGTTCACATAGACACTCAATTAGATCCCAAGATAAAAGTATATCATGCTATTCACTCCGCTCGAGTACGATGATCGACCAAAGAACGGTGTACATGTCCAAATATTGAAGCTTACCGAAGATGCATCCCACAGACCACATGTCCACAGGAAGAGAGTAGTGAGTTGCTCCGAGAAGAACTTCCGGTGCCCGGTACCATAGAGTGACGATCTGTCAGGACCGGAATTCATCGAATCAGCTACGTCCAAAGTGATGACTTTACAGCTGCGGAAGGTCATGTTACTGGCCAACATTAAGGGAACGAAATGCTACCTCGTGTGTGTAACTCTTCATTGGCACTGTGAAAGCCCGACCAAGCCCAAGATCTGCGATCTTAAGGCGCCGGGTTTGCTTGTCCACCAACAAGTTCTGAGGTTTCAGATCCCTGAAAAGAGAAAACTCAACACTTTAACCTCCGCATCCCTTCCAACTACTGCCACATGCCTCACATAGCTGGAGCAAAGCAAGTATTTGACCGTAATGTATCTCGTCTTACTGGCTTCAAAGAGAGAGACAAGCAGATGATATTGTGCTCTTTCAATAGCTGTTCTAGATGTGCTCCGAGGAGCCACCGCAGGAAAGTGAACAATGTGTTGGACTACACTACCATGTCCCCGAAAGAGAGACCGAAGATCAAGCTGCAGAATGAAAGAAGCAATTTTTTCTAACCTGTGCATAACTCCGTGGCTGTGGCAATGCGCAAGCCCAGTGCACAGCTGGTACATGAAGCTCTACATCACAGTAACAGAAAAGTGCCCGTCAACACACTACAACCAATCGCGATTGCTGCGCCGTTATCAAATTGAATAGATCGACGTACCTGCACAACTTTGATAGGAAGAGGCTTCCCGCTAGGTCCGCGACCGTGCAAGTCGATGTACTTCTTGAGATCGGTGTCCATGTACTCGAACACCAGGTAGAGCATAGGCTTATTGTTCTTCTCGACGTGCTCCACGCACAGCAGCCTGCACATCCAATAACAGCCAAGGCCGCTTTAGAGTCAAAACTAGAAAATCACAATGCATCGAGAACTCTAGACTTCAACTGCTACTCCGCGTATCACCAAAAAAGACACAAGAAGGACGGCACGACATACACGAGCACCAACCTAACACTGTGCATGCTGTGCGACATCAGAAACGGAGCATTCCAAAGCATGAACATAAGCAACAAGACTCTCTCATTGGGTCGGAAGCTCCCAGCGACTTCCAATACTTCCCACATCACCGAAAGAGACACAGAACAAGCGCGAGCACCGACCTCACAATGTACATGCTATGCGACAGCATCTGCAGCAGCGACACTTCGCGCAGCGCCGTGGATGGGACGCCTTCCTCCTCCATCTCGAGGCGCGTCTTCTTGAGCGCCACCATCTGCCCGGAGCGCTTGTCGCGCGCCTTGTACACCTTCCCGTAAGTCCCTTCTCCAACCTTCTCCAGCTTCTCGTAGTTATCCATCCCCGAAGTCATTGCAAGAGCTCCAAAACCCCTCGTCTGCACTCCACACTCCACTAAAAACCGCTGCGAATGGCTCAATCGAAAGCTAAGCAGGAACGCTACAAATTGCGAGAAATAGAGCGCGTGTAAAGTGCGTGAAGTGGGAGAGAAGAGCGTCACAAGTTGTGATCACAAGAATGAGGATAGTGTGATCACTCGATTTTCGCAACGGCTCTTTAGCTTTCGAATGCTCATGCGCGGGCCGAAGACTGGCAACCGGGGTTCCCGGTCATAATTACGACGAGAAAGATGTGCTTTCGTAGATGATGAACTGATATCTAGGAATTTACTTGAATTCTTTCTGAACAACTTGTAGATGAGAGGGTTTTCAAGGACTGCCCTGCACTGTCCGCTGTGACGAGAGTCTATGTTTCGGTTGAGATATCTAGAAGAAGCGAAGATGTAGTCTCACGAATTTGGTGGATGTAAGGGGTTCCTAAAGGCCCGAGGCATTTTCACACCAAAACTGCTCGTTCTAGTGCAATGAGTAATGAGGTAATCAAAACGTTTTATTTTTACATTTAACCGTTGGATCTAGATTACGGCTTGTTGATTAACGTCCTCACAAAATTTCATAAACTTTGATCACACGGATTGAAAGATTATAGTGTTTGAAGTAGAGAAAATCGTTCTTTTTCTTCCCTACTTTGAGTGGATCAGCAGACTTTGACTTCACTTGGTGTCAAATTTTGCACTACACAAGGTCTGAAAACATTACCATCATGTTAATCATGATGTTATTTCCTTCTACACCATTTTTTAGAGGTGGAGAAGGGGTGTAGTCTATTACTTTTTCATAGAATGTCGGATTTAGGAATAATTTGGACTCACACAAAGATTTTAGCAATGTCCATCTAGAGTAGCAATTTCAAAAAGGAATGTTACAACTTGACACCATAGAAACCTGTCCAAACCTCCAAAAGTCCTTCGAGGGGACTCTTGGGCCTTTAGGGGTTAAGGACGGGTTTATTTAGGGTAGTACACGACATTGCAGTGGCAACTTCATGCTATGTCTTTTTTGTGTTGTGTGGAGAATGTAGGACACTTGTAGATAACGGATTGACATTCTTTAGAAACTTAGCTCAAGTTTTGAGATATAGTCTAACCTCAATACTATCACAAGATAACACTATAAAAATAATAACAAGATAACACTATAAAATAATAAAAAGTAAAGGTTGAAACAAATAATTATTATCAAGATTAGCCATTGAAGAGAAGTTCAAAATTAAAAAGGATATAAGCTAGAAAACACCACTAATTTTATGATAGAAACCAAGGATATGGAAACTTCAAACTTCCTATCCAGAATGAAATAAAAGATAGAAGCCAGAACACATCATTCTTGGGTGCTTTAGAACTTCATGCAAGACTAGATATGGAAAATTCACCTGCATAACTTGTTTCTTTTTTTCAACTTGCAAGGAATGAATGGTCTGTGCAAGACGATCTAGCATCTTGTTGCTCATACTCTCGGGCAAGGATGAATCATCAAAGGGGAAGAAAGGCCAGAGAGCTTGCAAGGAACCAGGGTTTGGTGAGGGTCAGCAAGGGCTTAAGCCAAAGGGCTTACATCACCAATTAGTTATGTAACATCGATGCAATTGGCGATTCTAAACTTTCAATGGGCAATTATAAAGTTTTGGCACTTTTTGGCCAAGGGTGACGGGAGAGGTCACCAAGATGTCATCCATCCGGTCACTTAATCATCTATGCAGCTTATTATTGTCACACTTACACTAAACTTTCTGAAAAAAATAAAATAATATTGTCAAGGGTGATAGAGATATTAACAAAGGGGTTTTGAACTAGGAAAATCAGTTTCAAGGTTTTGGGTGGTAATATCAAGGTGTTCAATCAACAAGGGTGATATTATCAAGGTTAGACTATACTTGGATTAGGTGGATGGGAACGCTATATAGAGGAGCCCATTTGTTGATAATAGTTGATAGCGAGAAGAGTGAAGAATTCAAGATTCACCGTGGTGTTCGATAAGGGTGTCCAATAACGCCATACTTGTATCAATTCATTGCAGACATCATAGGATACATGTCCTCATATGAGAAGTATGGTATTGAAGGACTCACAATGCCGTATGGCAATGACGAGACCTTGTGAGGAATTGGAGAGTGTTCGGGGTGAGTTGATAAGAAAGATCTAAAATTAGCAAGAAGTTTTAAATATAATTTTTTTCAAATTTCGGATTTAAATACTAGATTTTCTAGAGTAGACTATCTAAATTTGGAAAATATATGGATCTATTCCCGTGGAACATTTTACTCATTTCCCCTTTTTATGAATGTAAATGATTTTCAAATCATTGGAATTTCAAAGATAAACTATAAAATTTGGAAAAGCAGAGGTTCCATTATCATGGAAAATGACACAAATTCCCCCTTTTTGCAGATGTAAATGATAGCCTTTTTTGTCTCTAGGTTATTCCGTTGGATGATAAATTGACGCGAGGTTGTGAAAGTTGGAACAAATGAAACGGGAGACACATACACAATGACAAAGTCGTGAAGTGGCATAAACATTGAACCTATGGATAGATGATTCAAAAAAAATATGCGAACATGATACGGGGCAAAGACAAAACACATCAATATTTGCCAGTTGTATACAATCAGTGTTATAGCAACGTCCCTAGTTCTTGTCTGCCTACAAAGTTTCAAGCAAACTTCTACAACATCATTTCTCTAACAACGGATATGAGTTCCTTGAAGTTGAGTATTGCGGCATCAACAAATAATTTCTCAAGTTTGTAAAGTTTGCACATGACTCCATAGACAAAGTATAAATGCTTGCAATAAACCCAAGACCGGCAAAATTGATTGACCATTGCCTACATTGAAACAAAGTCTGGACATGTTGAAGCCGGAATTGAGTTCGACGTAACATGCTCCAAGGCGTGAGTAGTAGAGGAGTCAACCTCAAGATCTACAATGAAGTCAATTCAGTGAAGGCTAACATTGGGCGCATCCAAATCATTGCCTTCATCGTAGGGCGGACCCCAATTGATGAAGTTGGGCAATTAGCCCGTCAGAACGACGCTTCACCACTTTGGTAAACCAAAACATGGGATGTTTATTAGCGTCCATTTGAACTAGGTATGCAAGGAGGCCAACACCATCAAAATTGGTTGATTGGAAGTGTTGATGGGAAGACATTTCTCGCTCTTGTGGAAGCTAGAAACCAGCGCGCTTAAGGGCAATGTCCTCGACCGCTTGAAATTGGTCCTTCTTAACATGCCAGATTTATGGCATGTTATTCAGGCAAGTAAAAACCCACTTTTTGCAAGAGCCCAATACACAATGATAAACATCGTTGGGGCAGAAATAGAACCCATGTTGCAAGAGTCTACCAATGTGATAGTTCATCAACTTTCTAATGTTACGGTGTATGTGGGATATAATGAGGCCTTTCTTTGTTTGGATGATATTCATTGTGCATTGCTTCCTTGAGAGGCCCAACGTGCTACACTGGAGCAATGTTAAGGTACTTAGGTGATATACCAATTGGTAACATCACGGTTGGATTCCTCTACCTCGCAACATGAGTAAGTCGATTGTGCCCGACAATAACGTTGTTCATACATTCGGGACTTGGAGAATCGCATATGCCGGTAGTTAGATTGACATCCACATCTAGGTCCGCACGAGCACCAACCTCTTAAAGAACTTCACAAGTCCTTTAGGCCTTGGCCGACTTGGTCTCCACTTGGGGACAAAAGAAATTGATCCTCTTCGGGGGAAGGCGGGGTGAGTTGAAGTTCAATCATGAGGGTATGTGGTTGATCTTTTGTCATGTGCATTGCATTCTAATTAGATTGATAGGAGACGTGATTTATTGCAGATTCTTAAAGAAATTGTCACTTGAATACATGTTCATATAGTTGAAGAAAAGAAGAAAAGAAGGAAATGCAACTCTTCATTTTTCAAGTATTAAGCAGTTGATGAAGGCAATGATGGGAAGACGCAAGGCCTAGAGGATGACTTAGAAGATATCCCTTGTGCCGTATCGTTAGAGATAGGTGAAGGTGAAAGTTTACCAAATATTTCAGAGGATGGTGCAACGCCATGAGTACATAAGGAAGACAACATCAATGACAAGGGACAAGGACATGGAGGGCTCGAATGTTCAAAAGTGTGCTCTAGGGGGCCGCCAACACCGGCACCCCTTAAGGAGTGCCTACAAGAAATTCCAAGGCACATTAAAAAGGAGTGCCATTAACGACATTCTGTTGGTGCTGAATGATGATTCTATTTTCTTTAAACCTTGCAATAGACCTTGTCATGTACTTTCCAAAATAGTGTGAAGCGTTAGAAATTGAGCTTGGAGGAGTATATTATGCGCAGATGAAGTATGCCAACACAAAACTTTATTCAAACGTTATTCTCTCATCCAATATCCATTTCAAATATGGAATACCATTTTAGAAACTGCATCAAATTTTCAAGAGCGTAGTCTAGGGGGCGGTGGACACCAACACTTCCTTAGGAGTGCCTATAAGAAAATTCAAGGCACATTAAAAAGGGGTCCTATTAACGGCACTCCCTTGGTAGTGAATGATAAGTCCAGTTTAATTAAACCTTGCTACAGAGCTTGTGACACACTTTCTAAAATGGCGTGGCATGTTAGAAATTGAGCTTCAAAGAGTGTATTATGTGTGGATGAAGTATGACAACACAAAACTTAATTTATGCATAACTCTCTCATCTAAGCTCCATTGCTATTGTGCCACATTATTTAAGAAATTTCATCAGACTTTTTAGAGAATGTTTTAGAGGGCGGCTCGTATCGGCAATCCTTTAGAAGTGCCTACAAGAAACTCCAAGGTACATTCAAGAGGGATGCCATTAGGGGCACCCTCGTGATAGTGAATGATAAGCCCACTTTATTTAAACCCTACTACAGAGCTTGTGATGCGCTTTCTAAAATGGCCTAGCACAGAAGGAATTGAGCTTTGAAGAGTGTATTATGTGCGGATAAAGTATGTCAATACAAAACTTCATTCATGCATAACTCTCTCATCCAAGCTCTATTGCTATTGCGCCATACCATTTTAGAAATTTCATCAAATTTTCAAGAGCCTGCTCTAGAGGGTAGTCGACACCAGCACTCCTTTGGAAATGCCTACTAAAGCTCCATGGCACTTGCCTTTAACGGATATTTAACAAAATCTGGTCAAGATCACCATTTGTGGACCGATTAGACTCTGAATTCTTATCTACTACCAGCCGATGCTTGTAAGTTCTTTTCGTATGGAAATTTCAAACAGTCATAACTTACTCAAATTTTGTCCAAAGCAATCTTACGAGGTGTTTTTTGACATCTACATTTATTGTAGATGCCAAAAAACATCTCATATGCTCCATTTGGATAGAAAATGAGTGAGTTAGGCACTTTAGAAGATTAATGATAAGACGCTTTGGCAGCTCTCGGCTGGCAGCCAACCACTATTTCTGGACTTTCATTTGTCCATATTTTGTAAAATATCCGTTCTTTGGATTTGTTGTGCACAACCGCATCGTGCCAAAATAACATTGTGCTAGTCATGTGAGAGCGCATAGTTAGGGACAACTCCAGAGTAACGGTGACAAAACCACCATCGTTACCTCCGTCAAACAATAAATCAACACACACGTACACACTATTAGCAATCTAGACTTAGAGAAAAGAAATAAATGACTCATAACCTCGTACATCAAGAAGTAGTAAGCGGTCAACAAGTACCCCTTTATTTATCCCCTTCGTCTGCGTTGAAGTCCCTTTGACACCGGCGAACCACACAATTATATTGAACTGCATGATAATCGTGAATGAAAACCTCTCAAGACCATAGAATCAATGTGATCCACATGAAAAGACGTTAAAAGACTCCATAATCAAAGTATAGGTTGGGTGCAAGTAGAGCTTTATCATTAATTGCCTCTAATACATTTTTAATGCTGGAATTAAACATTCTAAATGCCACCCCGTAGAACAAAAGTCACAAAGAATCATTGTGGCTGCCCGATTGGCACTACCACATAATCGACAACGTAATCCAGCATAGACGTGAGAGAGGCCAGATGTACGATCCCATCTATGTATGGAAAGTGGCAAGGAGCGTAATTGCGTGTGTAATCCTTCCACATCTTACCATCATGACCCTCCAGCACTAGCACACTTGACTCCTTTACGTCACGAACTCGTAAAATCACACGTCCCGCTGTCACATCCAAGGTGGTGGGCGTTGTTTGCTATAAATACACATAGTCTCCAATAGTGAAACTCCCGCACTTGTGGTCGGTAACCACCTCCCCGTATTGTAGCATAGTGCAACGTATTTTGATGTTGAGAAATGGAGTGATTCTCCAATACCATAAGCGTCACCTTTTTGAACAAATCTGCACGTTGTTCATACACTTGAGTCCACGTGTTTGGATTGTCTATGTTAGCCAACACGATGTCAGCATCTGCTTGAATGACCTTTGGTAAAATCGGGTGCCTTCCAAACAGTAGATAACAAGGTGAAAAAGACGCCAAGGATGCTTGTTTGCTAAACCGATAGCCCATTGCTATCCACGGTAACTGCAAATTCAATCCTGGTCATGTCCCTTCTTTGACCTGTACTTCCGGAGCTCCCTCTTTACAATTTGCACAATATGCTCCGCCAATCTATCTACTTCGAGATGATCCCTCGGAGTAGCGCCATGATTAATCATCGCTTGCTCACACAACATTTGAAACTCATCCAAGAATTCTCTCCCATGGATTGTGAGCACCTCCGCTAAAGCTCCAATGCAACTTAGAACACGATCAAGATAAGAGTAAACGACCCCCTCACTGAATTAATCAGGCAATGCGACTTACTCTATCCATTTTAAAAAATGTTTAATGATCACCAACACATACTTGTTGTGTCCAAGTGTCACTGGCAACGAACCTGCAAAATTCAACATCCACTGGTATCCTAAGCCCAAAATTGGAAATGATTGCAATTGTGGCATTAGAGCGTAAAAAAATGCTTGCACACAATTACACACGATACATCGGGCTACCAATGCTTCGACTTGTGACTTCATCCCTCCCCACTAATAATGAATTTGTAGTAAAGTATAGGTCCTACGTACTCCCAAGTGTCCAAAATCCTTATGTGCATGCTTGATCAGCTTCACCCTCTCCGTCAGAGCGAACACCACCTTCTTGGTACCATCCGACTACACCCTAACAAGATAAGTCCTCCCCCACACGAACTGTTTGGCTCGTTGTAAGACCCGATCTTTCTCCTTAGCGGACTATGTTGGCACTACTTCTCCATGCTTTGGAAATTGCATCACATTTGTATCTTCAAAGATGTCTCTGGCGCCTCCAGACTCCTCACCTTTATCTTCATCTACCATGGCCACAATATATTCCTTGGTGGGATTTCCATGCATTGCCAACACTTCTAAAAACGCCAAACAATGCCAACGTGGCAACGGATCGGCCTCACCCTCACCGTGCCACCTAATGTCTGTGACATCGTTTTGGTTTGGAAATTGGATTGCGGCTAAGGCCGTCAGCATCCATGTTCACTAACCCCACCCTATGAACTACCTTGAAGTCATACTCCATCAACATCAAGGCCCACCGCGTTAGTCTCTTTGTCAATTTGTCAAATTCCATCAACCACTTCAACGGTTGATGATCTGTCACCAACAAAAACTTGTTACCATAAAATATAACACCTGAAATGGGCAATTTTCCACACCAGAGCCAAGCACTCTCCTTCGTAAGAGCAATATTGAGCCCCCACATTTTTGTTGGACCGACTCGCGTAGGCAATCACAAACTTCTTCCCATCATCATCCATTTGCGTCAACTCCGTGCCAATCCCTAACGTACTCCAATTTGTGTGTAGCTGATAAGTCCTCCCTGCTATTGGCCTTTTAAGTATCGGTGTTGATGCTATACAGTCCTTCAATTGTTAAAAAGCCCTCTCTTGTTCATTTGTCCAAATCCAAGGTTGATCATTCCTTGTCACTATAAGAAACCCGTGTTTTTTGTCACGTCCTGAATCATGTCCCAAGAGACATGTAGACATCCGAATTTACATCCCTCTGATGTACCAGCGCGTGTAACACGCTATAACGCGTGGGGACAACACCAAAAACGCGAGGACATCCCTGCGACAGGGACGATTTTCGGAGATTTTGGGAGGCTGGAAATGGTGCCAACTGGTCGCCACGTAGACGACACCTAAGCGGCAGGATGACGGGCAGTGCCACATGGCCGGGAAATTCATCCTCTCCATTGGTGACGTGGCATGTGACGTGGACCCACGTGGCCTCTGATGTGGACCCGAGAAAGAGTGACGTGGCGTGCCACCTCAGCAGAGATTTGTGTCGTTTTTTTTTTAGATTCGTGTTTGCTGGGACGTCACTGGGAACATGGCTGCGTTTTACAAAACGTCCCAGATTGACGTGGAGATGTCGACGTGGATGCCTACAGCGACGCGTACTGGCTGTGGATGTTCGTTTTGTCGAACATTGCCATGTTGCACAGGACATATCCATAGACATGACCTGTCCATAGACATGACCAAGTTCTGAGGTACGTTGCTTATCCATGTACGTGGTTATAGAAGGTGTCATCGCGGATGTCTCATAAAATTTATGCGTGTCTGACGTGACATCTCCTGAGACATGGTATTGTTCACGGCGTGTATTTGATGATGTTTTGGAGGATACGAGACGTGCTGTAGAAGACACGAGTACTGTCTATGTGGACGTCGTTGTGAACGCGCGGACGTCTATATGATGACGTCATAATGTTCTTCAGGACGTCTCTGAAAACATCTACAAATTTATGGATGTTATGAAATACGTCGTCGTGACCCTACAATAGTCCCTGAAAACATCTGTGCGTCATGTGCGACGTGTTACCAAGACATCAACGACGACATGTAGACGTCGCGAAAGACATCCACTCGCCATGTCATAAGTGTTACTGAAGACATCATCACGTAGACCCAGACGTCCGAGAATACATCCGCACGTCTATCTGATCCGAGAAAGCTGAGACTGAACCCTTGAAAAGTAGACGTCTCATAAAACATCCCCATGTCACTAAAGAAGTGCGTTCAAAGACATCATCATGATCACCCAGACGTCCTAGAGAACATCCTATTGTCACGTTGGACGTCCTAGATGGATATCATGCATATCACATAGCCGTCCCACAAAACATTGCCTTGTCATAGAACAATTGTTATGAAAGACATCACCATGTTCACTTAGACATCCATAAAAACATGACCACATCACGTCCAACGCGTTAAATGAACATGAACCTCATCACACAGCCGATGTAGGTAACATCCACTTGTCACATAAGAATAATTCTGCAGAACGTCATCGTGATGACGCAGACGTCTACGGTAACATTCTAACGTCATGTCTAATAGGGGGCATGAACATCGTCCTCAACACATACTCGCCGCAGAGAACATCCTCATGTCAATAAACAATTGTCATAAAAAACATCATCATGATTACATAGTCGTCCGGGATAACATTCCCACGCTATGGACAATGTCTTCCAGGGAACATCGAAGCATATACGTAGACGTCCCACGTAGCATACTAACGTGACCATGCATACATTCACTAGGACATCGCGGGCGTCCCCCCAGACATCCCCGTGTCATAATCTAGATGTCATACAATACGTCTCTTCTAACATTCAGGTAACCACGTCTTCCACTGGCTCCAATGTCTTCGCAGCTTGTCGATGCTCGCATGTGTGCATCATTAATTTCCATGCTTGTCCATTGCTCCACCTATTCAACATGCCAACAATGCCTTCGGTTAAACTAGTGATAGAGTAGTATACATTATTGCATTAGTTACCAATCGCAGGACCATCATAAGATACATGGTCCAATCGTGCATGCACACATATCCTTAATCATGAACTATTTCGACGTTCGGGATGACTGACACTTTGGTATACATGCTACAATATGGGCCAAGACGTCCGCAGAGATGTTCTACCAGACGTCGTACGCTGGCATGGAAACGTCCACGTGTTTCCGCGGACGTCTTCAGAGACATTTGCAATAACGTCCTTCTTGTCCGCCTGCTTTAATCCAACTTCGACTTGTAACAGTCATCAAGATTTCAGAACTTCTAAGGTTTCGGTGAAGTCACTCACCCATTTCTTTGCAGGCCCCGTATGTCATTTATTCCTGGCCGCCTCTGTTCTTGTTGAAGTCCCTACCTGTACTTGTGAAATGTCAGCGAACTATACTTAAGCAATGTCTAGGTATATTGTGGATAATACAGTTTCTGACACTCTCTCATTGGAAAATGTACATTACTACCCACCGCATAGTTCCAAAAAGAAATATGCCTACATATAAGTCCAAATATGGAGTGGGTGTACATATTTCCAACCTTCTGAAGCGGCTTCCCCTGTTTGGACATTTCGGCTGCCTTTGTTGCATCAACCTTTGTCACTTTGGACGCTCCCGTTGACTTCTGTGTGTCGCTCTTCCCCGATTTTGACAATCCTATAGGCTTAGGTGTCTTTGACAATGCCTTTAGCATGTTACCTGGTTGCATTCTACGTCGTTCAGTTC
The DNA here is from genome assembly GCA_963971425.1 of Bryoerythrophyllum caledonicum. Classification (NCBI taxonomy): domain Eukaryota; kingdom Viridiplantae; phylum Streptophyta; class Bryopsida; order Pottiales; family Pottiaceae; genus Bryoerythrophyllum; species Bryoerythrophyllum caledonicum. The sequence goes on from OZ020520.1 coordinate 6,011,191, forward strand.
CCGCAGACCCCCCCGGTGTTTCCATGTCATCCTGCACCTTGAATTCATCACAAGTTCGAAAATTACTCACAGCATCAACACTAGCCCTGCTATATGTAGAACAGAGAAGTTTACAAGCCCATGTACACCCATGTTATCAACTTCATAGTAATATGACATAGACACGATTTGAGATATGAATGGCTTACAGTTCGTAGTGATTACATAGACGATAACAGCACATATACTGATCAAAATTAAATACAGCTAAATTGTCACGACAACGTTGCTTGAAACATTGCTATGTTCCTAGACATGTCCAACAACGTCCACACAGACGCGAAGATGTTACCAAAAACGTCCACGCGTTTCCTACATGCTAGTCCAGATGTCCTGTATAATGTGATGACGTCTGAAGTTCCTCTAAGCACATCCTCCATCACTTTACCCGCTGGGAAGGCTCTGCAGACACCGGCGTATCTAAGATTGCGTAAACATCATCCTCTTGAGCCTTGTCGCCTTCGTTCGGTGCTTGTGTGAAGCCAAGTGTATCTTCCCCCTCCCCGGTGCCCTCTCCTTCTGCGGCCTCAATAGAAGGGTCTCCCCCAACATCCTGCCCAACCACCATTCCAACATCCTCGTGGCCGTTGCGATGTGAGACGCCAGAGGCAGCATGGATTGGCGAGGTTGGGCGCGTTGTGTCTGTGATGGGCGTGGGCGTTGGAGGTTCCTGCAAAGCCACGGAATGGACACACTCTGGGGAATCCGTGGATTGGGTCAGTGTTGAGTCCGCGTGCGATGTCTTCCCGGCCAAGAGCTCCCGAAACATGGCCTCCATGCGCTGTATGGAGTCTTCAATCTTCGACTCCAGTCGCTTGTTCAAGAACTCAATCTTCGCCTCCAGACGCTCGTTTGTCGCATCCATTTGTCCCTCCAACTCAACCAAGCGGCTCTGTAAGTCTTCGAGGTCATCCTCCATAGTACCACCTGCGCTCTCCTTCTCCTCCTGAATCCGTTCTTCGATCTTGTCCACGATCTCAGACTCCCAGGGTTCTCGATTATGGCGAAGAGTCTCGCCGGATTCAAACAAAACATCGTTAGAACATGAGAAGTCAATGATAAACAACAACAACGGACCTGTACACCTAAACTCTGCGATGGTCAAGACCCACACTGGACAGACATCCGCGTTTCCCAAGACATGCATAGACGTCCTATGCAACATCCTTCACAATGACGAAGACATGTAGACGTTGTCCGAGACGTGTAGACGTCCTCCAAAACGTCCAAGGATGTCTCGACGTTATGGAAGACGTCCACGCGTTATCGAAGACGTCCATAAACGTCTGCAGCAGTGTCCCACGCCGAACGTATAGCTTCGAATATGACTGTACATGACATCTTCTTTGACAACATGTTGTTCTTTATAAGTAAAGAAGACAATCCAAAGCCCAACATATAGCAAAATAAAGGTGCCAAGAAGGAATTTATCATACCAGTTTTACTACAGCCGCCTCACGGAGTGAAGCCATCTTAGACTTGGACTTAGATCCCTTCCCCTTCGAGACTTTTCGCATCTTCTCTATTGTTAGACGTGACTCCTCAGTGGATCTCTTATGCACGAGCCTGTTCCACTAGGCATCGGTAACTTCAGGTGGTTTGCGCTCCTTGTTGTCGATCATCCGGTTGAGGCGAAAACGGCGGTTGATCAAAATCTTGTTCACCCTAATGCGAATGAACTCGGGTTCCATGTTCTTCCTTTCCCCCTTCACCACCCAACCTACAAAAACAGAAAATCATGAATGGACCGTGACCAGTCGTCTCGAAAAACTAGTAGTACAAGTCATCCAGATTGAGACGGTCAATCTTACAATTGCAAATGACCATGCACACTAAAAAATATGTGGACAAGGCCAGCTGTGAGACAGGGTTGGACGTCTTTGGATGTCGCCATGGACATCTCCACCTCTTCGTCGACATGATCGTGTCTCAGTGGACATCTCCTACATCCAAGACACATTAAGATATCATCGAAGGACGGCACAACAGTGCCGAGAACAACTTCGATCTCAAGAGACGCAACCTGCAAAGCAAAAATCCAAGAGAGACCGCAACACTTTCAAGATGAAGATCATACAGAAATACCGACATCGAAGACAAAATCCTCCCAAAGGAAGGCGAAGCAAAGCAATTGGAAGACCAACATCAGACAACAAAAATCAGAGAGTACACATGGTACAGCAAGGACGAAAAGAAGTGAAATGCAACCAGCACAACATTGCAATGGAGGCGACCTAGTCTCAAAGCACGGAGATTCAATTCATGTCAGGTACAGGCTGCAAAGCAAATGCAGCGTGATCCATAGCAGTCACCGAAAACAACTCCATGTCAAGAACAGACTACAAGGTGACCAAAATTATAATGAGCCTTAAAATCTGCGGTACTTTGACAGGGGATGACTGAGAGAGCAATACGCGAAGTAAGCATTCTAAACAAATCAGGATTCAATGTCACACATAAAAAACATTCCTTTACCTTGCCACAGGCGCTTGAGAAATCGCTCCTTGGTTGCCTCGTCCTGCTCAACAAAGTTGTAACACGGATCCAAGTTCGTAGCCAGGGCCCGCAAATCCGCCTGGAAGGCCCCCACTAACGCACCGTAAGGCTCACCTTTCTCATCAACTCTGATGGGCTTTTTCTCCAGGATCTTCTCGCGACCCACCGAGGCGTGCCTGTTGCTATGGCGAGGCGGTGTTGTGTCCTGAAATATGTCCTCGTCTTCCACCTCCTCATCCTCTGGATCTTGTTCCTCCTCTTCGTCGTCTTCGTCTTCATACCCTCTACTGTACAAAAGAAACCCTTGCCTATTTAATTGTTAAAAGCCCCAAGCACATCCATTGTAGGGCGTCACGGACGTCCACAACGACATCTGCACGTCATGTGTAACATTACTGTGTCCTCACTGACGTCCTTGCCTGTGTCAGCGTTACAAAAGAATAATATACAAGATCCTCACAGTTCCACTACTCTTATCCACGAGTCTTCAAAATAGAAATTCATACAGAGGCCTCAGACTTTACATTGATTTCCACTACGTACTCGGAATTGAAGATTAAAATTTACTTCATACAAAGCGTACAAAGTGGAATACAACACACAACATAAAAGGCAATAAATAACGGACGAAGCTATTTTGCGTGCCGTGAGCGGTGAGCGGAGAGCGGTGAGCGGTGAGCGGTGAGCCTAGAGTAAAATAGTGGGGCATTTTTTGGAAAAAGTTATTGATAAAGTTGGAATTAATGTAAATGAGAAAGTGAAAATTAAAGCAAAAGGTGACGGTAGAGGGCCTATAGCCATGGATTCCTAGTCTTATATGATTTATTTGTTTGTATACCAAAGTACCTAGGGAGGTACTTTTTAAGAAGGGGGTGGTGAATGAAATTGGTGAGGGTTGTAGAAACCCTATGACCGTGGATTTCCAAAACTCTCTTCAATAAGTGATGTTGCATAAATATCCCTATTATTCAGCATCATGTTTATATGAAACCATTTTGTGTGTTGATTTTTACATTTTATCAGCATTCATAGAAAATGCAATGCCAGTTACGTTGCATGATCGTACATAATAGAAATAAATAGTATATTTTAAATTTCAGAATACCCGTAGAAAACATGGAATGTTTTAGGATACAAATTATAATGATTAAAGATACCTCATATATATAGTGGAAAATGTGGACTTGGGAGAATAGAGTGCTTGTGTAGGAAGAGATGATAGGAAGGATTTTTGTATATTAAATTACTGGTCAAAGTAGGAGCTAGGTAGACAGTTTTGCAGTGGCATATTATATGTAAAGTAAACTTCATTCCAGAGCATTGTTGAATTTTTACATTGCTCAACTTGTTGGTACATGATAAACTTAGTAAATTTAAATGGCCTACAATGAAAGTCTTCATGAATCGACAAATTTTTTAATCTGAGGAACAAATTTAAATCTCGCAATCTGAAAGACGACACGGTTCAATCAAAATTCCAGACATTAATCTTATTGAATATGAATGAAACCAAACAAAGCAAAAGGCATGCAACTCATAGTACTTTAGTGATTCTCATTGGTTATTCATTGTATTCCTTGCTATTGCATGAGTTTTAGAACTATGAATCAGGTTAATATACTCCATGGGTGCTTACGCTTGAGCAAGCGTATATATGAACTTCAAATTTCACAACGACACTCTTCATGGAAGATACAACAAGTTGGGTAATTGAAGGCAAAAATTTCACAATGTAAATATGTTGTTAAATTTGTACTTGTCTTTAACGTTCCAAGAGTTCAAGATATGGAGATCACCAAATGAAGGAAGATTAAAGCAAATAATGTAATAGGATGAAGATATATTGGGCTATAGCACTAAAGAAATAGCCAAGAAGTGTAGCATGAAATTTGGTTGTGAGGATGACAAAAAGAAATATATATTTTGCAAGCCACATTATGTTAGCAGCCAATGAAACAATCGTGCACTGAATTACAGAAAGGCGGGAATTCAATAATTGACCAAATAGAAGTTTGAATTGAGACTGCTAATATGGAAACAAAATATGGAAATTCTAAAGGATAAGGATCGTTTACAAACAGATCATAACATAAACGCCAAAGAAAAAGGAGAGTCCACAGAAGATAAAAAGTGTGCTCACGCAGATGCAGACGAACTAGAGGCCGAGGAGGAGGATAGGACATGTCTTTCGACGTCTGCTTCTACATCTAGAAAATGGAGCACATGGGAATCATATCGCCGATTGTGGGTATGGATTTGAGGAGACGAGGTAGTCGCCATTAAGTCTGCGACATGGGCGGCCCAAGGTGGCAGCAGAAAATCTTTGGTTGGGGAAGCCGCCCTGGCAATCAGACTGCAGAGTCCATAGAAAAATTAGGTTATCAAATCAAGGAATTCTTCACAGAGAATGGCAGAGAATTTCAAATTTAACAACTTTGAACTTACGTACTCAGTCTATTTCTTTTCACAATCTTGCGGATAGGAATGTCTTCGTCTAAGAGAGTTGCCATTGGAGGCGCCTCGCTTGGGATGGTCGAATCGACTGATGGCGATGATAGGGCCTTCAACTTCTCGTTGAAGACAACGGTGTCGCTTTCCAAAGCAACAATATGACGGCCGGACATCTGGCATGCGCGCACAGAATTTCCTGCAAAGGAATAACAAAATTAGTTATGACTACAATTATGTACATTGCTTAAGAAATGAAGAAGACTCACCGATAGAGGCAAACGCATCTAGAACAACCGCTTGAGGCTGTGATAAAGCCTCGATCAACATCTGGAGGAAGGTAGCGTCCTTCTCACGTGGCCCCCTCCATGGAATGGATCCTCGCATGGACTGTGATTCGGCAGAGGTGAAATTGAAAAGAACATCGGATTCTTCCACGCCCATTCCCATCTCACAGAGGGCGTCGTTTTTATTGAACTTGAAGTTGGCAACATCCACATTCTGTCGAACAAGGAACAAAACACGGAACCTACGCGACTGCGATTGCAATGCACGTCGAATCCAATAGAGACAGTTAGAATGAGATATACAATAAAATCAACAAATAAAACATCTGAAATGTAAGAAGGAGGATCGGTTAAGCGCACCTTCAGCGAAGCATCAATGTGCGAGGTGAATGGGAGGTCGTTTATTGCCCACCAATCTCTGAGGATTTTGAAACCGTATCCGCCCGCATAAGACAACACATCGGACCGGATAGAGGGGACCTCGGGCAAGAAGATTAGCATCCCGCCCTTGTCATGGAGGAAGAAATCTGAAAACTCAAATAAGCTCTCCACGACCGGAATCGAATACTCGTTCCAGGTTGGAATGTCATTTGTATGCTTCGAGATGGATGGAACCGGCATCCCGTCAGGGATGTCTGCCAAGATCAAGTCGAATCCACTGTGAGGGCAGTGAGCTGAACGACCTGAACTGCAAGCTTTCTTCCTCGCCTGGACAAGCACAAGTCAGTAATAGTGTTTTGAAACAATGGCATTGGATGTTTTGTTACAATGAAGAGGATAATTTATAGTTCTAGTTGTAAAACAATCCTATTCTTTTGGGACAACAACAATCAATAAGTACAGGAAAAGAAATAGACATATCTTGAAATTGAGATGTAAAAAACAAGCTTAAGTACCTGGAGGCCAAACTTATTCATGGCAAGAAAAGAAATAGACATATCTTGAAATTGAGATGTAAAAAACTAGCTTAAGTACCTGGAGGACAAACTTATTCATGGCAAGAAGCGTGGAATGCTGGTCAGGGAAAGAATCCATGATCATAGAGATTGATGTGTTGTCTACAAAGACACTCGCTGGTGGAGGTGGCGAGGTTCTCCCAGCCTTCACCGTCATGATAAGCATGTTAGAGTTCTGTGAAAGGGGACTTGAAGCGTTCGATGCTTCGGGTGCTGATCGCTTTGATCTCCTCTGAGACTGCAAGGGCGCCACTAAGGACTCTGAATCCAACATCTCAATGTCATCAATACGAGCGGTGGAGGCCAAAGTGATCAGCTGAGCATGTTGTGAGGCTAGTTCCGCCTTCGCGGCGGCAAGTGCTTTGGCCACTTCCACTGCTGTAGCCTCCAATTCAGCCTTCGCGGCAGCCTCTGACTCTGCTTTTGCTTTAGCAGCAACTTCAGCATCAGCGGTAGCCTTTCTCTTGGAGACACGGGTCTTCTTCGCACCAAGTTCTGTAGAAACAGAAGGAAGTATTGTTTCCGTACCCAATAGATCTGGCTGGACACTGTTCCGTAATTCGATATCAAATGAAGGAGGCCTCTTAACGGGACAATCCAAATACCAACCACAACGCTCCCAATGCTCACGCCCCCATGTCTTCATGATATCGTCAGTGAACATGAACATATCACTAGTCTTCTCCAAGTAATTGGAGAAGGATGGTGGAGTACGAGAAATTGCCTTCCTCGGGAATAGAATGTACATGAAGTACCTGTAGAGAGTCCGGTTGATGGCTTGCTTAAGTCCTACTTGCTTCTCGGGTGGATTATTCTTATGAACTCCCTTCCCCTTAAACTCGTTATGGAAGGCAATATCCCAGAGCTGCACGCGCATCTGTTCAACATATTCGGGTATTGTTTGGATAGGCATACCATGCTCAGGAAAGTAGTCAATATTAACCTCCATGTCAGATAATATCCCTTGGAACAATGATTCAGTCTCCCCTGAAAGCTGCAATTACCATTCAAACAATAGTAAGAAATAGAAGCACAATGAAATAACACTATCAAAGAATGGTAATTCAGCTTGTACCTGAGCCCACCATGTGGCCTTGTGAAGCCATTCTGGAAAGTCATGGTCTGGGAACTTAGACTTTGGAAAGCGAACTTGTTCACGAAGGGAAGATGGCTTGTTCCACCTTTCCAACCATTTCACTTTCATGCTTGGGACCATAGCGGAGGTGGCGAGGTAGTAGAGCTTCTCCTGAGACATCTCAGGATCATCTTCGCGGTCCTCATAGTGGATTCGAACTTGTTGAAGAAACTCGGAAGTGTGCTTGGGGTCAGCAATTGGCAATTGCTTCTTGAGCTCAGATGTTAGTTGAACCTTCACTTTCTCAATTGCGGCTGAAACAAAGTCATGAAACTTGGCGGAAGTCCAAAGAGAGTCATCTGGAAACTTCTCCTTGAACTTTCGATTAGCATGAGCAGCTGCCTCCCCCAACTCTTGCTACAAAACCAAGCAAGGTGTCGCGTCAACAACACTGAACATTCTGATCAACACACCAACAATTGAAGTAGGGGAAAGCATCCACTATAACATTGATGAAAAATGCAAGTATACTGAGTAGATGTTATAGAAGAGCAAGAATACCTGATAAAGAATTGCGATTAGAGACTTGAATGTCAAGGTATACCATGTTCTGTCCTTGGACTTCTGCTTTGCCTCGGCAGCTGAAATTTCATCCTTGCTCACCAAGGACTCAAAATACTGTAGTGGCTGCCCGGCAATGCCCTGAATACGATATAATTTGTGGACAAGGTTCATGGTGACGTGAGATTTTTGGTTCCTCCTGCAAGCTCAAATTCATAAGTTAGAATTTAATTTCACCAACTAACTGAAAGCAAATGGTAATCATACCAGTTAACTTGGTGAAGAGCTGTTAGTAGAGGAGCCACTTGACCCTCCACATTGAGGATAATAGATTCCACCGCATAATGCCACTTAGCATCGTTGGAATGGTCTCGATTGATTATTGGCATCCATGCTTGTAATCTGTGGTTCCCATCCCAAACATGGAACATTCTTCCAGAAAACTGCTTTAAATCCTCATCCATCTCCAATTCAGTCTCAAATTGTTCATTTGCTTGAGTCCACAATGGACTCCAAGAATCTGAAATGGCTTGGGTGACAGTTACCGTCTTGCCCTCGTTGTCCTCCATAGCCACGTAGAATACACCGTGGCCATCCATATATCCCGTGCTCACAAAATGCGCACCCAAACCCATCACATCATTCTTCAAAGAAGGTCGAACTACCGGTAATGAAATCATTCTGCATAGAGGAATATTCAACTTTGATTTGTGCCTTGGTTTAAATCGGAGCCTTTCCAACACAAGGTTAGTATTCACAGATTCTTTGATGACCAGTTCATCCATCTCCTTTCCAAGCTCGTCGGCGGACATAAGCTTCGAATTCTCATCTGGGTCCTCCAAATCAAGGTCTGCCGTCTCTATCAACGGCTGGACTTCTGCAATATCATGGAAAACCACATGAGATTTGGAAATCAAAATGAAACAAAACAAAAGTAAGTCCAATCACATTACCAATACCTTCGTTCTCCTGATCATGTTGGGTGGACTCTAGCATCTCATTGAAAGAAGAATCTGAAAACATCACCACGGAAAGAAGGGTGGTGAATATCTAAATGGTGTGCTAATGGTTCACTGAAACTGGAAAAAAAAATCAACATCCTGTAGGAGGTACAGCTGTGGGCACCTCCCTTGCGGGTCGCAACTTTGGGGCGGGGCTGTCGACATTGACAAAGCCTTCCCCGAGGGGGTGCCGCTGTCGGCACCCCCTCGGGGAAGGCTTTGTCAATGTCGACAGCCCCGCCCCCCCGACGTGCAGCTGCCGCCTTCTCTCCTACGGGGTGCCGACCGTGATCCAAAGTCGCGACCCGCAAGGGGGTGCCGACAGCGGCACCCCCTCGAAGGTGGCGCCGCAGATATCGATAGAGAAAATAACGAATAAACTCAAGGATTACGAAGAAGAGGAGGAAATACATGAGATGCTTACCCTCCATGTCGAGTCTTCGATGATCGCAACTTCCCTCAATCTCGAGGCTGTGGGTGTCGCTCTTTCGATCAGATTGAAGCCCGTTGTCCTCGGCTGCGACGACTTGCGTCCAAGCCTCACGTTAGATTTAGATTTTGTGAACTCATCAAGCAAGCATGTGAGTGCAATCAGTTGCGCACTATCGTGAAACCCTACACTGAATGAAATCGTTCCTCCTCTCTTCTTCACTGCGAATGCCTCGAAACCCTTAGCAAATAGAAATGGTTCTTCCTGTCTACCTCATATCGGCAGCAATAAAACCCTATTTTCTCAAAATGGCAGGTAAGGGCGGGTAAGGGCGGGAACTCACGACGGGATTGGACGGGAACAAGACTTGGCCATATGTAACAAAAGACTATTGACTTAACGGCTTTAGGGTCTTTTCAGCCTTTGACATCTTGGACCTCGCACAAAATGCTAAAATCACAAAGACAAACATAACTTGGACTTGAATTAACTCACATTGATCGCAATCCATGGCCGACCTCGGGGGGGTGCAAATTCCTTTGCCGTTGAATTGCAAATCGAAATTGGGTTGTTTATCCTCCGTAACGTGCTCTGCAATTCTCTGAAGCTCCGGACCACTCCGACAACTCATAACTGGACTCAAGTCAGATGCATCCTCAAAATTTAAAACCCTTGCGGTCTCGCCTGAATCTATCTCCCTCGGCATCGACTTCTTCTCTCTCATTTGCCTACTCCGTTTTAGCGTCTTTGCATCACTAAAGTACAGAGCTTTTCTCTTTTGCCTCTTCATAATTTTTGAATTATGATTCTACTTGCATTCAACTCCTCTTTCACCACCACCTTTTAGCGGCCATTCTTGCAAGGTTTCAACGTAGTTAATTCAGCAAGTCTGCTCATTTTTATTCAAATTTTTCTAAATTATTGTAAATATCCCACCAATTCTGTGTTCAGATCGTGGAAGTGACTCGAATTCTTTGTTATTTTCAATTTCTTATAATTTTATGTGGCGGCCGTTTCAATCTAAACATATCCCTCTCCAGGAAAAACCGTACGAAGGCGGCTCTGAGATTAGATCAGCTAATTCAGAGTCATGTTAGTGCTGGCCAAATTCTTTGCCAGATCAAGATTGCTTTCATTAGAATATTATATACAGGATCTGAGAAGCGGAGCTTATCAATATTAATAGCGCAACATTATTGCAATTTGACGGGCCTTTCCATGTCTCCCTAGCATCATCCATCGTGGATACACGTATGCCCACTGTCCTTTAATAACCTTATGGTTGCTATAGTTACTCTCAGGGGCTTAAAGTATATATACTCCTATATATCTCCCTTGAATCAACTCTTTCAATGTCGTCTTTGTTAGAATTCAATTCACTTTGTCTTTGATAGAATTCAATTCAATTGTCCTCTAAATTATGGCTGACCTTGAAGATGAACTGAGCAGTAGTGTCTTGCTTCGAGGAGATGGTCCTGGAGTCCCTGTTTCATTTGTAGTAGATGAAACTGGCTTTGCTTCTGTGAGTGGAAGTCGTCTTGCATTGAGGTTCAAGATCTCTGAGGAAACGGTTCATGTTGACCGAGAAGTGTTTGATGCAGTCACGGGTGAACTTACTCATTCAATTGCTCAGATTAGTAGTGGCCGTGGTGAGGACGAGATTTGGTCGCTGAAGGCAGGGAAATACCGAGTTTATGGCAAGTTCGATAGCATCCATGGAACACCCTTACCTGCGTTTACACCGCGTCTGTCATCTAGTGCTAGTGAGGTCACACCACTGCTTTCAAAGGTCAAATTAGAGCCAGTTAATGACAATGTTTTTGTTTTGAGTGACGACTCTGATTGCGAGTGCCTTCCATTGAATCCTGGCATTACTTCGTTTCAATCCTCATCTCTTTCTTCCAATCCTCGTCCATCGTCCTCTTGCTTTGTTCCCGATCCTAGATCTAAACCCCCTCTTGCACCATCTGCCTCGTCTCCACTAAGCATAGTGGACTGCCTCCGAAATTTGAGTTCCCGGCGTAGATCAAAGTCAGTCCTTAGTAGAATAGATTTCAATTCCATCACCATAGAGAAAGTCGACTTTTTGCCTCCCACTTTTGATGGAGACATCGTGTTTGAACTACCTCCTCTTGGAAACACTCTTCCTTCTTCCAAGGCAGGCCACCTCCACGGTATGGATAAGAAACATGATGGTCATGCTTGGACTCGTACCGTCACTTCTCACATCAAGTCTGATCAGCAGCTCACGTTCCGGATGTCTTCATGCTTGGGACACCTAAGGTGCACTAATAGTCTCTGCGACTATCTCAAACGTCCCAATCGAACATCTCCTTCTAATGAGACAGAGTGGGAGGGTACCGCCTCCTCTTCATTTCTCCCTGGCTGTGAGCCACCTTTCAATTCTTCTGTTCTTTGTGCCATTTGTCTGCTTCCCCCGACATGCATAGACAGTTGTATGGCTAAAGTCTATTATGTTGTTGGAGAGAGTCATATGTCACGTGCATGTGTGCATTTGGGATATCATCGTCATGTGGTGAAGAGAGGTAATTGCAGAGAGTCAAACGCAAAACTTAGGGCCTTGATTGGGGAACAAGTTGAACGGACTCCCAGTGCGACAAACTCCTCCATCATCTTGGAAGCAAGTAAGGATTACCTTGGAGAACTGCTCCTCTGCCCTGACGGTGTTCCGCACAAGACCTTGGGATTAGATGAACTTGTCCCTGTCTTGAACAAGGTGAAGCAGATGACCTCCCCTAGTCTCCGCAATGAAGTCACAACATTCCGTTACTTGCGTCGATTTGGAGTCATGGACAGTATAACAAAATTGAGAGGCTCTAGCAATTGGGCTTTTGTCCAAGAGAACCGTTTTCCGGGACAAGGTGCAGACGCAGACAAGGTCTTTATATTTAAGATGGCAGAGATTGGACCAGGGAGTGGTGTTGATTTAGTACGCCGAATGCAGCCTGGCGGTGATTTGCAAGACTCTTGGATGATGTTCGATCATGTGAAGCGCGTCAAAGGATGGACTACAATGGCTTCCCATGTGTATGATTCCACGTATTGCCGTGTTATGACCATTGCTATTTGTGACATGCAATCCGAGGATGTCGCTGCGCAACGAGTATTCTGGAACAATTTGAATGCAGTGGCGGGTAGGCATGATATGCCAAATGTGAATTTCAAAGGCTTCATGGCCGACAGCGCACAGGCAAATTGGAATGCTATACGTATTACTTACGGAAGTGGAGACGCGAATATCCGAATGGACAACCGGGAAAGGACCTGCCTCTTTCATTGGACGCAATCATTGGAAAAACATACAAAGGCAGACATTAGGGCAGACTTGCAAGACCAACACAAGCGACTTTGCAAACAATATAAGAATTCCACATCCATGGAGGAGGCACAGACTAAATACCTCGCCATTCGATCATGGTGGTTATCTTCTGGAGCAACGACGGATGATGGCCTCGTCCGACTCGACTTATGGCTTGCCTTTTGGCATTTCCGCTATCGACAGTGGGGAGGCTTCATGGATCATGTAAGCTACCCATACTTCACTTTTATTTTCTCTGACGTGACCATCTACCAATTTTTTTTTCATTTGTTGAATATTGTCGAAGTCCTTTTTTTCTTCCTGCTAGATGGAGGTGCCGCCTTCGGCACCCCCCTAAGTCTCGGAAATTAATAAATCACATTTTACTCGTCAAATGTCACAATAGCGGCACCCTCCCTGGATGCTGTACCTCTGAAATCTTTGCTCTACTTCAGAGTGGGTGCCGCTGTCGGCACCCCCTTGGAGTCGTCGACTGTTGTATTCAGAGTTCCACACGAAAAGAGGTGTTGTTGTCGGCCCCTCCTTCTGAGTCGAGCAATGATTACTTCCGCCAACCACCCCTAAATGGGAGCCGATAGCGCCATCCCTCTTTGCTAAGGATATTCACAACTCTATTTTGATTAGTTTTTTTTTATAGTGCCAAATTGACATATTGACGTAGAATTGTTTATGTCTTCCAGGCTTTATCCGAGTCGGAATTAGCTGAGATGCCTTCATGTAATCTAGCGGAAACCGTTCACAACAAGTGGTTGCAGCAGTCAGGCAAGAGAGGCAACGACTTATATGTGGCAACCGTAGATGACATGGTTCGTGCCTTCATGCAAGTTGTGGCCTATTATGGATTTCTGAAGGGTGAGAAGGCTGGAACTGGCCCAGGAAAAGAAGAACTTCGACTTCGTGCCGCCCAACGAACTGCGCAACAGTCTGGTAATTCAAAAGTACTTCACGAAGCGTTTTCCAACATGCCTGGGGCCGACGAATTTTGCATCCGTGACCCTCATCTTGAAGGTGAAGAAGTCTTTCTCTCAATGAAAAGAAAGGCTGATCTACCGCCGGGTTCTGAATTTGACTCTCACCGACCCGACAAGATCAGTATCTCACGCCCTCGTGTGAAGACTGGACGGATAAATCCAGAAATAAGTGTCCTTCCAATCGAGGTTGACGTCCAATATCCGGGTCAAGAACATGATGCAGCTCGAGCCCCTGATTCCCCGACTCCGCCATCCTCCTTACGAGTACAACACACCAAGAATGTTATGGAATCAGATTGCGACGAGAGACAATGGCACATTGCTAGACTTCCGAAAACCTCTGCAAAAGCGTGTTTTGCTCAACAGGCCATCACAAAGAAGAAATGTGTTGCCAAGATCGTACAAGGCGGGAGAAGTACCGTTGCCCCGACTTACACAGGTATGATGGACAGCTACAAGAAGAATAGGCATGAGAAGATGCAGTTCTTCTTTTGCAATGACGACATCGAGCGTTGTGTCAAAGGCAGTCGAAGGAAGTGGGTTTTGTCCAAACCTGAAATCCCAGATGTATGGCCCGTTAAGATGGGCACGAATCTTGTGAGTAAGGAAATATTAGCACTTGAAAACGCTGGGTTCCGCCTGGCCGAGCGCCTACAATTGTCTCCAAGGAAGCTTTTTAGTGACATTGCCGCGCCCGTGGACTTGGAGGAATATCCTCCGCCCGTAAACCCATTAGAGCATCCCACAAGGAGGTATGGAAAGAATATCCGCAGAAATCCGCAGGCACCGACTACAAAACATCATAACAGTTGCGCCTCTGCACTCTCCGTGGTTGGCAAAATTCGCAAGATCCTTATGGTGCCGCGACCAGCTCTAGGGTGCATTGTGAATTTGGAGTCCACAAGCATTTCCAAGGTCTCCACATATTTGGTGGTGATTGGTCAGTTTCCGAGTTGTAGTTGTCCATCTTTCAAGGAGATGTCTGACAAGTCGCTTGGCAAACGCGCGCAATGGACATACTGTAAGCACCTCTACTTCATCCTGAATATTGTCTGTGGATTAGATCCTGAGGTTGATGTATTTATGCATGCTCCTAGTTTCAGCTGGAATGAGACCAAACAAGTTATTCAACTTTTGATTCTCAAACAGTATAGTGCGTAGTTATCCGTATGGGCATTTCAACACTGTGTTACATTTCTTTTATATTATTCAAAAACGGTGAGACTACAAGGGCCACCGGATGTGTTTCTAAATTGACAATTGTTTAGATAGGGCGCAACCTCATGTATATACAATCAAATGCACGACACCTTCCATTTGAGATATGAACAAGTATTTAAATATCTGGAATCCAAAACTACATGGAGAAGTCCAGGAACTATAAGGACATTATCTAAGATGTCAAATGCTTTGTATTCAAATAATAAACCTTCGTTACATTATTTCACAATGAAATACTTCAAGTTATTTGTAAGTTCACAATTTACTTGTCTAAGGTCCTACACTTCCTGTATTGCCAAGTTGAATGAATCCATACGTTCATGGAATCACACCCTCGTATACGGTATGTTTTTCCCAAAAAATTAAGCGGCCTCTTTCCACGGCTTTAGGTCACACATATTTTACTAATTTTAGATATTATATTCTACAATTATTCCTAAACTTTTTATTTTCCAAAAAAATCTCACAACAAATTTTTATTTTTCAGCTCTCGGCTCACGGCTCACGGCTCACCGCTCACCGCTCACCGCTCTAGGCACGCAAAATAGCAATCCCCAATAAATAACTCCAAACATTACCGACTTTGCATTTTAAAATATTGAAATTACAAACAAGGTAAGCAACAACGACCCTTAAACCGACTGCTTTAACTATGTCATACGTTGTAAGACATCGCCGTGACTACTAGGACGTTTGCAGAGACGTCTGCATGTCCTCCACCGTGTCGCCGGGGACGTCAGAAAACAAACTTCTACTTGTCAGTAAGGACTTCGGAATCAATGAATTTAAGTTCCATTGTGCAATAAAAAGCGAGAAACTCACCGGAAGTCGCGCTGCATCACCAGCTCTTTCATCCGTAGTGTGGCCTTTTCATTCGCTGTCAAAGCCGCTCGTGTGTCCTAGGCCCTGCCTTTCCCTTTAGAGCTACCACGCACATCAAACTTCTGCTTTGTTCGCCCCTCAAGAACTTCCTGTGGAGCTCCATCATCCCCATCACTTGACGGACTGTCCACTTGCGTTGGAGGCGACCGGTTGCGCTTCTTCATTTTCCCGTGCAATTTTGGCATCCTGACCCGACGAGGTGGCCACTTCACGAAGGCTTCCCCCTCCTTCTGCAGCAACCATCGCACACCAACAGCAGAACAAGTCAACGACCGAGAGAAGAACACACAAATTGAATACAACATCCTAAACGTCTCCAATAACGTTGAAACATCACTGTGGACATGCGAACGTCTACAATAGTGCAGTAACATCCCATAATAATGAGAGCATAATCAGCAAGCATCATTACTAGTTGTAGCAAAAGATATGAGAGCACGGTCTGTCTTCCACACCGAAGTGAAATAAAAAAAAAATAGTAGTACGAGCCTATACATTCATAGACGACGCTGAACGCAGGATAATCAACTCTCATTCTTAAGGTAGTGGGTAGAACTTCAACAAGAAAAAAATTGCTCACAGATTTCTCACATATTCACTAACTACATAATCACTCCATAACACATACGCTGTCAAGAAAATTGAATGCCCAATCAGCAAGTTCGGAGATCATCCATAAACAGCACAAGGCTTGCCTTTGACCAACAAAAAATACTAAAATCAACGAGGGTGATTTCCTGGTGATTTTCCAAACCACACCGATATTACCACCGAAACCCTCCTAACATTGCCAACAACGCTAAGACGTCCTGCAAGACATGTTAACGTCTCCAACAGCGCAGTCACATCCCAAATTAAAATCATCATTATCAGTAAGAGTAGACTAATTCTAGCAAAGGATACAAGAGCACGCTCTTTCTTCCACATCGAAGTAACAATAAAAATAAAAAACCAAAACCAGCCTAGATACAGTCATAGACACTGCTGAACGTTGTATAACCAAGTCTCCTTCTTACCAATAAGGCAGTGGGTAGAACTTCACCAAGGAAAAAAATGCTCCCAAATTTATCACATATTCACTAACCACATAATCACTCCATAACACATACGCTGTCAAGAAAATTGAATGCCCAATCAACAAGTTCGGAGATCATCCATAAATAGCACAAGGCTTGGCGTTGACATACACAAAACACTAAAATCCACGAGGGTGATTTCCCGGTGATTTCCCAAACCACATCGTTATTACCACCAAAACCCTGCATACGTCGCCTACAACGCCAAGACGTCCTGCAAGACATGTTAAAACACCATATTCATTATATTGGGAGATTTCTAGGACTTTGAAAGGTATCAATGGTTTTTCCAATAGTAAATATTTGTGCACATTCAGCTCGACTAGAGCTGAATATATACCTATATTGAACATATTGGACAAATTTCATTGTATAAATTCACTAAACATATGCATGTTTAGATCAACCCAAGCTTTATATAATATTTTTGGAGGCTCCCAATCTCCCAATATTATGAATATGGTGTTTTAACGTCTCCAACAGCGCAGTCACATCACAAAGAACAGGTACACATCTTCAAGAGCTTCCGGGCCCAACCTAAAACATGAAGACGTCTTAGAATACGGCAAATGAATATTTCAACCCAAACCCAGAAACCTCCAATTTCGCTTAGCATTACCGACAACAGGACCGCAACCCTGTGGACGTCTCCAACAACGTGAAGACATCGCGCGGGACATGCCGACGTCTTCGACATCGTGATAAAATTAACCTATAGTAACACACATGTTCAACATCGACCTTGCGTAGGCTGAAACACGAAGATGTTTCCTAGAGTGCCAAAGGCGAGACACCTGAAAGCCATGTAAACAACTGTCCCTGCTAAGGGTCGACAAATCCTAGACAACGTCAACAGAGCACTCCCAGCTGTGGGCATTACCTCGGCCGACCTCCACTTTGCTCCACATCGAAATTGAAATAGACACAAGTGAAACTTTGGACAATCACAGCACGCTGTCGTGTAGAGAGGAGTGCGCTTTGAGAACACGCGAGGTATCTGGCTGCGACTTCGTAGAGTCTGCTACGGAGTTCTGTCAAATCTTGTGGTCTTCGGTCTTCAGTCTTCAGTCTTCAAACTCCTCCCCGTTGGCCTATCCTGTGGTGGCTCTAAAGGGTTAAAGGTAAAGGTGGGTGATAAGAAACCACGGCCTCGGACGGGTAAAACGGGACGGCCAGACCACAAGCTGAAACCGTCCGAAAGATTGGCTCCTAAAATTCAAACCCATGGTGACCAGCAAACGTGCCTCACCGTTGGGAACGACATAAACACGACCGTGTGGGCAATTAACCCCACTTCGCCGCAACAAAGTTTATAAGAACAGAATTGAAATACAACTAGCCTCCAAAACTGGCTTGGAATCACAAAAAAAGAAATCGGACCACAAGCCACAACACACTTGTCCCCATCTTCTCTTCTCTTCAAGCCTCAAGTCTTCAATTCTTCCATCCTTCAACTCCAAAGTCTTCAAGTGTTCAAAAACACTAAGAAACTCAAAAAAAGTGTTCAAAAACACAATGGAAAAGTTTCACCAAGGCTGTAACCTTCAAACAAGTGACACCGATGACTCAAAACTTCAAATACTAAGTGTAATAGCTCTCTAGAAAGCTAATTCAGACAACTAACACTCCTCCAAATTTCAAGTCAATCTAAACTACTGTCCGAAAGTTATACGAGTTCAAAGTTTTGCCCCTCCAGATATTCAATCGCTCATAACTTCTTTTTCAAAACTCCAAATCTCAATTGTAATAACTTTTTGAAGAGCTATGACCATGGTTCACGCACCTTGTAATTCTCAAACAATTCTAATTTACTGTCCAAAAGTTATGGACAATCAAAGTTTTGCCTACCCCTATTCATTCAAATCTCTATAACTTCTTGCTCACAACTTCAAATCTCAATTGTAATATCTTTCTAGAAAGCTAAGATAGAGATGCACAGTCCCTCAAAATCTCAAATCAAATTGAAAACTACAGAAAAAGTTGTGGCTCCTCGAAACCTCTGCCCCTCAATGGATGGCCTCGGGTTTTCACAGAATTAAAACCTCAATAACTTTTTCTCTACAACTCCGAATTTAAAATTTAAAACGAGCATGGAAAGCTCTTGAAACAAGGAACAAGATCACAAATTTTCAATTCCATATCATTCAAGCTCAACGAGTTACACACAGTCAAAGTTCTGCTCCAAACCCTTGCTCTCTCACCCGCGCACACACACACACTCACTAAGGAATCTCTTTTCTAATTTTTTCACCTCTAGTGGACGTGGGCACTCCAGCCCATGTCACCCTACCCAAAGTACCCCACAAGGTACTTCATTACTTTCTTATCCTTTCCACTTTCAACCACATAAAATCCCCTAGTCTTTTATTTATTGGAAGACTAAAAACTTAGACCTTCCAACCAACAAGATAAGTAAAATAAAAAAATAACTAAATAAAAATAAAAATAAAACTTATCGTAAGATAGCTGATGGTACGGACGTATAAAGGTGTTGATTCGCACAACCTGATCGCCAAGTCGTGGACTTGGTTGGCTGGAAATGTCGTGGTCAGTGGCTGCCGCCGGTCCGGGTTCTAACCCAATCGAGCCCGTCGAATGGTTCGGCGGCCCACGGCTTGGCTCGCTAGTGAGGCAGGAAAAATACCAGTCAACCCGCTACCTACCCCCCTGAGCAGTGACAAGAACAATGCGGCACCATTATGCTAACACCTTCCCAAATCCTCAAACCGTGGTTCTTACCACGACCAACCCCTTTTACCCCAACTCCTTATTTATTAAATCCACACATATAAAGACTAATACTTGTATGTACATGATGGAAGAATTTCCATCAGGACAACGCGCAATCCCACACATCCAGACATCGACATCATGGGCTTACAAAACGTGAACCCAAAACAGACGTACCTCTTAGAAGCTCCACATCATGCACAAAGCCCACCAACAAAAGATACTGATCTAAATTGCAGCAATTTCAACAGGATGTAAAGCGAAAGCAAAACACCAATCAAACCCCGTTGTCACGGTGCTGAAGATTCGGCTTCCAACTGCAGCCTACAAGAATCTCCGCGCGGCCCTTCCCACGTCCAATTCCTCTCACGTCCCTCACCCAAAGTGACTCCTTCCTACAAGGTGATCTACGGTCCTTGGCTGCACCCCCATGCAGGAAAGTGGAGCCCAAAGGTGATCTGTCGCCCCGCCCAACGCATGCACGTCCTCCGGCGTCGCTGGGAGTAATATCCCCGATGGGGACCTATACCCGTACAGTCTTCTACAAAGCACGTGTTGGAGCGGAAGAACTGAGAACGCCGCCAAGATTTATTGTGTTTCCTAGGGTTTGCGGTGTTGTGGAGGTGGTCCATACCTTTTGCAATGTGGGATTTGGTGCTGTCGGTGGAGCTGATTCCACTGCGTCCACGGCCTTGCTCAAGCGCTCGCTCCTCCTCACTTGAGTCGATGGAATTTGGCGTTTCTCCCTCATGTTTTCAGTTGTGGGAGACACCCTCGCAATTTGCTCTACAAAATTGTTGAAGTCCTGAAGAGCGGCCTCAGTGATGTCGGACTCTCGAACCTGTGCTGGTATGGTGTCCTCTTCTGTCTGTACGATATTCATTGCACTATGTTAGACACGTGGACTAGTAAATGAGTGCAGGCCGTGAACATCCCTGTGGACATCCCCACGTTTTTAGAGATGTCCGTGGAGACATCTCAAATGACATTCTTACGAACGCTGTAACGTCCACAAGAACATCTCTGTAGACGTAACGTGTATCATGAGAACGTCCCATGCGTTCTGTAATGTCAACCGGGTCTGTCTGTGTACGAGAGTACCCTAGAAGAATCCATAAATTGTTGAAGAAGTTATAAAATGTATATATGTATTGTCATTTCTCTGTGAATTACGTACAATTGGACATGTGTGCGCTATCCGAATTAGTTAATGTGCAGGAATTCTATATTGCCTTCATCTTTGAGCATACTGCACTTAAATTAGGAAATGACATCTACACGTTCTCTGAGACGTCGAAGCGTTAACCGGGACGTCATAGAGAACGTCAACGTGGACGACTTAAAGTTCTGTTCAGCGTCGTTAAGACAAGAGTCTTGCTTTTGAAGAGCCGAATACTGACACTGTTCTGTGATGACAGGGATCCTCTCACGGTGGAACAAAGACCAAGTCAACACACTCTTCAGCGGTCACTGCCCTATTTGGGTGAGTATATAAACAGAACTTCCCTAACTACATAATTTTTCATACCATGCATCAGTGTGTGTCCAATACCAACTTCTGTGACACCCGGTGAGCTACATACCGTGAAGATATACATGACCTCAATACCATTCTCCTCGTTTGTGTAGTGATAGTGCTCTGTAAAACTATAGACACTTGATTCCTAGTAAGTGTTCATAAACAATGTGCGTTACATGCAGACGTCTTGGTGGATGTCTTCGTTGATGTCTCTGCAGACATCTGTAGAGACGTCAGTGAGTTCTCTGAAACGTTGTCAATGGTAAATTTGACGTCTGTAACCCCCTAGACATGGACGTGTACATGCACATCATGTTTACTGTGCTACAATTACAGGGTCATTAAGTCGTGTCGCTGCATCCCCATGGCGTTGCATGAGGAGGCAAGGTCAGATGTCGAATCTGTGGGAGAGTGCGATCATCCGTATGAACCATATCCTTTCGAAGATTACGATGTACAGCATGTCGCGTACTTGCAGCGGCTAGTGCTTCTACATAGTGAACACATGTATTTATACGAGCGTGGATTGATGAACAATCAAGATTTCTTGGCTGAGACCGTGGATGATGTATACCACAAGAACATGTTCAGCATGTCATGGTTCTACGAGGATTGTTATCCCTTTGACACTTGGGAGGATGATTACGACCACTGGCCGTACGATCAAGTCTTTTTTGCTATGATCGATGGAGATGATGTATTGGCATCTTAGAGGCCTCCATACTGAAGCCGGGTTCTTGGACCTGTTCTGTGATAAGGATGACGTTCTTTATAGACGTCTGAGTGGTAGACGCGGATGTCATTAGTAACATTATGATGTTTCTATGTTTAGGAGGACGTCACTTGTAACGTCCGGATGTTTCTCTGTTTATGAGGATGTCCAACTCAACGTGATGATGTTTACTATTTCATGGGTGGACGTTCGCTTTAGAGGCTTCGGTAACAGGGAGTGAAGCCATCTTTGACTATGTAAACACTTGCGAATATGTAATGTACACATTGTTGACCGTTCTTCCTCCCATCCTCATTCAGAAATTCAGTTCTGTTCACATCCGTTACCCGGTGAAAAGTTGTAGGTTTTGTGGAAAAAGTGATACTTTTTTGGGGAAAAAGTGTAAAAAATGAAACTTTTTGTGTGAATAAAAGTTCAAAA
The DNA here is from genome assembly GCA_963971425.1 of Bryoerythrophyllum caledonicum. Taxonomy (NCBI): domain Eukaryota; kingdom Viridiplantae; phylum Streptophyta; class Bryopsida; order Pottiales; family Pottiaceae; genus Bryoerythrophyllum; species Bryoerythrophyllum caledonicum. The sequence continues at coordinate 6,033,376 of OZ020520.1, forward strand.
TTTGGCGTGGGTCTTTCCACACACGTCATTTTCAGGATTTTTTGCATGGATTTTTTCCCCTTTTTTTTTTTTTTTTTTCTTCATTTTTTTTTCCTTTTCTTTCTTTTAAAAACAATTTTTTATTTTTATTTTTATTTTTATTAATTTTGATACTTAAAAAATTGTTAGTTTAATCAAAAGTATCCCCGTTACCCGGTGTTGGTTTTGAACCAACTCAAATTACAAAGAAATATGCAACAAACGACGCACTAGGGAATTTCAGGCCTTCACCCCTCGTCCGAAGACTGATTTACCACTGTGCCCAGCGTTGGTACCATCAGCGCGTTGAAATTTCCTAGATTGCTGATTGTGCAAAAAATCATTGCAAAATGCCCACCAACTAATGTGGGACGAGGTGTTTGATTTTACTCTACCACCCAAAAAATAATTAATAAACATTAACAAAGATTTTTTATTACAATATATTATAAATGAGTGGAATGATAATTGCACGTGCACATTTTCTCCTTCCAATCTGCACAATGAACATGCAGCACATATCAAATATGCTTGAGGAATAGAACAAGACGTATTAATATGCTTGTAATAAAAAATGGACGGAGACTAGAACTTGTGCACATACTATTTAAGTCTTGCACAAAAATATAACTTACAAAGAATATGTTGCATACGCTGCCCTTCATTTCTCGATCCTACAAGACAATGTCTAGATGAAAGATTAGAAAATAATTCTTGCCAATGAGCAAAATCGCAGTACAGATTATAGTATACTCGTACACTGTTTAACCTAGTTGTGATAAATCATGAACATATATAAAGTTATACATCTCATAGAACACCAGAGTAAAGATTGAGTGCTCAGTAGTGAGAAAAGGGTGAAAGGTTCAAGCACCAACCAATTTGAGAGATAGCTACTTGCCCATTTTGAATTCCCCGGTTGCAGGAGTTTGATGAATGGTATGAAAGGTATAGCTTTAGATCCCACAGAGTTTCGTGTTCTAAAGGTTTGAGAGTCTCACGTTTTAGAACAAGGTTTCAAGATTTCCCGTCTCATTTCCAGGTTGAAGGGTTCAAGGTTTGCAGGGTTCCAGGTTCAAGGTTTGCAGGGTTCCAAGTTCAAGGTTTCCAGGGTTCCGGGTTCAAGGTTTCCGCGGTTTTACATTGTCCCACATTTGATTCTAATCGTCCAGAAACAATGTTGACATACCGATAGTGAATGTGCCCCACGTGATGAGAACTTTTTTTTCGCGTGGAAATAATAGGATGATAGCATTCCTTACAAGTTTCAGCTCAGCGACTATTTACTGCAAACAACCAATAAACAACAATTAGATAGGCTTCTACCAATTTCAAATTTTTTAGTGCAAGGATAAGAGGTGTTACAAGGTCAGGTTGGTATTCTCATGGAAATTGAGACGAGAACATGGACACTAGCTTTCGAACTGTCATGAGTTGGAAATAAAAACGTTCCCATTTTCAGACACCATTCTTTCTCTTCATGCTCGCAGGAAGCTCACATCGCAGAAAGCACATCGACTATGGAGTTAACTGGCAAGTGGGTGAACATTCTCGGCAATCTGATACCCCACATCTGGATCATCAGCTATCGTCCTCTTAATTGTCTGTAATACCCTCAAAGATAGAACGTACCATCTCAAACCCCAAATGAAAGTAGGAGCGAAGAGAAAGAGAGTTAGAGGATACCTTCTTGGAATGAATCTCGTCCTCCAGTTCGTGAAACTTGTTGAGGCGCCTGAAGGCGTTGATGTTCTGCTGGTCGTCCCACGCGCCACGCCTGTCGCCTCCTCCGCCTTCTGCTTCGCGCCATCCCACATGTCCCCGGCTTTCTGCCTTGCTGCGTTGGTGTAGTCCAACACGGTATCCTTCGCAGCTTGGTAACTGCATCGAGCAAACAAAATCACCATGAGCACATAGCATGGGCAAGATCGTGGACAGTAGTTGAAAAGTCGTCCGAGTTAACCCTACTACTTGTTCGTTCTAGTTATGATCAAATCGTCAAAAGAGCTTAGCAGTCTTTTAATTTAAATCCTTACGAGAGCCTAGTGATTTCCAACTCAAAGGAAAGTAGTTATAACGTCTTTGAAAGTGCAGAGTGTCAACTTGAGTACTTCGATCTCATTCTAGATTCTGATGGGAAACGCTTATTTCTTATTGACTTTGCTAATGATTGGGAACTGGGCATTCAAACACTCACGTGGATCCTGCAGCTTCCAAGGCCTGGTTGCCCTTCTCGGCGACTGTATCCTTGGCGCTCGCGGCGGTACCCACAGTGGTGTCCTTCGTCTCGACCCGCCCGTCTCTACCCAGTCGCAACGCCCCCCGGCGGCGTACGGATCCAACTTCCGGATCACCTTGTTGCCCTCGAAGTCGCCACCCGTCTGCACCATCTGCCCATTGTAGAAGAACACAGCAGCCGACAACGCCCGCAGCAGCCGACAACGACGAGGAAAAGATCGCCACCGCCACCCAACAGAACCGCACTATTGCGAAGCGCGTCCCCGAAGGAAAGTACTGCAAAACCCAAAGAAACTATCACTACGCGAGGAAGGGATATAATCATCGTCACCATCGTAGAAGAAGACATCACAGAAGACATCACAAGAAGCATCGCAGGAGGCATCACCAGAATGTACCTGCCCAGATCAACTCGCCCTTCCGCCATCGAGTTGCGCGCGCCCTCCTCATCAACATGCGCGGGCTCCTCGTCCTCCTCCAAACCCTAACTCTCTACGTCTTTTTGTAGGAGGCTTCCGGCCTCGTCACTTCCGCCATCGTCACTTCCGCCTTGCCCTTCGCACACACACGCATTCTAATTTTCCAACACCGCCGCCGCACGGCCCACGTTCCCACGCGCTCCTCGCTTCCGTGCCTCTCCAACTGCCCATGTGACTCCACGCAAGTCCCGCTCCCATTCCTGAGTTGCGCGCCCTGACTTCCCCAGCTTCTTCGCCACTTGCTTCAACGACTCTTCTTCTTCTATTCTTCTTTTTCTAATTCTCCCACTTTTTATCTTTTTCTTCTTTTACTTTTACTTTTTCTTTTTCTTCGTCTTCGTCTTTTTCCTCATCTTCGTAATTTTCTTCTTGTTTTTTTTCTTCCTCTTCTAACTCTAATTTTCTTCTTCTTCTTTTTCTAATTCTAATTTCACATTTTCAAATTATAAATTGTGAATCTAAAATCCTAAATTCCAAACTCTAAATTCTAAATCCTAATTTTAGCATTTTTTCCATTTTTTCTTTTCACTAATCTATATTTTCTCTCCTACTATTTCGCCGCACACCACATAATACCACTACTCTATTGCACTATTGAAAACAAGTGTCAAGATGTGGTGGTTCAAAAATTGACAATTCACTCGATATTTTATTGTGAACTTAATATGTATAAAATTGATAATCCAGATGGTCAATAAGAAGGTTTCTACCACATGATGTTGTAAAAAGAATAAAAAGTTAAATTATATGAAGATCTCTAGGTTTTACGTAGAAAAGATGAACTTTTTCTGATACCTTGCCTGACAATATGTGAAAATGGTTGACTTGGGTAAAAAAAAATTACACTAAATTCAAGAATCATTTATTGACATCTTCAAAGAAGGTAATCTTTTCTGTATGTATAAAAAATCTCAATGTCAACAGAAACTTCTAGCAAAAAATTTGGAGTTGTCCAAAGTCCCCATTTTGACTTTGAAGGCAAATAAATTTCATTTTACAAAACCAATTTTTTAAAAAATTTCTCAGAAATATCTTATTAGGGATAATCTAGGTAAAAATTTCCAAAAAAAGAATATATTTTTACCAAATTTTATAAACCTGCCCAAAATCAAAATTGTCTCTCCAAGGGACACTTGGTCATTTAGGAATTATCAGTACGTCTTAATGTAATGATACCATGAATTAGTGTTATTTGCTTTGATATTATGGAAAAAAAATTCTAATATTTAGGACAAAACAACATATTAACCCCTAAAGGACCAAATCTCCTTCGGTGGGATTTCTGATTTTGGGCAAGTTCCTAAAATTAGAAAAAAAATCTTTTTCCGTGAAATTTTTATTCTAGATTGCCTCTGATAAGAGATTCGTGGGAGATATTTCTATTTGATTTTTTGGATTTGTGGTTTGAAAGTTAGTACCACTTAAAGCCAAAAGTGGGGACTCCGGGCACCTCCAAAATTTTTGACAAAAGTTTCTATTGACATTGAGATTTTTCACACATGTAAAGAATATTTCCTTTTGTGGAAATTTTCATAAAAAATTCTTGTCTTTAGTGTAAAAAGGCATTTTATTCCAAGTCAAACATTTTCACACATTGTCGAGCAACGGGGGAAAAAACATTAATCTTTTCTACCTAGAGATCTTCATATTTTCCACTTTTTATTTTTTCAACAACAATATGTGGTGAAAACCTTCTTATTGGCCGTTTGGATTATCATTTTAATACATACGTAGTTCAAAAAAATATAAAACGTGAAATGACAATTTTTGAACCTCCACTCCTTGCACACTTGTTATGAATATGCTACACCCATTTTTTACCTCTAAAAAATGGTGTGTTGGGAAATAACATCATGTTTAAGACAATGGTAAAAGATTTAGACCTTGCACTCGAGCAAATTTGATACAAAGTGAAGTCAAAGTCTGCTGATCTACTCATCGCAGGGAAGAAAATGAACCATTGTTTTGACTTTAAACACTAAAATCTATCAATCCGTGCACTGGATTGCAACCAAAATTACATGGCATGTTTATATAGAAGTATTTTTTAAGATCTTACGGTTGAAAATCCGAAATTCACTTTAAAATGTGAATTTCATGTCTCTTTTTGGCAGTGGCAGTTTGGGACTCGTTTTAAAGCAAAAGTGGTCGTGGTCCTTTAGGGGTTAATCCAAGTCAAACACTGTTGTGCACAAGCCAGCTATAATGTTATGTACATCATAAGCACTAACTAATTTAAATTTAGTTTATCTAAATATGGATAACAAGCGGTAAATATGTAATGAAGGTCCATAGTAACTTTACTCTTTTATTTTGAAAATTGTAATTATAAATTGCAACCATGGAAACATGTCCGAGATTGGCAAAAGCCCACCTCGGGTCTTTTATCAAAAAGGGGTTAAGAAAAATCCATCATGTTGACGTCACTTTTCAATAAATTTCTACATGCTGATGTCAGCCCTAATTCTATAAATATAAATTGACAAATTTTGAAGTTGCTACATTTGAAGTTTTCTAAATATACTAGTCCACGGTAATAGAGGCCTTCAAAAATTCAAATTTCAAAAAGTTCTCGTAAAGAAATTAAGAATCATCTATCTTCACCAAAAAAAACAAATGTCTGTCTTAGTTTTAAATTTTACTAAAAAAAGACCACGGTAATAGGGCCCCTTTAATACAATATGTGCACATGAAATGTAAGATTTTCTGCTCTCTTTTTCTGCTCTCCGCTCTCTGCTCACCGCTCACCGCTTACATACGAGCTTTTCCCCATATGACGATGACGTTGTAGAGCAGGCACCAGACATTGGCGCTTCTGATGTCCTGCCGGACATCGCCGACGACATCTCCAGACGTAGTCATGTTACAGAGGACGTTACTGCATTGGATGAGAATCACGACGTCCAGCGCCAGGTCATGGAGGCCCTCGACCGTGGTGATGCACTACATAGGGATGCAGAGGGGCAACAACACTTGGAAGAGGACGACGACATTGATAGCGATACGGTGGATGGCCTCCAACAATTGTATGAGGAAGCCACCACACCGCTGTATGCGGGATCGAGAACCAACGTTGTTTCCCCTACAATCGTCATCATGAACATGTGTGTTGTTTTTGGGGTGAGCAACACGTTCACCAGTGAGTTGCTGCAGTATTTGGCAGAGGATTTGCTCCCTGCAGGCAACAAGCTGCCCAATAGTCATTACGCCGCATCGAAGACCATTTGAAGGTTGGGATTGAACTACAACAACATCCATGCATGTCCTGATGGTTGTGTCCTCTATGAGGATGAACATGCGGAGTTGCAGACATGCCCAAAGTGTTCCAAGTCCCGATGGTTGGAGGGCACTAACTCCATCCGAGCCAAGGTGATTAGGCACTTCCCTCTCATTCCCCGCTTGAAACGGATGTGGCGATCACCAGAAATTGCGGGGATGTTGACAAGTCACACAAAGCACGTTAGTGACGACGGCGTGATGCGATCTGTGATTGACAGCCCAGCATGGAAACACATCAACACGGACGTCGCGTTTGACGGCTTCGGACGTGAGGACCGCAACATGCGTCTTGCTTTAGCACTGGATGGTATCAATCCTTTCAAGTTGAGCAATACAAATTGGTCTACGTGGCCAGTGTTGGTCTTAATCTACAATTTGGAGCCTTGGTTTGTGACGAAGAAGTTCTTCATATCCATGTGCATATTGATATTGGGGAAGCGTTCCCCAACTGCAACAAACATCGACGTGTTTGTGCGCCCGCTGTTGAAGGAGCTACACCAACTTTGGCGAGGAGTCGCGGCATAGGATTTTACCCAACCCGTGGGGTCTCGACGCTTCAATCTACGTGGATTGCTAATGTGGACCATTTCGGATTTCCCTGCATACGGTCTAATCTCAGGCCTATGCTGTAAGGGATACAAAGGATGTCCTGAATGTGGCCTGGAGACAGATGCACGGATGGCGAAGACAGGGGATATGCGTCCCGACCGTACGATACGAGGTTCGAAGATAGTGTATGGAGGAGCACGTCGGTACCTTGCTCGTCACCATCTGTACCGTTGGAACACTAGGTTCAATGGGAAGCGTGAGAACCGGACAGCGCCTTGAACCATGTCAGGTGCAGACGTCATCCGTTACGCAGCGTGGCGGCAGTCATACTTAGATCTTGGTGGCAGGGAAGGATCTCCAAGTGACCCTGTGCACTATACGGGAGTCAAACGTCTTAGCGCATTCTTCAAACTTCCGTACTGGCAGGTGAACACTTCGTATATGCTGGCTGTTGGAACAAATACCAGATGCATTGTGTCAATGTTGTTGTCATGGTAGACGTCGCAGCGTTACTTGTGATGTCTATTTCGTTATGGAAGATGTTCTTGCAAACATACTTCAAGACATCCTCAGCAGCAGAGGGATGTTTCTAGAACCGCGTGGCAGTGTTCTTAGAAACGCACATGAAATATTACAAATCTAATCAACATGCATGGTTCATTCTAATAGCATCTCAAGGTTCGACACGTACTAGACGTCATGCATTGCGAGAAGAATCTATGCGAGAACATTCTGAAGACATTGTTTGGAATGAACGACAGCCCAGGAAGTCGTCAAGATGTGGAGGACTTGAACATACATGAGGAGATATGGCTGCAACCCCCCCGACGCCGAGGTGACGAATACTACATGCCGCAGACACCGAACATTCTTAAGCCTGAGGAGAAGCAAGAGTTTGTCAGGGTTACCAATCCGACGTCCTTGGAGGTCTGAGAGCGTCCTAGGACGTCCTAGGACGAGGACGTCCTGACGTCACGTCGGACGTAGCGTCCGGGGGGTAAAATGCATTTACGGAAGGCCTGGTAAGTTTTCAGGACGGTCACATTCGACGAAGTGCCACGCGGCGAGATCTCAGCCGTCGAAATGCGACAAGTCGTCCGATCGGCCCCTGCCGTCGGAGAGATCAGACGGCACCTCGGCCGTCCGCCTGATCGGACGGCCGCGATTTAATCGCGCGGGCTCGCGACGGCCGTCCGATCAGGTCAACGACCGCCCGGCCGTCCGATCGGCGGACGGCCCATTGACGGACTGGCCGTCCGATCGGCGGACGGCCCATTGACGGACTGGCCGTCCGATTGTCGGACGGGCCATCGGCCGTCCGTCGGATTGGCCGTCCGATCGGCGGACGGCCCGCCATTTTTTTGCACATCACACTCTTCTTTATGACCTGCTGATTCTAATTTGGTGTGGCAATCGCTCATCGGATGAAAATTGCATGAGTTATGAGCGGATGAACATTTCCGGCGGAATACTTCATCTGTTCATAAGCGCTTTGTCCTTTGTCGGATTGTCAGTTGCCACACCATTTTGGAGTTGGCAGCATAATGTCCAGAGCGTAAAGCATTAAAATTATGGAATCCCATGTGAATGGCAAAGACAAATTTGTAATGATTCAAAAAAATTCCTTTGACTAATGGATCTTTCTTTTATTGAGATGTATTGATCATGCAAGACCTTGGTCTAATCCTTGAAGGAACAAATCATCCCCGGGGAGAAACTTTTCACTTGGTGCACGTTACTATGATTGTGATTTTAATTGGAATATTGCGGAATGTTAAACATAGATTCCCATAATGCAAGCCTAGTGGAAACATTAATTTTGTCCCACTTGGATTCCTAAAGAAAAAGCAATGCTCTTCTAATCACACATACTTTGACTCCGCGCAACTCCAAACATTTTGCTAGAAGCTTCCATCGATTTTAAGAGTCTTTGTATTACTAGATCGTACCTAGGTTTCTTAAAAACGTCAATAAATATTTCATGCCTTCAATGAAAGATCTAATTTTCAAGCAAAGTCAAAAATGTTCACACATTTCTGGGTAGTGTAAAGAGAACCACTAATAATTTTGGACATTTTTACATCTTTGGGTTTAGATTTTTGTAAGGTTTAAAACGGGTCAACTCACAAAACACCAAGACTCACACATATTCTCCTTTTGATTCTAAACTCATTTCTCGGATAATCTAGCGTCTATTGTATTATTAATTAACTCTAATTTCTATACAAAAACTCTCTTCCATCAACAAAACTTAAGTTTTAACCCAAACTCTTAAGAATTTAAGGTTGTTATGCATCCCTCTAAAGGAACAAAGTATTCATTAAACCCAAGGACTAAGTGCCTAGAAGGAACATTATTCCTTTATCAATTGTGCATGTGGTCAACTGTGAAGACTCTTAATCCATGCCTAGATAGGCCGATGGAAGATTCCATTGAATTTCAATACAAATCATTAATTATGTTCTTCTTAGAAATCAAAACGAAATGCGATTAATCCACCTTGAGAAATTGAGTGTAATGGAAATTGTAAATTCATTTGTCTTTACACTTGTCATAAAACACAAATGCGATTGATCTACCTTAAGGAGTCTCTCCTTTCTAGGTTAGACTTAATTCAAGTTATTAACATGGACATAACACTCTTAACATGCTATGCATCAAGAAATGCATCTCTCTTGATAATTTTTTTTATCATTAGTATTAAAAATTACTCTTACTCTTAAGCATTTTTAATTTTCAACACTCAAACTTAAATCTTTATAAAGTGGCAAGTGCCCATGCATTCCTGGAAGTATTGCATTAGGTCACTAATTACACATTAACACACACACATGAATATCTCATTCATGAAATCATTCCTTAAACATCTACAATGCCACTTAAAGCTTCAATCAAATCATACTCTTACTTGCACTCAAGTTTTACATTAATTTAATTCAATCACACTCACATCTCATCACAATGTTTATAATTAATCTTCATACACACAAAATTGTATTAGTTAGACAAATTAGAGTATTTCTCTAATTTATAATGAAGTACTAATATTCAATGTATTACAAATGACTCAATTCACAAAATCAAGACAATAATTACACAATGAATAATCACATATATCAATCATAAATCCAATACATATAGCAAGAATTACTCTTACAAACTCAAGAGTTTCACAAAAAAACTAGCTTTCAAAGGTAGGACACACTCCAATCTTTAACATGGTAGTGGTGGAATTATTGTCTTTCCAATGCTATGTATAATTTAAATTTTAGGGAAGACACCTCTTGAAAAGAGGTGTGTATTATAAGTACTTTAACTTCTACAACTGTTCATTAAATGGATGCATCTCTTCAAATCTTAACTTACTTTTAATGAACTCTTGGCTTAATATGTATTTTAGCTATTTTAACCAATAGATATGAACTTTTAACACTAATTACTAATTTTTGAATATATACACAACCCTTATAATACTTAAAATTTTGAAAAGAGCTATTTTTAATGGTTCGGCTCTACGGTTTTATTTTACTATATGATGCGTTATATGTCATCCTTTTTACTGTTGGGATTCTCAGTTTATGGCAAATTATGTACACCACAAAAATAAACAAATATATATATCATAATAGTATTTGAACCCCAATCCCTTCCACAATGTTTTTGAATATTTTGCACCCTTCATATTTCACTTTGATTTTTCTTGCAAGGACCTAACATTGTATATCAAATTTTTGCACAAAATTTGATTCTAATCTAAAGCATGAAATTTACATCACAAGAATTCAAAAGGAGATGATCTTTAAAATACATGGAAGTGAAAAAGAACCTTGTTTTTTGCTTCAAAATATATAATCTCTCAATCCATACCATCAACTTTCATGAAATTTTGAAAGCATGTTATTCTAAATGTGAGGATTAAAGTAGAGCTTCAAGATTTTTTTCCCCTCATTTCTTTTTGCACAAAGTAAATGTACATTCTAAAGTAAACGTGCATTTTAATGACAAATACTCAGAATTTTAGGGGTTCACCTTGCAAAAAAAACTTAATGATAATGTATCGATAGGAAAGTTTTCCAACTTATATGAGATGATGTGGTCAAAATTTCGTGAAATTTAATCACTTGAATTGAAAGATGATCGCAGTGAAGGTAAACATAATAAACCTTGTAAAGTACACTTAGGCTTGCGGGGGTTAAACTTATATGATTCAAGAGTAAGATGAGTTTAGATTCTTGTTACAGATGTTGCCAATAGTTTTTCCAACGATAACTATTATTGCGCTCTTTCTGAGAAAAACAATAAAAATAATTATTGTAAATAATCATTGTTTTTTCCTTGAACGCATCATCTATTTAAATTAATAGTAGTAGCATAATAGGTGCAAGAGTGATATTCCATACTACATGTTTATCGATATGCAATTCAAGCATGAATATATACAAATTTTGATGGTGGTTGGTTCTCGAAATATATCTTGCTTAATATGTAAATTTCAGAATACATGCCACTGTCATACCTAACTATGGAAGATCTAGCCATTACCTTTTGCCACTACGACTATATCCGTACCTTTTAATAAAATGCGGCACTATTAATTCTATTATGGCATTCTAAGAATAAAAAAGTGGTCCACATGCAATGATTTAAGCTTATGACCTCAAACTTATAGTCTATTTCTAATTTTTGAGATCTCTCTAATAAGTGTTTTTGAGGGGTTTCACGCTCTTATTTTTGACATGTTCATTCCAAGATGGTATGGCAACAATCCATTGGATAACTAATGGATGCGTTAAATGCGGATGAACTCTTTCAATGGAGTACTTCATCCATTTAGAAGTCATTGGTTCTTTGTCGGATTCTCAGATGCCATACCATTCCGAAATTGGCAATATAAATTATAATGTCTAGAGCATTGTGTGTTAGAAATATGGACTTTCATATGAACAAAGAAGTCAAATTCTACCGGTCCAACACTTCATCTTTTAACTTCTACGCTCATTTTTTTTGATTGCAAGTGTGTTTAGAAGGTTCAACCTTGGTTCAAACCCCCAACTTCCAATTCTATTTGGAACACAAATAATGCCACCCCAAAATCGTGTAGAGTTTGGGAATATTTTAAGACATTGCTAATGTAATTAAATTGTTTGTAGAACATTATGGACATTATGATTTTGGAAAGTATCATTTAACACTTGCACCTCTCTCCAAGTTCCAAATTTACTACATACATCCTTGCCAAAATAATTACTCCTTTCAAATTCTATGTTGGAAACGTTGGAATGTATAAAAATTTCTCATTCCACATATCCACTTATACTTAAAAATAAGCAATGAAGTTTATTTAGAAACAAGTAACATAAAATGTATACTTTTTGTTTACATTGACATGGCCGCAATGTGGAAAAAAACATCCGCTAGGAGATCTTAAAAAATGACCTTGATCAATCGACTCAAGGCCAGTCGGTCGGCACTTGGTGGTCGACCGCCATGCCGTCCGCCCCTAGAGCTTGGCGGACGGCCACGAAGCCACGAAGCCTCAAATTTCAGCAACTCCCTTCCCTCTCCTCCACTTCTCTCTACTCTTTGGCAACACGGAAGCGGTTTGGAACATTACTTTTTTGGGTAGATAGACATTGCATGTGCACTCTAAATTAGGAGAAAGAGTCACGTGCATTGTTAGTCAGAAGAATGTCTCAAAGATATTATGCGAATATATATATGAATATTCCATTTCAAATATCCTATGCACTTGGAAACATATGAAGAATAGAACTTGTGAATAGTGGTTTCACTTAAAATAGAGTACACAAGAAATCTAGATTCATTTTTCTCCTTTACTAACCACAAGCCTATTTGAATGGTCGTCCGCCCCGTAGTCCGTCTCTGGCATTTGGGTGCTTCCCTCCGCTGTCCGCCTATATAACTGCCACTTGTCACTACACGAGGGTTCGCCCTACGACACTATGGCCGACCGCCGCTCGGTCGACTCTTGGCCATCCAATCCACCGATTGCCTAGCCGTCCGCCCGGCGGTCGGCCTTAGGCGTCCGCCGGAACGGCTGACTGCCTAGCCGTCCGCACAGGTTTTTTGGCCATAACTCCCTCATTTTTGCGAGTTTTTGAACGTGTAATATACCATTCAAAGCGCCTTGAAAATGCGCTTCCAACCGTATATAGCGCGCAGCGGACGCCCAAGGGCCGTCCGCACGGCGGTCGGCCCTCACCCGTCCGCACGGCGGACTGCCTGGCCATCCGCACGGGTTTTTTGGCCATAACTCCCTCAATTTTGGGAGTTTTTGAACGTGTAATATACCATTCAAAGCGTCTTGAAAATGCGCTTCTAATGGTATATAGCGCGCAGCGCATGCCCAAGGGCCGTCCGCACAGCGGACGGCCGAGCGCCGACCACCATTCGGACAACCAGGCGGACGGCTGACGGCCGACCGCCATTCAGACGGCCGATTGGACGGCCAAAACGCCGACCGCACGGGTTTTTTGGCCATAACTCCCTCAGTTTTGGGAGTTTTTGAACGTGTAATATACCATTCAAAGCGTCTTGAAAATGCGCTTCTAGTGATATATAGCACGCAGCGGACGCCCAAGGGCCGTCCGCACAGCGGACGGCCGAGCGCCGACCACCATTTTGACAACCAGGCGGACGGCTGACGGCCGACCGCCATTCGGACGGCCAAAACGCCGACCGCCATTCGGACGGCCAAAATGCCGACCGCCATTCGGACGGCCAAAACGCCGACCGCCATTTGGACGACCAAAACGCCGACCGCCATTCGGACGGCCAAAATGCCGACCGCCATTCGGACGGCCAGAACGCCGACCGCCATTCGGACGGCTGCTGGACGGCCAACCTCTAACTGCCATTTGGACGGCCGGGCGGACGGCCAATTGCCGACCGCCATTCGGACGGCCGAGCGCCGATCGCAATTCGGACGGCCTGGCGGTCGGCACTGACCGACCGCCAGGCGGTCGCGGCGGGTGGACGGCGGGGTGGACGCCACTGACCGACCACCGGGCGGACGGAGGGTGGTCACATCTGATGGCCGAGCGGTCGGCCGGGGCTGCGGACGGCTATTTACCCCTGGGTAAACTGACAAAACTCGTTATGTCACCGGACGTCCTGATAGGCCCGAGGACGTCCTCCGTCCTGACGTCCGGACGTCAGGGACGTCGAGCGTCCTGACAACGCTGGAGTTTGTGCACATTGTTTCCAGCATCCGCACTCCCACAAACTACGTGGGAGCAATTCACAAGCGGCTGCAGGACGGAAAGCTGCAATACATGAAGACACACGACTATCATGTCCTCATGCAACAGATATGGGTACTACTCTTAAATTACCTTCAGTCAGAATACACTTATTTGTAACAGCTATAGTGCATTGCATGGGAACTGTGAATGTCTGTTTTTGAGGATTCTCTTGTATGGACCCTTTCCTGTAAGCCACGTCTTGCAAAACATGTGGACATTGAATTGGACACAAACAAATGTTTTGCAAGACACGATGATGTTTTCTATGACATTTCAATGTTTGGCCAGACAATGCTGATGTCTGTCGAGACATACGCAGCGTAGGAGCCCAGAGGTGATCGCAGCCATGATTATTTCCACCTTCTTGTGTTTTTGTTTTCAGAAGTCGAACATGATGATTGTACTACCTCCTGTAGATTCTCCCGGTGGTTGTTCGGAACTTGCTGGACGAAGAAGTGCGCGTAGCTATCATCAAAATGTGTAGAGTCTTCCAGCGTATATGTGAGAAAGAGGTACGGGAAGACGCCCTCGATGCTCTCATGCGGGACGTGGTTATCGCAACGTGTGTGCTGGGAATGAGTTTCCGCCCACATTCCTGAACGTGATGGCTCATCTTCTCGTGCATCTCGTGGAACAACTGTTCATATGCGGACCGGTGCATTGCAGGTGGATGTATCCAATTGAGAGATACATGAAGACGCTGAAAGATTACGTACGGACGTATGCACATCCAGAAGGGAGTATAGCAGAAGGCTATAGACTAGAGGACACGCTTGGGTTCTGCACAGAGTACATGCAGCGGCATACAACGACAACCCACCGTGTTTGGGACCCGAACGAGGACGCCATTATGAACGACGCGATATTGAGGCTGAATGAACACACGAAGCGTAGAATGTCCGATGAGGTCCGCGGCTATGCACACGCATTCGTAATTGACAACGCACTTTGCTTGGAGCCGTGGCAAGAGTGAGTTCCTCTCTAAGCACTTTCTGATGTTCTTCTTGACATCATTCATATGCATCAAAATAGGGGACACGTGAACGTTACATGCCTGTCCATGCTGACATTGTACATAACATTGTAGAATTTTGGAGGATGTACAGATGATGGACGTGCACATGTCATTTGCAACGTCCACGTGAACAGGCGGATGTCACTGGAGACGTCTTAGGGGATAAATCCCAACGTCACAGGTGCACTACGTGATTACCGTACATGTCTGATGTCTAAGAACAGAGGTGGATGTGCTGTTCAGGGAATACATCACAACAAAGGGACGCAGATGGGAAGAGCGAGAGGCATTTCGAGTACTGTCACGACGTCGTCGATCTTCTAGACCGGTGACATACCCACCCGAACTCCGTGATTTGCCAAACTTTGCTGATTGGCTCAAGGCGCGGGTGAAGGCAGCAGAGCACGCTGGAGTTCTCTTGGACTAGGACATGATACAGTATTCATGTCCGCCGGAGCGTTATGCAACCTCCCACCGGCAAATGTATGCATTTGGGATGCATTTGCGTGTTAGGACTTCCGAAGGAGGCCTTGTAACTCGGGACTCCTGTGTGGTGGCCACCTATACACAACAATTGCGTTGGAGGATTCGCAATGGGAGGCCCATTGACCATACTGTCGAGTATGCCGGGTACATCGAGGAGATACTGGAATTGGATTACCGCAATCACTGTACGACGGTGTTGCTATGCGAGTGGGTTAAAGTGTCAGGGGATGTGCGAATTCCTTGCATTGAACGTGACAAGTACGGATTCAGAGTGGCAAACTTCAACCACATGGACAACAGAGTACATGCGGATTCCTTTGCATTCCCCTTGTATTGTCAGCAAGTCTTTTTCTGTGATGACCCTACGAGACTCGGGTGGAAGATTGTTTGTAGAACAGAACTTAGAGGGAGGCGAAACACACCCCATCATCAGCATCTAGTGGCCAACGCTATCGCTGTTGGTGACGACGAGGACTTCCAGGGCTTGCAACCGCCGATTTTGGAAACAGACCCAATTCGGAGAGCTTCTACGACGGGAGGGAGCTATGTCGTAACCGGAACAGAAACCAACAACCAAGTTGAGATTGAGGAGGAGTAGTGATTTTTGGACATTTTGCTCGTAGTACCGTACTTTACTGCCCCCTTCATCTATCCGCCGTGACATCCTCGCGGACGTGTATGCTGACATTACTATGTATCAGAGGACATTTTACATGTTTTTGCTGACGGTCTCTCACGTCCTCTACCGTGTCATAGTCAATGTCTGTGCCAAGACGCCATGCTGCATCATGAATGTTATGGTAGATGTTTTCAGGGACGTCTTCATGGACATCCCTGAAAACATTCTTCGAGACACGGGTCGCATTGTTGCGGATGTCACCGCGGACATGTCAATAACAACATGCAAATGTCTGAGGGGATGTCGAACAACACGTTCGGACTGGTGCCAACAGCCACGTCATACGAGACACAGGTGACATCCACTCAAACATGACCGCATATGGATGTCCCTTTTGATGTTTCTGGTGATGTCTCCGAGGATGACTACGGAGACACCCAGGTGGGACGTCTCGTAAAACATCTTCCAGAATTTCTGCAAAGACATCGTCGCGTTTCTGCAACGTTCTCAAGGACATCCCGGAGGATGTTTTTAGAGACATAGTGACGTCACTGAAGACATATGGAGTTGGATGTCTCAAGTGACGTGGACCTGAACACAGAATGACGTGTGAGGTTCGTCAACGTGGAATTGTGCTTGCCATGTAGATAAACAACTATAAACTACAAAATATATAATATGTCCACATAGGTATTGCCACTTAGAACTTTGCAAATTCCTTTTTTTTTTAAATTCTGGATTTTGTAGAAAAAATACACTATAATATTATATTAAGTTATAATTTATTTTTTAATATTTAAATATACAGTACTTAATTTAGTATGTCTGGTTATATTACAGAATAATCAAATTAAATAATATATTATTAAAATTTTAATTTTAATTTTTTTTTAAATTTCTAAAAAGTAAATTTTATTATTAAATTTTTTTATATGAAATAGACAAATCAGAATGACTATAATCAAAATATTCCTTTTATTTTAAAATCAAGAAAATTAATTTCCAAAAAAAAAAAAAAAAAAAATTTAAAGGGTGGTGCCTTTTTTGTTCTCCTCCTCCACACTGCTGCCCGTCTTGCTGTTTTTTTACTGTTGGGCAGCTTTCTATCTTGCACAGCAGTAACTTTCACGTTCTTACCTCAGATGAAACGATAGTCCGCTGCCAGCGTGGCAGTTTCGCGTCACCCATGATGTCCTCGGTGACGTCCTCGAAGACGGACACGTTGCCGAAAACATCGTCGCGTCTCCTATTTCACACGCGTGTTTCGGTATCCTCCCACCTCCACTGTTCATTATTGACGCGTGGACATCCTCACGTTCGGGAGGACATTACTGGCTAACACCAAGACATCAACAAAACACGTTGACATGAATGGAGATATAACAAAAAAACACGGGTTTTTATAGTGTGTTAATATGGCCAATGGCTTTGCAAGAGCACTGAAAGCCTTCACAAACCTTTTATAATAGTTACACATCCCCCAAAATTCATGTAGCCTACTCACATCTCGTGGACCAGGAATAGACATCACGATTCACCACTTCCACTTTGATAGCTACCACACCCAATCTACTTGGATAAATCATGTGGCCTAAATACTCAATATGATCAAAGTAGAATTTGCACTTACCAGGGTGCAACTTCAAACCGTGGAGCTTTAATCTAGCAAACACCTCCATCAAGTGTAGTCTATGTTGCCTTCGATTTTTGCCAAAGACAATAATATCATCAATGTAACATCTCACAAAGTCCAAGCCCAAGAGAAACCAGTCCATAACCCTCTGGAATTCTACTGGTACATTCTTCAACCCAAATGGCAAGAACTTCCACTGAAACAATCGATCCTTCCCATCCTTATCAATGCCTCAAAATATAGTCTTTTCCTTGTCCTCATCTCTCACTCCTATTTGGTAGTATCCAGAGCGCAAATCCAATGTATTAAATACCTTGGCATGACCAATGGCCTCAAAATTCTCCTCCAAAGTTGGCATGGCATCACAATCTGACTTAGTGAATCTAATAATCCTCCTATAATCACCGCTCATCCTCTTTTCAGTCTAATTACCATAGATGTCCTTCTTGGATGGCATAACCGTTGCCAATGCATACTCACAATCTAGTGGAGCTAACTCCACTAGCTTTGCAGTCACCAATTCCTCTATAGGAGCGTGAATCATTCTTCGTTCAACGTCGCTATACTTATATGGCTTCTGATAAATTGATGCTTCATCTATCAAGTTAATACATACCTCCTGCCCCTTCAACACTTCCATAACGTGCAAACTAAACGCAAATCAATCCATATACTCCTTGAGGAATTCATGTTCCTCTACCTCTACTACTCCATTTGTCAGGCCAACTATCGGTTTCCACGTTTCCATGGTCACCGCCTCGTTTGGTTCCATTAGTGCATGTTTCTCCATCTTTGGTTGCTATTGAATGCCAACTTGGAAAGACTCATCTTCCCCCACACCATCCTGCTTCCAAGTCCCTCCAACTGACTTAATTTTCCAATTTCCTCAATTTGAGAGGTCGTCTGTTCTTCCACAAACATCTTCCTCTACGACCTCTTTGAAATCCATCTTCTTGTGAGCCAGTCTCATTTCTTGACTCTAATGTTCCACCCCTTGGTGAAGATCCTTTGCCTTGGGCATTGCAAAAAGATTTGTCGTACCCCATATATTCCATGGATGAGGTGCCAAGGCCCTCTTGCCCTTAACTACTTTGTTTGTCACCTTCACAGAGGCAAGTGGTTCTCTAGCCGCCCGCAATTCATATAAACTTATGGAACTAGTTAAGCTAGAAGCTAAACGCTTCTGCTCGGCAACCGCCAACAATACAATCCAAGTTAGGCAATTTGAATCCATTGCCTAACCAAGTAAAAACCGTCGTTGTTGCTCTAAAATCCCAGGCATATTGGTGGTGTCAACAGGAAATCCATGACTCTCTCCCGCTTATTTACATTATGCTCCACCATCTCCTTTGATAGGGTCTTGGTCGTCTAAGCTAATATGAAAAACCAGTCACAAAGGGTGTAGGGACAAGTCACGAGCCTTCGTTTGCTATCTATTGCCAATGTAGGTTTGTTTTTGGAATTTTCCTAATGGAATGTAATTGCTTACTTCAATAGCAATATGAGAGTCCAAAAAAATTAGAGTTCCGGCTCATGCTTTGGCGAGTAGAAGTATATCTTTCATTACTACATACCTGTCACAGGTATCTCAAATTAGAC
This sequence comes from Bryoerythrophyllum caledonicum, assembly GCA_963971425.1. Taxonomy (NCBI): domain Eukaryota; kingdom Viridiplantae; phylum Streptophyta; class Bryopsida; order Pottiales; family Pottiaceae; genus Bryoerythrophyllum; species Bryoerythrophyllum caledonicum. The sequence continues at coordinate 6,052,556 of OZ020520.1, forward strand.
AAATATTCTTTTTTTGAGAGTTTCAAGAGGCAAAATACTTAAAAAAAATTGGAAGACATTTATACCATAATGTGCTCCTGCATTATAATTGAAAATTCTAGATCCAAAACTTAATTTGACTTCTATTGGTAAAAATAAGTTATTTTTTCAAGAAGCCTAAATAAGAAATTAATGTTGATATTTGCTCCAAGTTCTTATCCAACCTTCTTTAGTGTACAAAAATCTATCTTGTAGATAAAGTGTTTTCAAAAAAACTTTTTTTTCCCATTATTTTCTTCAAAACCTATTTTTTGGTGCCTTGATTCAACATATATACTGCGTAGTATATTTGGTATATTTTCAGTCTTTGCAGTATGCAATATACTCATCTTGGGAAAGAGTTGGGCCACCAATAGAGCAACATGTGTTATGAAAACACAAAGTCCAAAAAATCAGCACCTTCTTCAAGATATTTTATGTTCATCTAAAATTTTATTGGACATGATTTCTTCACACCTAATCAATGGACGGTTGGCATTCAACAACAATTTAACAAAGGGCTCCAAAACAAATATACTATGGATTATATGTTTTTTGCCCAAAAGTGAGTAACCTTTGTGGACTTCTACCCGACAATGAATCCCACACAAGCTTACGTCCATCATCTTTAAAAGCATATGACCTTGCAAAACTAACCAACGTCGACAAGGTCCTATGTGGTTTCCTATTGCAGTGAACCACTGCCAATGGTGCTTGGTCTTTGTGGTACATGCGCCGTGGTGTCCTATGAGGATCAAAAATATTACCCACATATACATCCGGCCGTGTAATCCGACCCAACGCGGATTGTAGCATTTTTGGTGGTCCAAGTTTGTCCACTACAAGCGTGGTCGATGTGCTAATGACCCCACTGCAGCTGCATCAATCAACACTAGCAAACCCAGAGTTTGATGAATGCGGTGCATATTCTTCAATGTCTTTGACCTCGAACTGCTCACCACCGGCACGTTCTCCACAATATAACCCGCCGGATGCTTTAGAGAAGTTTGAAGCAACCGCATCACTAGATTCATGTCAAAGAATTTGAAAGAACGAGAGTTATTCAATCGGTTCTGATCGCCAGCCATTGACATGCCTTGGCAAGGCTATCCTATAATGACAACGTCAACCTAACCCACATGGTGAATGTCATCCTCTGATAACAAAGAAATAACACCCCAAATATAGAGAAGGAAGTTTTGATGGCACTAGTGGCCAATAATTCTGGGAATTGTATCCTTAGACTCCGTGAGTGACGTTAGGCCACCATCCTTGCTGCTTCATCCACAACCACATAAATGTAGCGCTTGACCTTGATCCTTGCTTGTAAAACAACGGCCAATGATGTGTTAATTCTTCTAAAGAGCTCCAACAACACAATGCCAGCCGTTGGTGTCTTCCAATAGATGGTAGACGTGTCCAAAGGAGGCCCTAGATCTTGCTCAACTCTGGATTCATGTTGCATCTGTGGTAGCATAGAATATTGTCACGCTTCTTCCATTGCTAATTTTGCGTGCTATCGCAACTGGGTGGTGTTGGTCCACGTTGCCTCGATCTCATGTTGATATCCTTTCCATCACTCGTGTTGTCCATATGGACATTCACTTACTCTCAAGTGTGGTTAGCAAAAAACAAATCCTCAAAACCTGCCTAAAACCATGAAGGTTTCACATTCATACATCCAGAGAAGGCAAACTTGTCAGCAAGATTACTAGTAAGAACTCGAACAAATCAAGCTAGCAGTTGGGCCTTTTGTCCATCTCTTGCTTGTCATCCTAGTCTATAGCTTGGTGACTCCTCCTAGAAATCCAAGGTGAATCCCACTGGATATAACACCGCCGAGCCCACCAAAACATCATATGACTTGGCCTTTGTGATGATCGCCTTTACCCCATGAAAGCATCCGTGACATCATCTTTATTAAGTTGCAATATCAAATGAGCTCTTGTGATGCTTGTATGTGCTTCCTACCTCCCATGGATGTGTTAATTGTCCATAGACACTTCTCCAAAGTATCCCCAATCAAACCCAACCTTTCAATAAGAGATGCTCCGAACATCAAAGGTTGAGCTCCTGAATCCAAAAGTACACGTCGAGGTACAAAAATCCTCCCTTTAGGCCTTACAAGTTGAAAAATACTTTGGAAGTTTTCAACCACCACCACAATAGATGTAATGGATGACCTCTCAATTGCAGATCTATCGGCCATTGTCTTGACACGCATAACTGCTGAAAACAATCCCTCCACGATGTCACTTTCGCTCTCCTCTGCCTCCACCTTGATTACCTCCGTCTACAACACATGGACTCCCGTGGAGTTGCCCAACTTACACATTGAGGCCTCGTGCCTGAAAACTTCTACCATACTAAAGCCATCATGTGAGAACTCCTAGGCAAAAAATAAGAAAGTTTCACATATCAAGCATGGTTGTTCCGGCGTCCGTCCGTCCGATGGAGAATATTCCAAGATATTCTAGAATATTTGGGAATATACGGAATTATTTGTACAAATTTGAAGAATATTTTGTGGAATATTCTAGGCATCTGTCCGATAAGGGTGTTGTCCGTCATGTCCGTTTGTCCAACTGTCCGTCCGTCCGTTGTCTTTGGGCCCCTATCTGCTTATGTAGACAACCTTGATACCAAGGTTGTTGCTTCCATAATTGCTTCATGAACTCTCGTTTGTCCTCCAACTTGCGGTGAGGGTCGTTTGAACGTTGCTATTGGTCGTGTTTGAGGCACCATGGACAACATGCGCACCATTTCTTCCAACGTGGAGGACTAGGGCAACTGTCCTTGCCGGTTGTCTTTTCCATGCTCAGGATCCAGAGTTGGACTACGTCCACGTGGAACCTCTTTGGAAACTTGTGTTTGGCTCCGTGTGAGGGCATAAGCCACCCATGTGCCATCGTTGATGGTAATTGCCATGCCTCTCAACATAAAGTCCCTAAATTCATCATCTACAGAACTAAAGCCGCCCCTATCATGAAAACTAGGAGTGACATGAGGATTGCCGCCTCCCACGGTAGTGTCGGCACTCATTAGTCTCATTGCTTCCATTTTTGCCTCCAATTCCACGAAGTTGGCCTTCCAACTCTTATTTTCCTTCCAGTGGCTTTAAACTCTTTTGCCTTACCACCTACTTTAGCTCCTTTGCTCCCGGAAGACTTCAACTTCGGGTGAAGCTTCCAACAGTTGGCCTCCACATGTCCCTTGACAACACAACCAGAGCAAAAACGTCTAGCTTGAGGTGTGCAAGTCTTGCCTTCCTTGCAATCCTTCCTATAACACCATATTCATTATATTGGGAGATTGTGAGCCTCCCAATTTAATACGTATGTTGCTCTTGAGCTCTAAAATGTATCCACTATGCACATTCAGCTTGAGTCAAGCTGAATGTGCACTAGATTAAAATCATGGAAATCTCCCAATATAATGAATATGGTGTTCTATGATGTTCTAGCTTCCTACATTTGAAGCACAAGGCACTAGTGTCAGTGGTATATGAAGGAACAACCACCTTGTCCACCTTAACCTTCTTCAGAATCTTCTCTTTACGTTTGAGAAATCCCATGGCTTCCTTCTCATTTACTAAATTGATCTCAATTTGCACTGAGGTTTTGAAAACAAATTGTAGTGTAGTTGGCACTCTCAATCGCAATGCCTCATTGCAAACCATGGTCTTCAATTCCTTGTCTATGATACTATACTAGTGTTGAATTGTCTGTTGTTGTGTAACTCCGTGAGTGGCTGAGATTATTCTGTTAAATCTCGTATGAGCTTATCTCAGAGACTCATCACCTCGACGTGTGAAGGGACAAAGGGCCTTTACCTTATCCGCTCGTTGACCTTGATAGTCTTGGTTGAGTTGCACAAAGAACCTCGCTGTGGGGTTTGTCACGGGAGGTGGCGTCGAGGGTCTCTGCGCATCGTAGTTTTTCAGCGTTGCATAGTTTGTAACTAATCTGTGGATTTAGGGACGTATGACGGCGTACCACATTCATCGGTGGGTGATTTCCATCCACTTAGGGTTGTGTGTGTGTGCCTATATCGCCGCACACGTCCTTGACTTGACATCTTTGTCAAGTAAGCTTTGTGAGTGAGTTAAAGAGTGTTTGATGATTATCTTTGCTTGTAAGTGATTGTTGTCATTAGTAATGGCTCTGCATTATCTTATACTACTTGCACTTGTTGATTCTCATTTGGTGAATTGCAAGACGCCTAACTACTCTTGTGATTTACTACTTATTCTTTGAAGGTGTACTACGTATTCTTGTTTTAGTGTATGTTTTTTGTTTATTTGATGTTGGTTAGGACTCTCAATCTGTAGTGGTTGTCAAATTTTTTTACGACATGTTGAATGGAGGTGGATTGGATACGAGCTCCTCTGGTTGTACCATATTTTCCACAATGCTTGTACCTTCCTCTTTCTTCTCTTTTGACAAGAGCGATGATATCATCCTTGGTGCTCCACCAAATGTGTCTACGTAATTTGGAGCATAAAAATCTCTCTAGGCCAGAATTTCTGGGAAGTAAGCCTCCTCGAATAATCTGCTAGTGGTGCTCCTTCCAGACACTTAAACAATGCCCTTCAAACCATGCTGGGGGATGAAAGTCAGCTAGGGTTACTCACTTTTGGGCAAAAAAAATATACCTCCAAGTATATTTACCCGCAGCCCTTTGTAAACCAGCTCGATCAATTAGCACCGTCCATTTTATGTACCTCGGCTAATCGTGGCCGTTGAGTTGATCTTAGATGTGACTTAATGGTCAACAACGGCGCATTGAAGTGAACGTGTGGTGTATCGACCGTGGCGTGGCAGTTAATCGGTTTGCGCGCATTTCGAGGGGGAACTGGCTGGGCCATTCTTGCTCAGGAGCTCTCATTCTTTGCTGTGCAGCTGTGGGTGTTTGCTCAGTGAAGAGGGTTTAGAATGTTGCGAGTTTGTCGATCTAAGCTGGACTTCGCGTGTGCGCATTAGGGTTCTGCGGCGTTGGAGGCGTTGGCGAGGCGTCGTGCGATCGAGGAAGAGATTGTGAAGCCCCGGCGCCTAGCGACTCAGGAACGCTGCAGATTTGGATATGACGAGAGGGTGTGCGTCATGGCTGTGGGCTTCACCTACGCAGCATCGGAGCCAGTCCTAGATGCGCATTTCAGCCATCACTATAAGCATCCCTCGCATCTCGTTCTAAATTTCAGCTATCATGGTGAGTTTCACGTCATTTTGCTGTAGACAGTTGTCAGGAGGTATCGCGGTCTTCATCTTGGTAGGCGGGCTTGCAATAGGGTTCTAGAAGAGGTTTGATCTGGGCTCTATTCCTGAATAATTTCCGGTTCGGCGCAGTATTCTGGAGCAACGGTGGAGCTGACGCTGGTGTGCCTAATTGGAAGGTTTTGTTGTTTTTGTACTCCAACCGCGTTGGGTAAGTCCTTCTCTTGCTCCAGATTTCTACTCTAGAGTTTAGGGTTTAGGGTGGATGTAGTAGATACTCCTTCATGTTTCCTCGTTTACGATCCGCTTGGAAAGCACGGTGAGGGTTAGGGAGACTTTGAGAGGAGAGAGGAAGAGAAGAAGAGGGTTTACTGGAGCGCCATTTTGTCGTGGATGTCATCTTCACACTATCTACAGGGTGCTATGTGCAGGGTTGAGAGCGGCTGCAGCGACGTGGAAACGTGGTCTCCGCAGGGCGGTCACGTCGGACAGGTTGAGAGGGTTTAGGGTGGCCTCCAATACTGCCAACGGAAGCTCTACTGTACTCTAGGTGCGCGCTGGGAGGTGCGGGGAGTCTGAGGTTTGTGCTTTCTTTGTTGACAGGAATTGGTTGTCAAATGATAAAGTTCATCTTCAGTTTTAGGATAACTTCGTGTTGGTGTTGATGTTTCATGTCACCTATAACACATGGTAGGGTTTAATATTGGTCCTTGCCGTCACAAGTTTCTAAGTAGATAAAGATGCTGCATGATCAGCCCCGAGTGTTGGTGAGTTCGGCCTAGCATACTTAGAAGGTGGTGAAGACGAGCTCCACGTGAAGATTGACAAAGTATTCAGGTATGTGATGACTTTATTGCAATTAGGTACGTGTATGGGCAAAACCAGTTTCTGTTCCCATTACAACTTAGTATATAGCCATAGAAATATGCATCTAGAACTCAAAGGGTATATAGGCAAGGATGAGTTCATACGTCGGCATGGAAGTAGATGAGCATGTGGTGTTCAGGGTTTAGGGTGGATGAAGCTGTGATGTTGAGGGTTAACTTGTGACGTGGTTGTATAGCCGGGTAGGTACTTTACCTAAGTAGGTTGTATACCTTGTTAGGTTGTATATCCGGGTAGGTTATATGTCTGGGTTGTTTATCCGGGTTCAGTTGTATACCTGGGGTTTTGATGTTAGATACGTGGAATTGTGATGTTACATATGTGGGGTTGTATACACGGGTACCTTGTATACTTGGGTATGGGTGTATACCCAGGTTGGATGTATACCTACTTATAAATTGTATACCCAGATGTATGATGTATACTTGGATATCGGTGTATACCCAGGTTGGATGTTTACCTACTTATAAATTGTATACCCAGGTGTATGATGTATACCCGGTTCTTTTCTTAGTTGAGGGTGTGTATTCTTCCCTGATGGTGTGTATTCTTCTCTGATGGTGTGTATGCTTTGCTGACGGTGTGTATTCTTTGCTGATGGTGTGTATGCTTGGCTGAGGGTGTGTATTCTTCGCTGATGGTGTGTCTTCTTTGCTGAGGATGTGGACCTTGTTTATGGTGTGTATCTAGTGGGGCTCTATCAACTGGGTGTGTATTCGGACGACTGAAGGCATATGAGAGAAAGTAGGAATATTGCATGGAATATACTCATATACATTGTAGTATATTATATTGCAATAACTTTCTTCCGACACATGTCATTGTAGTATTTTGAGGTTCACTATATGGTGTGATATCAACCTTGTAGGTCGTGATTCTGTGGCGTTGAAGCACGAGGCGATATGGGAAGGCAGCCGTGATGGTAACGGTTTTAGAAACTAGTCCATATTTCAAGGAACTTGCGGGGCCGTGTTTGGTCAACGCGTCACCGTGTTTACAATAGTTCGTCTACACCTTCGAGGTAAGCACCAAAGTTTGTACATGGGATGAGTTGCACTTCATTAGTATATTGCTCGTTGAAGTCCTAAACTTATGAAGTTGTTTCAAATGATAGCCCTTCCATCCCTTGATTGTGAGAGTAGTAATTTACATGTCGTACTCAAACACTCTATTATGTATTACACTCTTGTATATTGCTGTGTATATGTCACACCCATGTACTCTTAATACTTGGCAGTGTAGTATACTACAGAGTATGCTATGCTTCTCGTAGTTGGTTTTCATTTCGGTCAGAATTTGATAGCTTCCCTGTGGTATCTATCTTCAGTTTATAACATCCTCTAAATGTAATTGTAGACGGTGTGAATAAGCAGAGCCACTTGGTGGACAGACATGGGGAGGTAGGAGAAGAAGGACAGGCGGCTGGCTAAGAAGGTAGCACTGTCCATTGCGAGGAGCGACTCCGTCTCGAAGGAGATGAGTGAAAGAGATCATGACTCAAAGGAAGAGTCGGAGGAGGAAGAAGAGGAGGAGGAAGAAGAGGAAGAGGAGGAAGAGGATAAGGTCGTCAATCTTGACGACAGTGCGGAGGAGAAGGACTTTGCGCTTGAGGACATTGACAGCGCCTTAGGAGTGTTGTTGAGAGGTCCGCCACCACGTGCGATCACGTACGACATGTTTCGGGACAATTACAGGCTTCACGCTGGTAGTCTGAATCCACACAAGTACCATGAGAAGAATGGCGTGTGCGAGAATGATCTCGTTGAGATCTTTGGACCGAAGCGTGGGGGAAAGTCGGGGTATTCTTATCGGAAGGTGTCCGAAAACGCCAAACTTAAGGCCATTGATAGGTATTACTGTATATGTTATCACAAGGCTGGGGGCCCGCCATGAAAGCTCGTGGGTTGGCACTTCGCACTCGGGGTGGTTGCAGAGGTGGTGAAGGGGATGGAGGTGGACTGGGCAGGGTATGCCTTTGTCACCAATACTACTCAAAGGTCTACATGGCGCAAGAAGGTGTTGCGGTTGGCGAAGGAGAAGGCAAGTCTAACAGGTAAGGGCCTTGCTGAAATTCTCGAGGAAGATGGATTGCTCACGTCTTTGGAGGGGGAAATTCTTTGAAGCACGGGGGTGTCGACCCTCTTTCGGGGATGTTGGACGTGAAGCCATCTCAGAGCTTCTCGTCGTGGACATGTCTGAAGAGGAAGGAGGTTCAGGAATTCCTCACCTTGGTGAAGTTGGAGATTGTAGCTGCTAGGAAGGAGCTGGAAACCGTGAAAAATGATCACGAGAGTCTCCGGCAGCAGATCCTTGGTTAGGGTCAGCTGGTTTCTACCATGGAGGCAACAGTGAATGCTGCCAAGAAGCGTATGGGTGACTGCAAGGATGACACCCAGATGCAGCACTTGATGCTGCAGAACGATTTCTATAGCGACATGTACAGGCAAACTGGCGACCAGCTTGGCATCCTCAAGGCCAACTTGGATTGCAAAGTGGAGTTGATTTCCAAGATGGAATGGAGAGTTTGAATCTTGGAGACGCAGGCAGAAGGCCTGGTGAAGCTCGGTGGGATGTTGAAGACAGGATATAACGGATTAGGGATTTTCCCACATCCCATGGTGTACCTCAATGAGGTAGATGGTACCTCATGGAATACATTGACGTGGAGGACATGCGTGGTTTGCGACCTTCCCTTTCTTCACAATGACATCCAAGTCTGCAGTTGCCTGCATGTATATCACCCCTGGTGTGCAACGGTGTGGTTCCAGACGAGTGCAAAATGTGCATCCAAAGATTGCGGACTAGTGCATCCCAAGTGGTACAAGAGCAATGGATTTGGAGAGCTGCATGATGACCTTGATCACGAGGCTCAAATCCAAAACTGTCAGTTGTTGAGAGTTCTGGCAATTTCAACGCGCACAGTGGCAGCAAAGAAGACCTGCCCTACAGTTGGTAAGTCTTTCCATGTATAACTCTGGTTGATTATGTCTGTGGTATACTTACATAGGAATGTATACTCGGGACGGGTATACTTGGGAGTTCGGGGAATGTAGAATGGGTTCTTGTTTGTAGATAAGGTGGATGCAGTTTGCCTAGATTGTGTTGGGGTACATGATCGGTTTAGGATATATTGTAAGTGTGGATATTCTCTTCATCTGGGTGTATGTATGGACCTCCGTGGATGTCTAACCGGACGGGGTTAGGAGAATAGTAATGGAGACTGTATACTTTGATGAAGTATTAGGGTGCGTAGGATGGGCTATGTAACAGGGCTACGTAGGGAGGGATCAATACATAGGTGGGATATATATATGAACAATGTATATTTGGATGGGTGTATCCCCTCCGTGGGGTATATTGAATTGTAACGTGTATATATTTAATGGGTGTGTATACCCTCACAAGGATATATAGAACTATAATGGGTGTATATTTCAGAGGGGTTTAGGTTTTAGAGGTGTGTATACCCTCGATGGGGTATATTCAACTGTACCGGGCATGTATTTGATAATGTTGTATATCCATGGTGGGGTATATAGAACAGTACGGGGTTAAAATTTGATAGGTGTATATACTCAGGTGGAGTATACAAAACTGCACGGATATACATTTGGGTAGGGGCGTAACCTTCGGTGGATTGTACATGACTGTTTCCGGTGTACACAAGATAGGGGTGTATACTCGGGTGGGGTATAGTTTTCTGTACGGGAATGTATACTTGGGTCATGTCATTTGTACTTAGATGGGATATTATATTCTACGTACTGTCAACTTCGGTGGAATGTATACCTGGGCTTTATATGTAGGATGCGTGCCTGGGATGTGATGCTGAGGGTTGTATACTTGGTTGTAGACTAAAGACTCTATTGTTTTACATCTCTATGTGTCATAAACTACTTTCATGTTCACAGAATTAGTATATTTTGTATGACCCCAGTGATGAAGTGTCTTTAGTTGCTCACGCATGGGTTTTGTTGGACATTGGGGACTGCAGGTTCATCCCATGTGGAGCATAGCCCCAATTCAACCACCACGGGCACACACAACGCTGGTGAGAGTAGCCAGGTCAGGATCAACTCTGTGACTAGTTGTGACTCTCGACATCCCTCTCGACCTGGAGGTACTCCCGAGTTACCAAAGCTTGACCCTGCTCTTTTCTCAACGGGCGCATTGAAGGACCCCGCCTTACATGATGTAGTTAGCACCCCACGTCGAGTGTTGTACAACTCAGAGAAGGACGACGTTGTTTTCACCACTCCGACGATCTCCTACCTATCTACAGGTGTCGGGGGTGGAACAACTCCTCGGACAACTATGGACCCCGCCACACAGTCAAATTCATCTCCACCTGCCTTATTGTATATGTCACCAATGAAGGGTGCAGCCTCACCTACGCCTACAGCAGTGGACTTCACGAAGCAGCTTATGCCAGCTGAGCGTCCAGCAAAGGAGGTGAAGTCACCTCTAAGTCGTACGGATAGACCCACAGGCGTGGCAACATCCAATAAGAGTACGTGTGTTCGCCCGAACGAGAAGGAAGTTATCATAAAATCAAGTAGGTAGAGTCTACGAATTGGTGTCTTGACGTCTTTGTGTCTTTGCCTATGCTCTCTTCAATCTTGTTATAGATGAATCAAGTTAGGTTGACATGCCTATGTTAATTGCGACCACCTTGTATGCGCATGTTCAAACTTGTTAAATATTTTACATCCGCAAGGAGTGAGCACGTGGACAATGAAGTGCCCAGTTTGGAAGGTGAAGACGAGCTCATGGCGGAGGCACGGCTGATTGCAGAGTGTGGAGACATGATTCAGGGGTTGAAGACAAAGAAGTATAGAAAGGCCGTAGCCAGTGGCAAAGATGCTGCAAATGCGGTTGCAGATACAGATTCTCTTGGCGCACAGACACGGGCAAAGGAGAAGGGCAAGATGCGAACATGCGGCCATAGAGCTGTTGAGGTGGCGGCCATTGTACATACTACGAAGAAGAAGCCAGGTAAGAGAAAGAATATTGATGCTGCAGGTACTGAGGATGGAGTAGGGGACGAGGCTGGTGGGACGAAAACTGGAAAGGTAAAGACTGCAAAGACTAAGTAGCGGTATTAGTACATGTGCCTAATAAGAGTTATTGTAGGCAGTGTATGCGGAAAGGGCATTTTCATCTTTTGTAGCGAGACAATGTGCTATGGCATGTTGGAGAAGTTTTGACTTTAGTTATGGGGAAGTGGTTCTGATCTTAGCCTGGGCAGTATGTATGGAGACGTGAGGTCGCCATACATACATCGTTTGTATGTCTATGTGCCGAGATTCCATTCGTCTGCTCGGTTCTTGAGTGCAACGCATACACTTTACTCCCTCCCAATTCTGCGTATTATGTATTGCACTCTAACCAATGGGAGATGGGCGTATTTGATTTGTACTTTTCTATACTTACATGGACAGGGATACTTGTTAACTTCAATATTGTAGTATGTTGATGTATTCTGCAGAAGTCTCTATTATACTGCAACATACTATATTATACTGTAGAACACTATTGTATACTTCAGGTCACTATCATGTATTGCAGTATAGTGTAGCGTACAGTAGTGTTCAAGATGTTGCGCTATTTTAGACTTCACTGTGCTCTTGATTTGTACAGGGGATAGAGATCTTGGAGTTCTCTTTCAATGATGGGTGTCATTCTTAAAATCATTGGCCCCTATCACATCTTGGAAGGGTACATGCTATGGGTGGTTTTGTAATGCAAATATTGGCTTCATGCATGCAGGGTGTCGGATTTGTACAATGGTCTTATGATTTGTCCGGTGGTCGTGAACGGATTTTCATTGTCGTGGTTGTCACAGAAGACCCACCCATGGGATTGGCTCCTTTCGAGTACATCGTAGAAAATTCATTAAGCAAGGTTGTCTGTGTAGACGTGGATGAAGCTGTGAAACAATTGGATGGTTACAAGAGATGTATTTCTAGGTGCGGTGTGGGGAGGAGGAATGTATGCGGATGCGCTTACTTTGCTGCAGATTGTGCCCTGTACACCAAAGATGGCATCCTTCACGAGCACTATGTTGATATGGTAAGTTTAAATTGTAGAGAATCATGGTTGTTTGCATGCAATTTGTAGTTTTTTGGTCATCTCGGTTCCAAGAATTACAATTGGGATTGTTAACTTCGTCATGTTTGTGCCTCAGGAAATGTTTATAGACATGTTGTTGTTGTCTCTTTGCAGGCGATGGAGGAGAGTATTGCATTGGATACCAGATTGTATGAGTACTGTGATAGTGCAGGTTGCTCTAATACGGAGGTTGGGAGATGTATCGGGCATATAACAAGGACTTTTATAAAGGAATGTGGGATTGCATGTAAGTGCAACTCTGATTGTAAGAATCGTGTTGTCCAGAAGGGAGTCCAGCGGAAGCTCCAGGTTCGTCATTTCAATATATCCTTGAAGTTGAGTGTCCAATAGTCATGTAATTTTCACTCGCGGTCTCGGGGATGGAAATCCTAATATTCACATTTCATGCTCAACTTCTTGCAGGTATGTTGGGTGAACCACCAGAAGGGGTGGGGCATAAAGACCTTGGAGGATTAACCGAAAGGCACGTTTGTGTTCGAATACGTTGGAGAGGTATTGTACAGCGAGGATGTGGACACCCGAAGTCACAGCCAAGGTAAGTACGCTCTTGACTTGGACGCGAATTGGAGATTGGAAGGCCAGTGCAGCAACAAAGAGTGCCTCTCAATTGACGCGAGCAGACGTGGAAACGTCTACAGATTTCTAAATCATGGGTCATTGTAAATCCGTGTATCGATGACACACAACTCTATGAAGGTTTTTATTTATTTTGAACATCATCGTTTGCATTTAAATATTATTGTCGTCTTCTTCAACGCAGGTGCTTTGATGCAAACTTGTTGGATGTCCCGGTTATTGTTGACTGGCATTTGACAGGCTACTACCATGTATGTAACAACCTTCACTTTTATTGAGTTTCATGTCTTGATTTGAAGCCTGTGCTAGTACATCTCTATGTTTGACGCTTTTGTTGGTCTGTAAGCAGGTAGCGTTCTTTACAAAAGAAAAGGTGTTGGCGGGGGAAGAACTCACATGGGACTATGGAATTGATTTCGAAGATACAACCAACGAGGTGCCTAGTTTTTTGTGTGCATGTGAAAGCGTTGGTTGTTGCGACACTCTTACAATTCGGCGAAGATACCTATGAGTACACCACACTCATTTAGGAAATGCAATTTTTTGTATATCCCTTCCACAGATGTATATTACATACAGCATAGAGTAAACTACAGAGTATACAAACTACAAAACACTGCATTCTTGTATATACACAGCACAGTCAAGTACTAAATTCTACACCCGGGGATATTATTTATTCTAGAAAAGTAGTAAACAACTATAGCCAATTGTTTCATACACATGTTCTGGCAAAATGTAACCTTGAAAACGTGGCCGGATAGTATGTAATTATTGCGATTCAAATGCCAACTATGATTGATGAAAGAAGGCCAACATACAACACCATGTTATGTGGTATAATTTATTCTACATTGTATTCCACATTGTCGTTATCTTCTATGTATAGTGGGAAAAGTATACAACGATTAGGCTGCAACATGGATAATGTCACTATACTACATAGTCGAGCATGCTTGCGGTACCCTATCACACGCAATCTCAAAACTTTCTAGTGAAGTCTTACAGACGTTCCGATATTGTTTTGAGAAGAGGATCTAGACATACGGACCGTGTTTGAAAATGCTAACTATTGCCTACGGATTACAACCTCAAAAACTCTCCAAAGATGTCCTAATGACATCGATGGTCTTGTCACTAAGTTGGTACACAGGATCACCACCTTTGACCCTGTGTACCGCAGGAACCATCAAGAATTTGCAAGCTACTACTGATTCCGCATCAACATGGGCTACATGCGATTTCCTCAAGAATACATAAGAATTTGGACTGGTACCCCACTTTTGATAATACGTTCCAGCAATGGTGTGTTGTCCAACATCAAACTCACTGCCCCACTTACTAGTGAACTTCTCTTGAACAATAGATTTCTGTTGTTGGCACTGGAGGATGTAAAAGTCCACGTCCTCCTCGTTGCCCTCGTCTGCACGTATTGCAAAGTTGTCACCGACATCAACCAACTCTCCAAGGCTCTCATCTGCACGGTACTCCCATGCATCATCATGTCCCTCATCGCCTTGTGCGTGGTGCATACTCATTCTCGCAATTGTCACATCTGTCGGTGCCAACTTGACCACAGTCCAGGGCTTCACATGCGCACCCCGCTCACAAGATGACCAAATTCCATCCAAGCACGATGGACAATAACATGTTAAATAACGTACCAACAACGATGTCGGGTCGGCAACAAAAACGGCTCGGATGGAGTGGAATTGACGTGACCCAGGAATGGCATCGCACCCATGTGTGTATCGCCGATCCACTGCATCCACTGCAACAAAATGAAAGTAACGCCATGAAACTATTTTGTCGTCACCAACCGATCTCTCCACCAAGCCTCCCAACTTCTCGTGTAGGAAGTCCACCGCATCCCTCGCATCTTGGAGCTTCCGGGCTGGGCTGTGGAGCTGCTCCATACGCAAAGCCCTCTTTACCACCGCCCCAGCTCCGTCCCACTCACCCTTCCCGTGCCCTGTACCGAAGAAATTCCACTCCATTTGGCAGCCTCCTGTCAGGGTGGGATATCGACTAACAAAATACATGCACCGTGCCCCCTTAAACTGTCCTGCAAAGCCATGGCATGCAACCAAATATGTAAAGTATTGGTAATAATGTTATCTGTGTTTCTACCGCCGCCGACTGTAGCAGCGCAGCCATTCGTAGATTCCATCGGCACCGAGGATTCTCTGTCATTTTCCCCAGCTAATCCAAGCACGGAACTAGTTCAGCTTCGCAGTGCAAACGACATCCTTCGAAAAAGGATTAGATCGGTGGGCGAGCAGTACTATCAATGGAAGGTAGCATGCATCTTGAATGTTGACCGTACGAGGCAAATGGCAATAGAATTCAAGAAGATTGACAACGAATATCTGACGAATAATACGCGCCATGACTTTGGACTCACATCTTGGGCTCACATCGACGAATTGTTTCCAACTGAATTGCCTCTGTTGCCAGATGGTAAATCTATTGACTGGGCAAAGTTGGAGTGGGACCACGCAGAGGCTATGTCTTCTCATGCCCTTCAACCAAGCGGAAACGTGGCACCAAGCAAATTATGGCCAACACCAGCAAGCTTCACGCAAAATGAAGATGCTTGCCCGGTTTGTTTAAATCCTTTCGAGCCAGAAGGTGCATATGCTTTTGGCACATGTCGGTGTTTATACCATCCAATGTGTTTGCTAGGTGGTATCTTGACACGTAGGTTTTGCGCAAAGTGTAGAGCACCATTTCATAAGCGCTTGTATGAAGTGTTTGGCCTCACCGCCTACATGCTACCTAGTTGGGAGCTGAACCCGGAGAATGCGCATGGAGATGCCTATGCTCAAAAGTGGGGAGAAGATTTGGTGTGGAATTGGCGTGCGCAGTGCCACCAACTACATAGGTCCAGTGTAAGCACACAATTTGGTTGGGAAAATGACGACGAAGAAATTATACGAGTGGCCAAGAAGATCATATCGGGAACCACCGCGGACTATGTTGGTAAACAAAACTTCTTCTACCAAGTCATGGGCGGATATTGGGATGCTAGGCGGAAGCTATTTCAATTCGGGCGACGTCCAGATGGGAAACTGTGGAATCACCAGGGACGTGTGGTGTCAGAATTGGGAGAGGCCACTGATCTTGACCTTCGCAATGCGTTGCAATGGGAAGAATCCCAATGGAAGGAAACTTAGAAGGATGAAGCTATTGATTTCGTTCTTGAGGAACATAGTCCGGCGACTATGAAGACTCTCAAAGCACTTCGGAACTCCGAAATGTTACGTGCTCTCGTAAACGCGGATGGGCCTCACCGGAGGACGCGAGCGGCTCGTAAATTGCTCGATGATGGGGCCTCATGAAGTGGTGAACCAAGTCGAGCCGATGCCTGATGAAGTGGAGTATATGCAAATAGAATGCAAGATGAAAGCGTAGCATTTGTAACCATTTTGTATGTTGCAAAATTTGCATGTGCAATATAAATATAAGGACATCTTTAAAGCATTGACCCATTTCTTGCATCTCCTTTGAAACATTGAAATTAGTTTGTAACATTTAAGATAATCCAATTTGCAACATCATAACTTTCCATGGTCCCTGTTCGCACCCGCCTGGCCCCACAGCGCACGCGCCCGGCCACTGTTCGCACGCGCTTGGCCTCAGAGCGCACGCGCCCGGTTCCCATTTGCGCGCGCACTGTCACTGTTCGTGCGCGCCCGGCCCCAATGCGTGCGCGCCCGGCCTCAAAAGGCATGCGCCCAGCCCCAAAGCGTGCGCGCCGGGCCCCATTCGCGCGCGCCCGACCTCATAGCGCACGCGCCCGACCCTAAAGCGCACGCGCCCGACCCTAAAGCGCACGCGCCCGGCTCCAATCGCACGCGCCCGGCCATTCTGTTCCTCCTCCCGAGACCATGATTGGTACGCGCGAGACCGTCCCATCTCGTACGCGCGCGGCCTGCGGGGGGCATGCGCGCATTGCTATAAGTTTGGGAATCGTGGCACGATGGGCCCACTTCCCAGGCGCTTTGGCCTGCAACTGCTACGTGGCGGTTGCTTGCTAAGCACTATTGGGAAGTGGGTCTCGGTGTCTATTGACACCCTTTTACTCCCGGTGCCCCTTCACGCTAGTTTCAAGCATGAACTCAAGTGGGCCTTCTGAGATTTCGAAATGCCTTCAGCTCACCATCGATGAATATGTGAATGCGTTTCTTCTGCTTGTAGTTACGTACTCGTCCCGCATCACATTGTCGTTTCTTCAATTTCTTCTCAGAAGCCTGTCATTTGGGACGAATGTGGCCGCATTCATGATATTCGCAACTTCGGAAATACGACAAGGATCCTGGGTAATTTAAATTACTGCACCAATGAAGTATTCAAAGAACGGTGCATCCAAACGTACCAGCACATCTACAACACGGCAAAGGTTCACCGGAACGAGGTGAATCTATCCATTTCACG
>OZ020520.1:6070016-6158564 GCA_963971425.1 Bryoerythrophyllum caledonicum
ACTTCATTTGTAAATGGCTTTAGTTCAAAACAATATTGTTTATCTTTGATGTTAATCAAGTTTGTATGGTTCAGCATGTTTTATAATTTGGCTAGATGTAATAAAGTGAATGTTCTATACAGTCTTGTATACTTTTAAATTATATATTTGATGAATGTGTTATGATCTTCCATGATTGTACAACTTCATGCACCCCAGTCAATAAATTAAATTCACTTTTGCCTAATATTTGATAACCGACTACAATAGTCTATAGTATCATCAAGAATTTTTTTGTAGTGGAATTTATATCATGTGTTGAAGAATAAAACTTAAATTTTTGTCTCAAACTTGTAAATCATAAAACTAAACAATAAAAATCATGTTACTTTCTTGCATAATAAATGATTTGGGATGTATCAAAATCCCCAATATTAATGCAACATTATAATTCTTGGTTGAATTATATGTAACTAATTGCAACGGCCTTCCAAATGATAAGAGATGGCATTCTACCATACAAATTATCCATATTATATCTTAATATGAGTATAAGTTTGCGGAACAAATCATTGAGCATGCTAATTGAAGGTACTAACTCTCCCCAAAAAATCATTAAGTAAGCATAAGTATTGTGTGCCTAAGTAAGTATCATTATTGTATAAGTAAGTATAAGTATTAAGTATTGTATGTGAAAGTATAAGTATTGTATAAGTAAGTATAAATTCAAGGCACTAGGTTATAAGTAAGTAGAAGTATTGTATGTCAAGTTCAAGGCACAAGTTCAAGGCACACCCCTCTCGCGTACGCGCGCAGCCCTCCAGCGGACCCTGAAGCCCTCCAGCGTACGCACGCCTCTTGGTCGTATGCGCCCACCATAGGTCACTAATTTGCAATAAATATGAGATTTCAAAGTTACGGACCCCACTTCCTAGGCGCTTTGGCCTGCAACTGCCACGTGGCGGCTGCTTGCTTGGCACTTTTGGGAAGTTTTTTACGGTGTCTATTGACACCTTTTTATTTTGCCACCTTCGTATTCCTCCACCTCGTCACCATGGATTATGGACAACCATCTACCACTAGTAGTCCCCACGGAAAACGACAACGTGATTTTCGTCACGCACGCTCAAAGTAGAAGAAGCGCCTTCACATGTTGATGGATGAGAAGATGAAGGCATTTTCTGGTTGGAAGTTAGTTCCAACTCCATGGACATTTGCATAATGTGCAAAATACATTGGATGGTGTCATTTGGGGCACCTCTGGCCATACTCGCGGTATTCTCTAATGCGACGTACAAACAGGGCCAACTTGGGGTACTGCACCAATGAGTTCTTCAAGGAGCGTTGTATCCAAGCGTACCAGCACATGTACGACGAGGAAAAATTGAGCCGCAACTCTGTAAATATTTCAATTTTACGGATGGTTTACGCGGAGGTGGTACTTGGCGTACCGGTTGAAGGCATTGCGGACTTTTGATGGTGACACTCCGGCAATGGAAATTGCTTGGGTGACCATGAACAAGCTAAAGGAGCACGTGTTCAAGCTGCACAATGCGCCATTCAACATGCTTGACGGAATTGCAACTTGCCTTGAAGGATCATTCCTACGGCGTTGAGAGATGATGACAACAGATCTCCATCATGCAAGGGCTTTATTGAATCCTTATCTAGCCAATAACTTGCAAATTCAAAACAATGGTGAGGCCAAAAGGGCCCTAAACAAGGTTGTTATGACGCTCTGTGGTCCACTCGGAGTGTCTTTTTCGGCAGTTATGCTCAAAATCACGGAGTATGAAGAATTGCGAGGCCCATATTCACCGGAGGAAGCTGGGAAAATTGAAAACAGCAACCTCTTGCCTCACCAATGGTGGAACCGCGTGGGCGGGCAATCATTGCCTATCATTACGAAGCGTATACTAGCACAAACTTGCTCGGCCTCGTCATGTGAGCGTAATTGGAGTATGTATTTGTTCGTGCATACTAAGAGCCGAAATTGCTTGGGAGTGCAGAAAGCGAAAGATTTGGTTTACATCTATACGAATAGTCGATTGCTCCGAGAACGTGCTCGACCAGACCCGATTCGATGGTATGAGGAGAATGTGCATTCGGAGGAGTCTAATCCAGATGGGGGACTTCCTTCAAACACAGAGGACGAGGGCTTGGAGTCGGATGATGAGGATTACAATTGGATGGGCGGCGATTGGGAAGACCTTGCCGGTGACAACAACCCCGTGTCTGATCATAGCCCACCTAGGGACAACTCTGCAAACAACGAGCATGGTGGAGATGCACTACATGACCATTTTCACAACGTCCACGGTGACCCAGTGGATCCTTTTGTGTTTGATGATGTCGACGCAGCAGCAGTCCATACTGTAGTAGAATTATCGGGTGAAGACCGTGCCCAAGAAGCTAGGGCAGAGGAAGATGGATCGGCATTGGGGGGCAATCTTGATGGAGATGACAACATTTCGGAGAATCAGTCTCCCAACTCAAACGGCTCTAGCGCCTCAGGCCCTTCTAGTGGAGATGGCCCTGATATCGACGGTCATGGCATTGGCATTGCAGCAAACGATACATTTCCTCACGATGGAAAAGAAGTGAGCAGTGTTGAAAACAATAATGAATCCCATGAGCCAATGGCCACCACGGGGTCCATTGAAGTTGTGAGAAGCAATGCGGTTTTGCCTCAAGCAATAGAACCGGACCAGGGTTGTCATAACAGACGGGTTGAGGTGATCGGACGGGACAACCGGACGGGCGGTCCGGACGGCACGGACGGACGGTTCGGACATGTTGCCTAAAGTGCGCCCAATAATTTTTTGCAAGTAAGAAATTTTTACTGTGATGGCCACGTCACATTCGGACGTGTCACGCCACCGAGGCACTAAGGCGGGGACGTCTCCATGAGAGGTGGGGACGTCTCCGCCCTTACACGGGCAGGGGTGGGGACGCCTCCCCTAGGGGTGGGGACGTCTCCGCCCTTACTCGGGCAGGGGCGGGGACGTCTCCGCCTCTACCCGAGCAGGGGCGGAGCCCTCCCCGCCCTTACTCAGGCAGGGGCGGAGACGTCCCCGCCCTTACCTAGGCAAGGGCGGGGACGTCTCTCCAACCTAGAAGGAGGCCTTCGGGGCATTTTGGGTGCTTAGGCACTCCTCCTCTCCATGAGGAGGGTGGAGGTTTTAGCATAGGGTGCCTTATTTTTGGTTCCGACCAGATTGCGACGCACTTAAAATAACAAGCAGATTATATCTAGGAAGGAAGGCTATATGGAAAGTACAACTTTTGTCCTTTGACGGCATACTCTCTAATAATGAAGACCTTTATTAGCTCCCTATTAGATCTAGTGAATAGCATGGGAGCTATGCAAGTCCCCATCCATAAGGGGAAGTATAAGCTTCTAGTAGAATGTAATGTGCGAGTTCTCTAAATAAAAACTCTAAACACAAGTGCCCCACAAAAGATTAGGAATGTACCACATACCATTAAAGATACCATATTTAATCAAGTAGTGAAAAGCATCAATCTATGCAAGTCCCCATCCATAAGGGGAAGTATAAGCTTCTAGTAGAATGTAATGTGCAAGTTTTCTAAATAAAAACTTTAAACACAAGTGCCCCATAAAAGATTAGGAATGTACCACATACCATTAAAGATACCATATTTAATCAAGTAGCGAAAAGCATCAATCTATGCAAGTCCCCATCCATAACGGGTAGTATAAGCCTCTAGTAGAATGTAATGTGCAAGTTCTCTAAATAAATTGTACCATTACAAACAAAAAGGATATTTAAAACCATATAATGTTTAGAGCAAAAGTATTGTTCACAAAATTGATTTGCTACGTCCTAAACCTTTAAATACTCCTAGTCAATAGTAACGTTGGTGAAGGGCTCGTTCGGTCTTCCTAAGCCTACCACGTGCTTGTGCCTTTTCGCTCGCGACTTGGACGTGGGTTCCGTCGGAGTCATCATCTGAACTTGACGTGTCAGTATCATAGCTAGGTGTGTTGTCCATCACAGTCATGAACTTGCCCAATCCACCTTCCGGATACTTGCGCCATCCCATTGGAATTATTCCATTTTCAGGGCGAGGAATTTTTACCTTCCCCGGCATCGACTTCAAAGTGGACCAATCCACTATCTTGCCCAACTTCACCTCCGCATGAACACCCCGCGCAATGAAGAGATTTACTTCGTTGCGTTTGACGAATGGGACGTCATACAACACTTGGTAAACTTTGATGCATCGGTTTTTAAACGCCTCGTCGATGCAATGTTTCAAGTTTGACTTGTGGAAGCGCCGGTGATAGTTGTGTCGCGCCTATGGGAAAGCCTTGTCGATGTGGCACCACTCGATGTAGTTCGCGCAATCATCAAAACTCCATGGCTCCACTACGTTCTCCCAACCTCAAAAAGCCAACTTCTCGGGATTACGAAGAACGTGCAATCGCTTCCGATGGGCGTTCCCCGCTCTTGCACGGGTCTTGTCTCACTCCTCCTTGGCCAATTGTCCGGATGAAGACATGGTGTGCACGTGTGAATGCAAAATTCTGGCGTGGATGGATGAATGAGACCTCGCACAACGCCCACATCCAGCTCAATGAAGAGATGGTGGATAGGAGTATGCGAGGCGGGGACAAATGAGGTCCCCCTCCATTAAAATAGTAATCCGGTGGGGGCGGAGACGTCCCCGCCCCTGCCCGGGTATGGGGCGGAGACGTCTCCGTCCCACCAGGGCAGGGGCGGGGACGTTTGCTTGTAAATTGGGGGGGGGGTTTGTCCCCACAAAACTTTCCAAGGAGGCGTTTGAGGCCACTCTTGCTTGGCCGAGGCACTCCTCATCTCCATGAGGCGGGTGCACAATTAAATATGGGGTGATTTATTTTTGGTTCCGACAAGATCCTAATGCACTTAAAATAACATGCAGATTATGTCTTTCCCTAGTTCTAGGAAGGAAGGCGAAATGGAAAGTACAACTTTTGTACTTTGACGGCATGCTCTCTAATAAGGAACACCTTTATTAGCTCCCTATTAGTTTTGGAGCAAACATAAGAGTGTAGAAAATTATTTCCTTCCAAATTTAAAAAAAAAATCCTTGTCTTTAGTGGAAAATAACGCTTCAACTCAAGTCAAAGATTTTCACATATTGCCAAAAATATAACGGGCAAGGTACCAAACACAAAAACGTCTTACCACATAAATTGATACATAGTGTAGTAAATGGCATTTAGTGTCTGGTTATGTCACTACACTAAGTGCCTCATTTGCAATTGGTGTATGGGTTCACATTTAGTGTATACTACAATAAACATAAATTTTAGTTTACCAACATAGTGTCAATAGTTAAACACTATTAACTAACTCATGAAGGGGCGGAGACGTCCCCGCCCCTTTATGGGCAGGGGTGGAGACGTCTCCGCCCCTGCCCGTGTGGGAGCAGAGACATCCCCGCCCAACTTGGGCAGGGGCGGAGACGTCTCCGCCCTGCCCGTATGGAGCGGGGACATCTCCGCCCCACCTCCCTCTTGCCATTAGTCCCCGATCCTACTCAAACATGACACTCTCCTACGTGGCAGCTATGTGGTGCCAACATGGCTGCCACGTCGCCTATTTTTTACCTAGCGGATAAGTCAACCCTCAGTTGACTTACCCGGACGGGCGAGAGCTCTACCGGACGGGCGTACCGGATGTCCGTCCAATATGACAACCCTAAACCGGACTCAGAGGAAGACATGCCACTCCAAGATTTGTTTCGGCGGCCACGTGCTCAAAGTACCGCATCGATCGGAAGAACTCTTTTACGCGTAAAGAAAAAGACCTCTTCAACAATAGTTTGGCCACCCGTCCACCGTAGCGCACTCGGCCCAAATGGTGGTGTGGAGCGTGCGATACTAACCCCACAACTTCCCTCCGCGAGGGTTGGGTCCTCTACTATGAGCAGCCATTTAGGGACACGGAGGGGCGAGAACAATGGTACTCTCCCTTTCTTCATGGGACCTTGGCGAAGTGGAACCTCAGAGAGAGTCATTGGGGCGAAAGGCAACCGCTCCAAAAACATGGATGGAGTTACAGACAAAAGAAAGAATATCCGAGTAAAACGACTTGTGAACGCCGCATCAACTACTGGAGCAGAGCTACAACTACGAAACTTGGCCTCGGAGATTGGGGAGTACGTGGCTCCAGTCTAGGAAAATGCAGCGGAGAACTTCTCATCATCGGGCGATGATGCAGACGATGAGGATTGCGATGAGGTACCTGGCGACAATACGGTGGTGCTTTGCGGGCTTTTTCTTCCCCAAAATGTTCGCCGATCAAAACGGAAGCGGAAACACAATGAAGAATCCTCAAGCTTAGATGATTAAATGATGACGAAGACGAGGGTACTACAAGTTAAAAGTGACTTTAATGGTGTGGTGATAGCATGGTACAATAGTACCGCGGTTTTAAAATATGTACTTGGTGTTCAGAGTGCCCATACATAAAAGCACTACATTGAAATAAATAATTTTAATGTTAGAGCACCCTGGTACAATTGTATTCTTTCAAATTCTCTAAACCTCAGCCTTTTTGAGGGGCAAACGCAGTGTTCAATCGCGCGCGCCCAGCCCCTAACCGCGCGCGCCCGATAGGCAGGTGCGCGCGCGACCCACAATGGAACGCGCCAAGCCCGTGACGTTGCGCGCCCGGTCCCTAACGGTACGCGCCCGACCCTGACGGTACGCACCCGGCCCTGAAATGCACGCGCGGGGCCCTTAAGGGTACGCGCTCGGCCCTGTATGCACGTGCCCGGCCCTAAATCGTACGCGCCCGGCCCTAATTGGAACGCGCCCAGCCCTACATGAACGCGCCCGGTCCAGATTGGTACGCGACCGGCCCCAAATGCTGCGCGCGCGGTCCGAAGGCACGCGCCCGCCCCTTGATGTGACGTGGAAAGTCGTCTTACGTGTCATGCACGCGTGTTTTACTAGGGGGTGAGTTGAAAATTTGATTTAGGGTTTGTAATCTTTTTTTACACGCAACTGTCCGCCAAAAAGTGTTGGCCGTCTTGTCCGTCCGTCCTACTGTCCGTCCGTCCGCTCTCTTTGGGCCCCTGTCCGTCTATGTAGACAACCCTGGACAACACCGATACCAAGGGAGCCTCAACCCGGACTAGGGGAGGCACGTCCACGAGAGCTCAGCCCAGACCAGGGAACACGTCCACGAGAGCTCTAGCCCGGACCAGAGAACACGTCCACGAGAGCTCCAGCCCGGACCAGGGAACACGTCCAGGAGAGCTCTAGCCCGGACTTGGGAACACGTTCAAGGTGAGCACACTCCAAACCAAGGGACGAGTGAGTAGAAGACCGAGTGAAGGACCGAACCGTTATGAGGGGAAAGAGGAATAGGGGAATCATGGCCTCTTCCTCGGTTAAAGCCATTTTCCCTGCCACCCCCAAGGACCCCCTTGAGCTTACCGAACTCAAGGAGGATCTTCTCCGCATGGGATGCCTCTCCCTTCTCGAATGTTGTTGGAGTTTTTGCATTGAGTCCATTGTGCAGGAGTTAAGGCATGACTCGTTGCCGGAACATGAAGGAGATAGTATCCGGGCTTGCCCAAATCGGTGGACTATGGGGAAGTGGCAAGAGGTGTACCAGTTCCCTCGGCAGGGTGCAAGATGGGCGAGTTTAAAGAAAGAGGAGTATGCCAAGGGTCAATTCAGCACCAAGGACTCCAAGAATGGTTACGGTTTGAAGGATTGCATAGACCCTCGAGCCCGACGGGTCTTTGCCTTCCTCGTACCAATTCTACACCCTGAAAAACCTACACGGGTCACCGTGACTCTTGCCAATATCGTGTATGGATCTTATCTAGGGGAGAGGATGGTGAATTGGGCCATCATTGTGAAGGACGTGGTTCTCCGATTGACAAAGAGTGTTAGCAACGCCAAGCGATCTCCTCTTTGTCCCTTCTTGATCCACCTCTATCATCACTTCAAGGAAACTACGCCGGAGGAGACTACGGCGTACGGGACTCATTTGATGATGAAGAAGTTCCAAGGGACAGAATCGGAGTTCGAGTCAGGCTTTGAAGGAGGAAGCACTTCCTCCCCATCAGAAGAAGAGGCACCGCCGCCCCCCAAGCGTCAGAGAAGGAGAGATGGAGGAGCCCCTGCCACTCGAACCCGAGCCGCACTCCGCACAGCAGTTACGGGACCCGCACACCTCGGAGACAAGACATACCGGGCATCCGAGCTAATTGAGGCCCTTCGTGTGTACGTAGAAGACACAGGCAAGACATTGGCACATGTGAGCAGCTTGGTGGGCAACCCACCCATCCAAGGACTCGTCATTGCGGTCAAGGAACGTATAGGAGGAGTGAGTGACCTCCGTAGTGTGGAACAGAAGGTCCACCGGCTCACCCTTGAGATGACCAAGATGAAGAGTCGAGCCTTGGAGGCAGAGAAGAGGCAGAAGGAGGCTCTTCTCCAAGCCAACGCCTTTGCGGAGGCATTACAACGAGTGGAGGGTGCCTTGTACCTACCTACAGATGTCGTACTCAAGGACCGGATGTTCGATGCTAGGTTGGAGAGAGATGACCACGTTTCGAGCAAGAGGGTGATCGCATTCATGATGGAGCAAACCTTGAAGGTTGAGGAGGCTTATGCGAGCATGAGGTTATTGGTAAGCAACCTCACACACATCTTACCCAAGTTCGTGGATGACTCCGACAGCTCAAGCCAGGATGGAGATTTGGACTCCGCCACAGAAGATCGCGGCACTGGCAACAACAAGGGGAAGATTGTGGTGGACCTTGACTGTTCAACTCCTCTCGTACAACCTACGAATGTTCCTGCGAGACCATCTCCTTCCGAGATCACCACCCAGACACAGAGTGGTTGGAAGGAGAGCTCTAATCAAGGGGTGGAACCTCCACCTTTGATCCGTCATCGACAGCCACCCCGTGGCGACACCATTCGCTCTACACGAGTTATGGTCCCATTATCGAGTGTCTTTCCCCAAGGAAAGACTACCAGTGAGACTTCTTCTCACTGGCACCTCCCGGTCTTTACTTCCGGCCCGGATATCATGACGACTCCGAACCAGGTACCGATTCTTCCAGCTTGGACCGAGGTTCCTCCAGTTCCTATCTCCTTGCCAGTTACCTCCACCGGGACAGACATCCCTTTCTCTACAAGAGAGACCGTGTCCCGATCCTTGGCCACTCCAACTCCGCCCGCGGATGTCATCTTGGCACCTTTGATGACCCTTGCTACGGCCGCACCCACCCCTTCTTCGAGTCGGAGCTCCAAAAAGCGTAGAAGGAAGGAGGAGAAGAAGAGGCTCGAGGAGTTGGCTCAGGGTAGGTAGGACCTTATGTCTGTAGGATAAGGATCTTGGTTCGTAGGTCACTGTTCATTCCAGGATTTGGCCCCCGGTTGACTTTGGTTTTGACTTGGTTTTGCCTTGGGTTTTGTGTAACAAGTGACCTCTGACGGTGCACGTCGTGGGGAGTGGCAGCACCGCCTCCAAGAGTAGTTAATATCACCGTTTTTAGTTAGAAGGTATCGTTTGAGTTTGGACTCTTGTGTGAGTCTTTCGCAGTATAAGAGAGGAGTCTCGTGGCCTCTCTCTTCACTACTTGATGTGTGTATTTGCTTTCAGTTTAATTTTAAACCTATGCTCTGAGAAGACCTTCGATGGTTGGAGAGCTCGGATTGCATACATGACTGTGAGTGCCATTTCAAGTAGTCCACTCCTCAAGTCTATACTAATTGTCTAATCATTGTTTCCTTGTTCCATCAAGTAGATAAGCCGGGGTGGATGGGAATAACAGGTGAGGTGAGAAGATAGTTAATAGGGGCGTGACTCCAACTCTAACCATACAGTTGTTTCCTTGTTCCATCAAGTAGATTAGTTGGGGTGGATGGGAATAACATGTGAGACTATATGTGTCTAGGGAAGGACGAGGGGGGAGTGACGGGTGTGTAAGGGTCCTAGCGAGTCTTAAGTGACCTTCCGGCAACCGATTGGTGTCGGTTGTGAAGGCTCGGGTCAACCCCTGACACATCCTACCTCCAGCCACATCGGATGTGGAGGGAGAGTGAGAAGAGGACGGATAGTGGGCGGGTAGGCCCCTTGCTCACTTACATTATGCCACTCACAGTTTCGGAAACACGGATCTAACATCCCTTCGGGGGATCTCAGTGACGCCATAACCATCCAAGTGAGTGAGTAGAGTTAGAAGGAGAGAACGGGAGGAAGAGTCTCTATTACTTGTGTCAAACACTAAAATCTCTGTGAGTCCTTGGATCATCGTCCGTGGTGATAAAAACCCCTACCGGGTACGCACGTACTCTGGATGTCCATATTATGTATAGGTGTAACTATAAGCCTAGATCTAATCTAAAGCTTGAATAATAGAAGTCTCTCCTATCCGTACGAGGTAGGACGTACGAGGTAACACGTACGAGGTAGGACGTACGAGGAGACAACACGCGTATGAAGAGCAGGGTAATTGGTGTAATTAACACCCAGGCTTTGTGATCTAAACCTTTATTCCCTCCTTTCTTTTGATGTATCTATTGTATATTTGACATTGTATAGATTTTGGCTTGATGTTAGTCGTTGTAGTTCTCGGTGACTCTCTGTAGGAACGATTACCTTAAAGGTATCTTTGTGTTAAGATGTCAATACTTGCCAACACGTACTACGACAATCTTCTATTCCTCCACCACCACCATTCATTATAGATATGTTTGCACCTCATGCAAAGAGAAAGGCTGCTCAAGAGATTGAGGAGGAGGAGGATGTAGAGATTGTAGCTCCGCTGGCACCAAAGAAGAAAGGAGGAGCAGCTATGAAGAAGCCTCGCAAAAGAATTGTGAAGAAAGAGAAGGAGGAAAATGAAGACTTCAGCTCAAAAAATTGGAAGGATGCCGATGTGGAGACTATGATTTCATTGCGTGGCGAGATGGAATCTGAATTTTTGAAGAACGCAAAGAAACAAGGTATGATTTTTGCGTGTGATTTTTTGAACAAAAAAACCAAAAAAATATCAGATTTCAGATTTGGCCTTTAGCCGGTGCCAGGTGCCCCCCCTTTCTCCCCCACTGAACCGCGGCCTCTCCATGCCGGTGAGGATAATGGCATTGGTGCTAGGGTTTGATCCCTCCACCTTGCACCCACGAGGAGGATCTCTATAGACGGTCTCCAAGTCAACCTTCCTTCCCTCTTCATGTCCATGACAACTAAGAACGTCTTTTTATACAAAAAACCATTGCTGTAATTTTTTATTAATTCATTGTTTAGAGGCCTAAACAAGCCCAAATCACATTTTCTTCGATGTTTATAACATACGTAACTGATGTGCAGGTGTGGATACTTGGTTGAAGTTACATGCCCGTTTGATTGCGGTGATTCCTGGCCTAAATCGAACAACCGAGGCTTGCAAGAAGAAATTCAACAGTTTGTATAAATTATACAAAGAAGACAAGGTGGCGAATGGAATTTCAAGGTCAAATCGGCACGCATGTAAATTCTACGACTCCTTTGATCAATGGTAGCATCAAACTGGTACCATAAAGAAACATGTGACAGCGTTCGCTAATGATTCAGCTAGTGTTGGAGATAGCACCACGGATATTGAGAAGCATCCAAGTTCAAGTGACACTCCAACTCCGATTCCGTCTCAAACTCTAGCAACAAAAGTGGACAAGAAGAATTTTCAAGATCAATGTTACGGAGTGTTTATGCAGATGGCGGAAAACAGTTCGGTCATGGTAAAGAATTTTGAGAAAACCAATGCTTTACTAGAAAATGTAGAACGAGAGATGGATAGGCTTGTAGATAAGCTTTAGATGTACTCTTCCGCCGAATCAGATGCATCAAGGTCATGAGGGAAGAGAACTTTTCCTTCCATCCTCAAATGTGCTTCCCAAAAAGACTGAGCTAGTAATTCATGCGCTTGTGTAGCTTGCACGAGCATATTTTTTATCCTAGCTTTCTTGTCCTTTCTTGAATCAACTACCTCCGTACTTGGATCTTCATCTTCGTCTATAACTTCAATGTCATTCACCATGGTCTCTTCAATGTCTTCAATTTGCAATCTTCCTCCTTCAACATCGTCCATTTTCAGGTATCTTCTCATCTCCTTTGTAGCTTGTGTAGCTGCCATATAAATATCCTTACTCTCCAAATGCCCTAGTTGGTTTGTACTTTCCATGTGCATAATTCTCTCTCCTTCTTTTGCCCATTCATCATCAAATTTGTCTCCATGTATTATACACAAGTTGTGAAGGCAAATACAAGTGGTTACCATATTTGGCACATGTCAAAGAGGCATATCAATCCTCTTCAATAACATCCTCCACCTCCTTTTCAATATTCCAAAGGCTCTCTCTATTGCCATTCTTGTAGAAGAGTGAATGAAATTCCAATGCGCCTTTGCTCTAGATAATCCTTCTTTTTCACCTTTGAAAGGAGAATAGAACCATGGTCTCATTGGATATGCGGCGTCACCCATAAGTTTATAAGGTAATAGCTCACCTTTCATAACTTTCTTTCCAATATCTGAATTTTGAAACAAACTCCAATCATGGCAACATCCAGCCCATCCAAAATCGTAATCCCAAAACCTACATTTGCTATCCACTACACCTAGAAGTAGAGCTGAATAAAAACCTTTCCTACAATAATATGAGGTAGGGTCTATAGGAGGAGCAATGATAGGTATGTGACTTCCATCAACCGCTCCTATCACATAAGATAACCCTCTAAGTTCTTCAAACTTAGTTGCAATTCTCTTCAAAGTAGCTGCGGATTGTTTTTCAATCACTAGTGGTTTTAAATGCTTCTCAATTGTTGCACAAAACTCTCTAACAATTATAGATACAGTACTTTCATGAATCCCATAAGTTTAGCACAACCACGCAATGAATTACCACTACTCAATCTGTTCAAAGAAATAGCAACCCGATTTCTAAGAGGAATGCATGCTCTGTACTTTGCAACCTCTTGACTTAATGACGGAGATAAATACCACACAAAAAATCAAAAGTTTCCGGAAGTAACCTTGTATGTTGCTTGAATAACTTAACTGAGTAGCATCCAAATAATTGATTGTCCGCAAAAAGAGAACTTCGATCATACATCCAAATGCTCCGTGTCCTCCTAGAAGCACCACTCTCTCCAACCATCACAACAAAAATCATAGCCGTGGCAGCATAAGTTGATGCAAAGCAAGTTTTTGCAAAGTTGCAACAACGGCCATAACATGTCGCACGGCCATGAAGAACACAAGAGCCACCAAGACCTTTTGTCTACGTTCATCCATCTTGTACAAAAGCCCATGAAAAGAGAGAGAGAGAGAGTGGCTAAAATTCTCTACTTTTGTTGAGTCGGCCCGGCTTCTTGGCCCCAAGGGCTTTACATATGGGAGAATTGGCCATGGCGATGCAACCATAGCAACTTGCCCAATACTTGCAAAATCTCACCTCAGGACTTTTATTCATTTAGGAATTAACATCTACCCAAGCAAGGACATTTTTCACATGGACAAGTGTATGTACGACAACTACAAAAAACCTTTATTAACATTGGGAGTGATTGCATTTTTATCCAAATTCATCAATTATCTCTTACAATAAAAGGACAACAATGATGGCAAGCCATACCGGCAACTTAAACCCTAAGAGCCCGACTGTACGTGGGGTGTACCTTTCGGATTTTGGGCACGTTCTTACAATTATAAGATTTTTATTTTTTTAAACTCTTAACTTAGATTGTCCATGATAAGAGCTCCATGGAGATATTTTAATTATTATTTTTAGATTTATGGGTTTGAAAGTTATTACCACTCAAAGTTAGAAATGGGGACTTCTGGGCAGCTCCAAGATTTTGCTAGAAGTCTCTATTGACATTGAGTTTTAAATACATGTAGAGAATATTAAGTTCTTTGAAGATTTCAAAAATAATTCTTGTCTTTAGTGTAAAATAACATTTGAACACATTCTTACACATTTCGGGCAAGCGAGGGAAAAAACTTCATCTTTTTTACACAAAACCTAGAGATCTTCATATTTTTTGCAATAAAACAATATGTGGTGTAAACCTTCTTATTGACGGTTTAGATTATCATTCTAAAACATATTAAATTCTCAAAAAAATAAATCGTGAATTGACAATTTTTGAACCTCCTCTCCTTGCACACTTGTTTTGAATATGCTACACCCCTTCTCTACTTCTAAAAATTGATGTATACGGAACTAACATCATGCTCAACACAATGTTAAAAGATTTAGACCTCGTGTCGTGCAAAAACTCAATACCAAAGTCAAAGTCTACTGATCCGCTCAATGAAGGAAGAAAATGAACCATTTTTTTAATTTCAAACACTATAATCTTTCAATCCGTGTGGTCAAAGTGTATGAATTTTGTGAGTATGTTATTTAGTAAGTCTTTATAGAGATCCTACGGTCAAAAGGATAACATAAGGTTTTGTTTCTTTCCTTACTCATTGAACTAGAATCAACAATTTTGAAGTGCTTTTGGTGTGAAATCAACAAGGGCTATTAGGAGTTAAATGGGAATTTAGCGGGGAACTTAAATGGGGACTGCCCATGTTCCGTTGGGGACACTGGTACATAAGTATCTAATAAGAGAAAAGAGGGGGAAGACATAACCCTTTGTCCACTTACTACATAGAGAGGAAGGCTCCATCTAGCAATATTACATTCGGTTGGGCAACTGCTACACTAAATATCACTTTAGTGTAGCGCCCAATAAATGACTTGTAAATGCTATAAGTATTTCTTTTAAGTGAATATTTTTAACATCTATATTTATAATGATCCTTTTATTTGAATACTATAGACAGTTGTGCTCTTGGTAAAAATTGGCATCAAGAGTAAAAACTTATTGCATTTACAAGTCATTTATTGGGCACTACACTAAAACTGATATTTAGTGTAGTCCTCAGTTGCTGTTGGATTTGGTCTACAGACTTCAGCAGCTAAACAACTGATGTGTTGGAAACAATTTCATGCAGTAAATTACAAAGTTGTAAGAAAATCTTATCCTGATAGAGCTATGAAGTAAAATTTAAATGTATGTTAATCATATTTCATCGAAAAATAGAAGTCGTACTCAACAGTCTTTGATAGTAAGTTAAAAGGATAATCACTACACCAATCCATGAATATAGTGTAGACCAGACTGTTTAAAATTTCCTACACTAATAAAAATTTACACGCAATGGTTGACTGACACACACTTGCTTGAGAATGAATACCCAATCAGAACTTGGCATGCACATGCTTTGATGGAAATTAGTGTGAGTGATCTACATCAATAATCCCTCTACACTATATTCAGTGTTTAGTGTAGTGTTAGATTACAATAATTCCAAGCCACATGAACTTTAAGCTCGTGTTTCCCTTTGGTGTTCCTTCCATGCTCCCACTGGTTTCACGATTGAAAAGAAAAACCAAGACATAACATTAAAAGATTTATATTTGAATGCATTCAATTTTGGTCCAAAAAGAGAGGATGGAAAATTAAAAGATTCACAGTGACGAGAATGTCGATTCCTACTATCTAAGCTCTATATTACAGCGCACGATCGTGCCCTTCCCAAACCTGTCGTTGAACACCCAATCAGCACGATTGCCAAACTCCTTTTGGATGGAATGATTGTCCGTCGCGGTGGGCGCGATGCCTCCCTCAGGTCGCGGTCTTGTCAAGGTCGGCGAAGTAGGGGTGGCTCAAGGCAGCTTTAGCTGATATCCTCTTCGACGGCTCGAATACCAACATTTTCTGTCAAAACATACAGTACCGGGTTAACATTTTCCCTTACACCAGATAAAAGACAAATCACAACTGACCTACAGAACTCCTACACAAGATGACGACTACAGAGAATCACGTTCGGGGGAAATAGATGCGACACGGCCCATTTCATAAATTTCAAATGTTCCACAAAGAAGACTTACAGCAAGAAGGTCCAAACCGACAGCGCTAAGCCCAGGGACCGCAAGGGACAGATCCTGAGGCCTCCACTGCGGAAACTCGTGCCAATCGCGGTGTTGGCTCACGCCAGGCCAGATTGTCTCGTTTGGTGTGCCAAGTAACCTAGTCGTTACAACACAACAAATTAGCTGCCGTGATACTTCCGGACATCCAACGCTGCTTATTGGAATTGGTCACAGTCACACTTCCATAAAAAGTTTCTCGGACAAACCTGAAGATGTGAAGAAGCTGCTGCAGTTCAAAATCCCCGGTGAAGAGGGGCATCTTACGAACGAGCTCGGCTGTTCACATAGACACTCAATTAGATCCCAAGATAAAAGTATATCATGCTATTCACTCCGCTCGAGTACGATGATCGACCAAAGAACGGTGTACATGTCCAAATATTGAAGCTTACCGAAGATGCATCCCACAGACCACATGTCCACAGGAAGAGAGTAGTGAGTTGCTCCGAGAAGAACTTCCGGTGCCCAGTACCATAGAGTGACGATCTGTCAGGACCGGAATTCATCGAATCAGCTCCGTTCAAAGCGATGACTTTACAGCTGCGGAAGGTCATGTTACTGGCCAACATTAAGGGAACGAAATACTACCTCGTGTGTGTAGCTCTTCATTGGCACTGTGAAAGCCCGACCAAGCCCAAGATCTGCAATCTTAAGGCGCCGGGTTTGCTTGTCCACCAACAAGTTCTGAGGTTTCAGATCCCTGAAAAGAGAAAACTCAACACTTTAACCTCCGCATCCCTTCCAACTACTGCCACATGCCTCACATAGCTGGAGCAAAGCAAGTATTTGACCGTAATGTATCTCGTCTTACTGGCTTCAAAGAGAGAGACAAGCAGATGATATTGTGCTCTTTCAATAGCTGTTCTAGATGGGCCCCGAGGAGCCACCACAAGAAAGTGAACAATGTGTTGGACTACACTACCATGTCGCCAAAAGAGAGACCCAAGATCAAGCTGCAGAATGAAAGAAGTCATTTTTCTAACCTGTGCATAACACCGTGGCTGTGGCAGTGCGGAAGCCCAGTGCACAGCTGGTACATGAAGCTCTACATCACAATGACAGAAAGGTACACGTCAACACATTACAACCAATCGCAATTGCTACGCCGTTATTAAATTGAAAAGATCGACGTACTTGCACTACTTTGATAGGAAGAGGCTTCCCGTTAGGTCCGCGACCGTGTAAGTCGATGTACTTTTTGAGATCGGTGTCCATGTACTCGAACACCAGGTGGAGCATAGGCTTGTTGTTCTTCTAGCTCAATCACGCTCTGTAAACTAGAATCTTTATTAACTTCCAAAGAATTTGGTGGTCTTTAAACTCTTTTCGAGAACTGTTTTAATTGCCTTCCAATATATATATGTTTAATGACTCCACATTGATCTCATTATTTAAGGAAATAATCATGCACTCTTTTAAACGAATTCTTATGGTCTAAATTATATGTAATATTTCTCACAAATTGTAATGAAATAAAAATTGCTTGTCAATTCAAACCAAAATTATCAAAGAAAATTTTGAATAGTTAAATTTCTTCAAAACTTTGATCTCTCTGCAAAGGTTATTGATGTTTCCAGAATTAGCATGTCTCTTATATAAATTTATAGATATTATTGCCTTCATTATATGTGGGTGGTATTTTATTGGATTCAAATTTATATAATTCCAAGCTGAAAAACATATAATATATTAAAAACATCTATTTTCAAATTTGATCCAAAATTATTAATTTTTAGATGATTGATAAACAAAAATTTCATTTTGAAAACTATATGTACTATTAAAATTTAATTAAAACCAAAGTTTATAATTTAGTGTTAAAATTCATCTGTGAAAAAGCCGTTGAAAAAACAGAAACATGAATAAATTACACAAGAGAACAGACGGTCGTTCGCTCTACCTGTCAATCTGCAGACCTACCGGAAAGTGCACACTCGGACTACTTTTGTCACTGAATCCCTTCACACTCGGGCCATGAGTAGAACTGACCTTGTGAAAATCCACAGCACATTGCATTGACATTCACTCCCTAAACTCACTTGCCACAGATCGACAACGACCCACAGCTCTTCATCGGCGTCTGGAACAGACCTACCGGCAACTGCGCCACACAACAGACCTACCAGCGACTGCACACTCACACTAATATTTTGTCAGTCTTCGTCTCCCATTTCCCACACGCATTCTTCACCTTGTACACGGCCTGGAACACGCACTTGGTGTAGCTCACCACCGGGATCACCTCCCTGTTCCTCAAAGTACAGCTGCTTGCCTTCACGGGGCAGCTAGAGGTGAATGTGATGCGGTCCTCGTACTTGATCGTCTGGTCCTTCTTGACCTTGGCATACGAGCAATCCACGGAGAGTTTGCGCGTGATGCTGCAGCACCCGCTCGGGCGCCTCTTGCTGTCGTACACCGACACTGGTAGGGTCTTGCCACAGTTGTCCACTGCTGTGTACTTTCTCGAGTCTGGAAGAGGCTTTCCTGGGCACAAACTAATGTCCTTAAGTGGTAAGCCATCATGGTAAAACTTCACGCCGTTCTTGACGCACTGGCACCCGGGAGGCGGGGACGAACGGGGGGGAGGAGGCGGGGACGAAAGGGGAGGAGGAGGCGGGGACGAAAGGGGAGGAGGAGGCGGGGAAGAAAGGGGAGGAGGAGGCGGGGACGAAAGGGGAGGAGGCGGAGTGTAGCAGAAATCCGCGTGGCTGAGGCCGCAGACACTGCCATCTAAGTGAACGGGTACTGCTGGTGACGTGGCTCCTCTGGGCACAACGCAGTAGGCGTCGCAGCCCGCAAAAATGCCTTTATCCTCTTTCACCTCCACCAAAGATTCATTTGTTATGGTGACTTTGCCATTAGCTTCGACTGAGAGCATCAGTACGGTGCCACCGTTGCAAATAACGGGGCAGTCCCCAATGCCGGGGCAGTCCACTCTGCAGATGACGGACGCACCTGCGCAGGCAGGAAGGAACTCCGGTCTGTTGTTGCCATCGTAGGCTGTGCCTCCTCCAGGGCAGGTGAAATTGTTACTAAGAGGATCTGTCACTGAAACGATGAAACGGTCACGATTAAGCACTGTTTTAACCAAGGTGGTCGAACTTGACACAACACATGACTAAGGGAGACAGTCGAGAAGACGGGGCACGGAGGAATGGACATAGGCAGTGAGCAATAGAGTAGAGGTCAACATTGGCAATGCATGTCACAACAAACCAAACAGACAGACAAAAGGCGTTTAACAAGTGACGGCGACGTAAGATCAAGGAACAACTCATGTACAGGTCTGGCCGGCGGACAGGGCGATTCCTCCAATGGCCAAGGCCAGCAGCAGCGCGAGCTCGCTCTTCATTGCAATTGACCGATCCGAAGCGACCGCCCCGATCGAAACGATATGTTGAATGAGGAATGCGCTGCAGAGGCTGTCGTGTGCCGACTGCTAAGTACTCACTTAGGGGGCCTTTGTGGGACCACAAGACGTTTCCCATCCCAAAGTATCGTGATGAAACAGCCCAACGTGCACTTTGATCGCGCCGATAAGTTTGTCGTAACCTCATCTAGAGGGGTATTATTCATAGGGAAGGATAACTCATGAGTGGAATGCTGGTACACCAGTTTAGAGTCGCTCTCTACAGTATCCTTACAGAAATTAACCATTCACATACTACTTAAAGTAACGGTACTGTAGTGGTGGATGTTAATAATTCATGAGTCAACTCATGGGATGATAACTCATGAGGGCAAACCGGTTTAGCTGCCCACGGATACTTGTATTGAG
The DNA here is from genome assembly GCA_963971425.1 of Bryoerythrophyllum caledonicum. Classification (NCBI taxonomy): domain Eukaryota; kingdom Viridiplantae; phylum Streptophyta; class Bryopsida; order Pottiales; family Pottiaceae; genus Bryoerythrophyllum; species Bryoerythrophyllum caledonicum. The sequence continues at coordinate 6,089,786 of OZ020520.1, forward strand.
CATTTAGATGCGATTTAGCAATAAGTTAACGAGCTTCGATCTACTATTGTTCTATTTTCTGACACAGGCAACCGAGATTTCACTACAGGCGGAGAGTGTTACAATCACGTGCATATCAACAGCCTGGTGTGCAATTTGGTCATGAATATCATCGGCAGAAATAGAAATGTGGACTTTGCCACGATCCGTGTGAAGACGTGGACAGCTTCGAAGGGATTACCAGGTCACTGTATGTACGATAGGGTTGGAAAGAAAGCTCCCGGGGATTGCTCCCAGGACGCGCAGTCTGTACTAGTGTATTAAGGGGGGTTTCACACTAGGGGCCGAGCTCGAGGGGCCGAGCAAATCTAGCAATTTGATTGGCCTAGAGTTGAAAATCGGCCCGTGGGCCTTCACACTAGGGGCCAAGGGCCAAGGGCCAAAGGGCACCAAAATGCTTACATGGCAGCACTTTTTGAGAATTTTGGCGCCAATAGTTCGGCCCCTCAAGGAGAGTTTGGGTCCAACAAGAATAGAAACCCAAACTCTTGCCGAGGGGCCGAACATTTTCTCATTAAAATAATTTTAATGATTTTTTACAACTCCAAAACTCGGCCCCTCGGCATAGTTTGGTCTTCAATGGAGTTCGGCCCTTGGGCTTAGTGAGAAACGCCCCTAACACTTACTACAGATGTGTTAACCCCTATAGGACCACGACCACTTTCGCTCTAAAACCAGTCCAAAACTGCCACTGCCAAAAAGAGACATGAAAATCACATCTTAAAGTGAATTTTTGATTTTCAACCGTAAGATCTTCAAATAGACATCTATATAAACATTCCTTAAAATTTTGGTTGCAATCCACCACACGGATTGATAGATTTTAGTGTTTGAAGTCAAAACAATGGTTCAAGTTCTTCCCTGCGTTGAGTAGATCAGCAGACTTTGACTTCACTTTGTATCAAATTTTTGCATAGTACAAGGTCTAAATCCTATACCATTGTCTTAAGCATGATGTTATTTCCCAGCACACCAATTTTTAGAGGTAAAAAAGGGGTGTAGCATATTCAAAACAAGTGTGCAAGGAGTGGAGGTTCAAAAATTGTCATTTCACGTTTTATTTTTTTGTGAACTACGTATGTATTCAAATGATAATCCAAACGGTCAATAAGAAGGTTTGCACCATATATTGTTTTTGAAAAAATAAAAAGTGAAAAATATGAAGATCTCTAGGTTTTATGTAGAAAAGATGAAGTTTTTTTCCCCCGTTGCCCGACAATGTGTGAAAATGTTTGACTTGGAATATAATGCCTTTTTACACTAAAGACAAGATTTTTTTTGAAAATTTCCAAAAAAGGAAGTATTCTTTATATGTGTGAAAAATCTCAATGTCAATAGAAACTTTTGTCAAAATTTTTGGAGGTGCCCGGTCTCCCCACTTTTGGCTTTAAGTGGTACTAACTTTCAAACCACAAATCCAAAAAATAAAATAAAAATATGTCCACAAAGCTCTTATCAGAGGCAATCTAGAATAAAAATTTCAGAGAAAAAGGATTTTTTTTCGAATTTTAGGAACCTGCCCAAAATCAGAAATCCCCCGAAGGAGACTCTGGTCCTTTAGGGGTTAAACTATTGTAAATAAGTACGTTTTTCGAAGGAGCAATATTTTGATAACATATATTCAATTATAAAACTAAGTATAGAGGTATCGTGTATATATATATATATATAGTTCTGACTGTACATATCTGGTAAAATATGTAACCTTTGGATACATATTAGAAATCAACCTATGGGAGGTTTGAGTAGGCCAGCGCACATGAGGCAAACGAGGAGCATGCGACGTCCTATGTGAGGGCACGGAAACTACGGGTTTGCTCTAGCCAGCCCTCATGGCCCAAAGCAAATACTTCGTGCGACTTGAGCCCTCACAATTTGTTTATCTCACGTTTTGTTCCTACGGTTAATCAGCCAAGCCCAAAATTATACATGTTAGAGGTCTACCCATCTCTCTCCTTTTCTCTCTTTCCAGGACAACGTCTCTCTCTTTTTGTCTCTCGGCAGAGTTTGTTTCTAGCTTCCCTACAGTGAGTTAGGGTTTTGTTTTCTTGGGTGATATTATGGAGGTTCCAAGGGGGGGTTTATTACCTTTATGCTTGATGAAGGGGGTGATAGTTCTCAAGGGACTTGTGGTACTTCAAATTTGAAGAGGGAATGGACAGAGGGGACTGTGAGGTTTCTTGTAGACTTGTGGGAGGAAAAATATTAGGAGTACAATTGCAAGCCCTTCAAGAAAGCGATTTGGCAGTCATTTGTGAACCACCTAAACACACATTTTCCCCATGAGCCTCAAAGAACTTGGCAACAGACACGTCCAAGTCGAACAAGATGTACTCAACGTACCAGGAGAAGGTGAAGCAAGAAGAGACTGGAGCTTGAGCGTCAACTTGGACACCATGGTATGAACTTTTTGATAACATTTTGGTGGTACCGCAAAAATCAATGGTGTGCCTCATGGTGTTAATCGGGGAGTTCTATTATTGCTTTCTGAGACTTTTGTTTTCAGTGATGATGATGAGTGCAATTTGCCTATCCCTTCTCTTCATCCTTCTGCTCGAAATATTGCTTCTTCATAGTCTCCATGCAGTGAGGCGGTTAAGCAACCGGGATGTGAAGGACAAGTGAATTGAAATGCATGAAAAAAGAGGAGGGAATTGGCTATGGGAGAGGAATCCATTGTCTCTACCATTAATAATCTTCCCAAGGGTATTCTCGAGGTGGAGAAGATGAAATTGCAACTCACGGAGAAAATGATAGATAATGAGAGAGTAGGTGAGGAAGATGTTGATGAAGGGGCAACTACAAATGGCAGCTTTATTTGCTGAAGTATTGAAGGCCAAGGACTCTTCCGGGAGTTCTAAATAGGTTTTGCATCTTCAATGTCGTTTATTTTTTTGGAATTGAGGGCATTGGACTGTTAATTCCAATCTTGTATGGAAATTGTTTGAATTTGGTTTGGACTTGGTTCAATTTGTTCCAAATTTCATAACATTGGATAAAAGACTTTTTTTTCAATGATTTACATGCATAAGTGTATTTGAATCCAAAGATTAGACAAAATGCCAGCAAATTGTAATCATTGTAATCATTCATCGTTAGAATTTTCTAGAACCCGTTGCCTGAAGAATTGTTGCCTAAGTATCTCTCCTTGGCGTTTTGCATGTTCTCCCTCCTATCCACTAGTAATTGTGCATTCCCAAATCCAACATGTGTATCTCTTCAAAAATCGGCATTAATCACATGAGGCTCATGCTAGTTCAACATCTCACAATAGTTGTGAAACCAACAACAAGCTATTGTAATCCTAGCACCTCTATCAACTCTAGAATTAAAGTTTTTTACAATTCTCCATCTGTTCTTCAATGTCCCAAATGCTTGCTCAATCACAACTCTTCTAGAATTCATGGAATTATCACATCTTTTCTTCTCCATATCATTGGAAGCCTTCTAATTTCTCATCAAATACGTGCGAATGAGGTAAGCAACATCTCCAATCAAATACAGAGTACACATGGTACCTACAACCAAGTCCACAGGTTCTTATAAATCCTCTCGTTTCCTCAGACCCTTGTACAAGCTGGACACTTTGAATTGTCCACCATCATGTACTCATCCACGTTGGCCGACACACACATTCCAATAGATTTTATGTGAATCACAAACTCCTTGCGATACAATTGAATGAAATTATTTCCTATTGACAAAATCACTAGCCAATGATGTTACTCTTCTACTTGGATTTTTTGCTAATGGGATGTGTGTACCATCAATTGCTCCACATATATTGGGCAATCCTATCAACTCTTTGAAATCCAAGATGATGCTTTGAAGATGGGCTTCACTTCGGATGCTAATGCAAATGGCTAAATAATTTGTAATTATCAATAAATATAACGCAAACAATGTCAACACACTTTCTAATGGTTGAAGCTCCAATCTTAAAACGATCTACCATGTGTTCTAGACTATGTCCATGTGCAAATCTATAAATTATACATGCCACAATTTTTTTAATTTCCATTTGTAGACTCACTTGATTGACACACATACATCTCAAAAAATGAGTCAACATATTCAACAAATTTTCAAATGCACCAAAATCCATCCTACAAAACTTCTTGAATTTGTTGTCGTGCAATTCATTAGTTGTTCTCCACACTACTCTTTCCACCAAGTTCCAATGTGTTGATTGCCTAGGTTCCACCCAAAACAATTGAGGAGGATTGGGTTTCTTTCTCAAGCCAAGCAACAACAAAAATAATAAAAAATAAAACCCCATTGAAGTTCCACCACCAAAATTCAATACCTCCCAAGCGCTTGATTTGTAATCCAAGGAGTTGCTCATAACCATAGAGAGCATTATTCATATGAGCACAACTTGAGCACAAAAAGAGGGCTCCATATTGACCGATAGAATTAAAAATGTGGCACTCAAAACTTAAAAAAAGGGAAAGCTTAAAAGCCTTACAATAAACACCAAGTGGAAGTCCCACAAAAAAAACACTCCTCAATATATATATTACTGTTTACAAAAGAAAATAATAAAAAAACAAATATACATACTAAGAAAAAACCACAAAGTTCAAGCTCTCCATAGCTCTCTCAAGCTTCCCCAAGCTCCTCTAAAAGTTGCTCCCAGATATTGAATTTCGCACAGTAGAGATTGAATGAGAATTCAACCTTGGTGGACCCAAAAACGAGCTTGTAAAGTCAACGTGGCTGTAAAAATTGAATGGCACGTTGGACGAGGGTGGGGTCCGCCAATTTATTGGATGTCCCAGCCCTCATGGCCTGCATATGCACAGGCCTAGCGTAAACGTATGGAAGGATACTGTACAATACCCTCCCATAAGTATACGTATTTCACAGTTTTGGTGCCGCTGACCAAAGCACAATAAAGAAATTACAAAAAAAAATCTCAAAATTTCGCGTTACTCAATGCTAATAATTGTACAATGGTGGTGTTTGGCATCTCTCCTTTCTATCAAATTCATAAACCACAACCCTAATTGCAAATCTAAGTCAAAAAATTACAAAAATCACCAACGAGTGTGGCCACCATGTGCAGCACAAACATCTCTCATTCTTTCTAGCAAAGATGCAACCAACAATTCAAGCTTGCTTTGAGGGATTTCCATCCACTCTGCCTCTACAGCCACCTACATCTGTGCTTGATTTTTGGGCCTACTTTTCTATTGCACAACATCTTTCAGCAACTTCCACATGTTTTCGATGGGCTTCAAGTCAGGCGAGTTTGGTGGCCATATAATTTTCTCAATTCTATGAGTCTCTCTCCAATTTGTTGCAATCTTACTCCTATGAACAGGAGCACCATCTTCCACAAGCACTAACCTACTAGTATCCTCTTGTGCATCTAGAAACGGACCTAAAACCCCATTATAAGCAACTTCGACAAAATCTATAGCATTGCGCTTACTAGAAGACATTGCAATCAAATCAAGTTTGTGGGTTGCTCTAAATCCTTACCAAATCATCACAGAAGTGCGTCCTGACTTGAATGTTGGTGTTACACATTCCGATTTGAAGCGCTCACCCGACTTTTGCCACATAGTAACTTGTCGAAAACTCTTGCCTAGCTTGAATGTCGACTCGTCGGTCCAAATCACCTTCTTCCACTCCTCAAATGTCCAATTTTGATGTTGCAAAGCAAACTTGAGCCTTCTACGTTTATGATCATCACTCAAGAATGGCTTTTTTTGTGCTACTGGATTGTAAAAACCAACTTGATGGAGCGTTTGCCTAATGATCAAGGTGCCCACATTTAGACCACGACGATTCGTAATATCCGCTAGTGCTTGTCTACGATCTATTTTCAAAGTACGAGTCACAACTCTGACACTACGTTCTGACCATTTTCGTGGACGCCTAATAGACTTATGGCCTTGCACAGTCCCACGAAGCTTAAACCGCTTGATAACAGTATAAATAGTCATTTTGGAGTGACCTAATTTGCCTACAATTTCTTCACCTTTTGCACCAGCTTGGTGCATTCCAACTATACAAGATAGTTCATTTACACCTAAGCAACGAGTCTTCATAGTTTCAACAAACCCTAAAAAGCAATGAGTGAAAATTAAGCAATTGAAGTCTGTCGACTGTGAAAGGGGAGAGAAGCAGTGAAGGAAAAAATATGTATACTTATGGGAGTGTATTGTACATTAGTGAAGAACCCTTTTGAACCGACTTCAGAAAAAACGCCGATGAGTTAGTGGTAGCCTAATCTTGAAGTGGGACTGTAGTGGTAGACGTAAATATGGAATGATGATCAGGCACAAACGGATCAGTGAATATTTTTTGGGAGTGGCATACCAGTTCACTTGCACACATAACACTTGAGTTGAGCATCCACGATCTGCGTTTCAGCATCAAGTCAACACTTGAATTTACTTTTTCTATTATTTACTTGTCTTCGATTAATTGGCACAAATCTAACATATAAGTTGATGGCAAATCACTTCACTTTTGTCTCCGCTGCAGCCGAGTTCTTTCTTCGAGTCTGTCACAACCATGTATAGTAAGTCATAAGAGATAGGAACGTCAATAGATGCCGGAGCATTCATCGACATGTATGGAAGGCCCCGTTTTAGCAACTCGTAAGGAATATGGGAATCAAGTGAAGCATGATACGTGCCACAACATGGAGACAGCGAAATGATCACTATGCATGTCACCTCTACAAGCTCCTTTAGTAACTCGGCAAACTTCGGCGTGGTAAAAAAATTATTGTTAAGTCCCAATCCATTGGTTCATCATGTGGTTGATGAGGTGGTTGAGCATGAACCGCAGCAAATGATTTTCTGTTGCAACACCTGTTGAGCATTGCAATGGCTAGAAGAGTGCATCAACTAGACAAGTTCGAAAAAGCCAATTCACTTTCTGGTAGTTGTTGTGATCATGGAAAAATTCAGCTTATGCCACTTATGGCGCCTTCTTAGTCCTTGAGGCCCTTGTTGCTAGGAGACACACGAACAACAAAGAGCTTCAAGAAATCAATCAAAATGTAGAACAACGCTTTGACATTCTTTCTTATGGGAGCTGATATTTATTAGCGTTTTGCGTAAGGCAAAAACTACACCTTCCAATTTCAAGGCCCGGTGTATCATTGAATGGGCAATTTCTTGCCAATAGATGGAGAGAAGTACAAATTTGCACAGCAGTATATTGCGGATAACCACGCAACTCTAAATTGTCAAATAGAAAATTTTGAGAGTTTGGATTGTAGTATAATGGAGTTGCTCCTAAACATATAACCGGAGCACATCCCTTCTGCACGAATTTAGAAAGTGTTTGTCAACGATTGATTGATAAACCGGCCGTGGACTTACATCTCCATTTATTAACTTTGAAAAAACATGTTCGAAAAAGGTACAACACGCCCATAATAGATCAGGTTGATGCGATTGTGGTTGCTAATGGCCATGATGGGGGGATGTTAGACATGGATATAGTTATCAAGAGGGTGGATGGGCGACTTCAACAAATCTCAACTTTGCATTCTCCATATTATTCACAAATGCAATACATGCTCATCTTTCCAGACAGCCACCAAGGATGGTCTACAAACATCCAATTGAAAAACTTTAAAGATAAAGACGTCAAGTTTGCAGAAGTAGATCCAAATGATACGAAAAGTAGGGCAAGGAAAATTAAAGAGAGTGGCGGAAATGCAATTTTATGCGTACATGTTTCACCAGCGTGATCGTGACAACCACATATTCCATGTTGGTCATTTGCTACATTAGTACATGGTGGACACATGGGCATGCCTTGAACTAGACCACTTGAAGTTCTTTAGGGATATTCAAAAGGCCTTGCAAAGCGAAATTTGCAACGAAATGATAGATGTTCTAGATGTAGGCGACCATGATCCGGCACAAATGAGTCAAAGCTTGATGTTACCATAGTATTTTTTGGAAGGCTTCCTTCAAATGAATGAATTCTATTAGGACAATATGACCATGGAAGGCACGTTGAAAAGGCCAAACTATTTTGTGATGTTTATTTGTAATTTGAAATGGTTTAAGACCACAATAGAGCTCAAACCTCGACAGAGAACACAAGACTAGCTGGATTTTGTTGCACGTATTTTCAACTTAAAATTTCAAGAGATGATGGCAAATTTCAAAGGCCGCAGAGTGTACATTATGGTAAAGGGTATTTCAGTCAATATGGAATAATTTAGCTTCCACCATCCAATCTATTATTGTCTCAACACATGATGAAAGACCTAATCAACGCTATTTACTACAAAGTTGCAATTTGCATCGGCGGAACGGACATTTACATGAGTTAGACTATCGTTGCAGCACACAACAAAGAAGTGGCAAGAATCAACATTGTTGTGTTCAACATGGTACCTAGAGGAAGTCAAATTATATTCAACGCTCACAAGATGGATGATGAAGAAGGCGTTGATGTGATTCCATTGACATTCTTGGATATGCTGGAAGTCAACGAGCGGCCACTACATGAGTTTATCCTTAATCCTTTAACGCTAATATGGCTATAACTGATGGAGAATCTATGAGTGTAATACATGTTATTCTACATAATCTCTTACGCTTGTAGATTTGACCATCAGCCATTGTCAACTCGATGTTAAAGGGTTAAAGTTGGTACATTGGTGATGCTTTTGTGCAATTTAGAACCATCAAACAGACTACACAATAGTACCAGACCAATCGTCGGCCACTACATCACCCGAGTAGATGAGGCGGAAGTCCTCACATGTGAATGTGCGGGCCACGTGGCTTTCAAACTAAAGATTCTTTTGGACACTGAGAGCTCCGGACTTCTTTACACATTATTTAATTATTTTCCAATTTGCAAGCATTTTCCTGTCCACAACGCTGATATCATGACATCAACAAGTCAGAAAGGCAAATGGTTTGCAAAGTTAACCCCTAAATTTCCTTGACAATTTCACACCAAAAACACATAAAGCTTATCAATTTCAATGCAATGTATTAGGAAGGATCAAAGAATTTTATTTCTTGTTTAAACCGTAAGATCTCAATTAAGATTTATTTTATTACATACTCTCAAAATTTTCATCAGCTTTGACCGCACAGATTGAAAGATTATAGTGTTTGAAGTAGACAAAATGGTTCAGTTTCTTCCTTATGATGAGGGGATCAACAAACATTGACTTCACTTGGAATCAAATTTTTGTACAACACAAGGTCTAAAATTTCATATCATCTTGTTGATCATGATATTAGCTCCTTACACACCAATTATTAGAGGTAGAGAAGGGTTGTAGCATATTCAAAACAATTGTGCAAGGATTTGAGGTTCAAAATGTGCTAATTCCAGTTAAGTTTTTTGTGAACTTATCATGTTTTAGAATGATAATCAGAATGGTCAATACAAAGGCTTACACTTACATCTTCTAGTAGAAAAAATAAAAAGTAAAGTATATGAATATCTTTAAGTTTAATGTGGAAAAGCAGGGGAAAAAAATTGGATTATTGCTCGACAACTTGCGGCAATGTGTAAAATAGTTTGACTTGGAATAAAATACAATTTTTCACTAAAGACAGTAAAAAATTTGACGATATGAAAGGAAATAATATTGCTTGCTTTTATTGAAAACCTTGCATTTAATAAAATTACCAAGCAGAAGAAGAAGAAGAACCCCGGTCTCTGAATGAGACCGACGTGAATATAGTGTTTGTTCATTCTCTTCACTATGCATATGGCCACGAGACATAGGCCAGTGTCATAGAACTACTCCCCCTTCTCGAGAATAAACACTTTTCTACACTAAGTGCTTCCCTACACTATTTGCCTAAGAGACAACCGACATGTCATCTCCCCCAAGGGCTTTGTGGGTCCCCATACAACAAGGCCTTGAGACCCCACACCATAATTGGGTGGACTATGGTGGTAGGCACCACGCCGGCAATAGGACATGAACTCACAACCACCTCACCGATGTGCCATGATCCAAACCACTACACCAAGGCCGTGGTGCCTTGGAACCAAGCAAAATAAATTGGATATGCCTGACGTGCCTCCACTCCACAATTTTTTCTTTGAGATGGCATATTTCTTTTCTATAAGTCCAATGAGAATAAAAATTATACTCCCATATACCTCGTGTCTTCTTGCATCTCTGTACAAGATTTCAAGAATTCCAAATATAAATTGCAACAATGGCTACTTGCCCAATACTTGCAAAATCTCACCTCAGGACTTTTCTCATTTAGGAATTAGCATCTACTCAAGCAAGGACATTTTTCACACGGACAAGTTGTGGGAGTCTAAAACTCCCACTTGGTCGCCCCTACCAAAAAAATTAGTTAAAATAGGGTTTCTAGTATTAGTTAACTAGAAAAATAGTTAGTATTGTGTGAAATTAGATTAGATAGCGAATAGAGAAAATAGGGAAATGCTTAAGTAGTTAATTAGGTTTATAGTGGTGATAAAACCAGGTCTTAAAATCACTAATTTAAATCCCGGGAAACAATTTCAAAAGAGTCCCGGGAGATATCCCGAGACGTAAGTCTAAAATCACCACTTAAATCTAAATTAACTAGTTGAGTTTAGAAGGTAGTTAGAAGTAGTTGAGTTCTTCTAGATGCTAATTCTTGTTTGAATTAGTAGTAGTGGTAGAGAAAAGAAAAGAAAAGACAAAAAAGAAAAAGATGAAAGAAAAAGAAAAAGAAAAGAAAAAATTCCAAAAATTAAAAATTAAAAATAAAAATTTAAAAATTTAAAAAATACATATCCGGGTATCAACCCGGGTATGAACTAGCCCGGGTACCAACCCGGGTATGGGCTGATACCCGGGTACCCGGATATCACCCGGGCAGCAGCCCGGGTATCTCCAGCCGTCATGGTCGGCCTCTCTCTCCCCGAAATTTCACCTGTCCTCTCCAGAAACTCTTTCCCCCCTCCAGAACTCTTCTCTCCTCCCCCTCCTTCTCTAAAAATCTCCCCCCCCCTCAAATTTTCTCTTCTATCTCCCTATCTAGTTCTCTCTCTCTCTATTTTGTCTTTTTGGAGTTGGGGTTTGAAGAAGTAGTCAAAGGAGTGAAGAAGAGGTGGTGCAACAAGGAGGAAGAAGAAGAAGGAGAAGAGGCTTTTCAAGTGTCTTCGAGGTGCGCGGACTAGGGTTTGGTGGAAGAGGTGCGCGAGCTACGGTTTGGTGGAAGAGGTGCGCGAGCTACGGTTTGGTGGAGATTTTAGGGTTTTGTGGAAGTGGAGGAGATTTGTGGCCGAAGCGAGAAGATAAAAGAGACAAAGGAAGGAGGTTGCGGGTGCAACAACAAAGGTGACTCTTGCCTATGTTGGGTTTCTTTTGTTTGTGAGAATTTCTTGTTTGTGAGTCTTTTCCTCTCTTGTCTACCGGGGTGACTCCCCGGTAATATCCTCCCCGGTCTAGAGAAAAAAAAGTCCCCCCTGGGGACTTCATCTAGACCTCATTGTGTTGTTTATATGTGTAGTTGTTGTCGATTGTCCTAGCCTTGTGGCAAGTTGTTATCTTGAGTTGTCTCCCTCCTCCTATTATTTTAGGTCTTGCCCACAATTCCTATCTTTTTCCCGGTCTTCCTGGTCAACCGGGAAGAACCTCTTTCTAAGTCCTTGTCTCCAAAGTCCTCTCCTCGTTACGATTATATGTGACCTTGTGTTGTTAGTATGTTGCTAGATGTGTGAGACACCCATATCCACATACTCTAGTAAAGTGTTCCGGAGTTGTCTACCGGTTGACCGGTAGACTTGTGTTTCCGGGCCGGACCAGAGTTTGTGACAAGTTAATAGGGAGATTGGTGGAAGTACATGCATTTTGAGGATTTTGTCTACCCGGGACAACATGGCTCTCCGGTGAGTTAGGTGGATTCTCCATCCTCTAAAGGTGGGGCTTGAAGGTCTATGAGAGAAAAAGAAGCCTCCCGGTAACTTCTACCGGGAAGGAACCGGTAGACCTCCTTTCCTCAACCTCGGAGTCTTTGGTGGAGTCCTATGCGGCTATACTAATCGAGCTTAAAGAGACTCCGCATGTATCTATAGATACACCCAACCTTCCGGTGGACACCGCCACTCCACCGGTAGACCTCCCGGTGGATATTCCCAATCTACCGGTAGACCTCCCGGTTGAGACATCCGACCTCCCGGGGGATTCTCTTGACCATGTTGGTACTTCCAGACATGGTGACAATCTCTATACGTCTCAACCGGAAGAGTCTTCCGGTTGAGTCTTTGTTATATGTTATGTGTTGATTTACCTCGCCGGTTGGTGAGAAGTCGTTTTAAGTTGCTAGAATTACACACTAGGGTGAGAGTAGTGACGTCGATGGGGCCCCATTGCGCACCCGGTCACTACCACTTGAGTGGTTTCTCCGGCTACTTATTTTTGTTAGGAAAAGGTTCACCGGTCCCGGGACCGCCGGACCGGGAGTCTTCCGGTCTACCGGTCTTCCAGTTTACCGGTAATCCACCGGTGACTAGGCTACCTTTGATTTTAGGATCTAGATGCCGTTTTGTCTTTTAGTGGAGCTACTTTTGGAGGGTAGCTATTGACTTTAGTGCACCTCCTAGATGCCGTTTCGTCCTTTTGCGGTCTAGTTTTGGAGCGTAGCTATTGACTTTAGTGCACTCTTTAGATGCCATTTCTACCTTTTGGGGATCTAGTTTTGGAGGGTAGCTAGTGGCCTTTGTGTACTTAAGGGCCTTGGGCTCTTGTGTTATGTACTCTTCTCTTTGTTGATCTCCTTGTGTCTTGCCTTCATTGCTTGTGTCTAGAGTCTTTGTTGAACTTGTGTGAGTAGACCGGGAGAGGGTTGAGTCCTCCTAGTGTATCTTTGCTAGGTGTGCAAGGTTGTGACTTGTTGTGTGTTAAGTGATTGAGTGTGAGTAGAGACATCCCGAGGGGCTAGGATATCCGGGTTAGATAGGTAGAGTGAGGTCCGGGACTTGTGCTCTAGACTTTTCACCGGTGGGACCGGGAAGACTTGCTTTACCGGATGGGATCCGGGAAGCCCACGGCTATTTATGATAGCCTCCCTTAAGTGGGAAGTGTTCGGATTGGTGGGGAGTAGGGGGTGACATCCCCCTTCTCTCGGTACACCGGGAGACATCCCGGCTAAGCCTAAGTCCGGTGAATTCTGGGATTATTACCCTTGCAGTGGATGAGTTCCGACGATCCCCGTGGAAGGTTGTTTTGCTCATATGATTTGCTTAGTACTAACTTGTTGTGAGTCTTGTATCTTCTTGTTTTGATTCATTGGATGTGGTTGTAGTTGGAACCCGGGCTTGCGTGACCGGTTTACCGGGACAAGTTCCCGGTAGATTGTGAAGACCGGTTAACCGGCTGCGACCTTTTTAACTCTTTCAAGGTGTAGGGTTAGATTGTGGATATTGTGGCCTCTGGACTGCGAGAACGGAGGGCAGTGACTTTCCGGGCACTGTAAAAACTTACCGGAAATCTACTCTGACGCTCAACAGAGTTTAACTGAAACACATTTGGTTACTTGTTATCGGTGACTAAGGTACCGGGGAAGCCATCCTCCGGGATGTGCCGAGGTATTATGTGTGAATTATTGTTAAGATTTAAAGAGTTTGATGCACGATAAAAATCCCTGGAAACGATCTGGTAAGGTGGGCTTGCTAAAGGTTAATTTCGGTTAATTTTGATAATAACGAACCACCAGACTACGATACAAGTATATGTACGACACCTCCAAAAAACCTTCATTAGCATTGGGAGTGATTGATTTTTATCCAAATTCATCTATTATCTCTTACAATAAAAGGACATCAGTGATGGCAAGCCATACCGGCAACTTAAACCCTAAGAGCCCGAGTGTACGTGGGGTGTACGTTTTGGATTTTGGGCACGTTCCTACAATTAAATAAAAATCTTTTTTTTTAAAACTCTTAACTTAGATTTTCCACAATAAGAGCTCCATGGAGATATTTTAATTATTATTTTTAGATTTATGGGTTTGAAAGTTATTACCACTCAAAGTTAGAAATGAGGATTCTGGGCAGCTCCAAAATTTTGCTAGAAGTCTCTATTGACATTGAGTTTTAAATACATGTAGAGAATATTACGTTCTGTGAAGATTTCAAAAAAGTTCTTGTCTTAACCCCTAAAGGACCAAGTGTCCAAAAAGGGGTTTTTGAAAAATCGGTCAGGTTCCTATGGTATTAATTTCCAACATTCTACTTTGAAATTTTTACTATAAAAAGACATTACCAAGAGCTCAGTGGAAAAACTATTTTTTCCTAAATTGGACATTTGATGAAAAAGTTATAGGGTTTTGAATTTAAAATGGGGAGGGCGGGCACCTCGGGCACCTGCAAAAACTTTTGATAGGACACTCTATTGAAAGTGAGATTTTCAGTACTCGCAAGTAATATTATTTCCCTTCACGTTGTCAAAAAAAAGTTCTTGTCTTTAGTGAAAAATAGCATACCAACCCAAGTCAAACATTTTCACACATTGTCACTCATTGTCGGGCAAGGTACCAATAGATCTTCTTCTTTTCCACATAAAACCTAGAGATCTTAATGTTTTTCACTTTTTATTTTTTCCACAACAATACGTAATGTAAACCCTCTTATTAACCATTCGGATTATCAATCAAAAACATATTAAGTTCAAAAGAATTAAAGTGTGAATTAACAAATTTCGAGCCTCCACTCCTTGCACACTTGTTTTGAATATGCTACACCCTGTCTCTACCTCTAAAAATTGGTGTGTAAGGAGCTAACATCATGCTTAACAAGATGGTTATAGATTTAGACCTTGTGTAGTGAAAATTTTTGACACCAACTGAAGTCAAAGTCTGCTGATCCACAAAACGCAGGGAAGAAAATGAACCGTTTTCTTGACTTCAAACAAAAGAAAGAAGAAGAAGAAGAAGAAGAAGAAGAAGAAGAAGAAGAAGAAGAAGAAGAAGAAGAAGAAGAAGAAGAAGAAGAAGAAGAAGAAGAAGAAGAAGAAGAAGAAGAAGAAGAAGAAGAAGAAGAAGAAGAAGAAGAAGAACAACGCCGGTCTCTCACCTTCAAACACTATAATCTTTCAATCCGTGCGGTCAAACATTATGAAATTTTGTACATGTATTACTCAATAAGCCTTTATTGAGATCCTACGGGCAGAACTAAAAATCAAAGTTTTTGTTACCTTCTTTATTCATTGCACTAGAATCCATTAATTTTGAAGTGTTTTTGGTGTAAAATTGTCTTGGTACCTTAGGGGTTAAGTGTAAAATAACATTTGAACACATTCTTACACATTTCGGGCAAGCGAGGGAAAAAACTTCATCTTTTTTACATAAAACCTATAGATCTTCATATTTTTTGCAATAAAACAATATGTGGTGTAAACCTTCTTATTGACGGTTTATATTATCATTCTAAAACATATTAAATTCTCAAAAAAAAAAAATCGTGAATTGACAATTTTTGAACCTCCGCTCCTTGCACACTTGTTTTGAATATGCTACACCCCTTCTCTACCTCTAAAAATTGTTGTATCCGGAACTAACATCATGCTCAACACAATGTTAAAAAGATTTAGACCTTGTGTGGTGCAAAAACTTAATACCAAAGTCAAAGTCTGCTGATCCGCTCAACAAAGGGAAGAAAATGAACCATTTTCTTGATTTCAAACACTATAGTCTTTCAATCCGTGTGGTCAAAGTGTATGAATATTGTGAGTATGTTATTTAGTAAGTCTTTACAAAGATCCTACAGTCAAAAGGATAACATAAGGTTTTGTTTCTTTCCTTACTCATTGAACTAGAATCAACAATTTTGAAGTGTTTTTGGTGTGAAATCGACACGGGCTATTAGGAGTAAATGGGGATTTAGCGGGGAACTTAAATGGGGAATTTAGTGGGGACTGCCCATGTTCTGTTGGGGACACTGGTACATAAGTATAAAATAAGAGGAAAGAGGGGGAAGACATAACCCTTTGTCCACTTACTACACAAAGAGGAAGGCTCCATCTGGCAATATTACATTCGGTTGGGCAATTGCTACACAAAATATCACTCTAAGTGTAGCGCCCAGTAAATGACTTGTAAATGTTATAAGTATTTACTTTAAGTGAATATTTTTACCATCTATGTTTATAATGATCCTTTCATTTGAATACTATAGAGAGTTGTGCTCTTGGAAAAAATTGGCATCAAGAGTAAAAACTTATTGCATTTACAAGTCATTTACTGGGCACTACACGAAAAGTGATATTTAGTGTAGTCCTCAGTTGCTGTTGGATTTGGTCTGCAGACTTCAGCAGCTAAACAATTGATGTGTCGGAAACAATTTCATGACGTAAATAACAAAGTTGTAAGAAAATCTTATCATGATAGAGTTCTGAAGTAAAATTTTAACGTTTGTAAATCATATTCCATCTAAAACTAGAAGTCAGGTTTTTAGGTAGTAAGTAAAAGATCAATCACTGCACCGTTCCGTGAATATAGTGTAGACCAGACTTTTTAAAATTTCCTACACTAATTAAAATTTACACGCAATGGTTGACTGACACACACTTGCTTGAGAACAAATACCCAATCAGAACTTGACATGCACATGCTTCGATGGAAATTAGTGTGAGTGATCTACATCAATAATCCCTCTACACCATATTCAGAGTTTACTGTAGTGTTAGATTACAATAATTCTAAGCCACATGAACTTTAAGCTCGTGTTTCCCTTTGGTGTTCCTTCCATGCTCCCACTGGTTTCACGGTTGAAAAGAGAAACCAAGACATCACATTAAAAGATATATATTTGAATGGATTCAATTTTGGTCCAAAAAGAGAGAATGGAAAATTAAAAGATTCACAGTGACGAGAATGTCGATTCCTACTATCTAAGCTCTATATTACAGCGCACGATCGTGCCCTTCCCAAACCTGTCGTTGAACACCCAATCAGCACGATTGCCAAACTCCTTTTGGATGGAATGATTGTCCGTCGCGCTGGGCGCGATGCCTCCCTCAGGTCGCGGTCTTGTCAAGGTCGGCGAAGTAGGGGTGGCTCAAGGCAGCTTTAGCTGATATCCTCTTCGACGGCTCGAATACCAACATTTTCTGTCAATACATACAGTACCGGGTCAGCATTCCCGTACACCAGATAAAAGACAAATCACAACTGACCTACAGAACTCCTCCACACGATGATGACTACAGAGTATCACGTTCGGGGGAAATAGATGCGACACTGCCCATTTCAAAAATTTCAAATGTTCCACGAGTAAGACTTACAGCAAGAAGGTCCAAACCGACAGCGCTAAGCCCAGGGACCGCAAGGGACAGATCCTGAGGCCTCCACTGCGGAAACTCGTGCCAATCGCGGTGTTGGCTCACGCCAGGCCAGATTGTCTCGTTCGGTGTGCCAAGTAACCTAGTCGTTACAAAACAACAAATTAGCTGCCGTGATACTTCCGGACATCTGCCGCTCTTTATTAGAATTGGTCACAGTCACACTTCCATAAAAAGTTTCTCGGACAAACCTGAAGATGTGAAGAAGCTGCTGCAGTTCAGAATCCCCGGTGAAGAGGGGCATCTTACGAACGAGCTCAGCTGTTCACATAGACACTCAATTAGATCCCAAGATAAAATAATATCAAGCTATTCACTCAGCTGGAGAACAATGATCGACTAAAGAACAGCGTACATGTCCAAATATTGAAGCTTACCGAAGATGCATCCCACAGACCACATGTCCACAGGAAGAGAGTAGTGAGTTGCTCCGAGAAGAACTTCCGGTGCCCGGTACCATAGAGTGACGATCTGTCAGGACCGGAATTCATCGAATCAGCTACGTTCAAAGCGATGACTTTACAGCTGCGGAAGGTCATGTTACTGGCCAACACAAAGGGAACGATATACTACCTCGTGTGTGTAGCTCTTCATTGGCACTGTGAAAGCCCGACCAAGCCCAAGATCTGCAATCTTAAGGCGCCGGGTTTGCTTGTCCACCAACAAGTTCTGAGGTTTCAGATCCCTGAAAAGACAATACCCTACACTTAAACCTCCGCATTCCTTCCAACTACTGCCACATGCCTCACATAGCTGGAGCAAAGCAAGTATTTGACCGTAATGTGTCTCGTCTTACTGGCTTCAAAGAGAGAGACAAGCAGATGATATTGTGCTCTTCCAATAGCTGTTCTAGATGTGCCCCGAGGAGCCACCACAGGAAAGTGAACAATGTGTTGGACTACACTACCATGTCCCCGAAAGAGGGACCAAAGATCAAGCTGCAGAATGAAAGAAGTCATTTTTCTAACCTGTGCATAACTCCATGGCTGTGGCAGTGCGCAAGCCCAGTGCACAGCTGGTACATGAAGCTCTACATCACAATAACAGAAATGTACCCGTCAACACACTACAACCAATCGCGATTGCTGCGCCGTTATCAAATTGAAAAGATCGACGTACCTGCACAACTTTGATAGGAAGAGGCTTCCCGCTCGGTCCGCGACCGTGCAAGTCGATGTACTTTTTGAGATCGGTGTCCATGTACTCGAACACCAGGTAGAGCATAGGCTTGTTGTTTTTCTCGACGTGCTCCACGCACAGCAGCCTGCACATCCAATAACAGCCAAGGACGCCTCAAAAGGGCATTCTAGAGCATGAATGAAAAGAAATTTAAAATCCGCATTGCATTAAAAACGCTCTGCTCCGTTTCCGAAATCTAAATCCTCAACAATTAACCACTACAGACGCAAGGACAACAGGACCGGCAACCTGAAGATGTAAATTCTAAGCGACGGCATCTACAGCATTCCAAAACAAGAAGCCAAAACTAGAAAGTCACATTGCATCGAAAACTCTAGGCTTCAACTTCTACTCCAAATCCTTCGCGTGTTACCAAAACAGACACAAGGACGGTTGGACGAGCTCGAGCACCAACCTAATACTGTACATGCTGTGCGACATCAGAAACAAAGCATTTCAAAGCATGAACACAAACAACAAGACTCTATCATTGGGTCGAAAGCTCCCTCCGACTTCCAATACTTCCCACACAACCGAAAGAGACACAGAACAAGCGCGAGCAACAACCTCACAATGTACATGCTATGCGACAGCATCTGCAGCAGCGACACTTCGCGCAGCGCCGTGGATGGGACGCCTTCTTCCTCCATCTCAAGGCGCGTCTTCTTGAGCGCCACCATCTGCCCGGAGCGCTTGTCGCGCGCCTTGTACACCTTCCCGTACGTCCCTTCTCCAACCTTCTCCAGCTTCTCGTAGTTATCCATCCCCGAAGACATCGCAAGAGCTCCAAACCCCTCGTCTGCACTCCACACTCCACTGGAAACCGCTGCCAATACCTCAATCGGAAGCTGAGCAAGAACGCTACAAAATGCGGGACGTCGGGCGCTTGCAGTGTGCGTGAACGAGAGAGACAAGCGCCGCAAGTGGTAGTTTCGGCAATGGCGATGGTGTGATCACACGAAGTCACAACGGCTCTTTAGCTTTCGAATGCTAATGCGCTGTTAGAAGACCGGCAACCGGGGTTCCCGGTCATAGTTACGACGAGAAAGTGAGACTTCGTAGATTGTGAGCTGATATCTACCGTTTTGGCAGATTCATTAGTGAATAACTCGTAGATGAGGGGCTATCGATGACCATGCATAGGACGCCTTGCACTGTCCTCTGTGTCCGCTGATGACAGAACGCTGTCCTGGAAGAGCGTAGATTTGGGTGAGGATTTCGGTAGATGTGAGCGGTGTCGAAGGGCGTGGGTGGTTTTGGGGACAGGTTAGTCATGTGTGCGCTGTTTGATTTAGTCACTGTGTGTCAGGGTTGTTTTTAGGGTTGTGATTTGGAGTTTTATTGACACATGTGAAGTGGCCAGGGTGGCCAGGATGGCTTTCTGTCCCATATTTAAGGTAGAGGCACCCAATTCCGATCACTTAAGGCAGTTGGGGACTCAAATGTCATTAGAGTTTTCCTAAAAGTCACCAAAATACACTGGATAGGTACCCAGAATCTTGTTAGTAACAGGGACCATGCACATGGTGTCTTGGCTTGGGAAAGGTTTGGGGGAACTATTGGTTAACCCTTTGAGAACTCAGGGTACTGTACTATGGGGGAACTTTAGCTTGCATGGGGTAGGGCCCAAGAACATTAATTGCAAAGCATTTCATTGGTGTAGAAAAAGACGACATGAGATTTCCTCATGCTCTTTTTTTTTCCGTTTATAGATATCATACTGCCTGGCACCATACTCCTCTTGACTTGCCCCTTCAGGAAGCACTTTCAGGAAAACTCTATTATATGTTTAAAAAGAAATGTATGTAGAAAGGTGCAGAATCGAGAGTAAAACTCAATAAATAATTTTTCAAATTTAATCACAAAGATTTGGAATTGATATAGAATTTAAAAGCCCAAACACCACCGGAGCCCATAATCAAACTGTAGAGTAGGTGAGATTTGGTGCCCTCCTTTGCCCAATGCCAATAAGTGAGAGTGAGTAATTGAGAGAAGACATGCCATGGATAACCAACTCATGGAGGGTACCCAATGCCGATCGGCCTTGTTCGACTTTTGAGGCAAGGCCACCAAGGAGAGCTCAATTTAGGTGGAGCAACCCAAAATTACACACTTCATGAACCAATGCCGATAATGACTGGGGTTTTCAGACTTTGAGTTATTCGTCCTGGGTTGCTTCATGCATCATTTCATGCATTTACGATTTTTATGCACCATTCCATGCAAACTCTACTGATTGGATTTGGGTGCTCGATCGGAATTGAGTGCCTCTACCTTATATAGAGTGGCAGTGATAGGAAGGTGGCGGTGATGGGCAAGACTACCTTACCCATTTTGAGTCCTACTTCTAGAGGTCGCCCGTGCCAATTTCTAAAAAAAAGTTGCATATAGCAATATTTCATTGGATTGGGCATCTGATATTTTCTTAGTTGATGGTCTACAAATAACACAGGGTTGCTAACATGCGAGCAATGAGCAGTGAGCAGTGAGGTAATTTTTTTTGAAATTTTAGGCCAATTACCTAGAAATTTGTTTGAATTCTAGTAAAAAATTTAGTCGAGAATCCTACATCTATTGAGGAAATAAGTCATTAAAAGTAGATTTATGGTGGTTTTTAGGCCATTATTCTACGTCTTTGGAGAACAAAGATGAATGTAGATGGATGATAGATTGCCTGGATGAATGGAGATGAATGACTTTGTCCATGAATGGTGATGTTTTTCTGGATGTTAAGACTCAGATTTTAAAATGACTTTAAAATGAAAGACGTTAGCTTGGATACTGGAAAAACCAGAAAACTGCTAAGAGTGAAGTAAGTTTATAGAATTTTAGAGATATATACGAGACAACGCAGAGAACTCAGACAAACAACAAATGAACTATACAAAAAGGTGAGAGCAACCTTCGGTGCCGAAGAAGCTTTTTGGTTGTCGTTTAAAAAGATCTAGTGACAAAAATCAAGATTAGAGATGCATGGGATCAAGGGGAGCAAATACTCAAAATTTAGGAAATAAAGTTCTTGGACTTGCAATGAAACGGCGACAAAATGTATTAGAACACAAAAATAGTGGCCCTTTAGGTCGCACTATAAAGTTCAAAATTAAAAGAAATAACAATGGTAACCGTGGCATGGTCACGAAATAAAATCGCTCAAAATTCCACATACTGAAGTAGCCGTAAGCCTACCAACAAATCTGGTGTTTTAGGAACTTCCAGCACTGGCAAATCCAGCACTAGATCCATCGTCTAAAGCTTCCACAACCTCCAAATCAAGATATTTGTGCACTCTACTATCATATACTCGTGAAATTGGCGCACGATGTGGCGTTTGAATCTCCGCGAGCTGAACCGCAATAGCCTTAATATAACAAGGCAAAGACATGGGGCTAGGCGGACTCTTCATTTGATCTACGAAACTGATTAAGAAAATATTGTTACATTAGTGAAGAGAAGTAAGAAATTAGACTACAACAATGACAGTTTGTAGGATAGAACATTCACCAGAACAATGAGAATGCAAGGATTTGACTTACTTACTCAATCGGTTTTTAGGGACCCTTTTAGAAGGCCTAACCACAAGGGAGTCGCCAGAAGAATCCGGTTCATTCCGTTTCTTCTGCTCAAAGTCCGCTAACATCTTTAATGATTCGAGAGGGACAAACACAACTTCAAAGATGTCTGATTCGGCCTCTAAGACAACCACATGGCGCCCAGTTTTCTTGCAAGCATACACGCTTGCACCTCGGATTATTGAGGACACAATTGGACTTGTCAAAAATGAGTGAAGATAGAACAAAATTAAATAGAAAAAAAAGTATAAGAAGTTACCGGTAGATGCGTTGCAGTCCAGGACAATATGCCCTCGTTGCGAGAAACTTTCTATCAACATTTGGACTAGAACACGGCTCTTTTCTCTACCCCCTTACCAAGGCACGCCTCCATTCTTCAATGACATTTTTGCGATCAAAAAGTTATGGAGAACTCCCTCACCAACGATATCAATCTCCACTTTGCTAATATCCAAGTTTTTCTCAATTGAAAACCTTGAACGAACCTTCTTATATTTATAGGATGTCTTGATAAAAAGAATGATCCAGAACCGCTTTCTCTGCGTAATGCAAATATGAAATAATGAGAAGGATAAAGGAAAGGAAATTAAATTAAATTGAACCCCAAGATGGATTAAATGTGGTGTCAAACTTACAGTGCACTTCTCACTCTCGTAAGAGGTGAGATGCATCTCGTTATTGCCCCACCAATCATGGAGGGGCGCAAATCCGTAGGCCTCCGCAAATGAGTCTGTTGCATCTTGAACGGTTGGATTATCAGGATGGAAGAATACAATAGCTCCGTCATCCTGGAAAGTGTCTCGAGCGAACTCAAAAATTGGCTCCGACCAGGCCTCTGTGAGGTCATTTTAGTTTGGAATGACTAAGAGGCCAAGGGACAAACCATGAATGGGCAAACCATCTGGCATGTCCGCTATAATGAGATGGAGGCAAGCGTCACGCTAGGGAACTCCACCAAGGCGCCACTGTCGCGTAGAGAAGGGAATGCTTTAACCACAGGATATGCCACTGTCGTGTAGAGAATTCACGGAGAATCTAGCTTCAACCAGAATAGATGGTAGGAGAGTCCAGTTAGGTCTTCAATTCTACTGTTCTTCAACTCTCCAAATAGCTCCCCGTTGGCCTATCATGTGGTGGCTCTAAACGGGTTAAAGATAAAGGTAAAGTGATAAGAACCCACGGCCTCGGACGGGTAAAACGGTACGGCCAAACCACAAGCTGAAACCGTCCGAAAGATTGGCTCCTAAAATTCAAAGCCACGGTAACCAACAATCCTGCATCACCGATGGAAATAACATAAATACGACCATGTGGGTGATCAACCCCACTTCGCCGCAACAAAATTTACGAAGTAGAATCGAAAACAACTAGCCTCCAAATTTGGCTGGGAATAACAAAATAAAGACAACGAGCCTCCAAATCCGGTTAGGAATAACAAGTCACAAGCCACAACATACGAGTCTTCATGTCTTCTTGTCTTCAAGTCTTCAAATCTTCATGTGTTCAAAAACACAAAGAAACTCAAAAGAAGTGTTAAATAACACAATGAAAAGCTTCCACCAAGGCTGTAACCTTCAAACAGGTGCCACAGGTGACTTAAAACTCCAACTATTAAGTATAATGGCTTTTTAAAAAGTTAATACAAATAACTAACACTCCTTCAAATTTCAAGTCATTCAAAACTATTGTCCGAAAGTTATATGAGTTCAAAGTTCCGCCCTTCTAGATATTTGGTCGCTCATAACTTCTTCAAAACTCCAAATCTCATTTGTAACAGCTTTTTGGAGAGCTATGACAATGGTGCACAAACCTTTTAAATCTCAAACCATTCTAAGCTACTGTCCAAAAGTTATGGCTTGTTGAAACCTTCCGGTACTTTAGATGGAACGTGGATCGTGCGAGCGCCATCCGAGCACCTGTGGTGTTAGAGGGTCAATCCTGCGGGGATGTCTCTCGCGGTGGAGATCTTGGTGGACTGAGAGATCTACTTCCGGATCCACCGGTTGTGGTCTTCTTCCGGGCTGACCTTCGAGATCCTTTACTACGGTGGGCGCTTTGACTCATACGGTTCTACTCTATAGCTAATCCTATCTGGAATACATATATTCCATTACTCACGTTCTAGTTAGTGCTTCTAAAAAAAATCCGAAAAGAAGGAACAAGATCCACGGCAACGGCGCCAAAATCGTGTTGTAGTTTGTAGAGTTAGTATTCCTCCGGAATGCACTCAATCGTCACTAAGTACTTCCAAAGTAAACCACTCCGGTTTCGTTCCCACAGAGATCTTTTAATCTTTTCAGACTATCAAAAACAACCAAGCTATTGATCACTTAGGTTAGTCATTCTATTGAGTAACTTATCCGGATTGTTCCGGATTCCGGAACTACTACGAAGTTCAATCGGAACAAGTTTCCGGAAGATATGCATAGTAGTTTTCGGAAATGGTTTCCGGTAATCTAGAGGGTAGTTTGATTTACCTCTGTTCCTCCTCCAAGCGTCTTCCGGAAGGTTTAAACGAGCGACCGGAAGGCCACTGATCCTATTTTGTGTAAGTGGCCGGATTCCCCACTATCTTGTGGCTTAAAGTGGCTGGAGACCCAGTGCTCCGGAGTTTATAGTGACCGGACAATCACTCTCCCTACTCTAGTAACCGGTGATAGGAGGTTGCTACTGGACTTAACTCTCACAATATCCGGAAGGCCTTCCGGAT
The DNA here is from genome assembly GCA_963971425.1 of Bryoerythrophyllum caledonicum. Lineage (NCBI taxonomy): Eukaryota > Viridiplantae > Streptophyta > Bryopsida > Pottiales > Pottiaceae > Bryoerythrophyllum > Bryoerythrophyllum caledonicum. The sequence goes on from OZ020520.1 coordinate 6,114,582, forward strand.
ACGGTCACACAAGGGCAAGTTCGGACAACAACGACATTCCAGTAGCACTTTTGCAGCCTTCCGGAGAAAGTGATATAGTTTTACTAAGGAGGACTTCTTTTAGACCCACTAAGTAGGCTTTTCCTATCGTGGGGGTAAACTCCGGTTTTTGACCGTAGTCTGGGTTCTCACGGATTTTTCCGTGCCCTAGAGACTACTAGGAACACCTCTGCAATAAATCTCTTCCCCTCCTGGCTTCTTCCGGATTCTGAAGGTGACTAGGAACAACTCTGCAATCTCCTCCAACTCTACCAGATGCTCCCCTATTGTGAATCCCAACCGGCTCACTCCTAAGTTCAATCAAATACCTATCTCTCTTTGAAGTAACTTTCACAAGTACTACAACAACGGACCTTGTACCTTACAAAGAAAACAACTCTCGTTACAAGAACTAGGTAGCAAATCTAGTATAGTTCCGGAATATATTCGACGTGAAGGAAAAACAAGGCCATGAGTCCAGAGGACTCATTTTACTAAGTACTAGCTAATCTACCTAATCATAGTATTACCTAATCTGCAAGAAATCCGGAAAATCCTATCCTAAAGAAATCTTAACCCTAAAGGTCCGAGATTTCAAACCAGAGATTCGAAAATTATGGATCTCATATCCGGAAGTTCCGCCGGTCAACAATTCAAGTTTCCGAATACAGATAGGTTGGTAGCCGGGTGCAATTGCGAGCCCCATCGTTAATCGCTACAACAAACCTGACAACCGAAACTAACTAATTGTCACTTACTAAATCTAACTAAGGGGTCCTCTTGTGTTGTCCACTCCGGTGTATCGGAGATGCTTCCATTGTCTGCTTCCGGCCACCGGCCCTGTCCGGAGTTGGATCCGGTACTGGTCTACTTCCGGAAGCTGGAGCTTCCGGTTCCGGTTGGTCGATTGAAGGTGCCGCTTACGTGGCCTTCTTTGCTGTGCCGGTGGGGGTTCTCTGTGCTATCTTGGGGTTGGTGGTGGTGTCCGGATGGCCCCTAGATAGGAGAGAAGTCGTCTTCCGGCGATTGGAGGTAGGTGGAGAAAGCGGTATCCGGAAGGTGGTAGGAGTCTCCTGGAACAGCGCTAACGGAAGAAGGGTCTTCTTAGCCATCTCTGGACTGTTGGGAGGCGCCTTGCTACACGGTCCGGGAGAAGCTGTGGCCGGTGTATCCATCGCCTCGTCCATAGGCTGCTTACCTTTTCCGGAGGGTTCAGGTGTCTGTTGTGAAGGTTTGGTTGCATCCGGGGACGAGGTAAGGCCGATGGTGGGGTTTGGCGTCTCCGGCATCTTCGGAACGACGGTGCTGACCGCGTTGCTGGCCAGCAGTTGCATCTGTCCCCGTGTCTTCTCCATCTTTCGGGCGTGGTCCAGAAAGAACGGGATGATCTGACCCCGGTTCACCTTACCTTCCTTCTCTAGGCACTCGTTGAAGAGGATACTCCGGTTGACAGTGTCAACCTGGAAACTCAGCGCTTCCCAGACCTCGCCCAAGGCTTGAGCTGATGCGACAACTTTGTCTTCTGCTGCCTTCCGGGCTTCTTGGGCCTCTTCCAGCGCTGCATCCGCCTTCGACAGATCCTGCTGCATTTTCGCCCGGGCTTGGAGAAGGATTCGATGTTGCGCTTCCATTTGCTCCATCCGGAAGTCGCTCTCCTCGAGGCTTTTCAGTCGTGGCATGATCTCCTCCGAATTCTAGATCTGGAGCTCTCCCATGATGGCGTATATCAAGGAGGTGTTGTCGTTGAGGTGTTGGTTGATCCGAGTGGCCCTCCATGCCACATGTTGAAGCAGCTCCATGATGTCCTCCTTGTGTCTGCCGGTGAGTGTCGGAAGATCCAGAGTTGGGCATCACTCTGCGCGCTTTGAAGGTCCTGCCCCGTCTTCGTCTTCCGGAGCCGGGTCTAGACTAGTGGGTGGGGAGCTCACCGGTGGTTGTTCCGGTTGCACCAAGCGGCTCCTCTTCCGTGTCTGGGGCGTTTCCGCCGGAGGTGGCTCCGTATCTTCTTCCTCCTCCGAAACAACCTCTACCCCTCCGTACTTCTGAATGATCAGAAGCTCTTCATACTCGTCGTGCTCCTCCGGCTTGAGCAGCTCGTGCCGGTGGTAGAGGTGCGTCAAGTAAACCGGCAGAGGCGACCCCGCCTTCCGGTTCCGGTGAAGGTTCTTGATCAACCGCTCCACCAGGTCTTGCATGAGAGATGCCCAGTCGACGGTGATCTTCTCCCGCATGGCTCCCAAGAAGGTCGTTGGCCACTTCAGTACTAAGCGCTTGGGTTTCTCCGGGTGGAAGATAGGGTTTAGAAACCCTAATACAATCCGAGCCTGTGGGTCAGTTAGGTCACGGATGGAGTATCCTTCCTTCGGGCCAGCCGTTCCCAGGAATTCCTCGTTTGTAAGGTCATCCTTCCCCTCTGCCACCTTGACGTCCCCATCGTCGAAGGCGTAGGTCCGCTTCCACTGTGCCCGGGTCCACTTCTCCGGATGAGCTCTAAGGCTTCCGTCGTACTAGTTGTCACGGGTGCCGATCAACTCAATTACGATCTTCTCGTCCCGGATTCCCCATGCTGCCGACATCAGACCGGAGCACCCCATCTTGTCCAAAAATTGGTACAAGGTATGAAGGTCCTAGTCCTCCGTTGGGTACTCCGGTATCACCCTCACAATAGGTGGTCCACCGGTGGTGGGGCTCTTCACTTTCTCCGGTTTCCCGGCTCGCTCTCCGGCCATGGCGGTCACCCTTCGGTCCTCCGGTCGTACCTACACGCACTGACCTCACAAGAACTCTCCAACTACTACCGGATGCTTGAAGAACAACCGGCTTAGATACCAACAGAGGGAGGAAGAGAAAGGAATCCAGAAAAACGCGGAAAAAGAGAAGAAGAAGAGAAGATAACTGTTTTGGGAAGTCCCGTCGGTTGCCCCATTTTTATAACGGCCCTGAAGTACTGGATTTCCTAACAGCTCTGACGTCACTATTGAAGGCGTCATTATGACAGTTCTCGAACCGGTTATCATCTGAATTCTTCTCCCGGTTCTATGTCCCTCCGGAATGTTCAGTGTATAGCCGGATTCCGTCGTGCCAAGCCTTCCGGAATATGCAGTTCGTTAGGGATATTAAGCACTTAACCGGCCCGTCACATATCTAAGCTTCTAGTTTCTAATTCCGTACTACATTAATCTATTTTACTTATCTTTTACTACTAATTTTTTTATTTATGCTGGATTTTAAGGTTAACTTTCGGAAACCTGTGGGAACGGCTTCCCACATTGGCTTAGCAGGGGGTTAAATTGGTTGCAAATGTATGCCAAAGTTTGATTCTGACCTTTGTATTTGTGCGCATAAGGGTGATAGAAGTCGGAAGAAGTGAATAGGACGCGTGCTTTGACGTTCTTAAAGACGTCATCCGGGACAAACTCATGTGCACTGAAGATGTTGAAATGGACGTCTATAATTACAACCCCACAAACAAACTTGTGCACAAGGATTGTCCCGGGAAACACCCCATGAAATAACGACAAAAACGTAGACGTCGAGGTAAACGTCTATTCATACGTCTACGTAGACATTCAATAGTTTTGTATGATGTCTAGGAGGACATCATCAGCAATCAACAGCATCCGAGAATGGGTGCCACATCAGCCAGTCCACGTCGGCGGACATGTCATGGATGAAAAACATTGTGACGTGTCCCTGCCCATTTTCAAAAATCCCACGTGGCGCTAAGTTGGACGCCAAATGGCACGCTCCAGGCCCTCGAAAAGACCTCATCGTTTTGGATGTCCCAAAAACTTTTACACATTTCTTGGGACATCACGTGGATTTTCTTAGATGTCCAAGGCATGTAAACACTCCGGATTTTAATTAATGCCCCCTTTGACGTCCATGTCGATAAATTGCCCGTTCATTTTGACGTCCATGTCGATAAATTGCCCGTTCATTTTGACGTCCGAGAAACCCTTGTTTTCTTATAGCGCTTGTTGGTGCAGTTGCTTCCCAGGTTCCGCCCTTTCGGGACTCCGCCCCTGATCGTGTTGTTCTCGGTGTTGCCTCTACTGGTGTGGTTGCTCTAGGGTCCGCCCTCTTTGGGTTCCGTTCTCGCTGGCCCGGCTTTCGATTCCGCCCCTACGCTGGTGCACACAATCTTGAGTTCCGCCCTCGCTGGTCCTTGCTGGTGTTGCTCTTGATGTTGCCCTCCTGGTGTCGCTCTTGGTGTTGTCCTTGGTGGTGCGGTCACTCTAGATTCCACCCTCCCAGGGTTCCGCTCTCGCTAGGGCAGTCACTCCCTAGGTTCCGCCTTTGCTGGTGCGGTCGCTCTAGATTCCACCCTCTCGGAGTTCCGTTCTCGCTAGGGCAATCGCTCTCTAAGTTCCGCCTTTGCTGGTGCGGTCGCTCCAAATTCCGCCCTCTCGGGGTTTTGTTCTTGCTGGCCCTGCTTTCGGTTCCGCCCCAACGATGGTGCACTCAACCCTGGGTTCCGCCCTTGCTAGGGCAGTCGCTCTCCACGTTCCGCCTTTGCTGGTGCGCACAACCCTGGGTTCCGCCCTCAGTTAAAGCTGAAGGGTATTTGTGGGATCCGCCCTCGCGCTCCTGAGGTACGCCCTCGGTGGAAGCTGTAGGGTACTTGTGGGATCCGCCCTCGCGCTCCTGAGGTACGCCCTCGGTGGAAGTTGTAGGGTACTTGTGGGATCCGCCCTCGCGCTCCTGAGGTACGCCCTCGGTGGAAGCTGCAGGGTACTTGTGGGATCCGCCCTCGCGCTCCTGAGGTTTAGGGGGGCCTTGATTGCCTCCAGTTGAGGTGATCCGGTTATCCTCGGGCTTCGGCGGGTTTCTAAGATCAGGTCTAGGCTTGGATTCAGGCCCTCCTTCATCCCTGGTAAGGGTTTTAAGTTTACCTTTTATTCCTCCTTCCCTAATTCTACCTAAAGGCTAATCCAAATTTAGAATGATACCCAAACTTAACCTTTTGGTTTAATTTTAACACCCTAAATTACCTAACTAATTTTTTTTGAAAAATCTGTGGTACTACATTATCTCCTTCTTACATGGGAGTGTCCTCACGAGCAGACGAGGTTCCTTCTTTGTCGTCCTCCGTACTCCCATGCTCGCGGTACAATTTAATCCGTGAACCATTGGTTCTAGTCTCCAAGAAGTTTCCCTGTAAATCCTTTAGTTGTAGAGAGCCTTTTGAAAATACCTCGTGCACTTCATATGGTCCCATCCATTGGCGATGTAATTTACCTGGGAAATCTTGGTGTCGGCTGTTAAAGAGTAGGACAAGGCTCCCGATTTCAATGCCCTTGTTGTTGCTGAGCTTCAAGTCGTAAGTCTTTTTGCTTCGGGCTTGCACTTGAATCGTTTGTTGCAACGCCTCACTCCGAGCCTCCTCTAGGGCATCCAAGTCTGCAAAGCGGGTCTCAAGGGAGGTAATCCAGTCAGCATGGTTGGACGCTAAGACCCTATGGATCTCTACGTCCATCTCAATGTGCTGCGGTACTTCTTGTCCGTGAACAAGGAAGAAAGGGCTCCTTTCGGTAGTGGTCTTCCTTGTCATGTTGTAGGCGTACACCGTGGAGAAGAGCTTCTTGTCCCAGTTCGTTTTATGAGCCGCGACCACCTTGTTGAGGATTCCCCCCACTATACCGTTGGCACGCTCGGTAAGACCGTTGGCCTTTGGGTTATAAGGCGTAGTCTTCCTGTGCTTGATGGCATACCTAGAGGTTAGTTCTAGGACTACTTCATTTAGAAAGTGAGTACCCCTGTCACTAACAATCTCAAGGGGGTGACCAAACCTCATACATATCTATTCAAAGAGGAAGGTGGCAGAGGTGTTGGCGTCATTCCTTTTGGTCGCTCGGGCTTCAACCCACTTGGTGGTGTAATCCGTTGCTAGGATGATGTATTTGCTCATGTTCTTGCTTACCGGAAAAATGGGACCGATGAAGTCTATTCCGGAATGTCTTAGTACCACTGTAATGCCTCACCCTTCAACAACCCTTGGAACAATCGAAGTTTCATGGTGTTGTCCTCCTGGTTTGCTGTAGCGGTTGCGTTGAACTCGCATAACTAATCGTCTACATCCTCCCGTCCGTCTCCTTTGAACTTCCGGTACTTCAGACGAAACGTAGATCGTGCGAGCGCCATTCTAGCAGCTGTGGTGGTAGAGGGGTCGCCAACCGGTGATGTGTCTCGGTGTGGTGATCTTAGCGGACTGAGAGATCTACTTCCGAATCCAACGGTTGTGGTCTTCTTCCGGGCTGACCTTCGAGTTCCTTCACTCCGGTGTGCGCTTTGACTCATACGGTTCTACTCTATAGGTAATCCTATCTAGAATAGATATATTCCATTCCTCACTCTCTAAGTTAGTGCTTTTAGGAAATCTGAAAAGAAGGAAAAAGATCCCCGGCAGCGGCGCCAAAATTGTGTCATAGTTTGTAGAGTCAGTATTCCTCCGGAATGCACTCAACCGTCACTAAGTACTTCCAAAGTAAACCACTCCGGTTTTGTTCCCATAGAGATCTCTCAATCCTTTTAGACTATCTAAAGACAACTAAACTATCAATCACCTAGGTTAGCTATTCTATTCTGTCACGTATCCGGATCCTTCCGGACTCCGGAACTCATACAAAGTTTGCCGGAACTAGTTTCCGGAATACATATACAGAGGTTTCCGGAAAGGATTTCCGGAGAACCGGAGGTTAGTTCGATTTACCTTTGTTCCTCCGCAGAGATACTTCCGGAAGGTTTAAACGAGTGACCGGAAAGCCACTGATCCTATTTTGTGTAAGTGGCCGAATTCCCCACTGCCTTGTGATTTTAAGTGGCTAGACACCCACTGCCCGGAATTTATAGTGATCGGACACCACTCTTCCTACTCCACTAACTAGTGATTGATTGTTGTTACTAGACCTAGACTCTCACAACACCCGGATGGCCTTCCGGATGCGGTCACGTAGAGACAAGTCCGGACTACAACGACGTTCCGGTAGCACTATTGAAATTCTCCGGAAGTTATTGGCACAACTTACTTAGAGAGGACTCCTACTAGACTTACATAGCAGGCTTTTGTCCTGTTGTGGGGGTAAATTCCGGCTTTGATTGGAATCCGGGTTCACATGGAAGAATCCGTGCCCTAGAGATTTAACAGGAACACCTCCTGTCGTAGTTTGCAGAGTCAGTATTCCTCCGGAATGCACTCAATCGTCACTAAGTGCTTCCAAAGTAAACCACTCCGGTTTCGTTCCCACAGAGATCTATTTATCCTTTCAAATTACCCCAAAATCACTAGTCTATTCATCACCTAGGTTAGTCAATCTAGTCAGTGATAGTCCGGATCCTTCCGGATTCCAAACCCAAGCAAAAACTTTCCGGATCTAGTTTCCGGAAGGTTTTATAGTTATTTCCAAGAATGGTTTCCGGAAACGTGGAGGGTAGTTTGATTTACCTCTGTTCCTCCTCAGAGCGGCTTCCGGAAGGTTTAAACGAGTGACCGGAAGGCCACTCATCCTATTTTGTGTAAGTGGCCGGATTCCCCACTGCCTTGTAACTTTAAGTGGCTAGACACCCACTGCCCCGGAGTTTATAGTGACCGGACAATCACTCTTCTTCTAATCTACTAACCTGTGATGGGGTGTTGGTCCTGGACGTAACTCTCACGACATCCGGAAGGCCTTCCGGATGCGGTCACACAAAGGTACGGCCGGACTACAACGACGTTCCTGTAGTAATTTTGTAGCCCTACGAAGATAGGGATATAGTTCTACTTGGGAGGACTCCTTCTAGACTCACATAGCAGGTTTTTCCTATCGTGGGGATAAACTCCGGTTTTGGACTAGAATCCGGGTTTAGACGGATTGTTCCGTGCCCTAGAGACTACCAGGAACACCTCTGCAATATATCTCTTCCCCTCCTGGTTCTTCCGGACTCTGAAGGTGACCAGGAACACCTCTGCAACCTCCTCCAGTTATTCCGGACACTCCCCTGCTGAATATCCAAGTCGGTTCACTCCTTAGCACAACAACACATCCTTCTCTTCGAAGAAACTTGCACAAAACGTACTACAGCAACGGACCTTGAACCTCACACGTAAAATAACTCTCTTCACAAATACTAGGTAGCAAATCCAGAAAAGCTTTGAAATATATTCAACGTAGAGGAAAATAAACAAGGTGATGAGTTTCTAAAACCCATCTACTAAGTACAAGAATCGTTCCTAAAATAAGGCTTATCCTATCTGCAAGAAATCCGGAGGATCTTATCCCTAAAGTTAAGGATCTTATCCCGAAAAATCCGGAAAAGAGAATCTCAGATCCTATTTTCCCGGGTCCAGATTCCGGACATCCGAAAAGTACACAAAATTCCGGAAAGGTTACAAGTTTCCGGAAGTCTTAGTTTCCGGATTAAGTAGTCGGGTGCAACTCTGGGCCCCATCGTTAATCGCTACCTAATTCCGATCCCTAAGCTACTACTACTCCTAAATCTAACCTACCTAAGGGGGTGATCCAACGTTCTTGAATCTTGGACTGGTACGTCTCGTAGATGCCTTTGCCTTCGTCTTGCCGGCCCTCCTCCGCTGGGGAGTAGAAGATGCCGGAAGGTCTTGTGATCCGGCTCCGGAAGTTGGAGGCTGTGATGCTGCTGGTGGAGGGGGTTTGGAGGTGGAATCCACCACAATGGTCTCCGGAGCTTCAGCAAAGCCTTGGAATTCGGCTCCGGGACTAGGAAGATCCGTCGCCAAACGCCTAGCGAGTGGTGGAGTGGACTTCCGGCGGCCTGATGAGGGAGGAGTAGGTGCAGGCCGGATGGGAGAAGGGGTTTCGCCCTGACTTACCTCCGGTAGTAACTCCGTCCAGTGCCTTCTAGCACCGGGGCTTAGGTTGCCGGGAGGACTGCCGGTCATGGGTGCAGCAGGCTCCGCCGGAGTTGGGATATCCGTCTACTTCCGGGAAACCTCCGGGCGTACGCTTGAAAGTCCGGGTTCGTCCGGAGACGTCCGGATACGGACCCGAACTGCAATGTCCTCCGGTGCTTGAGTGCTCCGGTTCTCCGGTCCCTGAGTGGGCACGTTGGTCACGAGTTCCTGCATCCGAGTCCATGTCTACTCCATCTTCTTGCCGTGGTCGTGCAAGAACCGTATGATCTGGATCCGGTTCAGTCTGCCTTCCTTCTCTAGCTGATCTGTGAAGAGAAGACTCCGGTTGACCGTGTCAACCGAAAAGGCTAAAGCTGCGCGTACCTCCGTCAAGGCCTGTGCGGAAGCGTCTGCTCGATCTTCCGCTTCCTTCAGCTTCTTTTGGGACTCTGTCAACGCCGTAAACGTCTCGTCGCACGTGGCAGCAAACTTGTCTCGACTCCGGATGATGGCAGCCTGCTGGATCTCTAAGGCTTGGAGTCGGAGTGTGTTCTTCTGTAGTTCTTAGATCGCTGTCGGTATCTCCACGACCCTCTCTACCTCCAGCTCCCGCCGGATGCCGTCCAAGACCTCTCGTAATCGTGTTTCGGATTGGCACACGATCGCCGCACGCCAACCTGCATGCTGGATGAGTTCTGGTAGGTCGGGCCCGTCGAGTCCAACAAGGTGCGGGGGCTCTGCCGGAGGAATGCGACCTTCACGTGGAGCTGACCTGGGGTCTTGCGGAGGTTGCTCACCCGTTGGCTGAATCGATGTAGATGGTCCCGGTGTCGACTCCCGCGGTACAGATCTGCTCCGCTTCCGGGTTTGGGGAACTCTCTCGGGCAAGGAAGTCCCCGCGTCCTCCGCAACTTCGTTTTCGTCTCCTGGTTCCGGACCGCCATATTTCTGGATCTCCAGCAGCAGCTCGTATGCGTCTTGCTCGTCCGGGGTAAGCACATCGTGTTGTGCGTAGAGGTGAGTGAGGTACGAGGGAAGAGGGGTGCCGGCCCTCTTCGACTTCTGGAGCCCTCTCACCATCCGGTTGATCATCTCGCTCATAAGCAAGGCCCAATCTACACTAAATTTCTCCCTCATTGAACCTAGTATGGTGGTGGCCCATTTAGACACCACCCGTTTAGGTTTCTCCGGGGGAAAGATCGGGTTTAAGAATCTTACCACAATTTACGCGTCTTGATGCCGGAGGTCGTCGGTACTGTAGCCTTCTTTGGGGTCGGCTTGCTTCGTGAACTCGTCTCCCAGGATGTCGTCGTTCCGCTCCGTTGTCTTGACGGTTCCGCTACTGAAAGAGTAGGTACGTTGCCACTCCGGAATACTCCATGTCTCGGGGTGAGCTCGTATGGTGCCGTCGTACTGGTTGTCCGGTTCACCGAGTAACTCCACCACCAGCTTCGCCTCCTTCGCTCCCCACGCAACGTCGAGAAGCCCTCGGCAGCCCATGTTGGTGAGGTAGTGTTCGAGGACGGCCTTCTCCTCCGGGTCTGTCGGTATGATCGGGACTACCTGTTGAACCGCCGGTTGCGTCGTCGTACCACGAGTAGTCCGGGAAGGTTCTCCTTCCGCCATTTCTGCAGAGATTCCTCACAGTCTCTCCGGTACCACCTGCACGCACTGACCTCGCCACACACTCTCTCTACTGGAAACACTTCCGTTCTAGGGGAATCAAGAAGATAAGACGCACGGGCGAAGGGAAAAGAGTAAGCCAAGAAGTGTGGGGAGTTAAACCTAACTTCTTGCTTTAATACCTTCGGCGGTGTACGGACGGCCATTACGGTCATAATAGCGGTTCCGGCTCCGGACCAATTCCGGATCCGGGTTCCCTCCGGCTCCGGTTTACTTCCGGTTCCGGATGCTTCCGGCAGGTTCCGGATGTGAGCAATCTCTCCGGTTCCAAATCCTTTGGATTCATGGTAATTCCTAAACAGTTTTAAGGATCTTTGGTACCCCCAGGTGGTCTTATTTCTTATTTATCTATTTTATAGTTCAAACTTATGATTCTAACATTCTAACACTAATTTTTTTGTTTTTTTTTTGCCGGATTTTTAGGTTAACTTCCGGAACCTTGTGGGAACAGATTCCCACACCTCCGCAAGAACTCTCTTCCCCTCCTAGCTTCTTCCGGACCTTGGAGGTTACCAAGAACACCTCTACAATACCCTCCAGCTCTTCCGGGCGTTCTCCCACAGTAGATCCCAACCGGTTCCCTCTCCAATAAATCAAGTACCAACTATTTTCAAACAACTTTTCTACAACAATGACAACCACAACGGATCCTGTCCCTCACAAAATAACACTTCTAGTCATAACAACTAGGGAGCAATTTCTAGTAATCGATCTGAAAGTATATTCAAAGCAAGGAAAAACAAGATGATGAGTTTGCTAAAACTCATCTACTAAGTACTATTAATATTCCTAATCTTATCTGCAAGAAATCCGGAGGATCTTATCTCTAAAAGTAAGGAACTTATCCCTAAAAATCCAGGAAAGTGAATCTCCGATCCTATTTTCCCGGGTCCGGATTCCGAACATTCAAAAAAAATGCAAAATTCCGGAAGTTACAAAAAGGCCTTAGCTTCTGGATTAAATAGGTGGGTGCAACTCTGAGCCCCATCGTTAATCGCTACCTAATCTCGATCACTAAACTCCTCCTACTTTTAAAACTAAACCTATCCAAGGGGTTGATCCAACGCTCTTGAATCGGGGGCTGGTACACCTCGTAAAAGCCTCCGCCTTGGACTAGGCGGCCCTCCTCCGCTGGGGTGTCGTAGCTGCCGGCATTTTTGGTGATATGGCTCCGGAAGCTGGTACTGGTGGTGCTACCGGTGGAGTTGGACCGGTGGTGGTCTCCACCACAATAGTCTCTGGAGCTTCAGAGAAGCCCTGGAACTGGACTCCGGGACTGGGAAGATCCGTCGCCAAGCCCCTAGCAAGCGGGGGAGTTGACTTCCGGCGGCTTGATGAAGGAGGAGTAGGTGCAGGCTGGATGCGAGAAGGTGTTTCTTTCGGACTTACCTCCGGAAGTAAATCCGTCCAGTGTTTGTCTGTACTTGCGTCTGGATTACCGGGAGGGTTGCAGCTCATGTGTGCAGCGGGCTTTGGCTGAGTCATGATCACCTTCTGCTTTCCGGCAGACTCCGGATGCACTCTCAACGGTTCGACTTCATCCGGAGAGGTCCGGACTCGGACCGGAAGCGCGCGGTCCTCCGGTGCTGGAGTACTCCGGGTCTCCGGCCCTTCCGTCGTCATGTTGGCCACTAGGTCTTGCCTCCACGTCTTCTCCAATCTTCCTAATGTGGTCGTGCAGAAATCGTATAATCTGGACCCTATTCATCTTGTCCTCCTTCTCTTGCTGATCTATAAAGAGGAGGCTCCGGTTGACAATGTCAACCGAAAATGCAAGTGTTAATCTTCCGGCTTTCTTCGACTTCTGGAGCCCTCTCACCATCTAGTTTATCATCTCGCTTGTAAGCGAGGCTCAATCTACACTCAACTTTCCTCTCATCGACCCTAGAATGGTGGTGGCCCATTTAGACACCACCCGTTTAGGTTTTTCCGGGTGGAAGATGGGGTTCATGAACCTTACCACAATCTGCACGTCTTGATGCCGGAGATCATCGGTGTTGTAGCCTTCCTTTGGGTCGGCTTATTTCGTGAACTCGTCTCCGAGGATCTCGTCGTTCCGCTCCACCGTCTTCACATTTCCATTAGCGAAGGAGTACGTATGTTGCCATTCTGGTACAGCCCAGGTCTCGGGGTGAGCTCGGATGGTGCCGTCGTGCTAGTTGTCCGGTGCTTTGAGGAGCTCCACCGCCAACTTTGCTTCCTTCACGCCCCACGCAGCATCGAGCAGTCCGCGGCAGCCCATGTTGGTGTAATAATGTTCGAGGACGGCAAGCTCCTCCGGGTCTGTCAATATGATCGGAACCACCCGCTGTACCGACGGTTGTGTCGTCGTACCCCTAGTCGCCCGAGCAGTCCCTTCCTCCTTTCATGTGCATAGGGGCCTAAACTGTAATACTGTCATATTGATAGGTTATATAACTGCATTGTCCTTCACTTTGTTAGGAAGTCATTTATCCATTCTGATGGTTTTTTAAAAAAATGGAGCTCCAATTATGCTCTTCGGTACCGTAGAGCACATTTCACCCTAACAATGTTTTTGTTTCTTTCCTTTTTGAATTTGTTTTTTTTTGGTTATATTTTGGTTTTTTTGTTGTTTTTTTTTGTTGTTATTTTGTAATGGTAACCGTTTTCCTATGTTTATTTTTGAGTTAATTTTTTTGATTTTCTAACATATTTAGTGGTTTTTTTGTGTAATTCATTTTGTATATTGTCTTTCATTCGTTTTTTTCTGTGTATTGTCTTTTTTTTTAGTTGTGTTTTTTTTGTAGTGTTTTTTTTGTAATTTTTTTAGGTTTACTTCAGCTTTTTGTGTTTTTTTTATGTTATTTTGTGTGGTTTTTATCTTTGTTCACCTGTTTGAAACATTGGATTTGATTTAGGGCTGCTAAATGGATTTGTGAAAGGTCCATTTGATGTTCTTTTTTTTTAGCAGTTTTTTGTTTAATTGGAGCAACATATGGCCTCTTTGGTATCAAAGAGGCATTTTTCTCATATGAGAAAATGTGTTCCCTGTTTTTAATCGTATATACGAGTCAATTAGATTTTGTCTACCCTCGAGAGAGGGAAGTAGTTCCAGCTCACTAATTCCTTGTCCTGTGGGCATGGTCTTAGTAGTGGAACGAACAGACACTTTATTCACGCCGGCCTCCTTCGGAGACCGGCATTCTTCTTCTTCTTCTTCAATTAGATTTCTTCTTGCTTGTTATTAGGTTTCTTACTTTTGACTACAAAATAAAAAATTTCACATTTGAACTAGCATAGAGGAACAGAAATATTCGTTATGCTTCATCCAGTCTTTGTTCATCCAATATCCAATTTCCAGTATGTTTCATCTAGCAACGACACCAAATGGGATTACTCTAAAGCAGTGAGTGATTTCAACAATGCCTGTTAATTAGACAATTCACTTTGAAAAGGCCACACTCACAACTCCTTCACGGCTTTCTTATTGCCAAAGGCAATCATAAGCACATTGTCATAGGACCATTAAATATATTAATTTAAGTAATTTTTAATTTTTAAAAATAGTGATAAACCTTTTTTAGTTTTAATTTTGCCAAATTTAGCTAAAGGGCTCATTGTTCACTGCTCACTGCTCATCGCTTACAGCTCATTGCTCACATGCTAGCGTCGTTGACAAATAACATTAGGTTTATTGGAAATAAATTCATAACACATGTGATGAAAATTACAGGAGAGACGCATTCCTGAAAAGTTTTAAAGTGATGATATCAACCCCTACATGATTCAAGTGTCAAAAATGGGCTTTTTGAAAGTTCCTTTGGTGTCAATTTCCAACATTCCACTTTGAAATTTTTACTGTAGAAGGACATTACTAAGATCGTAATGGGAGAACATGTTTTTCCTAAATCCAACCTATCATTAAAAAGTAATAGGGTTTTGAATTTCAAATGGGGATAGCGGGCACTTTGGGCACCTCTAAAAACTTTTGTTAGGACACTCTATTGAATGTGAGATCTTCAGTACTAGCAAGTGATATTTTTTCCCTTCAAATTTTCAAAAAAAATTCTTGTCATTAGTGAAAAATAGCATATAAACCCAACTCAAACATTTTCACACATTTCCACACATTGTCAATGGGCAAGGTACCCACAAAAATGCTTCTTTTCCACATAAAACTTAGAGATCTTCATTTTTTAACTTTTTTTTTCCACAAAAAAATGTAGTGTAAATATTCTTTTTGACCATTTGGACTTTAAACACTATTATCTTTCAATCCGTGTGGTCAAATTTTATAAAATTTTGTGAGTATGTTACTCAATAAGTTGTATTTGAGATCCTATGGTGAAAACTAGAAATAAAAGTTTTTGTTTCCTTCTTTATTCATTGCAGTAGAATCCAACAATTTTGAAGTGTTTTTGGTGCAAAACTCTCACGGTACCTTAGGGGTTTATACTAGTAGTGGTATTGTAATTTTTAGAATGTATTTCTAAAACATACTTTGAATAATTTAATAGAATTATAGTAGTAACAATGAGTGGATGGATGGATGGATAATAGTTCTAAGCTATTTTTTTTGGCTTAAACTCAAAATTGATGAGGTGACAAAAATATTCTAATGCAAAAGACCATACGATCTTTAATATATTTGTATTATATCTAAGAAGAAATAGCCTTGGTTGCCAAGTTGGAAAGCTATTGATAAGGTTCCAATTTTTTTAGTAAAATAGATTGAAATTGCACTACAAGTACAACGACTATAATAATTCTGTGAGAATTTTTGTTTCAATAGTGGAGAGCTTGGATGTTACTTGTCTTATATAAACTAGGTTAGGAATCCGAGAAACTTGTGTTTCATGTTTTCTCATTTGTAGCTGGAAGAACAGACCATTGTTTAGCCATTTGTTTAACCCTTAAAGGGCGAAGTTAATTCCCGGGGACACTTTGAGTTTCAATTGAGTCCCTCAATCTCAAATTTTGGCATGATTTTTAAAGATCGTTTAATTAGCTAGGCAACTATTTAATACCTTTCTATTGACATAATTTTTTTGTAGAAATCCAAATTACAATTTCAAAGTTACAAACTTTTATCAATAACATATACAAATAGTGCAACGGTTTAGCGTGACATGTAACAAACAGTGTAGCAAACCTTTAATTCAAGAGAAATACAAGATTTTGCCTATTTAAAATAAATGAAAATTATATCTCAGAAAGGGAATAGAAGCACTTAGTTGCATTAAGGACATCTTCTACCCCTCGTCTACATTACTTCTAAAATTTGGTGCACATGCGCCCAACATGACCCTTTTTAAGTTAAAAATAAAAAATCACAGCAATGAGCAACTCACTAATCTCATCCACGACCACTTCTCATCCATGATCACTCCTGTTGCAGTAGTACCTCACTAATCTCATTCCAATTAAAACACATTCTCATCCACGACCACTCTCATTGAATACTACGAGACAGTTCCATACTGATCTCATCCTCATCCATAACCACTCACTAATCCGCTCAAGTAGTACAGTAGCTCACTAATCTCATCCGCACAACCCTAACTTGCGTCGGCGTTCAAAACTCCCGCCTCCACCTCATTCAAACTTCCCGCCACACGCACTTCGTCTCTCCAATATAACCTCACACTCAGCGGCGCATTCTGCATTAGCTCAATCTCGCCCGCACTCTCTCTTCTCTCACGCTCGTTTTCCATCTCTCTCTCGCTCTCAAGGTCTTAGAGTTCCACCTCCGATGGCGCGCACGAAGCAGACGGCCCGCAAGTCCACGGGAGGCAAGGCGCCCCGCAAGCAGCTGGCCACCAAGGCGGCCCGCAAGTCGGCTCCGGCCACAGGCGGAGTGAAGAAGCCGCACCGCTACCGCCCGGGGACCGTTGCGCTCCGGGAGATTCGCAAGTACCAGAAGTCCACGGAGCTGCTCATCCGGAAGCTGCCCTTCCAGAGGCTCGTCCGCGAGATCGCGCAGGACTTCAAGACGGATCTCAGGTTCCAGAGCTCCGCGGTTCTGGCGCTGCAGGAGGCCTCGGAGGCGTATCTGGTCGGCCTGTTCGAGGACACCAACTTGTGCGCGATTCACGCCAAGCGGGTGACGATTATGCCCAAGGACATTCAGCTGGCAAGGCGCATTCGCGGGGAGCGCGCGTAAGGTTGAAGTCATTTTTGCAATGGTGTTTGATAACACCACCATTTTCTCAGAGATTTTTCAAGTACTCGTGGTTTAAGTGTCAGTCAGAAGTCCTTTTGCACTCCTTGTAGCGAGTGAGACGTCGGTCGTTCTCTCGCTTCAGAAACCGGTGGAGTAATAATTCCGTATTCTCTCGTCGGGCTTCTAGGTTACAGGTCCTTCTGCATATATGGCCTGTAAGATTTACGTCGTTCGTAACGATTCTGAGACTTCGGCCAGCTCTGCTGACTCTCGCCTTCTAAGTTCTGTTCCAAGGTCTCTCTAGTGGAGTCTCTGTCCGTCAGGTTGTGCGGCATTTTCTATTCTAGTCCTAGAGTTGGCACTTCAGTCGTCGTTGTGCATGTCTCTTCTAACGAATGCAGACTCTGGCCCAATCTGCTAACTCTCCCCTGATAAGTTACGCTCCCAGTTCACGAGTGGTGTACCTGTCCACTACCCTTTTTTCTCGCCTACTTCAAGTTCTTGCGTGTTTGTCACTTCGAACAGTTAAGAATCCAGATACCTCTGCCCACCCTGTGTAGGTTTTTTTAAGTAATTTTTGTTTTTTGTATGCTCCTAAGAGAACGTTTTGAATGTCTTTTCTGACAGATGTGAGATCAAGGCAAACTCTGCTACCGATAATTCCCCGGCTGTGCCAAGTTTCTTATCAGTGAAGTACAAGTTGCGGTTGAGGAGAATCATGGAAGCGGGTCATTTGCCCCAAATTTCCTTCTGATACAAATCCCTCACCTTAAATACCTTGTACTGTTGCTTCAGGCTCCGATTAATCAACGCCATGTGAGAACGGCTCTTAACGGATATGCAGATTTCCAGCTGAAACCATAGGCCCAGAAATTCAGTACTCAACTGTCCTGTTCGCTTCGCTTGCTTCACACACTAGTCTGTCAGCGGGTATCTTGAATTTCACATTCGCATTCTGTTGGTCAAATGCCTACGAAAAGAGTAGATAAATCGGTTCCAACTATCGGAGTAAAAAGCAGTGACACCTCTGGATGGCGAAATGTATACCGTTCGCAAGTATGTGACAATTTTACTTCACATGCAGTGAATTCACAAAAGAACTCCAATCCAAAACCGGTAAGATTGTGCAACAGTACCGACAGAAGGGTCCCGCTGATCCTTTTTCTCGACGTTTGTGCAGTCGTGACGGAAGGAGTCGACCTTGTAGTTCATTTGAGTATCTTTCAAGTATGAACAACCTCTACTGTACATGGAGAACCTAAGCACGCAGCTTGAAACAGTTGGCATCGATGAAACTCACTTCCAGCTGTGCCGTTTCGACGCCTCAAGCTGCTTCAGAAGTTCGTGTAGCTCATTCAGCAACGGTCGATTCATGGCACGGAAATCCATCTGAGCCTGCTGCAACACCTGCACCGTGTCATTGTGCTTGCGGCACCGGTCTTCGGCGTCTGCCATCCCCAGCTTCGACAGCTTTCCGGCATATTCCTGCTCAATCTTCTCCGCCTTGGCTAACATGATACGATGGAGACCCTCAGCTTCGCGCCGTGCCTCATCGGCTCGAACTGCAAACATCTTCGCCTCTGCCTGCTTGATGCGCACAATGCTCTCCAGCTCCTCTATCTGAGCCTTCTTCCGCTCCCTCTCCTGCTGGAGTTCTGATGCTTCCTGTCGCTTCTGTTCCAGCTCGCTGTCGTAGGTTGCGAGGGCTTCCTTCGCCATCTCGAGTGTTGTCTGTGTGCTTGGTTGCTTGGTGCTGAAAGGTAGTGGCGAAATCTTCTTCGTTTCGGCTGAGGAGGGTGTCGTTGGTGCTTGGCCAGATGTCGCCCCAAAAGGACCACTTTCTGAAAAAGGAAGACATAGATCAAGGCTAAAAATCAGCAATAATTTGGAACAGTGGGGAAAAAACGGTGAGAGCAACTTGAGGTGTTGGCTGACTTCACAATTGACCCTACCACTATATGGGAAAGTGTGGATCTAAGTTAAATGAGGTTTCATGTCGCTATGCAATAAAACGAGAATCTTTAATAGTTTGGTTCCATAAACTTGAACCATTTTAAAATGATGGGTGAAATAAAAAAATAGCTGCCAGGTGAAAACTAAGTACATGGATGTACTTCAAGATTAAGAAAGCGTTAAGAATGGCTTACCGTCAAAGAATTTGATCATGCTTCGACAGGCCACGGCAGTGTCCACCTGCTGGTTGAGCTGCTGCAATATCATTTCGGCCTTGTTACACAGCTGCTTCCCCCGCGTATCGGTGCTTCCATGAAAAATGCGACGAACGCAATCCAACTCCCGAGCTAGTACGTCTCTGCCCCACTCCGGAGCACATGTGCAAAACACATCCTTAACAAATCCATAGAGTTCACTTGTATGGCCACACGCGACACAGTGAAATTGCATCTCTGTGGTTCCAGCTGCACCCCGAATGCTGGGGCCAGGAGTTATGTAAGACATACGAATCCCGCAATCCGTGTGGCACCAATGGAGACAGAAGTCGCAACCGATCCACCGGCATGTGTTGGCATCAAAGTCGAACTTGGAGCACACTACACACATACATGAGTTGCAGAAACCGGCCTTCTGAGCACACAGCTTGCAATCGCACTCATCCGCAGGCAGCTGGTTCTGGCAAGCAAAATTGCGGCATCTCTGTTGAAGGAAAACTTCAACCAGAGCTGAGTGGGTCATCGGAATGTCGGAGTGCAAGAAGGCTAATATTCCTGTCTTTACGGCAACCAACAGTTCCAGCTGAATCCGGTGAGCTCGCAACAGAATGTCGGTGGTCAGGTCTGTCCGAGCTGCAAGCGTCTGCTGCAGTTGGACGAACTGCTCTCGCTTCTCGATGCTGTTCAGCATCTCCCGCAAACTCTCTTTCAAGCCTGCCAAGAAACTGTCAGGAAGCTCCTGCAGCTTGCGAGCCATGGAAGGAATGGACTCCGACACTATATCCTGCACTCCTATGCTGGTGAATTCCCTCTCCGATCCTGCTGCTTCTTTCTCCCTCTGTCCAAACGAATTCCTCCCTCCCTTTGAATGTGGTTGCGTCTCTCTCGAGTCTCCGCTGTGTGATGGCGAGGACCAGACTTCGCCAGCCACCCCATGGCGGTGTTTGTGCTTCTGCTCCCTCCGCAGCGCACGATCCGACTGCAAGGCATGCATTGCCACAGGAACTTGATGACTACCTTGAGAATTCTCCATACTCTCGGACCCTCGCTCTCTCCCCTGTCCCCTGAGGCGCTCGCTGCCAAGAGAGCCTTGCAAAATCTGAGGATTCGATAGCACCTTATGATACAACGGCTTCGGCCTCCGCCTGTCATACGCTCCTGGGCCTTCATTCCCCTGATTACTACCATAAGACCTTTGCCAGCTTCCGTACGATGCCTGCTCCTTACCAACGGAAATCTGCTGGCTCCCGCTCGAAAGCTCCGTCTTATCCATGGACGTCTGCGTGAGCGAGCAGCTTGGATTGTGTTGGAACGGCTGCGAATGCGACAGAGAAAGCGAATCCGTAAAGGCCCTGGAATGAGAAGGTCCCTGTTGAGATGGCTGCGAATGAGCTCGACGTTGCTTCTGCGGTCGACTACGAGGATCCCCAGACGAAAGGGAGAGAGACGTATCAGGGAGCGCAAGCGAAAGAAGAGCACCATCCTCCACACGCTGCTTCTTGTCGCTCCGCCTGTCCTCCTCCTTCATCTCCTCCCTGTCCCGCTCCCGTCCGCTTAATCTCATGAAAAACTTGCCATCAGAAGGCGCTGCTACTTGCTCACTATTCTCCGGATTTCCTTCGTTAGGGGATGATCCTAAAGTGAGCCCCCTCTCCTGCGCTCGCACACTCCCTTCCTCCTGAAGCTCCTTCGCTTCTGTTTTCTCTCGCTCTACACTGAGCTGCAAGTCCCATTGCGGCTTCTCCAAAGCTTCCTGGCGAGCGACCTGCTCAGGCCCCGAGCTTTCTCTCATAGGAGTGTCAGCCTCGGCCACCACTGACGCTGGCGCCTCTGTCTCGTCGACTCTCCTCGCCTCGGACTCATCGCTCTCCTTCGTCCTTTCCACTTCAACCTCCTCCTGCTTATCGCCATTCTCCGGCGCCTCTGGCTCAACTTCTGGCTCCAGCTCGCCCTCTTCCCTCTCACTGCTTCCCTCCCTCGCGCTCACGGCCGCTGCCTCGTCCTTCGCATTACTCCTCTTCGCCCCTAACAATGCCTTGCGATCATCCTCCTCACTCCTCACGTCAGTCCCCCCTTCCTCCTCGTCCTTCCTATCAGGCGCCAATCCCTCCGCCGTCCCTTCCCGCGATCCCCTCTCCTCTTTCCTCGCGTCCTCCTCTCCGTTTCCCTCTATCCCCGACCTTCCACGCGACCCCGAGCCTCCCGAACCTGATCCCTCCCGCCTCTTCACACGCGGAACATCCTTCTCACACTCCACTTTCACTAATGCCGCGTCGTAAGACCCCGGCCTCTTCATCATTCCACTCCTTCCTGGAAATTCCAACCTCCTCCTCCTCACCACGTAAACCTCCTCAACCCTTTCCCTCCCACGCCAGGCATGTCCACTCGTACGGCTCTCCTACTCCACCAAAAAACCTGGCGACAACGTTGACTACCGTGAACCAACCAAAAAAACTAAAAGGAAAAAACGACTCTTACGTACGCAATCGCCTCCCTCACCAAACCGATATCCACTCGCACCGCCACACAACACAAACAAATGCAATCACCTCCCGTTCACCAAATTCAACAGCTGGAAGAATAATTTCCTTATTTAAAAAGCGCTACCTAACCATCAAACGCGCAAAACTAAAAATTCCACGCCGCGATGCCATCCACATCGCGCTGCTTCTGCTTCTCCGCAACACCATCGCAAAGGCGCGGCTCGGAAACCCTCGCACGCGCGTCTCCAGCCCGAGCAATACCTCCTCCTCCTCCTCCTCCTCCTCACGCCTCGCTTCACCGCACGCGGCCTGGAGTCCGGCCCTCAACGGCGACCACGACTATTCGCGCACCGCATTGCGCGAAGCTCAAGACCTCGGTCGCCATGGCCGACGACGACGACGACAACAAAGACAAACGCCAAACACAAGCTTTCCTTCTCCTCTCTCTCCCCCTCACCACGGTCTCACCAGGTATCACGCCGGTAGCAAATCGTACCGTGTCGGGCATCAACCAGGTATCACATAGCTATCAGATAGTTATCGGGGGAATATCGTCAAGGTATCGACGAGGAAACCAAGTTTAGTTACTGGCCGAGGCGTTGGTCAACTTGGTCCGAGTCCAACCTGCTTTGAAGTCTGCTTTGGGCTTACTTTAGGGCAACGTTCCCAGGCGTCTCTGGAACTTCTGCGGAGTACGTATGTATCCTGGTCCATGTACGTAACTCTGGTCCAATTCTATGGGCCGACGTGAAGAAAGTGACGCCAACCCAAAACCCAATACCGCTCCATTCTATATCCTTTCTATGTAGATTCCAGGGCGGAAATGTAGCCTATCATAACATGCTTGTACATTGACCAGTGAATTTATAAGCTGCGTTTTCTTCTTAGTCGGTTTTGGGTTGTAACTCGATCAAGTCTGTTGCCGTTAGTGAAGAAATTATTATGGTTGCTGAGTTCTTTGTGAAGTCTTCCTAAACTCCCCCTTTTCTTTCACTACTATCACGAGATGCGTGGTCTCTAGTTGTCTGTGGAAGCAAAGAAAGAGGTAGCTAATTTTAGGTTGATTGAGAGAAATTTGGGACTGATTTTCACTGTACAAATTCCTTTTTCTACACCTGTAAGGTAAGCGTATGAATACGTGTATTTTGGTTGTTTGGGTCAGGAATGGCAGAGTCTGGCCCTTCCATGATCCCGGATTCAGCCTTTTGGGGTTCGTCTTCTGGCAAAGTAGCTGAACTGGGTGCCTTTTTAGGAAAAAATATTCAAATTTGGGATACCGGAGAATTGATTCTGGTTGGGGAGGGTGAAAAAGGGGCCAGGGTGGAATGATCCCTCGCTGCTCCCGAGGGGATGGACGGAGATGGACGGAGATGGATGGAGATGGATGGAGATGGATGGGGTCATCCCTTCCTCGTTCCCACAACCCCGTTCCCTTGTTTGTTCTTGTAACTTTGTTTCCCTACATGTTCTCATATTTCCATTCAAATTCTAAGATTTAAAGTCCACCAATTACTCTTGATGACTCTAGACACTAAACCTTGATTCATGAATCCTAAAACTTGGTTGTTGTAGGGAGCATGGAGGTGGTCCCAATCATCTCCGTCCATTCCCTTGGTGGGGCGACAAGAAGGAGAATCATTATTTATAATGGAGTTATGTATAAATATTTTGTATCTTGGTTTTATGTTGGATTGAATTTGAGTTTTGTATATTTTTCATTCTCAATGGGTTAATACTGAAGCTATTAAATCCAATGGTGAATAAGATCAATCCTTGTTGACCTTGCTATTGTTGCTTTGAGTGAAGCATAAGAATTAACAGGCTATGGATCCTAATGGACCCATCTCTTGTAGCCAAATCCTTCTTCTTCCACTTGATGGATTTGAAAAAGCCTTGTTTTGTTGAAATATTTGTATCAAAAGTATATAAATTGATTTAGTTATTTGATGTTTTAATTCATCTTGAAGTGGTTTCTATAGTGGCTAGGGGTCTTAATAACTGTCAAATAGTTGGGATGTTTTCTATTATTGTAAAACATCATGCCGAAAACCTGACAATTCTATGCAAGACTACATGTACAAGTAATTGCATACTTTGAAACTCCGTTATTTCATACATGAGTGTCTTAAGAAAATTTCAACTATCATTTTGTGTTTATTTACAAAGCCTCACAATATACCCATGAGAGAGTCCTTTTTGAATTGCTTGTAAAACTTTTGTTTGCTCTAAATAGCTATTAATTATGGGTGAGCTTAGTGGCCTACATAGTATACAACGAGTTGGCTTAGGAGTCTCTCAAATAGAATCCTTATTAATCCATGAACACCTACAAGGCCACGAGAGAGCCTCATGAATACATACTCAAGAGTAACTTGCTGGTTGAGTTGGGGATTAAAGGATTAAGTACCGAAGAACTTGGTGGCATGTAAACTCAAGTTAGAACTAGATCCAACCATCCTAGAGATTAAAGAAGGAGAGATCACATTGTACCATATATCATAGCTGCATTTATCCTCTTCAAACCAATCAACATGTATCTTTAAATTACTATTTTAAAATTAATAAATTTAATAAAAAACTTTAGTATCTTAGCTTCACTTCTCACACAACTTATTTGTCCAAGTTTTTATTGTTACATGTTTTTTTTTTAAATTATCACACTTATTTCCACCAATGACTTCATTTCTATACACAACGAGAGTGTTCTTTACAAGCCATGGCCTTGGTGTAGTGGTTTGGGTCATGGCACACTGGTGAGGTGGTCGTGAGTTCAAGTCCTATTGCCGGCATGGTGCCTACCACCTTTGTCCACCCAACTATGGTGGGGTCCCAAGGCTTCGTTGAATGGGGACCCACAAAGCCCTTGGGGGAGATGACATGTCGGTTGTCTCTAAGGCAATTAGTGTAGGGAAGCACTTAGTGTACAAGAGTGTTTACCCTTGAGAGGGAGGAGTTCTTCTTCTTCTTCTTTGCAAGCCCTTAAGTATTGACTCACTTTGCTTGATTGGAGTTTGCTCTTTACTCTTTGTCTATACTTTTACCGAATCCAATTCCACACAAGTCTTTAGGGCCGCTTTACACCTAGAGGCCGGGCCAATTCATTGTGTCAAAGGCATGAAATCCTCACTTCGGATTGGCTAAAAGGCTGAAATTGGCCTGAAGCCTTTTACACCTAGAGGCCGGGTCAACTTGGTTGTCAAAAAAATTTATTCTAAAAAACCATAATCTGACATGGCCCGAGCATGGCCCGAGCCTGGTGAATTGGCTGCACCAAGAATGGAAGGCCAATTCTTGGCCTAGTGGCCAATGTCAGATTCAAATTTTTAAAAATTATTTGAATTATTTTTTTATTTTTTTTCAACAAGCCATATCCGAAAATAGAGAGAGAAGGGCTAAAATTCTCTAGATTTATTGAGTCGGCCCGGCTTCTTGGCCCCAAGGGCTTTACATATGGGAGAATTGGCCCGGGTTATAATCTTATTACAATGACTACTTGAGGTCGGCCTCTAGCCCAAATATGGGCTGAAATTTTGTGCAATCGGCTTGGAGATAAATTGGTCAGGCCTCTAGTTGTAAAGCGGCCCTTAGTGGCCAAGGAAGTTTCCCACAATCTCAAGATTTGCATCAATTTTTTTTCCCTTTGAGTTGCTTCTTATGGGAATATACTTTCTAATTTTAGACCTTACAAACAATTGAACTTACCCATGATCTCATCTTTGGAGAAATTTGCACAACATCCAACTAGTTGAAGTAATGGATTATAGTGGTTGAAGTCGACGTCTATTAGTAGTGAAAATTGAAGATTTTGGAAGGTGTACCACTATATCAATAATTAGAATTTTACCCAAAAATCATTAAGAAATTGGACTAGGTTCAGACATGCATTATGTTGATAACTTGCATTGAAATACATCAAATAATGAAAGAGTTCAAGCAGGAGATCTTCATATTTTTGTCTACTTGATTGTATACAAAAGATATTTCAAACTTACACAATTTAAAAATAGAGTATATGATTAGGGGAAATTACATCACAAAATGTTGGAGAGTCTTGAAGAGACAAATTTCAATCAAATTTTAGACCTTAACCATTTTTTCCACGTATACATAGTATGTGGCACTGTATTCAATTTGTTCAAATGTATTTGACAATGTATTCCGAAAGTTCTGTTGAACTCTAAATTGCGATGCAAATTTTGAAAAACGTGCGTACAACGCAAATCTGAACTTGGGAATCCACAATCCAACATAGTCCCTGACAGATTTCATGCAAATTTGAGATTCAACACATCAAAGACCAAAAAGTAGTATGATGGTCATGAAAGGGTCAGTTGCTCCGACTAGCTTGAATGTGCAACAGAATCAACCATCTGCATGATTAAGTAAGAACCATATCTCACCATAAACGCCATTGTGTCAGTGGCCTTAAATGAAGTGTGTGCTGCTATACTCGGCCCACTAAGAGTCAAAAGCAGCGTGTTTCAAAAAGGATCCAGGGTTTTTTCCTAAAGTTGGACCTTCCAAGTCAACAATGTAAGACTTGATGAGGAATTTATGTTCGTAGTCAATGGTACATCGCTGCGCAACATAACCACACACCCATACATCCGCCATTGCCCTTACAAAGTTAGTTTACCGTAGCATCATCATCACCAGGAGAAAGGGGTTTTTTTTTGGGGGAAATAACAGAGTTTGCCCCTTAAAAATAGAATTTTGCCAATTATTTCTTCTACCAAAATAAGGGTCTCTTGTGAAAAGGAATACCTAAATGATAAAAGTTCCAAAGTGCTCTTGCAAATCTTGGGCATGCTTCCATGGTTGAAATTTATATTTATATTTCTTAAAATTTAGTACAAAGATGCAAGATGATAAGAGGGTACATGAGAATCTAATTTTTATTCTCATCAGACAAATGGAAAATAATTGCACCATCTTAAGAAAAAACTTCATAAATGCGGGCATATCGGGCAACTCTAAAACCTTTTGCTAAGACACTCTATTGAATATGATATTTTCAATACTAGCAAGTAGAATTATCTTCTTTCATATTGTCAAAAACATTATTCTTTTAAGTGAAAAATAGTATTTTGACCCAAGTCAAATATTTTCACACATTGTTACATATTATTGGGCAAGGTACAAAAAAAACTTCTTTATTTCCACATAAAACTTAAAATCTTTATCTTTTTCACTTTTTGTTTTTACCACTACAAAATGTGGTGAAAACCTTCTTATTGAACGGTTAAATTACCATTCTAAAACGTCTTGAGTCCACAAAATAATAAAACGCAACTTG
Source organism: Bryoerythrophyllum caledonicum (assembly GCA_963971425.1). Taxonomy (NCBI): domain Eukaryota; kingdom Viridiplantae; phylum Streptophyta; class Bryopsida; order Pottiales; family Pottiaceae; genus Bryoerythrophyllum; species Bryoerythrophyllum caledonicum. Next base: position 6,141,205 of record OZ020520.1, read on the forward strand.
AAAAAGTTTGATCCTCTACTCTTTGCACAATTATTTTAAATATGCTACACCCTTTTCTACATATATAACAGGCGTCAGTGTCTATCCGTCCGCCGCTTCTGGTCACGTGACCTTTGGAATTGCCATTTGAATCAAATGTGCCTTTTGAATTGAATGTGAACTTTGAAAGAATCCTCCATATGTATCCTTTGGGGGAATCCTTTATAGTGCCCTTTGGAGGAATCCTTTATAGTGCCCTTTGGAGGAATCCTTTATAGTGCCCTTTGGAGGAATCCTTTATAGTGCCCTTTTATTCAAATTTGGCTTATTGAGTTTTAAAATTGTATTATGTATCAAAAATAGAAAAATAAAACCATAATTTTCAACATATTGAAACTATACAATATACTACCTCGGGTACATAAAATAAATGATTGTTATCTAAAGACAATAACACGTATATGAAATAAATAATGGATATTTAAAGTGAATAGTAGGTATATATAGTACATAATGCATATATAATGGGTAAATTTTATTTTTGCATTTACATATGTTTATTTAACTTGGGATTGCCCCAGTCAGTTGATGACAACGGGGAATGTACTTGATTCGATTTAGATTCGATTTGAGCTTATAGGTTTTAAAATACAAAACATACAAGCGTAAATTTAACACACCACCCTCCGCTCTCCCCGTCGGGACGACGGGTACCAACCCTAGTACTAAATAATTGATTACCTTCCGTACTCATTGCACTAGAATGAGCAAATTTGAAATGTTTTTGGTGTGAAATTGTCAAAAAATTAGCAATTAAAGGACAAGTGGACTTTGACTTCACTTGTTGTGGAATTAAAAATTAAAAATGATATTCCATTCTGATGCAAGTGATGTCAATTCCTTCTACACCAAACACGCAATTAAGCAATTATGCACTTGGCCATTTAAAAGTGCACTTGGGTACAACAGCGGCCATTGCAAACAAAAGTGGCAAAATTGCAAAAAAAAAAAAAATCAAAGAAAAAAATGTTTTTCAAAGGAAAAAAACTGAGCTTCTGCAACAATATCACGTACAATCATGGTTGTTAATATTGGAAGCGATTTTTTGGCATTTTCAACTAGTTTTTGGAGGCCCCTCGTTAATACTAGATAAATGTGTATTTAATATAGTTTCACAATATTTCAAAGATAAATTTAAAGGATTGTAGTATACAAACAGGTGTAATCACAAAAAAACATACATTATGAAAGGATTGGCAGTTGATTAAAAGTTATTCTACGTAGTATATAATGCATACAATGGTGGAAACTAAATATAGATGCTTCTACAATTGGACTTAGCACCAATAGTAAAAACACCTTCAGTCTATAGGATTAATGACATAATGTCTTACATCACCCTTAGAATATACTATTCTTACACATACACTATATAGCAATTAACATACACAACTAGTATACTCTCATAAAGGCACACTATCTACTCCATAGAATTTAGAATTGCTTGCAAACGATCGTCATCGATAGCTTCAGTTTGCATTGCAATATATTGTAGTATGTGAACCTTTGCCGATTGAAGAATGCGAATCCTGCTTCCAACCTGCACTCCAAATGGTCAATAAGATGGTTTACACCACATATTGTTGTGGAAAAAATAAAAAGTGAAAAATGAAAAGATATCTAGGTTTTATTTGGAAAACAAGAAGTTTTTTTAGTACCTTGCTCAACAATGAGTGACAATGTGTGAAAATGTTTGACTTAGGTTGATATGTTATTTATCACTAAAGACAAGAACTTATTTTGACAACATCAAGGAAAATAATATTACTTGCGAGTACTGAAAATCTCACATTCAATAGAGTGTTCTAGCAAAACTTTTTGGACGTGCCCGACTTGCCCGCTCTCCCCATTTGAAATTCAAAACCCTAAAACTTTTTTATTAAATGTCCAATTTAGGTAAAAATTGTTTTCCCACAAAAGTCTTGGTAATGCCTTTCTATAGTAAAATTTTCAAAGAGGAATGTTAGAAATTGACACCATAGGAACCTGACCAAACTTTCAAGAAGCCCATTTTTGTCACTTGATCCTTTAGGGGTTAAATATGCTACACCTCTTTTGCATCCCTAAACATTGGTATAATATAGAACCAATATCATTTCTGACATGATGATAATGAATCTACATCATGTCTGATGCAATCTTTTGAATCTAAGTGAACTGAAACGAAGGGAATCCACTGAACCTAGGGAAGAAAATGAAACATGTTGTCTACTTGCTATTACTGACACCATTGGATCTTGTTACAATCGCTAATTAAAAAAAAAGGTTTGTACATCCACATAAAGGTTATTCTACAAACAACACAGTACAGAAGATCAATCAACAATCAATCTTAAACTTGTATAAAAATAAATGTTTACCTCAAAATACGTTATAGGTGTTAGTGGTACACGCACTGGTGCTTGATGGCGTCCAACATTAAATCACCATTTCGTCGTTGTTGATCATATTTTTCAACCCTTCCCACTTTACCTGCAACACATGCATAAAATTAATATGGTAAACTATGTGATAAAAACTCCTAATTATCTTTGTATTACATATAGCTCAAAATATTAATATAATATGTAAAAAGTTTAAACATAAGGAGAAACAAAGAAAAATGTCAAAAGTTATAATTTATGTCAAAAGTCTTATTTTTCCTTTATGGGTATGGAAAATCTTAATGGCAATAGAGAGTAATAGCAAAAGTTGTAAGTTCCAATATTAGGTATGAACTAACTTTCAAACCATCAACCCAAATACAATAATTTAAATACCTCCAAAAAGTTGTTATGAAGGACATTTTTATATTAAAATTTCAATGAACGTAAGTATCTTCAAGGAACAAACTCCTAAATTTCCAAGCCTTTTTCCATCAAGAAACACCCCAAAACTACCACAACTAAAAAGTGGCAAAGCATCTAGTTTTGACGTCTAATTGAAAACAAATGAAAAATTACCAATTCACGTTTTACCTTTTTTTTAACACAAATACGGAATACTTTGATAATTCAAACGATTGATACTAAGGTTTTCTCCACATATTGTGGTAAAAAAAAATAATAGCAAAGACTTTGAAGATCTCTAGTTTTTATGTAGAAAACAAGTTTTTTTCCCCCTTCCTCAAAATGTCCAAAAATGTTTGACTTGGGTTAAAATGTACTTTTTACACTAAACAATTTTTTTTTGTAAGAAAAAAGACGGTAATATTTACATGTATAAAAGTAGATTGTTTGACCATAAAATAATATTCTTGATATGTATAATAGTAGAGTGTTTGACCACAAGGTAATATTCTTAAAAGAAGGTAATATTTGGTATATGTATAAAAGTAGAGTAGTTAACCACAAAGTTTAGAAATCCATATAAGGCAACCATTTCATAAAAGTGAGTCTCTTTTTTACGATCATCCAAAGGTGTGCTCCACATATCATGTTTTTAGATGTTTTTAGATGGTCAAGATTTCAACTTCATCCTATCATGTTGTTCACTGGTTTTTATGTGATTGCAGGTTCAAAGCTACATATAATTTAATTTTGTTTGCGTTTTATCCCGAGAACTTCAGTTTAGGGTTTAAGGTTGGGTCATTACTTAATTGGAAAACATGAGACACTACATCTAAGAACTCTAATTATCTAAACTTTGTTGGCAATCTGGAAACCCTAATTTTTGGAACCCTAATTTCGGCGGCGCCGCCATTTTCATGGCTGGACTTCTCACCTCAGGGGGGTGCGTACGCGGGGGTGTCATTAGCTTTCGACTAGTGTGTCTTAGGTTTTCACCTAGGATGTTTTAGGGTTTCACCTAAAGAGCAAGGTGTAAGTGTACAACCTGTGAGTAAGTGAGTAACGCTCCAAGCCACGAGAACAACCTGCGAGTAGATGAGTGAACAACGTGCAAAAAACCTACAAGCTACATCACCAACTTGCAAACATTCTAACTAATCTACTGGTACTCTCTCCTCACTTCACCCTCATCTCTCTCCTTCTCTCTCCTCCATGTGCTGTGCGTGTCAATGTTAGTAGTATGAAAGCAGCTAGGGTCAGAGCGGCGTAGTGGAATTCAGAGCGGCGTTGGCAGTGTAGGCACGCTAGGGTTCGGCGTCAGCAATGTTGAGCGGGCTCAACTCTCTTACGGCCTATGCGTACGCACGAGGCTCTTAATCGTGCCGTTGCTCTTGATTGATACCCCTTCCAGAGTTCGTTGATACCCATTATTTAGTCATATGTATGGTCATACCCTGATTCAGTCGTATACCCGGTCATACCCTGATCCAGTCGTATACCCGGTCAAACCTTGTATCGCTGTAAGGGAAAAAATAAAAATAAAAAGAAAAAGAAAAAAAAAAGAGTTTTTTTTCCATAGATTTGGACGAAAGTGAAATGCCTATAAGTAATTTTCAACAATTCACAACAACTTGAATTTTTTTTCCCTTGTAGATTGAGTCTGGAGGTATCATCCCAATTTTTTTCGGATTTTAAAAAATTTTCCTCTTTTTTCTAAAAATCCTCAAAGGTCGCTGAAATCACCATAGTGAAGATTTGCAGAATTTCTTCCGATTTTGTAGATTCTAGCTCCAGCTCTAAATCTGAATTTGAGTCATTAACATGATATTTTGTGATTTTGAGTCCAAATAATGAAGTGAAGTTTATGAAGCCTACTTTCCATTCCAATTTGAAAATATGAAAAATTTGAATAAAATTCAAAATAATTTGTAAAAAAATCCGGGCATATTTTTGTGGTTTATTTGCTGAAATTAGCCAAGTCTGTAATTTTTTAATTACATATTAATTTCAGATTTAGAGCGGAAGCCACTTCTTGGCATTTCATCCACAAAATTTTGTCTAATGTTTTTCATCCCTTTATTGGCATTTCATTCGTTTATTTTTTGCCTATCCATCCACTGTATTTTTGCCTCCTCATCTATTGTTTTTACGCATTTCATCCGTTGTGATTTTCACGCGCTAGAAGATTTATGAGTGTTCATACCATGTATGAGGCATTACGGCGGACGGAGCTAAAGCGTGCAAGTCTACCAGCGGATCCAGAGGAGACCGAGCCCATTTATCGCGCGTTAGCAAGGCTGACACAGTTGGATTGGCGGCCGCCCACTGAACTGCCACCATCCCGTGTTCGTGCACCAACAACTGGTCGTCCATCTAAGTGGCCACGACGCGAAGAGGGCAACATAGCTCCAGATTCTAATGGACGGCCGTCGCATGGCCGTTCGGAGACATCGCGTGGCCGTTCAGAGACATCGCGTGGCCGCTCAGAGACATTGCGTGGCACGGCATCGATGTCGCGGGGCAGGACATCGCCATCGCATGGCAGGGGCCGTGAATCGATAGCTAGACAAGCCGCATGTAGGAGTTTGTGTACATAAGACACCCGTTGGAATGGGGGATGATACCAGGGTACTAGATGTTCCTTCAGAGGCACCAACAGATGGGATGAACATATCCATTTCTCAGCTGTCAGAATCAGAGCAATGTACGACCGATTCTCTCATGTTTTTTTCAGAGTTGAGTAGGGGTGGACAGTCTTTGGAGCCTGCTCCATTAGAGCTTGGATCTACGACACATGGGAGCGCTGAAGGTATTGGAGGTGGCACTGGACCAATATTGCCATCTGTTTCAAGACAAAGCGAACCGGAAGATGTTGCTGAATTTTGGGAGACCTTCGCTGCACCGATGACATTTGAAGATGGCTTCTATTATGATGCAGATGGCGTAAGGCACACGCGGCACGGCGACCCTGGTAGCTACAGATACAAACAGTCTACATGAGTCAGTCTTGGAGATAGTTCGGTGCAAGAAGAGGAGTTGGCTGAAATGGTAAATATTGCCATGGAACACGCTACGGGAGTAATATCGCCATATGATGATGAAGACTCTGAGGTCATACCGTAGCTAAGCATACATGATGTTTAGGTGACTAGTACAATGTGATTGGTATATTTGCTTTAGAGACGGTTTGTTTGATTGTAGTATATGATCTTTGTAGTATTCAATAGTTATATCATGTATGATTTTATATATATGAAAAATATAGAGTTCTAAACCTCACACTTCATCATTGTATTGTGTGCTTTATCATTACATCTCCTACAAATTGTATTTGTACCACGACACTAAAATTTATTTAAAGTCATTTAAAATTTATTTCATGCAACAAATTGTACATGAATAGTTTCTTGTAAGTACATGGTCAATGTAATATTGTCAATGGAATAAAAATGAAATACCGTAATCACATATTATGCATAATCTTACCGAAATGGTGAAAATGATTTACTTATGTACACATTGAGAATCCAATATTCAATGAAATTGTCACAAAAATATAGCAAAGAAAAAATAGGGATTGTCGGATTTTTTTTCCCTCCAGAAGACATTTCCGCGCAAAATCTTGTTGTTATTGAGCGCCAATTAGCGCACTTGGCCAAGTGCATAATTGCTTAATTGCGTGTTACCAATGTTTAGAGGTAGAAGAGAAAGCATTTTCAAAAAAGTTAAGGAATGAAGGAGGGTTCAAAAATTGTCAAAACACACTTGCTTCTTGATAAAGACAATTTATGAAACATGAAATCCAAATGGTTAAAAGTAAGGTTCATGCTTCTTTCTTGATGAAAACTTGTGGTATTGAAAATGAGATAAACTATTGCTTTGATGTAATTTAAAATTCCAATCCATGTTGATGCAGTTTTTGGGATATGAATTGTATTAATCCTTTAAGGCCATTTGACCATAAATTAATCATTTTGCACAAGAACCTTTTCAGAAAGCGCCAGAAGTCACTTCAAAGGAAAAAATAGGCCATGACTTAGAGGTGGAGGGAGATAGGCATCCATTAGCACCGCAATTGATGCAAGCATTAGTGGGCTACTGTGATTTCCGTGAAATGCGCTTGGAGATTTCTGTGCTGAAATGTATTCGGTGTGTAGATGTCATTCTACATGATCTCAAATACTCATAGATCCTCACAGATCAAAAAAGCTCATCGGCCTTAAAGGATTAAGAAACCAAGGGCCTTAAAAATATAATTCCATTGTATGCATTGAAATCTAGGAGCCATAATTTTGTTAATAAGACACTATTATCATTGAAAGCACATTAAAAGATCTTGCAGAAAAAGCCCAAAACATTCAATGGCCTTTTATAGAAAATTCCTTATTAACCCTTTAGCGCCTAGGTCATGTTTCTCCCAAACCAAGAAATGTGTTGATTTTTTTCTTTGAACTAACTTTGATGGAAATACAATTCTTAATTTTAGAATCCAACCTTACAAAATTGAACTCAAACCATGACCTCAACTTTGGAAAAATTTCCACAACATCCAACCCTTGATGGAATAGATAATAGTGTTTAAAGTTACGGAGGGATGGTGTTGATTTGACCACAAAGGGGGAGAATGAGGTCTAGGTGAGCTTCATTTTTTCTAGTGAGGGAAGAGGAAGGACTTAGTCTCAGAAGTAAGGTTTATGGGCGACAAGTGTGGCTGGCCTTGTTGAGAGCCTCCATAAGCTGTAGATCTGAGTTGCAGAGAGGTTTGGGAAGCAACGTTTTTGTGTTGGAAAGGGCTCACACACCAGATCTGGGGTTAGCTGATCACGAAACGTATATGAGGGATCGACCTAAGCAAGTGGATTTGAGAGCGAGGATCTTGTGTTGGTGCATAGATCCATGCCTACTAGACGTTAGAAGTCAGATCTAACACAAATCTGGTGAGGAAACGATAGATCTGCTACCTCTCACAAGTCTCTTCCTCTTTCTCGACCTAGACACTTCACACATAAGATTGAGCAAGAGATCAACGCAACACTGATATCCGGCAACAACCTCCCACCATCCCATGTCATTCTTTACTCATCTTATTGCTTTTAAACATTATGGATCTCTCTTGATAGACACTCCACACACTAGTTACAACACATTAGCCCTCACACACTCTAGTCACCACACTACGCACAAACAGTTTGTTACTAACCCTCTAACCTTTAGACACAACAATAGGACGTTTATATTTGCATGCCACACCCGGCAGCACGACAAAATCTCTGCAAAACTAAACAACAAACGAGAGGAGTCAACCAAGACGCCATCACACCTTGCAAGACGCTGATCCAGTACACGGACACACATCTCCACATTCACGTGAGACTAGAGGCGCAATATCACAACTCGAAGTCACTCTACGCGCACCCACAACAGATTTGCGCCATTATCACAGCTCCACAGATCAACATCAACAGCGAGAAGAGACCTAGAGGTGGCCAGCGACAAGGGATCAGCAGCCAAGTAACAACAGCACATCGACAAGCACATCTCCAGCACAAAAAACAAGAATATGGACAAAAACTAAGGTAAGTAGATCTGTAAACCCTCCAATCTTTCTCACCACCTCCCCCATCTCCACAACCTCTCTACAATAGGTATCCTACTACTATGCCCCTCCTCTCTCCCCCATGTCACCCTCCTCTCCCTCTCCCACCATCCCTCTCCCTCCTTGTCTACAGTCCCTCTTCCTCCTCGCTTCACCCCCACAACAGGTATTCACTCCTCCGCCCCCCCTCTCTCCCCCACATCCCCCCCCTCTTCCACCATCCCCTCTCCCTCCCTCTCTATAGTTTCTCCCCCTCTTCGCCTAATCTCTCAGCTCTTCTCACCTCAAAAATCCTCGAAGTCCCTCCCCCTACACCGGCAATACTCTCCTCCCCAAAATCCTCAAAATCTCACACCCCATGGATCACCCACCTCACAATAATCCCAACCCCGCACTCACACTCCAACCCGCTAGCACTCACAACCCAAGGAAGCTCTTCCACCACCTGGAACCTAAGCTGCACTCAAGTCCAATACCCCAATCTTGTACCTCCAGCCCGGCTCATCTGGAGCTACAGCGTCATCACAGTCCCGAACCCTCACCCCAATCCCCCCTGGAGCTGGAGCGCACAATCAACTCGAACAAAATCTGCCCCCTTGAAGCTGGAGCGCTGGGTACAGGGGCACCCCAGAACTCAACGGATGCCGATTCCAAAGTCTCTAAGACGCCCTCCCAAATACCTCCCTTCCCTGCGACACACAGAAATTAGCGACCCCTCTTTTCTACGACCCCCTCCCCCACCGACCCCCTTGTTTATGACCCCCCTCCCTATATAACCCCCTCCCCTGCCACCTGTGACTTCTCAGCGACCCAAAAATTTGCGACCTCTCCTCCTCTACCGACCCCTTGATTGCAACCCCCCTCCCCTACTCACCCCCCTAGTTAACCCACTACGACTCCTCTCTCCTCTTGCAACCTCCGACTACAACCTTATTTCCTCCTTGTGACCCCCTCTCTCCTTGGCTACGACCAACCTCTCCATTCACGACCTCCCTCTCCCTCTACTACCCCCCCTCTCCCTCATAAGACCTACATCTCCACCCCACAACCTACTCTACTCACACTTCAACCCTCATCACCTTCTCCCCAATCTCTCTCACTCTATACCCAACCCTCCCTACCACCAATACTAATAGAGCCCAACATCACCGCATCAGTACTCGAGGCCGATGCCAATCTACCCCTCCTAAAACCACTGCGAAGAAAGATAGTGGCGTAGACGCACATAGAAGGATCAATAGTGTAGAACTCCAAGAAAACCCCAAACACAATTCACGCCCAAGACAAGCCAAAACTACCAACACCTCTAGAATAGAAGCCACACCCGCCAAGACAAGACCGTTGACTTCGAAAAAATTGGCAATCCCATCTTTGAAGCGCGACCTCACCTCCAAACCACGAGGTAGGAAGAAAAAGACATTGGAAATTAACTCCACGCCACCGCAACCACAACACCCAGAGTCCCCAATTCATCTCTCAAACGACCAAGAGGACGCCTCTCTTACATTCTCCAGAACGAGTCTGAGGCGTAGGATTACTACCTATTCCCTGACCACAACAATCTACCCTCCTCCATTGAACCCTGGAATACCATGGAACAGCTCCAAAAGGAGCCTAGCATTACCACCGAAGCCATGGATATAGAAAATGGCGAATCCAACTCCAAGACGACTTGCAATGACAAAGCTTCCACCTTTGACCCTATAGAAGTACAACATCCTACAAACAAACACAGAGGTAGTACCTCATACCCAAAACCTAATAGCAGCACCCCAAACCAATCCACATTCCACTATTGATTGGGCTTCCCAACCATGGAGAAAGACGCAAACTTTGACCCACTATTCAGTGCGAAGAGTGTATCTGATATGATGATCAGAGAAGTATCCAAGTCAGAGGCAGAGGAAGCCATGAGTGCCACAATATCATACCCCCGAATTCCTCAAATGTTATATTCTAAGGCAAGGGAGGATGGTGTTGAGGGGCAACGCTACAACCTCACACAACGTCCATTTGATATTCCCACCAACCTTGAAAATGGCCTATCGTATGATTTTCATGTGGCCATCTTGTTTGAACTACCTAAGACCCCACTGTTTCATGACAATGTTAAGAGGCTTGCCAGAGATAGTCTCAAAAGATGGGCATTCCCTTTGGTATTAACCTCTTGGATCCACTTGCCATTCATTCCAAAGGGGTGAAGAAAGAAGGTCAAAAGTATGTCTTCTCAGGTTTGATCAAATTACACCTTCCCAACCCAAAAACTGATGCCATCTCCCTTCTCCAAGGCACACGATACTTCATATTGCAACTTGATCCTATGGGAGTGGCGTCCATAGGGAAAGTTTGCAAAACATGGTACGCAGTGGCCCAACAAGGTCTATCTGTTAACATGAGGAGTGACAAACTATGTGGTATCCCTGCGCATACCTTGTTCCATAATGTGGTACTCAATGGCTTTTCCCATAACCTTGAGTTTGAAATCATTGACGTCCAGAAACATGAAAAGGAGCCCTCTGCGTGGATCGTGGCACCCACTTCTACCCAAGCGAAGAAACTGGAGATGCACTAGATTACGACCTTCCATGAGATTATCCCCGCGAAGCCCAGCAAAAGTGGAACCTTCCCAACCACTGATAGGGCCAAGAAGGATGCACTGACATTTACGCTATCTCAGCTACCAATCTTGCTGAGCCTAGTTGAAACCACGGAGGCCATCACGAAGGCTCTAGAGGCCAAGAAAATTGTGAACATTTGCTTTCACCGCCAGATAGATGGCAAACACAATGGCTCTGCCAATGTGCAAGTTTCTAACCCTATTGTCTATAGACAATATCTTTACAAGACCTTCAACATTGGTTGCCACCAAGTTGAAATTCGACCCCACCGCCGTAGTCTTGATGGCATAGACCCCCCTTCCATCACTCTGGTGGAGAAATGGGGATTCAATGACATAAACACCGCCTTGGTGAACACGGTTGCCGCCATCAACCCTACTACCGCTCACACCACCAACATATGTGAAGAAGTGGCCGCTATAATGGCAGAAGGCCACGAAAAACTCCGCTCAGAGTTATCTACTCTAAAAAAAGACATCATTCGAGAGACTCGAGAATACACCGACGCCCGCAACGCCGAGGTATATTCAAATCTTGATGATGTTGAGAAACTAATGAGTGTTGCTTTGTCCTCAATCTCCCTCCTGTGGATGACCCGTCAAACGAGGATTGATCAAAGACCGCCCACGAAGTCTTCAACAACTCGGTGATCATCAGTTCCCTCTATATCTAACCACATCTCTCCTGATAGTTGCATCTCTTCCCACCATCCTGCACATCTACCTTATCACTCTCCTCCCCCCCCTTTTCTTATAATATTGTTAGTGACTTATATCATTACAATCTCATACTATTGCTCCCTTTCTGTTTCTATAACCCTCTTTACTCTTTCTCCACCTCCTGCCTCCTTAGTACTTGTTGTAGTTCTCAATAGATACTTCCTTGAAAACACATGTCACACATATGAGTACAAACCCATGAAAAGGTCACAACCTTTTCTATGGGCTCCTCTAACTCATATGACTACGGTTTGTAACCAATACCACTACAATAATCCACACCTTATTTGTCATTGTCAACGGTATTGGCTTACTACCAAAAAACACCTCACCACACATATACCACATACCAAAAAACATACGATACCACCTTATCGTTACCACCAACAATTGACCGCAAACAATACATACAAATACCCTTACAACATACTACTTCCACATTTTGGAACCCTAATATTACCTAACATACACACCCAACAACCACACATAAACAAACACCACCCACAAAATACGACATCATATACATCCATCACTCAAAACAACAACCCTAAACACATAGAACTCCTATTACTTCTAGGCGGAGACATAGAAACCAACCCAGGACCAATGCATAATATACTAAAAACTCATCCCACATCACATAAGAAAAACGCCAAAATATACTTTATACCAAATACCATAAAACTACAACCGGAATATAAACACATCGCTCAAACATTTGCACCTCTCTTAAAAATCACACACACTACATCATCTACACAACACTACACACCCAAATATTGCCTAATATATACAACAACAAAATACACATCCACCAACGCACATCTTATATGCCCTAGTAATTACCACCCATCCCAAACATAGACGAATGTAACTATCTTCTAAACCCTCAAAATCATAACATAATCACATGGACAAACACACTACTAAGAACCTTATCAAACTTACAAAATCCACCTGAAAGACATATTCATACCCCGCACCCATATACAAAATTCCTTGAAGAAAATCAAAGTATTATAAATCACGGGAACTCAATACATAAAGAATTATACAACTTCTTACATAGCCAAACCATACCACCCTCAAGCAACACAATAAAACAAAAACTCCCTTACCTTCCTAACAATCTAATCAACAAAATACTAAAATGTTTTGACCCCATAGTAGAATATACGCACCCACCCCCTCCCTCCTTCTTTCTTCCCCCTCAAAACCAAAATATTAACACAAACAACAAAAATACAAACATTATTACATGGAATGCGTCATCTCTAAACACTACTTTCCCTAGCTTACAAACTTTGACGACATATGCAGAAACACCACTGGCCGTCATAGTCATCCAAGAAACAAAAATATCCGCCACAAAATCTACTAAATACATACAAAATATATTCCAGGACTATAAACTTATTCTTAATAACACACATGCACTCACAAGTTGCATCCAACAACGGAGACCATATACACCGGGCCGAGGTGGCCTCACACTAATACACAAAAAATATGCCTTCCCGGGCAACATCAAAAAAATTCCTACTCCAATGCACATATCCTCCTACCTTCAAATAATTAGAATTACCAATCAACCACTACAACCATGGTTAATCTTCCACATGTATATGCCATCCCACCCCGAAGATACTAGATTTTTTATAGGCATACAAAACACTATCACATCTCAAAAGAATCAAAATCCCAATCATAATTACTTGTTGTGGGGAGACTTCAATAGAGATATAGCATTAATTGGTAGACAAAATGGAAATCATCACACCCCCCCTCAAACCATAGATTATCAGTGGGGCCACTTCACAAAAAACCTAAACTTCACCTACATAAACACCGATACACAATACTCCAGACAAGGCGGATATAACTATAATGATTGAAGCCTAATAGACGCCTTCTATATAAACACAAATAATAATACACAATATACTTCCACAAAAAACAAAGACATTATTCTCAACTCGGATCACTCTCCTGTACAACTCCACATCCCAAATAACATATTAATAAGTCGTACCCCTGTAACCACGAATAATAACACTAAACGCATTATTACTTAACCCCATTCCAAAAGATAACTTAGAAAAATTCAACACAAAGTTCTTTGAAGAAACTTCCATACAAATTGACTCTCTCATAAACATACTTGAAAATAATAACCAACTCTCTCAAACACAATCGCACAAAACATGCCACACCCTAGATACCCTTATCAACAATATCTCTGATACATTAGAACAAACTTGCAAAGCCCAACCAATACCACAAATGACAAACAGAACATCACAACAAGGCGGTTATTTATCCCGCAAACTTTCTAAAATATGGAAACAACAGCTAGCTACAGACCATATAATACGAAAGACTATTAGAATTGTAAAAAATAACCCACAATGGCGTAACCATCCCATATGTAACGAATTACTAACTTCACACCACATCCAAATTCTCGCCCCACCTCCCCCGGAACTACCTCATGATGCATGGATAAAAGACATTGCACTAATCGCAAAAAATGCCAATATATAAGCCTGGAAGTAACTACAAAATACTCCAAAGATAATACTTAGAAAGTCATATCAAAATACAGACAACTATACGAAACTAGCCCTAAGAAAATAAATAGATTTTTTTTTTAAAACTAGAATCTCCACCACTAGATTGTATCTCTGATCAATATAATAACATTTAAATTAGCCCCAAAGACATTGCAAACGAAATACTCATCCAACAGACAAAAAATAATAGACCTACAGTACCAACATGCAACTACCAACCACAACACATAATCGAATGCACATGAGCAGTACGCCAATACCCATGGCATGACCTAGATGGATTTACCTTAGACAAACGAGGCGAACCTGAAATTCCATTACACGCATACTTCAACATAGCCATATATGACACATGTCTCCGCAACCTCGGAAATAACAAAGCTCCAGGGCCAGACCGTATACCGAATTCAATACTCAAAAACATGCCCTGAAGATTAAATAAATTACTATTTCTATTCTTCTTTCATTGCTATAACAAAAACAAATACCAGCCTCATAGAAAACAAGTGCAACAATTTTACTATACAAAAAGGAGATCCTTCAATATTACCAAATCATAGACCAATTGCATTAGCCAACACAATTTATAAACTCTACAGGAGTACCCTTACCTCAATATTATCTTCATATTGTGAAAAGTTTCAAATCCTACATGATAGTCAAGAAGGATTTAGAGCAGAGAGAAGTACCTCTAGACGGAGGTGTCTTGTATGTGAGCGGTGAGCGGTGAGCAGAAAATTCTGCTGTAGAGAGTAGAGAATATTCGAATATTCCTAGAATATTCGTGGTATATTCGAATATTCTCAAAATATTTGATTTATTTTTAGAAACTTTTACATTTTTACTTTTAAAAGTAATATCTAGGACCTAAGACCGTAGAACCATTTTTGCTAGGATTTTTGAAGTTCCTAGTACTTCCTCCCCTCTTTGCCTTAAATGTTTATTTTTGTAGACATACATGACTACTTTTTTTGGATTTGAAAATCCATAATGATTGTCTCTCTCTGTCAATGATGCTTAGTTTTTAGAAATTGAAAAGACATTGGCTATTACAATTGTCGGGATAGCGAACACTAGTCAAGATGAGATTGTGTCCTCAGAAAATGTCTACATACTATCAGGATTGATAGAAGATGAGATTGATAGGGAAGAAGTGGTTGTTGTGCCTCCCGTAGAGGACTCTCATGATACAGATTGTGGTACCTTAATCAAGCTTAAGAAGGCATGAGCGGTGATGATTGATTTGAAAGACGCAAAGCCTATTGTGGAGGAAAGAGATGAGGATGTAGAAGTTCATCCCAAGATACTCAAGGCATACCATAGAGCTATTCTTCCTCCACCAAACATCGCTTAGTTGATGATTCCATTACAAGAGAGCAAGAGAGACTACTCATGCCCATATTCTACAATGTGTATTCCAGAATCACAGCATATTACTAGATAGTATGAAGAAACTCCCTCATGGTGTCCACAAAAGGGCCTTGTGCCATCTAAAAAGAGGCCAAGGAAGTAGAAATAAAAAATTAATCAAAATAAATGTTCCATACTAATGTAACTCCCATCAAAATCCCACTTCACGATAATAATGTAACTTCTACAAATAATTCTTCTTCGTCTTCTTAACCTTCTATTCTTCCTCTTCTTTCCTTCTACCTCTTCTATTCTTCTTCTACTTCTACTTTTCTTCTTCTTCTTCTTCTCTATCTGCTTCTTCTTCATCATCTGCTTCTTCTTCATCATCTGCTTCTTCTTCATCATCTGCTTCTTCTTCATCATCTGCTTCTTCTTCATCATCTGCTTCTTCTTCTTCATCTTCTTCTTCATCTGCTTCTTCTTCTTCATCTTCTTCTTCTTCTTCTTCTTCTTCTTCTTCTTCTTCTTCTTCTTCTTCTTCTTCTTCTTCTTCTTCTTCTTCTTCTTCTTCTTCTTCATCTTCTTCTTCTTCATCTTCTTCTTCTTCTTCTTCTTCATCTTCATCTTCTTCTTCTTCTTCATCTTCTTCTTCTTCATCTTCTTCTTCTTCTTCTTCTTCATCTTCATCTTCTTCTTCTTCTTCTTCTTCATCTTCTTCATCTTCATCTTCTTCATCTTCTTCTTCTTCTTCATCTTCTTCTTCTTCTTCTTCTTCTTCTTCTTCTTCTTCTTCTTCTTCTTCTTCTTCTTCTTCTTCTTCTTCTTCTTCTTCTTCTTCTTCTTCTTCTTCTTCTTCTTCTTCTTCTTCTTCTTCTTCTTCTTCTTCTTCTTCTTCTTCTTCTTCTTCTTCTTCTTCTTCTTCTTCTTCTTCTTCTTCTTCTTCTTCTTCTTCTTCTTCTTCTTCTTCTTCTTCTTCTTCTTCTTCTTCTTCTTCTTCTTCTTCTTCTTCTTCTTCTTCTTCTTCTTCTTCTTCTTCTTCTTCTTCTTCTTCTTCTTCTTCTTCTTCTTCTTCTTCTTCTTCTTCTTCTTCTTCTTCTTCTCTCTTCTGCTTCTTCTTCTTCATCTTCATCTCCATCATCATCTTCTTCTTCTTCATCCTCCTCTTCTTCCTAGTCTCTTCTTCTTCTTTGTCTTCCTCTTCTTCTTCCTCCTCTACTTCTTCCTCCACTTCTTCTTCCTCCTCTTCCACTTCTACTTCTATATCTTCTACTCCCGACAAACGACCCTCTCAGAAACAAGACATACACATCCAAAAATACTTAAAAGACAAATACAAACAATTTTTTTGAATTCTCACTGAATTCTCACCAAAAATCCCATTGCCTCTTACTTCTAAAATACAACTCCGATTCCAAATCCAAGGATAGATTTGGATTCAGAAGTGCCTAATTAGTTGGTTTTGATATGTGATGCCAAAATTTTTGAAAAAACAAAAAAACAAAAGTCGGCCGAAGCTCCACAAATGACCCTCTCGGAAACAAGACGTACACATCCAAAAATACTTGGAAGACAAATCCAAACAATTTTTTTGAATTCTCACCAAAAATCCCGTTGCCTCTAACTTCCAAAATACAACTCCGATTCCAAATCCAAGGATAGATTTGGATTCAGAAGTGCCTAATTAGTTGGTTTTG